>JAEIGQ010000129.1:0-600000 GCA_018904275.1 Lordiphosa clarofinis
TTTGCGCCAATTTGTATGGGAAAATTTGGAGGTTGGTTCACTGATTGAATAGCTCAAAACGTATGAGATATTAAACAGCTTTTCAGTAAATATTCTTGAATATGTGTCCTTTCAATCTGATATACCGTGCATGTTGGGCCCAACTCTGTGAGCGGAGATATGAAACGTAAAATGTGTGGAGGCGATTTTTCAACTTCATTTATTTAACACCCAAAATGCAATATATTACCCCACAAGTTAAATAAATCAATAGGTTTGCAGTACTTAACAAAATTGCATTTACAGATTCCAAATTAGTCTAATAGTTATGGAATAAATTAAAAAAACAAAATATGCTTTAGTGTTCCATATTCCACCGAACCATTCGACGCTAAATATCCGACGTAATTTTGACGGACATTAGAACCACGTTTGTTAGAGGGAGACGCACATAGTCACAAAAATAACTCAAAGTGTCAAAGAATGATCAAAGAAGCCAAAAGAGAGCAACAGCTGATTCATTTCGAGTGAAATGTTGACGACGCAGCAGAGTGTGCTTCTATGTTAGATTTTCTTTGCCTGTTCTAAAACAAATTGGCGACAAACCAAATAAAACAAATTGGAATTTATATTGTAGCAGCGTTCTTAAAGCAGCTGATGGCGATTCGAAATTATTTGTTTACAACGTATTCCTAGTCAACGCACCGGACATGCCCATCGAGGAGTTAAATATACCAACGGCAAGAGATTTGCTTTAAGCCAGGATAACATACCCGTGCTAATGCAGTTGTTCAAGAGCTTTACAAAAAATGTGACTTAGCCTCGAGGGACCTGAGGAGGCACTGGGCTATCTAAAGCTATATATGGAAGACATTAACCAACTTTTGCGCAAACGCCTAAGACATAACGCACAGAAGGTGTTCATGTTTCTGCACTAATCGCGCGCCGCCCACCAACAAAGACTTCACCAAACCGATTTGGTGATGCGTGTGGTGCAGTACTCAAATTAAGCGCAACACATTTCCAGCAAGATTTTACCTTGCATCTGAATGTCAGAGAGTTCGGTGAATGGTTTTTCGAGCGCTCTAGGCAATTTACTTAACCCCAGCGATTTGTGGAATGATGCCGACTTGCAGCTTATCTATTATGGCTAGCGATGGTCGCAACGAGCTGCGAATTTACGAGTGTAGACTTCCCACAATATCCAGCAACTTGTGTTCAGGACGCATGGATGCCTACGGTAAGGTTCTGTTCTTTGGTATTGCACGGATCGTTGTGTGGGTGTATTTGAGTGTACTTTTGGTCTGGTACGTGCCTTGGCGGAAGCCGAAAAAATTAAATTATTGCTGAAAAGCGAACTGCAACCGCCGTCCTTGTACAGCCAGAGAGAGAACGCGGGAGACTGCAGGAGGCTTTGGTTTTGCCAGCGCCCAGCGCAGAACTGGACCAGTCATAGCTTTGTACTTGGGTGTAAGGAAAAGACTGCTGTGGCTAAATTTAGACTTGTATTAATTTTTTTTTTTAAATATAACAAATATATATAATTTAGAACTAAAAAAAGCAAGCGTGGAAAATAAATTTTTATAGACGCACTCTAAAAAAAAACAGTGGCGAAAGTTTCATGGGCTGAATTTATTTGCTGTGTTCTGAGACACGCTAATTGACTTTATTTATTTATTTTTTTATTTAAGTAGAGCTAACAATTATAATGTAAAATTACAGGCTAGCAAGTGTTACGGAGTAATGGCGTCTGGGGCCTCAGCTCTGGATTCTTTAAGTGATTGTGTGTGTATATATGTAAGTGTGTAAAGTGATAAAGTTAATTATAAAATTTATAAAATAAATAACATTCATGAATGATAATTTTTATATAGAGTGGTATAAGTTTGTTGTCTTTAGATAATTTGATATAATAGTGTTTGAGGGTGTGGATTGAGAAGCAGAGTAGGGGGTTCTCATGGTGAGTACTTTTGTCTGTGGATGTCAAAAAAGAGGTGCAAGAATTGGAGTATATGTTCTACTGAAATTGGGTTGTTGCAGAGTGTACATGTGTTTGGGCTTTTGGTAGATATAGTGTGAGTGTGTAATTTTTGTGTGTCCAAGTCTAAGGCGTGATATTTTAATTTGGTCCATTCGGGAGAGATTTTTTTGACTGGTTTTAAATAGGTTGTAGGTGTTGAGTTTGTTTGGATTTATGTTTTGATACCAGTTGGAAGTCTCGTTAAGTTGGATTGAAATTTTGCTAGGTGTGTTTTGATGTATTTTTTGATGTCTTTATGCTTTTGTTTTCTTGTGGTGAGAGGTTGATTAGCTGTGTTTTTTGCCGTTGCATCAGCTAATTCGTTTCCTTTTATGCCTGTATGTCCAGGTCTCAGTGGGTTATATTTTTCCAAACTAATTTTGCGACCTATCGGTTTATGAAATTAGTTTTGTAAAAAAATATAAAAATCTCTTAACTGTATGGATAGATTTTAATAAAACTTTGCAGGAATACTAGTTATAGCCCAAGTAATTATGGGGGATACCGTGATGTCTGCCCCCAACTCAAAATAATAGCGTCGATTGATATGGTCATACTGCCACATAGGCACGACTATGTAGTAATGTAGTGTAATGTAGTTAATATGTAAAAATATTAATTGCTCAAAATCGTCTGATAGATTTGATTAAACTTTGCAGGAATATGGATAAATGTCCTATTTATCTCAGGGGATACCGTGCATGTCGGCCCCAACTCGCTAAGTTAGCCAAATAATTAATAAAAGATATCACCGAGGCCTGTATGGTCATACTGCATATTGGCCGCTAGTTCCAGTGGGATTCGGTTCAGGGTCGAACCAGCGCACTGCCCTTATCAATTCTGGAGTCCAAGCCAAAGTGAGTCAATTAAAGCGAATTACTCCAAACGTCTGGATAGATATTGATCAGTTTTACAGGACACACTCTTGGAATATGTGTCCTTTAAGCTAATATACTGCATGTTGGCCCCAACTCTTATTGGAGCAATTACGAATCTTATGACAACATGATTTTTTTGCGCCAATTTGTATGAAAATTGAGGTTGGTTCACTGATAAGTGAATATCTCAAACGTATGGATAGATATTAAAACAGCTTTTCAGTAAACATTCTTTAATATGTGTCCTTTAATCTGATATACCGTGCATGTTGGGCCCAATCTGTGAGCGGAGATATGAACGAAAAATGTGGAGGCGATTTTTCAACTTCATTTATTTAACGAGCCAAAATGCATATGATCAGCCCACAGGTTAAATAAATCAATAGATTATGCAATTCTTAACAAATTACTTTGCAGATTCCAAATTAGTCTAATAGTTAACGAATAAAATAAAAAACAAAATATGCTTTAGTGTTCCATATTCCACCGTTCCTGACGCTAAATATCCGACGCTATTTTGACGAGACATGGGAAACCACGTTTGTTAGAGGGAGACGCACATAGTCACAAAAATAACTCAAAGTGTCAAAGAATGACTCAAAAGAGCCAAAAATGACAGCAAACAGCCGATTCATTTCTGAGTGAAATGTTGACGACGCAGCAGAGTGTGCTTCTATGTTAGATTTTCTTTGCCTGTTCTAAAACAAATTGAGCGACAAAACCAAATAGAACAAATTGGAATTTATATATTTAAGAAAAGTTCTAAGTAGCTGATACGATTCGAAATTATCTGTTTACAACGTATTCCTAGTCAACGCACCCGACATGCTCATCGAGGAGAAATATACCAACGGCTTAAGATTTGCTTTTCAAGCCAGGATAACACACCCGTGCTAATGCAGTTGTTCAAGAGCTTTACAAAAATGATCAGCATCGAGGGACCTTGAGGAGGCACTGGGCTATCTTATGCTATATGGAAGACATTAACCAACTTTTGCGCAAACGTCACATGACGCGACAGTTGCTATTCATGTACTCTGCACTCACGCGCGCCGCCCACCAACACAGACTTCACCAAAACCGATTTGTGATGCGTGTGGTGCAGTACTGGGATCAGCGCAAAATACACATTTCCCAGCAAGATTTTACCTTGCATCTGAATGTCAGAGAGTTTTGTGGAACGGTTTTTCGAGCGTCAATGGCAATTTACTTAACCTCAGCGATTTGTGGAACGATGCCGACTTGCAGCTTATCATTATGGCTAAGATGGTCGCAAACGAGCTGCAATGTACGAGTGCCCCGAGGTCCTGACCGGGCGTCTGCTCAATGCGCCACAACAGTCAACTTACATCAATTCCAACTTGAATGAAGCCGGCACCAGGGACGCATGGATGCCTAGGTAAGGGTCTGGTCTTTGCTGTGGTATACTGGATTGCACGGATCGTTGTGTGGGCGTATTTGAGTGTACTTTTGGTCTGGTACGTGACCTTTGGCGAACAACAATTGAAGCCGAAAAATTAAATTATTGCTGAAAAGCGAACTGCAACCGCCGTCCTGTACAGCTAAGAGAGCGGGACACCAGGAGGCTTTGGCTTTGCCAGCGCCCAGCGCAGAACTGGACCAGTCATAGCTTTGTACTTGGGTGTAAGGAAAAGACTGCTGTGCTAAATTTAAGACTTGTATTAATTTTTTTTTTAAATATAAACAAATATATATAATTTAGAACTAAAAGAAGCTTGGAAAATAAACCCTTATGACGCACTCTATAAAAAAAACAGTGGAGAAAAGTTTCCACGGTTGAACTTATTTGCTGTGTTCTGAGACACGCTAATGGATTTTATTGTGTTATTTTTTTTTTATTTATGTAGAGCTAACAATATAATGTAAAATTACAGGCTGCTATGTTACGGGAGCAATGGTTCTAGCCTTCAGCTCTGGATTCTTAAGTGATTGTGTGTGTATATATGTACAAGGTGTGTAAAGTGATGGTGTGCTTAATTTATAAATTTATAAAATAAATAACATTCATGAATGATAACTTTTATATAGCATGGTATAGGTTGTATTCTTTAGATAATTTAAGATAACATAAGTGTATGAGGGTGTGAGATTAAAGGTTTAGGGTTCTTATTACCGAGTATTTCTTTTAACGTGGATGTCTGATGTGCAAGAATAGATATGTTCTTACTGAAATTGGGTGGTTGCAGAGTAAACATGTGTTTTAGCTTGGTCATAGTGAGTGTGTAATTTTTGTGTCCAAGTCTAAGGCGTGTTATTTTAATTTGGTCCATTCAGGGGGAGAGATTTTTTTGACTGGTTTTTAAATAGGTTGTAGGTGCTGAGTTTGTTTGACTTATGTTTTGATACCAGTTGAAGTCTCTGTTTAAGTTGGATTGAATTTGTCAGGGTGTGTGTTTTTTGATGTATTTTTGATGTCTTGTATGCTTAGTGTTTTCTCTTGTGGTGAGAGGTTGATTAGGCTAAAGTTTTTTGTCGTTGCATCAGCTTAATTGCTGCCTTTTATGCCTAAATGTCCTGGCCAGCGTTTTATTTTTACAACCAATTTTATAACCTATCGGTTTATGAAATTAGTTTGTAAAAACATAAAAATCTCTTAAATGTACGGATAGATTTAATAAAACTTTGCAGGAATACTAGTTATAGCCTAAGTAATTGTTGGGGATACGCGCATGTCTGCCCCAACTCTATAATAAGAAGAAGCCGATTGATATGGCATACATTGCCATAGGCACGACTATGTATAATGTAGTGTAATGTAGTTAATATGTAAAAATATTATTGCACCAAATCGTCTGGATAGATTTTGATTAAACTGGAATATTATGAATAAATGTCCTATTTATCTCAGTACCGTGCATGTCGGCCCCAACCTCTCAGCTAGCCAAATAATTAATAAAGATATCACTGAGGCCCGTATGGTCATACTGCATATGTAGTTAGTTCCAGTGACTGTCCAGGCCGGAACCAGCACTGCCCTTATCAATTTGAGTCCAAGCCAAAGTGAGACAACAAAAAGCGAATTACTCCTAAACGTATGGATAGATATTATCGTCTTTACAGGACACATTCTTGAATGTGTGTCCTTAAGCTAATATACTGTGCATGTTGGCCCCAACTCTTATATTGGAGCAATTACGAATCTTATGACAACATGATTTTTTGCGCCAATTTTTTTTTTTAATTTATTTATTTTTCAAAAACGTATGGATAGATATTAAACAGCTTTTCAGCATTAATTTTTTATATGTGTCCTTTAATCTGATATACCGTGCATGTTGGGCCCAACTCTGTGAGCGGAGATATGAACGAAAATGTGTGGAGGCGATTTTTCAACTTCATTTATTTAACACCCAAAATGCATATATTACCCCACAGGTTAAATAAATCAATAGATTATGCAATTCTTAACAAAATTGCATTTACAGATTCCAAATTAGTCTAATTGTTAAGGAATAAATTAAAAAACAAAATATGCTTTAGTGTTCCATATTCCACCGTTCCATTCGACGCTAAATATCCGACGCTATTTTGACGACATTAGGAAACCACGTTTGTTAGAGGGAGACGCACATAGTCACAAAAATAACTCAAAGTGTCAAAGAATGACTAAAGAGCCAAAATGACAGCAAACAGCTGATTCATTTCTGAGTGAAATGTTGACGACGCAGCAGAGTGTGCTTCTATGTTAGATTTTCTTTGCCTGTTCTAAAACAAATTGGCGACAAACCAAATAAAACAAATTGGAATTTATATATTTAAGGTATGTTCTTAAAGCAGCTGATGGCGATTCGAAATTATTTGTTTACAACGTATTCCTAGTCAACGCACCCGACATGCCCATCGAGGAGAAATATACCAACGGCTTAAGAGATTTGCTTTTAAGCCAGGATAACTCACCCGTGCTAATGCAGTTGTTCAAGAGCTTTACAAAAATGTGATCAGCATCGAGGGACCTGAGGAGGCACTGGGCTATCTTATGCATATGGAAGACATTAACCAACTTTTGCGCAAACGTCACATAACGCGACAGTTGCTGTTCATGTACTTGCACTCACGCGCGCCGCCCACCAACACAGACTTCACCAAACCGATTTGGTGATGCGTGGTGCAGTACTGGGATCAAGCGCAAAATACACATTTCCAGCAAGATTTTACCTTTGCATCTGAATGTCAGAGAGTTTTGTGAATGGTTTTTCGAGCGCTTCAATGGCAATTTACTTAACCTCAGCGATTTGTGGAACGATGCCGACTTGCAGCATCATTATGGCTAGCGATGGTCGCAACGAGCTGCAATGTACGAGTGCTCCAGAGGTGCTGACCGCTCTGCTCAATGCCAAGCAACAGTCTAACTTACAATTCAATCCCAACTTGAATGAAGCCGGCGTTCAGGGACGCATGGATGCCTATGGTAAGGTTCTGGTTCTTTGCTGTGGCACACTGCATTGCACGGATCGTTGTGTGGGCCTATTTGAGTGTACTTTTGGTCTGGTACGTGATCCTTTGGCGAACAACAATTGGAAGCCGAAAAAAATTAAATTATTGCTGAAAAGCGAACTGCAACCGCCGTCCTTGTACAGCTAGAGAGAGAGCGACACTGCAGGAGGCTTTGGCTTTGCCAGCGCCCAGCGCAGAACTGGACCAGTCATAGCTTTGTACTTGGGTGTAAGGGAAAGACTGCTGTGGCTAAATTTAAGACTTGTATTAATTTTTTTTTTTAAATATAACAAATATATATAATTTAGAACTAAAAAAAGAAGCGTGGAAAATAAATTTTTATGACGCACTCTATAAAAAAAAAAACAGTGGCGAAAAGTTTCCGCGGCTGAATTTATTTGCTGTGTTCTGAGACACGCTAATTGACTTTATTTATTTATTTTTTTTATTTATGTAGAGCTAACAATATAATGTAAAATTACAGGCTAGCTAAGTGTTACGGAGCAATGGCGTCTGGGGCCTTCAGCTCTGGATTCTTTAAGTGATTGTGTGTGTATATATGTACAAGGTGTGTAAAGTGATGGTGTGCTTAATTTATAAATTTATAAAATAAATAACATTCATGAATGATAATTTTTATATAGAGTGGTATAAGTTTGTTGTCTTTAGATAATTTAAGATAGTATAAGTGTTTGAGGGTGTGGGATTGGAAAGGAGTTGTAGTGGGTTCTTGTTGCCGAGTATCTTTGTCTGTGGATGTCAAAGAGGTGCAAGAATTGAGTATATGTTCTACTGAAATTGGGTTGTTGCAGAGTGTACATGTGTTTGGGCTTTTGTCGATATAGTGTGAGTGTGTAATTTTTGTGTGTCCAAGTCTAAGGCGTGTTATTTTAATTTGGTCCATTCGGGAGAGATTTTTTGACTGGTTTTAAATAGGTTGTAGGTGTTGAGTTTGTTTGGATTTATGTTTTGATACCAGTTGGAAGTCTCGTTTAAGTTGGATTGAATTTTGGTTAGGTGTGTGTTTTTGATGTATTTTTGATGTCTTGTATGCTTATGTTTTCTCTTGTGGTGAGAGGTTGATTAGCTGTGTTTTGCCGTTGCATCAGCAATTCGTTTTCCTTTATGCCTGTATGTCCAGGCCTATGGTTTATATTTTTACAAACTAATTTTGCGACCTATCGGTTTATGAAATTAGTTTGTAAAAATCAAAATCTCTTAACTGTATGGATAGATTTTAATAAAACTTTGCAGGAATACTAGTTATAGTCTAAGTAATTGCTGGGGATACCGTGCATGTCTGCCCCAACTCAAAAATAATAGCGTCGATTGATGGTCATACTGCCACATAGGCACGACTATGTAGTAATGTAGTGTAATGTAGTTAATATGTAAAAATATTAATTGCTCAAAATCGTCTGGATAGATTTTTGATTAAACTTTGCAGGAATATGGATAAATGTCCTATTTATCTCAGGGGATACCGTGCATGTCGGCCCCAACTCGCTAAGTTAGCCAAATAATTAATAAAAGATATCACCGAGGCCTGTATGGTCATACTGCATATTGGCCGCTAGTTCCAGTGACTGGTTCAGGGTCGGAACCAGCGCACTGCCCTTATCAATTCTGAGTCCAAGCCAAAGTGATCAATTAAAAAGCGAATTACTCCTAAACGTATGGATAGATATTGATCAGCTTTACAGGACACACTCTTGAATGTGTGTCCTTTAAGCTAATATACCGTGCATGTTGGCCCCAACTTTATTGAATCTTATGACAACATGATTTTTTGCGCCAATTTGTATGGGAAAAATTTGAGGTTGGTTCACTGATAAGCGAATATCTCAAAAACGTATGGATAGATATTAAACAGCTTTTCAGTAAACATTCTTGAATATGTGTCCTTTAATCTGATATACCGTGCATGTTGGGCCCAACTCTGTGAGCGGAGATATGAACGAAAATGTGTGGAGGCGATTTTCAACTTCATTTATTTAACACCCAAAATGCATATATTACCCCACAGGTTAAATAAATCAATAGATTATGCAATTCTTAACAAAATTGCATTTACAGATTCCAAATTAGTCTAATAGTTAAGGAATAAATTAAAAAACAAAATATGCTTTAGTGTTCCATATTCCACCGTTCCATTCGACGCTAAATATCCGACGCTATTTTGACGGACATTAGGAAACCACGTTTGTTAGAGGGAGACGCACATAGTCACAAAAATAACTCAAAGTGTCAAAGAATGACTCAAAGAGCCAAAATGACAGCAAACAGCTGATTCATTTCTGAGTGAAATGTTGACGACGCAGCAGAGTGTGCTTCTATGTTAGATTTTCTTTGCCTGTTCTAAAACAAATTGGCGACAAACCAAATAAAACAAATTGGAATTTATATATTTAAGGTATGTTCTTAAAGCAGCTGATGGCGATTCGAAATTATTTGTTTACAACGTATTCCTAGTCAACGCACCCGACATGCCCATCGAGGAGAAATATACCAACGGCTTAAGAGATTTGCTTTTAAGCCAGGATAACACACCCGTGCTAATGCAGTTGTTCAAGAGCTTTACAAAAAATGTGATCAGCATCGAGGGACCTGAGGAGGCACTGGGCTATCTTATGCTATATATGGAAGACATTAACCAACTTTTGCGCAAACGTCACATAACGCGACAGTTGCTGTTCATGTACTTGCACTCACGCGCGCCGCCCACCAACACAGACTTCACCAAAACCGATTTGGTGATGCGTGTGGTGCAGTACTGGGATCAAGCGCAAAATACACATTTCCAGCAAGATTTTACCTTGCATCTGAATGTCAGAGAGTTTTGTGAATGGTTTTTCGAGCGCTTCAATGGCAATTTACTTAACCTCAGCGATTTGTGGAACGATGCCGACTTGCAGCTTATCATTATGGCTAGCGATGGTCGCAACGAGCTGCAATGTACGAGTGCTCCAGAGGTGCTGACCGCTCTGCTCAATGCCAAGCAACAGTCTAACTTACAATTCAATCCCAACTTGAATGAAGCCGGCGTTCAGGGACGCATGGATGCCTATGGTAAGGTTCTGGTTCTTTGCTGTGGCACACTGCATTGCACGGATCGTTGTGTGGGCGTATTTGAGTGTACTTTTGGTCTGGTACGTGATCCTTTGGCGAACAACAATTGGAAGCCGAAAAAAATTAAATTATTGCTGAAAAGCGAACTGCAACCGCCGTCCTTGTACAGCTAGAGAGAGAGCGGGACACTGCAGGAGGCTTTGGCTTTGCCAGCGCCCAGCGCAGAACTGGACCAGTCATAGCTTTGTACTTGGGTGTAAGGAAAAGACTGCTGTGGCTAAATTTAAGACTTGTATTAATTTTTTTTTTAAATATAACAAATATATATAATTTAGAACTAAAAAAAGAAGCGTGGAAAATAAATTTTTATGACGCACTCTATAAAAAAAAACAGTGGCGAAAAGTTTCCGCGGCTGAATTTATTTGCTGTGTTCTGAGACACGCTAATTGACTTTATTTATTTATTTTTTTTATTTATGTAGAGCTAACAATATAATGTAAAATTACAGGCTAGCTAAGTGTTACGGAGCAATGGCGTCTGGGGCCTTCAGCTCTGGATTCTTTAAGTGATTGTGTGTGTATATATGTACAAGGTGTGTAAAGTGATGGTGTGCTTAATTTATAAATTTATAAAATAAATAACATTCATGAATGATAATTTTTATATAGAGTGGTATAAGTTTGTTGTCTTTAGATAATTTAAGATAGTATAAGTGTTTGAGGGTGTGGGATTGGAAAGGAGTTGTAGTGGGTTCTTGTTGCCGAGTATTCTTTGTCTGTGGATGTCGTGCGAGGTGCAAGAATTGAGTATATGTTCTACTGAAATTGGGTTGTTGCAGAGTGTACATGTGTTTGGGCTTTTGTCGATATAGTGTGAGTGTGTAATTTTTGTGTGTCCAAGTCTAAGGCGTGTTATTTTAATTTGGTCCATTCGGGAGAGATTTTTTGACTGGTTTTAAATAGGTTGTAGGTGTTGAGTTTGTTTGGATTTATGTTTTGATACCAGTTGGAAGTCTCGTTTAAGTTGGATTGAATTTTGGTTAGGTGTGTGTTTTTGATGTATTTTTTGATGTCTTGTATGCTTATGTTTTCTCTTGTGGTGAGAGGTTGATTAGCTGTGTTTTTTGCCGTTGCATCAGCTAATTCGTTTCCTTTTATGCCTGTATGTCCAGGCCTATCGGTTTATATTTTTACAAACTAATTTTGCGACCTATCGGTTTATGAAATTAGTTTGTAAAAATATAAAAATCTCTTAACTGTATGGATAGATTTTAATAAAACTTTGCAGGAATACTAGTTATAGTCTAAGTAATTGCTGGGGATACCGTGCATGTCTGCCCCAACTCAAAAATAATAGCGTCGATTGATATGGTCATACTGCCACATAGGCACGACTATGTAGTAATGTAGTGTAATGTAGTTAATATGTAAAAATATTAATTGCTCAAAATCGTCTGGATAGATTTTGATTAAACTTTGCAGGAATATGGATAAATGTCCTATTTATCTCAGGGGATACCGTGCATGTCGGCCCCAACTCGCTAAGTTAGCCAAATAATTAATAAAAGATATCACCGAGGCCTGTATGGTCATACTGCATATTGGCCGCTAGTTCCAGTGACTGGTTCAGGGTCGGAACCAGCGCACTGCCCTTATCAATTCTGGAGTCCAAGCCAAAGTGAGTCAATTAAAAAGCGAATTACTCCTAAACGTATGGATAGATATTGATCAGCTTTACAGGACACACTCTTGAATGTGTGTCCTTTAAGCTAATATACCGTGCATGTTGGCCCCAACTCTTATATTGGAGCAATTACGAATCTTATGACAACATGATTTTTTTTGCGCCAATTTGTATGGGAAAAATTTGAGGTTGGTTCACTGATAAGCGAATATCTCAAAAACGTATGGATAGATATTAAACAGCTTTTCAGTAAACATTCTTGAATATGTGTCCTTTAATCTGATATACCGTGCATGTTGGGCCCAACTCTGTGAGCGGAGATATGAACGAAAATGTGTGGAGGCGATTTTTCAACTTCATTTATTTAACACCCAAAATGCATATATTACCCCACAGGTTAAATAAATCAATAGATTATGCAATTCTTAACAAAATTGCATTTACAGATTCCAAATTAGTCTAATAGTTAAGGAATAAATTAAAAAACAAAATATGCTTTAGTGTTCCATATTCCACCGTTCCATTCGACGCTAAATATCCGACGCTATTTTGACGGACATTAGGAAACCACGTTTGTTAGAGGGAGACGCACATAGTCACAAAAATAACTCAAAGTGTCAAAGAATGACTCAAAGAGCCAAAATGACAGCAAACAGCTGATTCATTTCTGAGTGAAATGTTGACGACGCAGCAGAGTGTGCTTCTATGTTAGATTTTCTTTGCCTGTTCTAAAACAAATTGGCGACAAACCAAATAAAACAAATTGGAATTTATATATTTAAGGTATGTTCTTAAAGCAGCTGATGGCGATTCGAAATTATTTGTTTACAACGTATTCCTAGTCAACGCACCCGACATGCCCATCGAGGAGAAATATACCAACGGCTTAAGAGATTTGCTTTTAAGCCAGGATAACACACCCGTGCTAATGCAGTTGTTCAAGAGCTTTACAAAAAATGTGATCAGCATCGAGGGACCTGAGGAGGCACTGGGCTATCTTATGCTATATATGGAAGACATTAACCAACTTTTGCGCAAACGTCACATAACGCGACAGTTGCTGTTCATGTACTTGCACTCACGCGCGCCGCCCACCAACACAGACTTCACCAAAACCGATTTGGTGATGCGTGTGGTGCAGTACTGGGATCAAGCGCAAAATACACATTTCCAGCAAGATTTTACCTTGCATCTGAATGTCAGAGAGTTTTGTGAATGGTTTTTCGAGCGCTTCAATGGCAATTTACTTAACCTCAGCGATTTGTGGAACGATGCCGACTTGCAGCTTATCATTATGGCTAGCGATGGTCGCAACGAGCTGCAATGTACGAGTGCTCCAGAGGTGCTGACCGCTCTGCTCAATGCCAAGCAACAGTCTAACTTACAATTCAATCCCAACTTGAATGAAGCCGGCGTTCAGGGACGCATGGATGCCTATGGTAAGGTTCTGGTTCTTTGCTGTGGCACACTGCATTGCACGGATCGTTGTGTGGGCGTATTTGAGTGTACTTTTGGTCTGGTACGTGATCCTTTGGCGAACAACAATTGGAAGCCGAAAAAAATTAAATTATTGCTGAAAAGCGAACTGCAACCGCCGTCCTTGTACAGCTAGAGAGAGAGCGGGACACTGCAGGAGGCTTTGGCTTTGCCAGCGCCCAGCGCAGAACTGGACCAGTCATAGCTTTGTACTTGGGTGTAAGGAAAAGACTGCTGTGGCTAAATTTAAGACTTGTATTAATTTTTTTTTTAAATATAACAAATATATATAATTTAGAACTAAAAAAAGAAGCGTGGAAAATAAATTTTTATGACGCACTCTATAAAAAAAAAACAGTGGCGAAAAGTTTCCGCGGCTGAATTTATTTGCTGTGTTCTGAGACACGCTAATTGACTTTATTTATTTATTTTTTTTTATTTATGTAGAGCTAACAATATAATGTAAAATTACAGGCTAGCTAAGTGTTACGGAGCAATGGCGTCTGGGGCCTTCAGCTCTGGATTCTTTAAGTGATTGTGTGTGTATATATGTACAAGGTGTGTAAAGTGATGGTGTGCTTAATTTATAAATTTATAAAATAAATAACATTCATGAATGATAATTTTTATATAGAGTGGTATAAGTTTGTTGTCTTTAGATAATTTAAGATAGTATAAGTGTTTGAGGGTGTGGGATTGGAAAGGAGTTGTAGTGGGTTCTTGTTGCCGAGTATTCTTTGTCTGTGGATGTCGTGCGAGGTGCAAGAATTGAGTATATGTTCTACTGAAATTGGGTTGTTGCAGAGTGTACATGTGTTTGGGCTTTTGTCGATATAGTGTGAGTGTGTAATTTTTGTGTGTCCAAGTCTAAGGCGTGTTATTTTAATTTGGTCCATTCGGGAGAGATTTTTTTGACTGGTTTTAAATAGGTTGTAGGTGTTGAGTTTGTTTGGATTTATGTTTTGATACCAGTTGGAAGTCTCGTTTAAGTTGGATTGAATTTTGGTTAGGTGTGTGTTTTTGATGTATTTTTTGATGTCTTGTATGCTTATGTTTTCTCTTGTGGTGAGAGGTTGATTAGCTGTGTTTTTTGCCGTTGCATCAGCTAATTCGTTTCCTTTTATGCCTGTATGTCCAGGCCTATCGGTTTATATTTTTACAAACTAATTTTGCGACCTATCGGTTTATGAAATTAGTTTGTAAAAATATAAAAATCTCTTAACTGTATGGATAGATTTTAATAAAACTTTGCAGGAATACTAGTTATAGTCTAAGTAATTGCTGGGGATACCGTGCATGTCTGCCCCAACTCAAAAATAATAGCGTCGATTGATATGGTCATACTGCCACATAGGCACGACTATGTAGTAATGTAGTGTAATGTAGTTAATATGTAAAAATATTAATTGCTCAAAATCGTCTGGATAGATTTTGATTAAACTTTGCAGGAATATGGATAAATGTCCTATTTATCTCAGGGGATACCGTGCATGTCGGCCCCAACTCGCTAAGTTAGCCAAATAATTAATAAAAGATATCACCGAGGCCTGTATGGTCATACTGCATATTGGCCGCTAGTTCCAGTGACTGGTTCAGGGTCGGAACCAGCGCACTGCCCTTATCAATTCTGAGTCCAAGCCAAAGTGAGTCAATTAAAAAGCGAATTACTCCTAAACGTATGGATAGATATTGATCAGCTTTACAGGACACACTCTTGAATGTGTGTCCTTTAAGCTAATATACCGTGCATGTTGGCCCCAACTCTTATATTGGAGCAATTACGAATCTTATGACAACATGATTTTTTTGCGCCAATTTGTATGGGAAAAATTTGAGGTTGGTTCACTGATAAGCGAATATCTCAAAAACGTATGGATAGATATTAAACAGCTTTTCAGTAAACATTCTTGAATATGTGTCCTTTAATCTGATATACCGTGCATGTTGGGCCCAACTCTGTGAGCGGAGATATGAACGAAAATGTGTGGAGGCGATTTTTCAACTTCATTTATTTAACACCCAAAATGCATATATTACCCCACAGGTTAAATAAATCAATAGATTATGCAATTCTTAACAAAATTGCATTTACAGATTCCAAATTAGTCTAATAGTTAAGGAATAAATTAAAAAACAAAATATGCTTTAGTGTTCCATATTCCACCGTTCCATTCGACGCTAAATATCCGACGCTATTTTGACGGACATTAGGAAACCACGTTTGTTAGAGGGAGACGCACATAGTCACAAAAATAACTCAAAGTGTCAAAGAATGACTCAAAGAGCCAAAATGACAGCAAACAGCTGATTCATTTCTGAGTGAAATGTTGACGACGCAGCAGAGTGTGCTTCTATGTTAGATTTTCTTTGCCTGTTCTAAAACAAATTGGCGACAAACCAAATAAAACAAATTGGAATTTATATATTTAAGGTATGTTCTTAAAGCAGCTGATGGCGATTCGAAATTATTTGTTTACAACGTATTCCTAGTCAACGCACCCGACATGCCCATCGAGGAGAAATATACCAACGGCTTAAGAGATTTGCTTTTAAGCCAGGATAACACACCCGTGCTAATGCAGTTGTTCAAGAGCTTTACAAAAATGTGATCAGCATCGAGGGACCTGAGGAGGCACTGGGCTATCTTATGCTATATATGGAAGACATTAACCAACTTTTGCGCAAACGTCACATAACGCGACAGTTGCTGTTCATGTACTTGCACTCACGCGCGCCGCCCACCAACACAGACTTCACCAAAACCGATTTGGTGATGCGTGTGGTGCAGTACTGGGATCAAGCGCAAAATACACATTTCCAGCAAGATTTTACCTTGCATCTGAATGTCAGAGAGTTTTGTGAATGGTTTTTCGAGCGCTTCAATGGCAATTTACTTAACCTCAGCGATTTGTGGAACGATGCCGACTTGCAGCTTATCATTATGGCTAGCGATGGTCGCAACGAGCTGCAATGTACGAGTGCTCCAGAGGTGCTGACCGCTCTGCTCAATGCCAAGCAACAGTCTAACTTACAATTCAATCCCAACTTGAATGAAGCCGGCGTTCAGGGACGCATGGATGCCTATGGTAAGGTTCTGGTTCTTTGCTGTGGCACACTGCATTGCACGGATCGTTGTGTGGGCGTATTTGAGTGTACTTTTGGTCTGGTACGTGATCCTTTGGCGAACAACAATTGGAAGCCGAAAAAAATTAAATTATTGCTGAAAAGCGAACTGCAACCGCCGTCCTTGTACAGCTAGAGAGAGAGCGGGACACTGCAGGAGGCTTTGGCTTTGCCAGCGCCCAGCGCAGAACTGGACCAGTCATAGCTTTGTACTTGGGTGTAAGGAAAAGACTGCTGTGGCTAAATTTAAGACTTGTATTAATTTTTTTTTAAATATAACAAATATATATAATTTAGAACTAAAAAAGAAGCGTGGAAAATAAATTTTTATGACGCACTCTATAAAAAAAAAACAGTGGCGAAAAGTTTCCGCGGCTGAATTTATTTGCTGTGTTCTGAGACACGCTAATTGACTTTATTTATTTATTTTTTTTTATTTATGTAGAGCTAACAATATAATGTAAAATTACAGGCTAGCTAAGTGTTACGGAGCAATGGCGTCTGGGGCCTTCAGCTCTGGATTCTTTAAGTGATTGTGTGTGTATATATGTACAAGGTGTGTAAAGTGATGGTGTGCTTAATTTATAAATTTATAAAATAAATAACATTCATGAATGATAATTTTTATATAGAGTGGTATAAGTTTGTTGTCTTTAGATAATTTAAGATAGTATAAGTGTTTGAGGGTGTGGGATTGGAAAGGAGTTGTAGTGGGTTCTTGTTGCCGAGTATTCTTTGTCTGTGGATGTCGTGCGAGGTGCAAGAATTGAGTATATGTTCTACTGAAATTGGGTTGTTGCAGAGTGTACATGTGTTTGGGCTTTTGTCGATATAGTGTGAGTGTGTAATTTTTGTGTGTCCAAGTCTAAGGCGTGTTATTTTAATTTGGTCCATTCGGGAGAATTTTTTGACTGGTTTTAAATAGGTTGTAGGTGTTGAGTTTGTTTGGATTTATGTTTTGATACCAGTTGGAAGTCTCGTTTAAGTTGGATTGAATTTTGGTTAGGTGTGTGTTTTTTGATGTATTTTTTGATGTCTTGTATGCTTATGTTTTCTCTTGTGGTGAGAGGTTGATTAGCTGTGTTTTTTGCCGTTGCATCAGCTAATTCGTTTCCTTTTATGCCTGTATGTCCAGGCCTATCGGTTTATATTTTTACAAACTAATTTTGCGACCTATCGGTTTATGAAATTAGTTTGTAAAAATATAAAAATCTCTTAACTGTATGGATAGATTTTAATAAAACTTTGCAGGAATACTAGTTATAGTCTAAGTAATTGCTGGGGATACCGTGCATGTCTGCCCCAACTCAAAAATAATAGCGTCGATTGATATGGTCATACTGCCACATAGGCACGACTATGTAGTAATGTAGTGTAATGTAGTTAATATGTAAAAATATTAATTGCTCAAAATCGTCTGGATAGATTTTGATTAAACTTTGCAGGAATATGGATAAATGTCCTATTTATCTCAGGGGATACCGTGCATGTCGGCCCCAACTCGCTAAGTTAGCCAAATAATTAATAAAAGATATCACCGAGGCCTGTATGGTCATACTGCATATTGGCCGCTAGTTCCAGTGACTGGTTCAGGGTCGGAACCAGCGCACTGCCCTTATCAATTCTGAGTCCAAGCCAAAGTGAGTCAATTAAAAAGCGAATTACTCCTAAACGTATGGATAGATATTGATCAGCTTTACAGGACACACTCTTGAATGTGTGTCCTTTAAGCTAATATACCGTGCATGTTGGCCCCAACTCTTATATTGGAGCAATTACGAATCTTATGACAACATGATTTTTTTGCGCCAATTTGTATGGGAAAAATTTGAGGTTGGTTCACTGATAAGCGAATATCTCAAAAACGTATGGATAGATATTAAACAGCTTTTCAGTAAACATTCTTGAATATGTGTCCTTTAATCTGATATACCGTGCATGTTGGGCCCAACTCTGTGAGCGGAGATATGAACGAAA
Source organism: Lordiphosa clarofinis (assembly GCA_018904275.1). Classification (NCBI taxonomy): domain Eukaryota; kingdom Metazoa; phylum Arthropoda; class Insecta; order Diptera; family Drosophilidae; genus Lordiphosa; species Lordiphosa clarofinis. The sequence continues at coordinate 18,662 of JAEIGQ010000129.1, forward strand.
ATGTGTGGAGGCGATTTTTCAACTTCATTTATTTAACACCCAAAAATGCATATATTACCCCACAGTAAATAAATCAATAGATTATGCAATTCTTAACAAAATTGCATTTACAGATTCCAAATTAGTCTAATAGTTAAGGAATAAATTAAAAAACAAAATATGCTTTAGTGTTCCATATTCCACCGTTCCATTCGACGCTAAATATCCGACGCTATTTTGACGGACATAACATATTCATACATATTTAGAGTAATCAAGCCCACATTCAATATATGAATGCCCATTCGCTTGTATTGCTTTGGAGACTTTTGCATATAAAACAAAAACTAATCACAAGCACTTATCCACTGGCCGCAAACAACGAGAATTTTATCAAAGAGACGAATTTTCGATAAGCGCGGCCAGATTACACAATAAATCAATTAAAACAATAATCCACTTAATAAAAGCAAAAGTAAACAAGCGATGGACATTGATCGCAGTAACGAGTCACCCGAGTAACGACTTGTCGTTACTAATTGATCTGTGAATAAATTCGATAACTTACTGCAACTTGTTTCATTCAGTATTGTTTCTTTGATTTTAAAATTACTAACAATTTAATTTTTTATCCAACAAACCATATATGCATTGTGCAACATCATCTATTTTATATCGTTCCCACTGCCAACTCTACACAATTTATATCGCTGAATCGTCTTCTCAATCCATGATCATTTGTTTTTTTTGCCACTGAATCGTACATGTTAAAGTGTCTGTTAGATTTCCACTACTCCTACTTATCGAAACCTTTGGATTTTTTTTTGCATACTTGAATCAACATCTTGTGAGCGCAGAATAATAAGTTCTTAGTGAGCCTAGTATGTCCACTGGGAAAGACCAGGACAAGAAGCAGTTAACCGCTCCATCCCTAACCATCAGTCGAAGCTCTTCGTCCTCGCCAGATCCTCATTCAAAAACATCCCCTAGATCAGTTCCGATCAGAGCCAAGAGTGAATCCTCTAGAGTAGACAAGCTTAGTCCTCTAGTCACTAGATCAGTTTCTATCAGAGCCAAGAGTGAATCAACAAGCTTAAATAAACTTAGTCCTCTTGTCACCAGAGCAAGTCTAAAAAAGAAAGTGTCCGCTTCCAAAATGGCTTTGAATGATTTTATTGCCACTACTGATAGGATCAGTCAGTTTGCGTCGAAAATTAATACGCCAACCGAAGAACCAGTGACAGTATTCACCCTACAAGTGCGCAGGGATCAGTTCCGGTCTTTGTGGCAATCCGTGGATCAGGAATATAAGCTTTGTAGCAAAGCCCTAAGCCAAGAAGCCAGCAGTTCTGATATTACGACAATGCAGGCTAAATATGAATACTGCTATGCCGTATATGAACGAAGTGCATCTCTTCTGGACGAGCAGATTAAAAAGATAACTACTCAAAACAGCTCTCAAGGCTGTAATCTCCCTCCATGTGACACAGAGGTTTTTAGTGGGGACTACTTGCGTTGGCCCACTTTCCGGGATTTATTTACAGCAGTATATATCAACAACTCGAGGCTTACTCCAGTGGAAAAACTCTTTCACTTGAATGCCAAAACTAGTGGAGAAGCCAAGTCGATTGTTTCCAAGTCTCCTCTTACAAACGATGGTTTCCAGTCGGCGTGGAAAAAGCTAACTGATAGATATGAGAACAAAAGATTATTGGTCAACAGTCAACTCAAGGTCCTATTTAACGTGCAGGCAGCGACCCAAGAATCAGGTGCATTCTTAAAAAAGCTTTGCCATTTCCATATTGGCTCTCCTATAAGACCACGAATCCAAATCGAAGCTTCGGCTTTCGTACTACCACACTTGGCAGGAAACCTTCCCTCATACACAATTCCTCAAAGCTCCCTGGTCAGGTGCAGCACCTGACTACTGGCGGCAGCAACCAATTGGTTTTGCATGTGCGTCAGAATAGCATCGAATATTTAGCATCGAATTGGAACGGTGGAATGTGAAACAATAAAAAAATTTTTATATATTATTTAAATTATTTTTTAATTTCTCACTTTCAAGATAAAAAAAATAAAGATCTGTAAATGCAAAATTGTTAAGAAATGCAAGTACTACTGTTTTATTTAACGGCGGGTGGGTTTGAACATTGCAGATATTGAAAAAATCACTCTTATAAATCGCCTCTGTACATTTTGGGGTATATCTCCTCTCTCAGATAATGGCATGATATACACGGTATGCAAAAACTTCGGCCACATATTTAAGAATATGCCCCCAAAAGCTCAGCTCAATCGTCTGAACAGTTTTTGAGATATATGCTTAACAGTCGACCAACCTCACAAAACTCCCATACAAAAAACAGCCAATAATGTACTTTTAATATTAAGTGACAATTGCTTAGCTCCTAGGGAATGGCACACATTGCACGATATATTAGGTTATAACAGATATATTCCAGAGTGTGTCCACCAAGTTGGAGCTCAATCGTCTGAACAGTTTTTGTGAAAAATGCTTAACAGTGGGGGTGCCTCGGCTTCATATTTTGAACTGATACGGGTGGCGGAGCAATCGAAAATCGGTAATCGACAAATTCGACGCTAATTAATATCTTTGCTCTCAGATAATGGCACACTTTGCACGGTAGTGCAAATGATTGGCATTAATTTTCCAAGCATTTTGATGTATGTTTCATCAAAATCAACTGAACAGCTTTTGAGAAATTTACATTTTTTTGAAGTAAAATGCACATAACATGGCCACAGATTCGGTGGCTCTGGCAACACTGGTACATGGCAAAACATATCACGCTCACGTGCGCATCTCTACATGTGCTTGTACTTTTGCCATTTCTGCATTTGTTGCGTAGCACACTTGTCGCACACTCAACGTCAGTCGGCTCGCTAAAAACGCCAGGATCGTAAATATATATAAACCATGTTTCGGATCGCGAATATAAACCATGTGGTAAGATGTTTTTTAATACTTTATTAGCAAGATTTGTATATTAATTTCATTTTATATTTACAGACTTTAATAATAAACAAGGGCGATAAGGGGAAAGGGGACAGCGACTCGGACGAAGAGTCCCCTCCCCCTCCCACGCCATCAGCAAAGAATGGGGTGCTGCAAAAAAGCGCAAGAGAAACAAGAAGAGTGTCGTTGCGAATGAAATTGAGGACGAAAAGGGCAGCAAAAAAGCTGCCAATCGCAGGAAAACAGCGAGAAGCTGGTCGAGTCTGTGAAGGAAGCGGCAAAAGCCATTGATGCCATTAACTTGGACGGAGATGAAAACGGCGATCAGGACGGCGATACATAATTATTCATTCATACATATTACATATTACTCATATTATTTATTCATATTCCTTAATATTACACACACACACAAATTTTCATACATACATAAATATAATTTTTAAAGTTCCAGTTCGATGGTCTTGACCACATTCACCTGATCGTTTAAACGGTAGACATAAATCGTTTGAGTGGGGATCACAGTCCTTGAGCAGCATGGCGCTTCACAGCAATCAGCGGGCAGCATCTAATAAGGAACGGAGCTGCGGGATTCTCGTGGTGCTCCTCGGTCTCACTCTCACTCATTTTAACATCCGGAATGGTCAGCAGCAGCTTGAAGAAGTGTTGCATCACATCCAAAAGCAAGGCCCATCGATCTCGGGATCGATGACAAAAGTGCATCAATTTTTCTGCAGAGATCAGGGTAGAGCTATTAAATTGCAAATAATGACGCAGGATTGAACTACTTGCCTTGATGTAACCATTAAGTTTGCCGCATAGCTCCGAAGTACCATTTTTAACCCGACTGAGCAGTCCATACAACAGGGTTAGATCGTTCAGTCTGTTGTCCACTAGTCGTGGACCTTTTGCGATATTTTAGTCAAGTGCTCGGCAATCAGTTCTTTTTCCACATTGTATATCGAGGGGTGCCTAAGGAGAGAAGCGTGTCAATGAAAAAGTTTCATGTATTTGTCCGACTTTAACCAAGTAATGCAGCAGTCGTTCGTTTTCCTCGGCCAAACGTTTGTTAACATTTTGCAAATATTTGGGCACCTCCAGCTCCTGCATTTTCCGTTGACTTTTCGATTTTTATAACTGCTTGGTGGCATCCAGGAACTTTCCTCAAATGAACTGGTATACAAAAATAGAAAACATGAAAAATCAGAAAAAGCAATATATTTTTTTCATTTCAGCTTTTATAATAGGTTATGTAAGTGTCAAGTAAATGTGTTACTAGATCCCATCGTTATTTTCTGTCGAATTCAATAAAAAATACGCGGAAATCTGTTGTATTTTTTATACCCGTTACTCGTAGAGTAAAAAGGGTATACTAAAGTCGTGCAAATGTATGTAACAGGCAGAAGAAATCATTTCCGACCATATAAAGTATATATATTCTTGATCAGCATCAACAGCCAAGTCGATATAGACATGTCCGTCTGTCCGTCCGTCCGTCCGTCCGTCCGTCCGTCTGTATGAACACCTAGATCTCAGAGATGGTAAGAGATAGAGGTTTGACATGTATGGGACAAATGCTTCTTATACTTGCAGGCAGATCAAGTTTATTTCCAATTTTGGCCACGCCCCCTACCGCCCCCGCAATTCGAAAAAAACGTTATATCTCCTACAATTTTAACGATAGACGATTTGTTAGTAATTAGCAAAAGGAATAAATTTGCCAAAGAAATAATAAGAATCGGATGAGCGGTTCTCAAGTTATGAGCAAAAATGTGAAAAATAGTCGAGTTAAAAAAGTGTTGCATACTTTTCAGATGAAGGAACGCAGGAACTCTGTTAAACATGTTTTTTTCATGAGTAACGGGTATATCGAAGTCGGTTAGAGCCGACTTTAACTTGCGCTCTCGTTTTTTATTAGATTGGGCGTATTCAGCAGATAGTTCCGATTTACGATTTGTGATTTATGATGGCCGATTTTACCTGCTGAATACAGTGATCGCCGATTGGGATTGGAAAATTTAACAATCATGTTTTCTGAATAGAAATTGAACAAAACGTATGATTGATTAACGATTGCGGGGTCAGCCTATCTTTGTTAAGACATTCATATAAAATTTTTAATTTAACAAATCCAATGAAGATTTTGTGTGAGTGTTTTCCATAAATAAAAAGTACTAAAGCCAACGGATATCTTGAAGTCTGCATTTAAATCTCTTCAGCAGAGACTCATCAGCAATCGCAAATCGTAAATCGGTAATACGCCCAATTTCATGAAGATTTCAAATGGGAGGTATTGATTAAACGGAGCAAATTGTATCATGAGATTAGATTATTATGGATGGGTAAATAGAAGGATGATAAAGATCGAATGGCTTTAATTACACTATTTTGGTATGAGTATGAGTATTGTTATGAACTCCTTACACACCACCATTGAGGTAGAGTTCATGGCGCGTTTTTTTTAAAGTGGTATCCCCAATAGGCCTATACCACATATCACTTCGCAAAAGCATTCTATCAATAGAGTACATTCCGATTGGTGCATTGCTTTGGAGAGCAGCCGGCCGAATGCTTCGCTGGAAGAAGTTTCAAGGATACGAAATCAAGGAGTCGGGGAAATGACTATTTCCAGTTGCTTAGAGAACAGATGTCGTCAGTTTTCGTCTCACCTGAACATGTTTCCAATATACACTACCTTCTGTGAAGCAAGATTGGCTCGTGCATAAGCTCAACATAGCTTTATTTACCATTTGGTCTGTGCACCTGAAGATATATAAAGCTTTGCTCAGATGAAAATTGGAAAAATTATATTTTCATTGCATACTTGCTTCGCAAAGCTTGCAGGTAAGATTATTACCGGTAATTGTGTATATATTTGTAGTGCATCGAATGCAAATAGATCGTCCACAGTTGTTGCATAGCATTCTGGTTTCGAGATCTATATTCTTGCAACAATGCAAGCATATATCTAAAAGTGAATCGCCATAATTAATTAATTTTTCAAACATGCCTCTTCTAAATAATCGAGCGGATTTTAAATTTGAGAGAGGCATGTCATTTATGTAGCATTTTGCAAACTGCAAAATAAAAATGCCACAATTAAATTGATCCTTTTGTAGGTCATGAGTTTTGGATACGCTTCTGTAATTCATCGTACTTATGCGGTTCAAAAGTTCCTTGTAATACCTAACAAACTTTAGGGCAGTCTGCGACTTCCCCATTGGATCTAAAAGAAAGAACTTTCCAAGGCAGCTTTAATTAATTCCTCATTGTTTGCATAATGTTCATCAAGTTGACAGGGAAGACTTTCCAATCTTGGATCATTTTGATCAAAAAGAATAGCTGTCAAAGCAGCGTCAACTATGAAGTTGGACAGCCAATTATGATCTTGCAATGTTAACAAATCGTCTAATTCTATAAAGCATAAGAAACGATTCATGCTTAAGCAATGAACATGCTCAAAAAGAGTTTTACAGTTTAAAACGTAAAAACGAACATTTTCCTTAATGCAACTGTTTAACTTCGCATTATTTAGCAGAATTTTTTTATATTTCTCTTCCATTTGAAATATTTGCAAGTTGGCAGCATAGGAATGATCTGCTTGGACTGAGGAATTCAAATTTTGATTTGAGTTCTCAGAAAGAATAGACAATTCCAAATGAACATTTGGATCATTGTCTTTTGGAAGACTTGATTGTGAGTACTCCTCACGAACTTTATTGGGTCCGGAGAAATCTCGCTTAAACAAGCCCACCTTAAGTTTTTTAACGCCTTTTTTTTGCCAGCTTTCTTTAAATTTTGAAAGCTTTTTATTTGACATCTCAGTTAAGGCTGTCAATTGCTTCGATGTGCGTTTTTTAGGTCTAGCCTTTATAACAGCACCATGAAGAATGGGGGAGTGAATATATTCTGGATGCACAAGCTCAACTTGTCGAACCACAGATTTCGAGAGATCATCCATTTTACGAATAAATCTTTCAAGTTTTAGCCCTTGCTTTGTTTTAATGACACTATGCTTCAGTGTCTTAAAAAAAGATTCAATCGGACCATTGCTGGGTCTTTTATTGCTCTTATCAAAAAAATACCCATAACATTGGTCCAAAATGGAGCAAAAACAATATATTTGCCCAAAATGACCTCTACCATTTCGGGACAATAATAAATGTTTTGAGTTTCATATTTTGAATCAACAATCATACCATTAGTGCTGAAATGATTTTTCAAACTACTTTTGCTTGCAATGGTTTTTGGATTATCTTCTCAATACTTTTTGCCATGAGTTACAACCGATCCATGCTTTTCCAGATCAAAAGATTCTGGTTTCGCACCTGTAAAATATGAAATGGCTTTGCAAACCATTTCATTTACAGTTGGAGATAGTAGAATGGTTATCAGATGTTTGAACCATTCTTCTAAGTCCTTAATGCAGCATATATTATATGCCAAACCCAAAGCATTTCTAAGGAAATGTCTTAGGTCAATGTTGGCCAAGCCTACGGTTCTGTCTATATCAGCACACATAATTTTGGCATAATGGCTAGTACAAAATTGAATGCATACTTTCGGAAAGGCACTACTTTCGCTATATAGAAATCAAAAGCACATTTCATTGAATGCTGCAATAACTAAGTCACAGGACAACACAACAAAGAAGAGAACTTACAAAAGGAACGGAACATTATGCTCACGAACAAAAACAACAACAAATGGTTTGTCAACACAACCAAAGCGGAGTTCCCGCCAAATGTGAGAGAGCTACTTTGCAAGGGAGCCAAGTTTGCTCTCCCAATTGCTAAAAACAACTTTCCACTCTTCAAGTGCATAGCAGACGCGGAGGAGTTGGTACAGACGAATGTATCAAAGGAGGAACAGGAGACAGCGAGAACAAAAATAACATTTCTGATCAAAGAAAGCAAAACAAAAGGCAGAGAAAGCGCAATGGAACGCGCGATTATAGATACAGTGGGACAAACACAAAAATTTTTACGCGAAAATAGAAACGTATTAATTTTAAATTCTGACAAGGGTAACGTGACTGTAGCAATGGAGAAGGATGACTATAACCATGAAATGGAACAAATACTAGGAGAACTCAACACATATAGACTACTAGCAAAAAGACCGTCGCGCTTCGTGAGAGTCAAATATTTACCAAAGGGCATAGCAGAATAAGCATACAAAAACTGCCCCCTCTCCGATCAGCACCAAAATTAAATATGTTGTTACCATCAATGAGAAACTCACTCTCTTAAATTTGTAGTCTTCTAATCGCTATTGGAGTAGTAGCGGAAAGATTAATAAAAAAATGGCGTTTATCTTAAGCACCGCTTAACCGATTCGGAAAGGTTTAATATATGTAGTAAGTGTCCACAGCACAATTCAAAAAATTATTATTGCACATTTTTATTGCAAATTATTTGGGCCAAAAAAATTATTGGAATTTTCAAATAATTCTTTTACGGTGTTATCGCTCCCAACGCTCGTATTTATAAGTTTTCAATGATTTTACATAATTTCACCACCGCTTGTCGAAATCGGACCACTATATAGTATAGCTGCCATACAAACTGTCAGGCATATATCAAGCTCCAAGGGTATATAAACTTCGGTCGAGTCGAAGTTAGCAGGCCTCTATTTTTTAACTTGCAAAACCGAGTTTCATGTTAATCGGACGAAAAATAGCTGTATTGCATGCGGAATTTTCGGGAATTTTCACGCCTGGGGGCGAATTTTCCGACATTTAAAAATTACATTCTAAATTATTTTGTATTCAGTCCATACAAACCGAGTTTCAAGCCAATAGTATGAAAAGTAACAATTTTTCCATACAAACTTTTCCCACGCTTTTCCGACTTTTCCGGGTGGAGTTTTCCAAAACCCCGTCTTAGTACGCAATTTCACCACTAACAGAAACTCCTGTTCAAATTACAGCCCTCTATCTTTTTCCGTTTAGGCTGTGCGATGATTGCCAATCAGTGAATCAGTGAATCAGGACACTCTCTTTTATATTTATAGAGATAGATAGCGCATTGTCACACATTGTCACTATTATTATTAACATATTTATTATAATTTCACTAGAACTATCAAGTAACATGAAACCACATTTATACATTCGTTAGAATTAGTTAAATAAAATATTTAAATACGCGCGCATATTCAAACGCGCACCTTCTATCGATCGCCAACAGCTGTCGATAGGCAGCCATCTGATCGCACGCGCTATCGTTATCGATATCGCGCACGCTGCCACGATCAGCTGCGATCGCTGCAACCGACGACTGCGCCCGGCGGCCTATAAAATCAGAGCACCAGCGGTCACTTAGTTCGCGGCTTCGGTCGAGTCAACATCTTGGAGCAGCAGTTCAACAAGAAAGTACCAACTACCCTAACCAAGGGATCTTGTGCGCTTTTTGAATCGGCTCCAGATTTCCGCGCGATTTCCGAATCGGCACCTGTGTCTGGACGGGATTCCCGGTTGAATAGCACCGTCGGTTGCCCACCCAGACTCCCAACGCTTGATCTGCTGACCGGCGGCGGGTGAGTCTCAGGTTGTACGATGTCTGATTCGGCTCTCTGACCAAAATCTCAAGTTCGAGGCACTGCATCCGGCCACAGCTCAAGCGGGAGGCGCGTTCCAACAACACAAGGCTTGGAACGACTCCTGGTCACTGAGGTGGCTACTAAGGCAAGGATCCAGACGCACCGACCCCGAAGAGAGTGCGATCCTCCAAGATCGAAGCATTGCATCCGGCGGGGTTACAGCCACAATACACGCGGGTAATCGCGTTCCAACAAAACGAGGCTTGTTACGACTATCAGTCCCTAAGGTGGCTCCCACAGGTAAGGCTCGAGACGAACGGAATCGGCCTGACTCGATTCACCAAGATCGACGTACCGCATCCGGAAGGAAAACACCACGGCAAGACGAATCAGACTTCAAGCATTAAGATTAACCCCAGAGAGAAGCCTCAATAAAGAAGCCAATATTCACGAAAAGCTCGGTGTCTACTTATTGGGGCGGGTGAACGATTTCAGCAAACAAAAGAACCAATATATTAAAATAATAAAACGAGGGGTTTTTTCCCGAAATCTTCATCAACACCGAATGCCAACTCAACTCCGCAGCGTCAAAAATCTGTTCATGAGGGAAGGGACTTATGAAACTTATACAAATAAATCCAATAGAAGCAGTAACAACAAAGGCGGATTGCAATAAGCTCTGATAAAAATGGATGAGGACGTAGTTTCTGTTGATATACAAGGATTCTACGACAACAAACATGAATGTATATTAAAAGAAATTGCTGTCATATTTAAAAACGAGAAGGCCAAGCTAACTTCGTCTTTGCCGAAGTTTTAATACCCTTGCAAATGTTTTAATACAACAGAGTTAACGAACGTCAGCATTAAAACAAACCATTTTTCTGATAAAAGCCACTTTTCGACCGATAGTTTCTATGGTAGCTATAAGATATAGTCATCCGATTTTGACAAAAACTTCCAAATCAGTGTAAAAGCGTATAAAACTAATAATTGTCGAAGCGGAAGGCGTTTACACTAAAAACAAAAAAGTTTTCTCACAAAAACCCACTTTTCGACCGATAGTTCCTATGGCAGCTATAAGATATAGTCATCCGATTTTGACAAAAACTTCCAAATCAGTGTAAAAGCGTATAAAACTAATAATTGTCGAAGCGGAAGGCGTTTACATTAAAAACAAAAAAGTTTTCTCACAAAAAACCCTCTTTTCGACTGATAGTTCCTATGGCAGCTATAAGATATAGTCATCCGATTTTGACAAAAACTTCCAAATCAGTGTAAAAGCGTATAAAACTAATAATTGTCGAAGCGGAAGGCGTTTACATTAAAAACAAAAAAGTTTTCTTACAAAAACCCACTTTTCGACCTATAGTTCCTATGGCAGCTATAAGATATAGTCATCCGATCCGGTCGGTTCCGACATATTATCAGTGTGCAGTAAAAAGAAGACTCTGTGCAAAGTTTCAGCCCGATAGCTTTAAAACTGAGAGACTAGTTTGCGTAGAAACAGACAGACAGACAGACAGACAGACGGACAGACGGACAGACAGACGGACGGACAAAGCTCAATCGACTCAGCTTGTCGCCCTGATCAAGAATATATATAGTTTATGGGGTCGGAAATGAATATTTCTATGCGTTGCAAACTTCTGGGCAAAATTATAATACCCTTTGCAAGGGTATAATAACCCCCACCTGGATAAACATTTCATTATTCATTTTCTTCAATTGACTAAAATGGCTAGAAGAAGAGCACTCTGGAATACTACGAACGATGGAGCCTCGAATTTTGTGCAAGCTCGAAATTATCTGCGGTCTATAATACGTGATAATTACGTAATCAAAAATGGTTGCAAGAAAAAAGTGTTTCTCGCAAATTTCTTGGAGTTGCTGTAAAAGACTTGGCAGAAGAAGAAGAAGACCTAAACAAAATTCAAATAAAATTAAATGATTACAACTTTTAGTATAATTGTGGATTGCATTTAAATAATTATGAGTGCGCCCTACAAAATTCTCGAACCATTTTGGAAATATATATAGCAATAATATCCAAAAGCTTAGTACCATTGTAAACCCTGAAATAATAAAAAATTAAAAATAAAATTTTTTTGAATCTAATCAATAACCAAAAATGCTTCTTATTTATTTATATGATACAAAAATGGAAAAATAACAATCTTTTATGTACGAGTTTAACTGTACAACTGGAAAAAATAATCATCAACCCCCTCCCTTCCTCCGCTTTCAATTAAAAACAAGTTAAATTAATTTCTTGAAAAATTCATATTTATTAAAGAAAAGTCCAGGGTTGCTCTTCCTGCTCCAGGTAGAGCTTTGTTGTCATCTCTTCAGATGATTTCAAAAGAGCCATCAGAAATCGTCTCCAAGGTGCTTAAAAAGAGGAATCTTTTTGGGAGGAAGAAAATATGGTTCTCCAATTCGAGTACAATTCGTTTTCCCTGGGCGGACTGCTCACTAGTAGCATTGATGATCCGATAGAACCGATTCAACTTCATACTACTCTCAGATAGCAGAGACTTCTGGCTTCTTCCATTAAAGTCGGCGATTTCCAATACTGCTGCTGCTGGTGATGCTGCAGCTTTTGGTCCTGTGTTCTCTTGCGATGCCATTGCTATTTCTGTATGATGAAAACTCCGAATTGAACTGAAGTTTTTGTATTCCAAGTACAAGATTACATAGAAATCGAATCCTCACATGGAGGACCACATACGCACACATAAATCTTGAGCGTGAAAATTTCAATCGAAAAATGTACCCACAGGTATCCCCCGCCTCCTTTCTTCACTGACCACTTTGAGATCAGAAATCAATGGGGGGAGTCATCTATTGCAGCCTCAACAAGAAACTTCCAAAATCACATAAATTCAATGTGACATTTTAAATACACTCACGCATACTCTTGTTAAAAGAAAGACTCGAAATTCGATACAATTTCCAAATTTCGTTTCAGGGGTCAAACATTTGAGCTAGCCCTTCGTAACAACCAGCAACTCAAATATCTCTATGGGCTGCAATAGTAAACTCAAGTGTCAAACCGCGGCTGAAATACCCCTTAGGGCCCAGCAAACGGAAACTCAAGTGGTTTTTCAGCTGCATGTTAAGATTGCGTAAACAAAATACAAAAAATGTGAGATCAGCAGATTTTTAAATCGATTTCTGGCATTAGCGATCAGCAAGTTTCCTAACCCAAGTTCCCTAAGCCATTGGATCTTTGATTCCCAAGAGACTAAAACCAGGTTCCCGGGGCATTTGAAGCTTTGTTTGCTTGAGCCTTTAGCTCAACATCAAATTCTTTACAAATTTGGTACCTTTACGTATTAAATAAAACGCATATATGGTGCGAGTGACTAGCTCCTCTTCTAGAAGCTGAATAGTTATTAGAATATTGGTTTTTCCTTTTTATACATTTTTTTGGTTTTCCTCATTTTGATAATACAAGCTTACCTTCTCCCATTTATCTTCCACTATTACCTGTTCCTCAGACTGCTTTACAGTGTAAATTCTAAATCAAGCATTTCTTTTTTAACAGAGTTTTCTACCTTCGCCCTTTCGTCATTCTCTATTTTGAGATGGAATTTAGCTGTTGCTCTATCTATTTTTATTATTCTCTCAAATAGAGTTATTCGGGTTAACTGTATTGCCTGCATTTTTCTATTTTTGATTTCGTTAAGAATTCTATTTTTTTAGTGTCTGCACTAAAATAATCTGTTTTTTGAATCTGCTTTGATTTTCAATTAGAACCATACGCTGATTCTCAAAATGTGGCCATATTTGCTCTATTTGAGATTTGTAACTATCATCTCCTAATATTTTTTGATTCCCAATCCTCATGGAATTGGGTTAATTTCTGATTATATTCGCTCTGTCTCTGCAAAACCGCTGTTAACTGTTCCCTTGTTAATGTCATATTGAATTTTTTTTTTATTTTGAAATCTTCAATTTTAATCACTTAACAAAACAAGTTATTGATTTATAATAATATAATCAAAAAATACTATACAGCGAACAAAAATTTTATGTAATATTTTGTATCGTCTAATTTTCACAAATGTTTTACAATTTTCTTTCTTTTCTTCTTCATCTTGTTTTTTAGTAATAATTTAATTTTATTGCAACAGCGAATCCGCCTTTTGTTGCAGCGGTGCCACGAGGGCACTCTACTTTTATTATTTAAAAATGTTATTTTTCTTTTTTGTTATTCTCTTACTAAGCTCAACCTCGATTTTGATGACCTCTTCCCACATCCGAGAGGCGACTTGGTATGGTGTGACGCTGATCTGCTGCAAGAGTGCAGCTCTTCTTCGCCTATTCCTCGCCTGTGCTCTGCCTTTCCTTTTTGGGATTTTTGTTTCTGGTATTTGGACCAGACGCTCCTCCTTCTCTTCCTTCCGTTTCTTTTCTGCTTGGAAGCTCCTTTGCCTCCTTTTGTAATCCGCTATTGTCAGCGGCTTTGGACCAGCCGTTGGATTTTTAAGGATCTCTTCCTTAATTCGCCTCTGTGCCTCGTTGTCAGGCGGGTGCATTGCCTTTTGGCTTCCGTCGACGTTGTAACTTGCCACGGTTCCGCCGAATCGCAATAGCTCGGGTGATCTCTGGCGAAATTCTCGCCGTTTTCCTTTTACGCAGGGCCAATCCCTAACGCTTCAGCAGGTTGTTTTTTGTGGTGAATTGGTCACCGATATCCTCCGCTCCCAGGGCCCATCCCTAACGCTCGCCAGGATTAAAAAAAGGATCCTTCCTTTTCAAAATTCCTTAGACCTTTTTCCTTGTAGGCAACTACACTGCCGTTTACATGGAAACCTTTTTTCCGACCTGAGCAAAATGCCGTTTAGATTAGCAAGTTCTGCCTTTACAGGGATTAAGGACCAATAAATAAAACGCATATTTGGTGCGTGTGACTAGCTCCTCTTCTAGAAGCTGAATATTTATTAAGATGTTGGTTTTTTCTCTTTTATATATTATTATACCCGTTACTCGTAGAGTAAAAAGGGTATACTAAAGTCGTGCAAATATATGTAACAGGCAGAAGGAACCATTTCCGACCATATAAAGTATATATATTCTTGATCAGCATCAACAGCCGAGTCGATTTAGCCATGTCCGTCTGTCCGTCCGTCCGTCTGTCCGTCTGTCTGTATGAACGCGTCGATCTCGGAGACTATAAGAGATAGAGATACAAATTTTTGCATGTACATAGGTATAGGCCGTACGCAGATCAAGTTTGTTTCAGATTTGCAAAATTTCCCCCCTCTCCCCCCTTAAACCGCAAAAAACTGTCAGAGCCACAATTTTAAAGTTACAACATCGTCGCTTAATATATATTATCTTAGGCCCGTAATCTATCTATTCTGAAACGCACAATGAGATCTGAGCAAAAACACAGAAGTTATTAACGAAACAATTTTTGCACCCCCCTCCCCCACGCTTTGCTTATTACGCATTGCTTGCTGCTTGCGCCCGAGTGTGTGAGGGCGCGTTTGTGTGTATGTGTGCCTGTGTGTTTGTTTGTGTATGTGTGTGTTTGTCAATTGTACAGAGTATTTTGAAGTCGAGCTAACTCGACTGCAATGGTCTTACTTGTTAATATCAGCAATTGTTCTTAGCGTCTGGTCGTACAGCTTTGAATTGAAGTAGTAGTGGTCTACTACTCCACTTTTCATCAGTGCGCCATGATTTGCTGAGAATAATTGCTGAATTTGATCAAACTCCTTAATTACTTCCTTCGTAATTTTTTCAACTTCTATTTTTCTAATTCTCCCTACCAGCTCGGCTTGCTTCTCAAGGAGTTCTATCGTTTTGTCTGACATTTTTTTTTCCAATGATTGTAAATAATTTTAAAGAAACTTATCTTAAAACCAGCGCCGCTGCTCTCTGGTCACTTTGTGTTTCTTGTTGTCGATTCTGCTGCTGCTCTCCTTAGTGTTGATCTTGTTACTTGTTGTTGTTGTTGTAGCGGCTGGTTCGACAAGTATGTACGTTTAGTATGAAAAGAAAAGAGAAAGAGAGTGAAAATATAGTAGATGTTTTATGAGATACCCAGGTCCAAGTCGAGGAAGGTGGCTCCCTCGATTGGTTGTGTCCATAGTGTTATGGGAGGCAAGGTGGTGGGGTTGAGGGGGCAACTAAACAAGTGCCTGGTGTCGTGTGGTCCTTGGCCACACTTGGGGCAAGTGTCTGCTACCTGCGGGTTTATGAGCGCAAGGTAGCCATTTAGTTGCCTGCTCTTTCCCGAGCGGAGTTGGGCGAGTGTGGTCCTGGAAGCTCTGGGTAGGGACTTCTCGCTTGGGTCTATGGGGGGGGCCTGCCCCCGAGAAGCCATCGACATGATAGTATTTTCCACCATGGAAGTGTGAGCGTGGTTCCTGGCTTCTGTGCATATGCTTGTTGTCATCGGATCTGAGTGTATTAGGTGCTCGATAACGGGGTAGGCTACTCTTAGGTCGAAGCGGACAGGTTGATCTCTTCTACACATCGATGTTTTGGTGCTTTCGTGGTTCGGGTGGGCAGGGTTTTGGCAGTTGATAAGGAATTGCTGGGTTAGGAGGTCGTTATGTTGCGGTCTCCTGATGCAGGTGGTCCTTGTGGGTCATCATGTGGCCACACGAAGGGCAGCGTTTTGCACCGTTTGGAGATTTCTCCATTGTGTGTCGCTGATTGCAGGAGACCAAATGGGGGCAGCATAACTTAAGAGTCTCTTTTTCGTCTCTTTTTCCTTTCCCCAGTTACTTCCGGCTATGGCTTTAAGAATTTTATTACGGCTTCTAGCGTTTTTGGCCATAGTCTCAGCGTGTTTGGCGTAGACATAAAGGGAGTCAAAGGTCACACCGAGAATTTTGGGGTTGTTCAGGGTGGGGATGCTTTGTCCGTCGATGCGTATGTCAAGCATTTGTTTGACCTCCTTAGTCCACGTGGCAAGTAGCGTCGCTGACGATTTAGTGGCCGATAGGGAAAGGTTGCGGGCTGTGAAGTAGTCTGCGAGGACTGGTAGGTAGGCGTTGAGTCTCCCCTCCTGTATGTTGACGTCTCTGCCGGAAGTAATAATGGTGCAGTCATCGGCGTACGACACAAGTTTGACATCCTGGGGTGGTGTAGGAAGCTTTGCGACTCTCGCAGCAATCGGGTCTACGTCCCGGAGTCGACGCAGTGCACAACACACTGCCCAAGGATTGCGACCCCCAGCACACGGGGACACAAGTACACTTAGAGAAAAAATAGAGAATTTCACTCTTGAATCAAGAGCATTCGTTCTCAAAAGTAGTGTAAGAGTGAAAATTCTTGATCCAAGAGCGATATTCTTGATCCAAGAGTGAATTTTTGATCCCGACATTCTTGACTCAAGAGTTTCAGTACCTACTTTATCCAAGTACGAATAATTCTCAAAATAAAAGACTAAAAATAATAACACTATGTCACAAAATTTGAAAAGTTTTTGTATCCCGCACTTTTAGCAATTGATTCTAATGTAAAATTTCACGCTGAATTCAAATCTGCTCTCAGATATGTCAAAAGTAGAACGGTTCTTGAGATATCGCGAAATTTTCAATTTTAGTGTTTTGAAAAAAGGTAGGTCTACTAAAATGCCATTTTCTCTGATTTTAGTCCACCGATATGTATAAACTGTAACAAAAATAAAAGATAATAAAATTATTTCTTAAAAACACGACAGTTGTTGTAAATCCAACCATAAATGACAAAGTTATGGCACTTCAAAGTTGGATTTTTGAAAATTTTTTGATAATTTTTAATTTTTTGCTGACTTTTATTGAGTTTTTTTCAATCTTACCATTAAAATTGCTCAGGTCTCAGATATTGACAGGATTGGGTAATCTTTAACGAGCATTTTTTGCCCTTGGTCATCAAAATCGGATGAAAAATAAACGCTATATTCACAATTAAGTAAACATACCTCTGTTTGAGAGTATTTTTTGCTAGTTTTTTCAGTATAAAAATCACATCTTAGCAAGCCAAATAAGAATAAACGTTGATCATTAGGAATTTGTATTGCAGTTCACCGGTGGAAAAACTGTGCCGATCTGAAAGTTGAGCAATGGTAACAGGCTTGCAACAAGGATGGACAAAGCATTGCTGTTTTTGTGCAGATGGGACAGCCGAGATCGCAGTGAACATTACTTGCGTAAAGACTGGGATGGAAGGGCCAATTTTGTAGTCGGAGAAGATAACTTAAAATTTCCGCCCCTAGTTCAAAAGGACAAAATTATTCTCCCTCCGTTGCATATTAAGCTTGGTCTCTTCAAAAACTTCGTTAAAGCTCTCCATAAAAATGAAAATTTTGCGGCATTTGAATTTTTTAAAACGACGATTCGCACAACTTTCTGACGTCAAAATTAAAGAAGGCGTATTTGTGGGTCCGCAAATCAAAAAGCTAATGAGCGACAGGGAATTTTACTTGGAACTATCAGCAGACGAGGCAAAAGCATGGGAATCATTTTGCGCAGTAGTGTCTAGTTTTCTGGGAAGCAAAAGAAGTGAGGACTATAAAGAAATTGTTGATGATTTATTGGAAAACTACAAAAAAATTGGTATAATCTCAGTCTGTTTTTCATCGAGTTTTTATATTTACCAATTTTATTTTTGTGTAAATATGTCCTTAAAAATTCACTTTTGCACTCCCATTTGGATTTTTTCCCGGACAACCTAGGCGACGAAAGCGACGAGCATGGCGAACGCTTCCATCAGCAAATGCAGCAGATGGAGTTTCGCTACCAAGGCAAGTGGGATCCGGCAATGATAGGAGACTATTGCTGGTTCTTGTTGCGAGAAACACACAGTCTGCACAAAAAACAAAAGCGGTCTACATCATTTGAGTACTTTTATCCAACCTTGAACTGCAAAAAAACTACTAATGCTCAACGTTTATTCTTATTTGGCTTGCTAAGATGTGATTTTTATACTGAAAAAACTAGCAAAAAATACTCTCAAACAGAGGTATGTTTACTTAATTGTGAATATAGCGTTTATTTTTCATCCGATTTCGATGACCAAGGGCAAAAAATGCTCGTTAAAGATTACCCAATCCTGTCAATATCTGAGACCTGAGCAATTTTAATGGTAAGATTGAAAAAAACTCAATAAAAGTCAGCAAAAAATTAAAAATTATCAAAAATTTTTCAAAAATCCAACTTTGAAGTGCCATAACTTCGTCATTTATGGTTGGATTTACAACAACTGTCGTTTTTTTAAGAAATAATTTTATTATCTTTTATTTTTGTTACAGTTTATACATATCGGTGAACTAAAATCAGAGAAAATGGCATTTTAGTAGACCTACCTTTTTTCAAAACACTAAAAATGAAAATTTCGCGATATCTCAAAAACCGTTCTACTTTTGACATATCTGAGAGCAGATTTGAATTCAGCGTGAAATTTTACATAAGGATCAACTATTTAGAAGCCGGGTTCAAAAAATTGTTGCATAGTGTAATTGAAGGGAGGGGAGTTTTGGGTGTGAGAGGGACATATGACCGAGACCCCGGGACAACCCGTCCGATTGACGTGGTGTTGTTTGTCCCGCGCCGCTCGCCACTCACCATCAGCCACCCTACTCACTTTTTTCTAAGATGTGATTAATTTTGAGTTTGTCACATAACAGATAAAAATTTTTAATTTTACTTACTTTACTGGGACTTGAACTCAGTACCTCGAAGACTGAAACATACACAGTTGGACGAGCATCTTTACCGACTCGACTATTGTCGATAAGCTACAAGCAGCGGCGAAAGCATATTTATGAACCAGCGCGGTTGGTATTTGGCCAGCCGCAACAGCTCGACCGTGGATCAAGACCCCGTAGCAGCATTTATTTTTTTATTTTTTTTCCCTTTTTTTTATTTTTATTTCATTTTATTTTTTAATGTGGTGTTTTAAACATTTTTATTATATTATACAGACGTTTAATAACTTACTTTTGCCCAATCTTAATGTTCAACTTTAACATAATTATCGGCGAGGCACGTGCAAATGTCAATGACAAACTGCGCATGCGCTGTCTCTCTTTGAAAGAGCGCGGCCAACGTTATTCTCTCAAAGTTTGCGTTTCCTCACTCCCCTTGCCTATAGAACCACATTGAGAATGAATTTGTCTCCAAGAGCGAAATTCTTGAAAATTCAAGTGCGACTAAAATTTTTTTTCAAGAGCGTTCGTACTCAAATTATTCGTTCTAGATTTTTATGAGTGAATGTACAACAGGGGGTGTTCCAGACCTTGCTCTGGAGGAGATTGCGTTTGCGCAATGTATCCAGCAATCCTAAGTTTTGTCCCACTGTCCCGCTTTGCCAATTGACGTTGCTGCCTTTTTCCCAAAATGAGATGAATGCGCTTGTGGTTTGGTTATGTTTTCGTTTAATGTGTGTCTTTGTGTCGACCCAATGTGATGCGTGTATGTTTTAATGATTTTTAATTGTACATTTATTTGTGTTTGTCTGCCAATGATCCACAGCCATGCGTATCCAGAAAAAATGTGATTAGGCAGAATTTTCGCTAGTGATCGCAAAAATTCTGATTATTGTGGCCAGATGGGCAAAATACCTCAATTAGTGATGACAAACAAAGTCGTGACTTCAAATAAGACTTAAGTTGACTTAAAAATGCTAATTAACTTCTACGAAATAGCTTTCCTGCTCCAACATTCTCCCCCTATTAAAAGGATCCACGTACATTTCAAATTAATTCATTGGGAGAGGAGCTATTTTGTGAATGGGGCGTCGAAGTGTACCCTTGCTGGTTTTGAGGTCCACTACTCTGACCCTACCATCCTTTCCTGCAATAGTTGACGTGACTCGAGCGAGATTCCACTGTTGAGGTGGTGTATTATCCTCGTGAATGATCACCAATTGCCCTTCACATATGTTAGGCTGAGTAGATGTCCATTTTGACCTTCGTTGCAGCGTGTGTATGCAGTCGCGGTGCCACATGTCCCAAAACTGCTGCTTTAGGAATTTTCTTTGCCATCGATCCAGATACTTCAGCTAAGAATTGGAAGCTGACTTATACAAAGAGTCGTCTGGAGCTGCGAGTAGAGATGAGCCAATCAGCAAATGAGCAGGAGTAAGAGCGCTGCCGTCATTCGGGTCATCGGATTGAGGAGCGATAGGCCTCGAGTTCAGGATGGCCTCCACTTCCGTCAAAACAGTTGCCAATTCTTCGTACGTAAGGTTTGCTTGCGAGACGTTTTTCATGAGCAACGTCTTAGCGGACTTCACTGCTGCTTCCCAAAGCCCACCAAAATGTGGCGCTCTGGGCGGAATAAATGACATTTCAAATCCTTTGGCAGCGCTATAAGATTTGACCAAATCAACTGTCTGTGGGTCGATAACTTCATGCTTAAAGTTTGCAAGCTTGTTGGCAGCGCCCACAAAATTTGTTGCATTGTCGCAATACAACTTATTGGGCAGCCCGCGTCGTGCAATAAACCTTCGAATACATAATAAAAAGGCATTAGTTGACAGGTCAGTCACCAACTCAATATGTATTGCTTTCGTCGCAAAGCAAACGAAGACGGAAACATAGGTTGTATATGGCGGTTTTCCACGGATTTTGTATGATGTCATGAATGGTCCTCAAAAATCGACACCTGTCACCAAAAATGGTCGTTCACCACGAAGGCGATCAGCAGGAAGATCTCCCATTAACTGCTGCATTAGACGTAGTTTGTATCGGAAACAAATAGGGCAATTTCGGACCACTTTCCGCACTAACACTCTGGCGTTTATTACCCATAACCTTTCTCGCAATATGGAAATCAGAATTTTGCAATTGGCGTGCAAATTTTGTTGGTGTAAAAATTCAAGGTAAAGTCGAGTGAAGCGATTTGAGCTAGGGACGATAGCAGGAAATTTAGCATCAAAGGGTAGCTCCGATTTAGCTAGTCTGCCGCCTACTCTTAGTATTTTCACACTCACAGTGTTCTCAAATTCCATCTGATGGAGAAATGGTGCCAGGCTCTGCATGCTGGACTTTAATGACTTTCCGTTTCCTATCAGTTTAATGTCTTCCCCAAATGCTGACTGCTGTATATGCCCTACTATTCGCTAGAATGTTACATTAAGCTCTTGTGCTGGTATGTGTACGATTTCCCTGACCTTAAGTAGACGATTGGGTAAGACTCTGTTGAAGACGCGATAGACATAGGAGAGAATCCTGATGATGCATATGGGTCATTCTTTTATAAACCGAACAGCAAAAATTTTTTTTATTTTTCATTTTAATAAAAAAAAATCCGAAATAAGATCTCGACATGCCCACCAAAACGTAATTTGCGGTTTTGCACAAAAATTTTTTGTTAATTTTATAAACAATTTCAAAAATCGTCAAAAACGAAAAAATGGAAAAAAAGCGTTTTTTTAAAACGTGATATCTCAGGATTGGTTTATCGGATAGGTCTCAAGTTGATATCGATGGAAAGAATTTTACTGTATCTACTCAAATTATAATTTTATAGATTTAAAAATAATTTAATAATATTAAGTAAATGTTGCTAAAAATTACATATATTTTTTTCTCAGTGTTAACCACCAAGTTATAGCTTCGAAGGATAAACAGTTTATTGTCCTAAATATAACTTAAATTTTGGTGTTTTCAAAAAGATGGAGACTTTTATAGTTGAAAAGTTATGAATTTTTGAAGTTTAAACAAATTAAAAGATACACTTAAATAAACATTTCTCACGCAGTCAGTTTTAAAGTCATGTGATTGAAACTTGACAATTGTGCTTTATATTCATCAAGCTTTCCAAAAATGTCAACATCGCGCGGATCGGATGACTATGTCATATAGCTGCCATACGAATGTTATGATGAATTGAATTTTGTTGGGAATTAGGGTTACCAGAGCTTGCAAAGAAATTTATAACACTACTAAATTCAGCATTTGTATGGCAGCTATATGATATACTCATCCGATCCGCCTGATGTTAACATTTTTGAAAAGCTTGATAAATATAAAGCACACGTGCCAAGTTTTAATTAAAAAGCTTTGAAACTGACTGCATGGCGAAGCTTTTTTCAAGGACATCTTTTAATTTGTTTATAACTTCAAAAATTCATAACTTTTAAACTATAAAAGTCTCCATCTTTTTGAAAACACCAAAATTTAAGTTATGTTCAGAACATTTGATTGTATATCCTCAGAAGCTATAACATGGTGGTTAACACTGAGAAAAAATTATATCTAATTTTTATCAACATTTACTTAATATTATTAAATTATTTTAAAATCTATAAAATTATAATTTGAGTAGATACAGTAAAATTCTTTCCATCGATATCAACTTGAGACCTATCCGATAAACCAATCCTGAGATATCACGTTTTTAAAAAACGCTTTTTTTCCATTTTTTCGTTTTTGACGATTTTTGAAATTGTTTATAAAATTAACAAAAAAATTTTGTGCAAAACCGCAAATTACGTTTTGGTGGGCATGTCGAGATCTAATTTCGGATTTTTTTTTATTAAAATGAAAAATAAAAAAAATTTTTGCTGTTCGGTTTATAAAAGAATGACCCATATATATGACGACTTGTTTTCAATAGTCTCGTTGATTATTGAATGAGAGGTTTCCTTTGATGATTTATTGAGAACCACAGTCGAGTTTAAGCTAGTTGTAGGTAGCTCGTTAGATACCACGAAAGCTCGACTCCTAACTTCGATTGGAGTTGGAAGTGGTTGACTCAAAAGTGGCCACTCTTCGGGTGGGCCTTTTAAGAAATCTGGACCTGTCAGCCACATGTTAGTTTGAAGATCGGATGTACTGCAGCCTCTTGAAACGATGTCAGCAGGATTCTTAGATGATGGAACATGACGCCATTGAATGTTGCTGGAATCCTCTTGCAATTCAGCTATCCGATTCGCAACAAAACAATTCAATTTGGAAGAATGCATCTTAAGCCACTGGAGTACGATTTTGGAGTCGGTCCAAAACGTGACATTATTGATATATGGCATAAGCTTTAGCTGAAATTTCCGAAATGTTTTGTTAAGCAAGACGGCTGCGCATAACTCTAGCTTAGGCACCGATTGAACTTTGATGGGAGCGACTTTAGACTTTGCAATTAACAGTGTTGTGTGAATTAATGAATCGATTTCCATGCGAATGTAAATGCAACACCCGTATGCTCGTTCAGAAGCGTCTGCAAATCCATGGATTTCACCCTTCACTTGGAGTGACGTATGTACATAGCGAGGAAGTTTTAATTGCGAAGTATTTTGGAGATCGTTTCTCAAATCACTCCATAGCTGGTTTAGATTTTCTGGCAATGGATCATCCCATCCAAGCTTTAGTAAGTGTAAGTCTTGCAAGAGTATTTTGCATCGTATGATGATTGGACTCATCAGTCCGAGGACATCGAATATTCTAGCAATTGTTGACAAAACTACTCGCTTTGTAGCGGGTTCAGTTAGCTGAAGGTCGAATCGGTAAACAAGTTGATCCTGCTTAGGTAACCACGATAGTCCTAATGCCTTTGTAGCCTTCTCTTCTTCGATTTTTATAGGAACTTCAGTTGACGATGATGAAATAAGTTGAGTTGAATTGCTGTTGAATTTGGTGATGGTCACTTTCGCCTTTTGAAGAATAGCTATGATCTGATCCTTTTTTCTTTGAGTTCTCGAATTGTATCGGCTCCTGTGAGGAGATCGTCAACATAGAAATCAGTCATCAGCACCAATGCTCCGATGGGAAATTCTGATTCATACAACTTGGCGATATAGTAAAGACAACGGATCGCCAGAAAGGGTGCTGAAGACAATCCATAAGTAACAGTATTTAACTCGTACATTTGAATGGGGTCGGTTGTGTTGTTTCTCCAGAGGATCAATTGAAATTGTCTATCACGAGGATCAATCATAAATTGTCTATACATTTTCGTGATATCGCCTGTAAGAACGAATTTATGCAGCCTGAACATGAGAAGAGTCGTAATTAAATCTTGTTGGATTGTTGGACCAATCATTAGTAATTCGTTCAACGGTTTTCCAGAAGACGACTTAGCTGAACCATCAAATACGACTCTTAACTTCGTTGACAGGCTCTCTGGTCTTAATACACAATGATGTGGGATGAAGAAATGAGGTGTAGTTTGATCAAGTGAATTAATTGGAGACATATGTCCTAACGACAAGTATTCGTTTATAAAATCAGTGTATTCCCTTTTGAGTTGCTCATCGCGATTTAACTTACTCTCTAACATAGTAAATCGTTTGAATGCCATGTTGTATGAAATCCCAAGATTCGTGGGTGAATCTTTAAAGGGTAAGCGCACGTGTATGCGTCCATCGCTGCAGACTTTAACGGTTTCCATAATTCGCACTCTTGTTCTTCAGGATGAAGTTTTGGTGATGATGTTAAGCAATCCTCGATTCTCCAAAAGCGTTCTAGCATTTCTTCTAGTAGTGACGACTCCTTCACGAGATGACATTGATAGGTTGGAAGTATTGTCGGAGTAGTTGCGATATTTCCCCCTACGATCCACCCGAACTCTGTATAGAGAAGGCATGGTTTTCCTGAACCTAGTGTGTGTTTCCCAGTACGAATAGCATCGAAAAATCCTTCTGTGTTTATGAGAATGTGGATTTTATGCGGCTCATAGAAAAGTGGATCAGCGAGATTGATCCCTTTGGGAAATTTCCATTCAGCTATGTCAACACTGCTGCTCGGCTGGTTGGTGAAAATTGATTTTATGACGGCAAAGGTTGAAGCCCATTCAAATTCCGATACGCGAGACTTGAGTGTCGTTGCTACGTTGTAATTGATGGGTTGAACAGCATCGGATATTCCGCTCACAGCTTGCGAAACTCGACATCTTTCTAATTGTAACCGTTTGGCTGTTTCCTCTGTTATTAAGTTTATTTCTGAACAAGAATCCAACATGGCGCAAACTAGATGATATTCGCCGAACCTGTCCCTGACTTGAACGATAGCTGTAGGTAGAACGCCTCGGTTGGCCGCTCGTACTACTAGAAAAACATTTGGCTGAGTTTGGGTTGTTGTAGGTTGTCGTACTGTAGTCTCTGATTGCTTTCCTTGCCCAAAAATATGCAGCAGTGAGTGATGTGCTGCATGGCAAACCTTACACCTGGATTTTGACTGACATTGTTTTTGATTGTGGTTTCTTCTAAGACAGTTGAAGCATAGCGCATGATTTTTTACCCAATCTCTCCTTTGACCATGAAGTAACGTGGCGAAGGTAGAGCAGCTAGATATATAATGTTCTCCTGAATTGCAATATTCGCATTTTGAGTTTGTTGTCACAAATGCTTTTGATGAATGCACCGGTTTCCTTATTCTTTAACTCTAGCGATTCTCCCATGCAGAGGCCCTTAGAACGGCTTTCTAAAAACTGGCATCGATGAGTTAGGACCGTACAGCAGTTGTCCCATGAAGGAAGAGACTCGAAAAGCTGCTTTTCATCATAATGAAGTTTAGTGTTTGCGTCCACCTTTGAAAGCAAAATGTGAATCATGATTGCATCCATGATATTTTCAGCAGAGCCAAGTGACAAAAGCCATCCTCTTATTGCTGATACTGAATCAAGTAACTTTTGTAAAGCCATTGCATCTGGTTTTTGTATTGATGGTAGGGAAAACAAACTTGAAATGTAATCCAAGGAAATGAGAACGTCGTTGTCGTATCTATTTTTTTGTTGCTCTAGTGCTTTAGCATAGTTATCATCAGTGACTTGGAAAATTTGAACAACTTCTAAGGCAGGTCCTGATAGACAATTGAGCAAATAATTGAATTTATCTATTATTGATATTGAGGGATCTTCGTCTACGAGATTCGAAAATGCAGTATTAAATCTCTTGTAGTCAGAGTACTTGCCATTGAACTCAGGCAACTTAATTTTGGGCAGCCTGCTGTGATTTGCAGAGGTACTACTGTTCAAGACACTAGTGTCGGTTACGCTAACTCGCCTCTTTCTGTTCAGGAGAGTCATAATTGATGTTTTTGCCTTGATAAAAATTTCTTCAATGTTGGAACGCCCTGTATCTGCATAAAATACATCTTCGATCTGTGTTTGCAGTTGACAAAGTGTACGAAAATAACTTTCTAAGATTTGTAAGTTACATTCGAGTACATTAACATTTGCTGAGCTGCCTAACGTAGTGACTCTGGTTTGAATATTGGCGATGTTTCGCTCCATTGTTGTCCGCTGTACTCGCAATTTCGTTAATTTCGCTTCATTAACGTCACCTGCAGGTGGTTGAGAATTGCCTGTACCTTTATTACCTTCTAGGTTATCCTTGGTTCCAAACATTGTTACCAAATAATTGCTCTTGAAAGCCTACCAACGTCTCTTAAGGTCAGAATCGAAATAATAATTAAAATTTACACAGTTGCGATTTAATCAGACCTGCACCACTGTGCAATGTTTGTGTGCAAATTAAAATGTAACCTCTGGCGATAGAAATGGACAACAGCAAGAATCTCAGCAAAGACGGAGAATGAGACACCCAAATAACCGCAATTTATTCCCTCACCAATATATGTTTGTATGGTTTTCTCCTTTACACTTTAAAACTCCACCTTTAAGTATGTATGTGTATTTACTTGTAAAAGTGTGTAGGTGTGTGAGGAAATGCAGTGATATATATGTATGTGTGTATATACTTGCGATTGGAATGCGTGTCAGTGTGAATGATGTGGGTTTGTGTGCAAATGGTAGGTGAGTGTGTGCGCGTCTCCTGTGGAGTCCCTGGCAAATGATGTACAGAGGAGTCCCAGTATTCCGAATATACGTGTGCGTGTCCAGCGAAACCCTGACCAACTTGCTTATGCTACTTAGCTGTTGGAGATGTATCCTGTCACGGTCGCCAAAATGTTCCAGACCTTGCTCTGGAGGAGATTGCGTTTGCGCAATGTATCCAGCAATCCTAAGTTTTGTCCCATTGTCCCGCTTTGCCAATTGACGTTGCTGCCTTTTTCCCAAAATGAGATGAATGCGCTTGTGGTTTGGTTATGTTTTCGTTTAATGTGTGTCTTTGTGTCGACCCAATTAGATGCGTGTATGTTTTAATGATTTTTAATTGCACATTTATTTGTGTTTGTCTGCCAATGATCCACAGCCATGCGTATCCAGAAAAAATGTGATTAGGCAGAATTTTCGCTAGTGATCGCAACAATTCTGATTATTGTGGCCAGATGGGCAAAATACCTCAATTAGTGATGACAAACATTAAAACAAAGTCGTGACTTCAAATAAGACTTAAGTTGACTTAAAAATGCTAATTAACTTCTACGAAATAGCTTTCCTGCTCCAACAGGGGGGGTCGATTTTTTTTCGACCAAAGCGTATAGCAGAAACGAAATCTACGAAAAAACCTCATATCTCCCACAGTTTTGCAGATAGAAGGCTTGTACCTTCTAGAGATATTTTGTAATCATGATTATTTATCGATTCGCCAAAGGAATTATGAAGATCGGATGAGCGATAGCGGAGTGTGTGTGTTGTGCACTGCGTCGACTCCGGGACGTAGACCCGATTGCTGCGAGAGTCGCAAAGCTTCCTACACCACCCCAGGATGTCAAACTTGTGTCGTACGCCGATGACTGCACCATTATTACTTCCGGCAGAGACGTCAACATACAGGAGGGGAGACTCAACGCCTACCTACCAGTCCTCGCAGACTACTTCACAGCCCGCAACCTTTCCCTATCGGCCACTAAATCGTCAGCGACGCTACTTGCCACGTGGACTAAGGAGGTCGAACAACAACAAACAAAGCATCCCCACCCTGAGCAACCCCAAAATTCTCGGTGTGACCTTTGACTCCCTTTATGTCTACGCCAAACACGCTGAGACTATGGCCAAAAACGTCTGAAGCCGTAATAAAATTCTTAAAGCCATAGCCGGAAGTAACTGGGGAAAGGAAAAAGAGACGATCGCAATCACTTACAAGTCGATACAAGTCTCTTAAGTTATGCTGCCCCCATTTGGTCTCCTGCAATCAGCTACACACAATGGAGAAATCTCCAAACGGTGCAAAACGCTGCCCTTCGTGTGGCCACCGGATGCCACATGATGACCCACCAGGACCACCTGCATCAGGAGACCGAAATACTACCTGTTAGGCAACACAACGACCTCCTAACCCAGCAATTCCTTATCAACTGCCAAAACCCTGCCCACCCGAACCACGAAAGCACCAAAACATCGATGTGTAGAAGAGATCAACCTGTCCGCTTCGACCTAAGAGTAGCCTACCCCGTTATCGAGCACCTAATACACTCAGATCCGATGACAACAAGCAGCTGCACAGAAGCCAGGAACCACGCTCACACTTCCATGGTGGAAAATACTATCATGTCGATGGCTTCTCGGGGGCAGGCCCCCCCATAGACCCAAGCGAGAAGTCCCTACCCAGAGCTTCCAGGACCACACTCGCCCAACTCCGCTCGGGAAAGAGCAGGCAACTAAATAGCTACCTTGCGCTCATAAACCCGCAGGTAGCAGACACTTGCCCCAAGTGTGGCCAAGGACCACACGACACCAGGCACTTGTTTAGTTGCCCCCTCAACCCCACCACCTTGCCTCCCATAACACTATGGACACAACCAGTCGAGGCAGCCACCTTCCACGACTTGGACCTGGGTATCTCATAAAACATCTACTATATTTTCACTCTCTTTCTCTTTTCTTTTCATACAAAACGTACATACTTGTCGAACCAGCCGCTACAACAACAACAACAAGTAACAAGATCAACACTAAGGAGAGCAGCAGCAGAATCGACAACAAGAAACACAAAGTGACCAGAGAGCAGCGGCGCTGGTTTTAAGATAAGTTTCTTTAAAATTATTTACAATCATTGGAAAAAAAATGTCAGACAAAACGATAGAACTCCTTAAGAAGCAAGCCGAGCTGGTAGGGAGAATTAGAAAAATAGAAGTTGAAAAAATTACGAAGGAAGTAATTAAGGAGTTTGATCAAATTCAGCAATTATTCTCAGCAAATCATGGCGCACTGATGAAAAGTGGAGTAGTAGACCACTACTACTTCACTTCAAAGCTGTACGACCAGACGCTAAGAACAATTGCTGATATTAACAAGTAAGACCATTGCAGTCGAGTTAGCTCGACTTCAAAATACTCTGTACAATTGACAAACACACACATACACAAACAAACACACAGGCACACATACACACAAACGCGCCCTCACACACTCGGGCGCAAGCAGCAAGCAATGCGTAATAAGCAAAGCGTGGGGGGAGGGGGGGGTGCAAAAATTGTTTCGTTAATAACTTCTGTGTTTTTGCTCAGATCTCATTGTGCGTTTCAGAATAGATAGATTACGGGCCTAAGATAATATATATTAAGCGACGATGTTGTAACTTTAAAATTGTGGCTCTGACAGTTTTTTGCGGTTTAAGGGGGGAATTTTGCAAATCTGAAACAAACTTGATCTGCGTACGGCCTATACCTATGTACATGCAAAAATTTGTATCTCTATCTCTTATAGTCTCCGAGATCGACGCGTTCATACAGACA
This sequence comes from Lordiphosa clarofinis, assembly GCA_018904275.1. Lineage (NCBI taxonomy): Eukaryota > Metazoa > Arthropoda > Insecta > Diptera > Drosophilidae > Lordiphosa > Lordiphosa clarofinis. The sequence continues at coordinate 48,688 of JAEIGQ010000129.1, forward strand.
GACGGACAGACGGACGGACGGACAGACGGACATGGCTAAATCGACTCGGCTGTTGATGCTGATCAAGAATATATATACTTTATATGGTCGGAAATGGTTCCTTCTGCCTGTTACATATATTTGCACGACTTTAGTATACCCTTTTTACTCTACGAGTAACGGGTATAATAATATATAAAAGAGAAAAAACCAACATCTTAATAAATATTCAGCTTCTAGAAGAGGAGCTAGTCACACGCACCAAATATGCGTTTTATTTATTGGTCCTTAATCCCTGTAAAGGCAGAACTTGCTAATCTAAACGGCATTTTGCTCAGGTCGGAAAAAAGGTTTCCATGTAAACGGCAGTGTAGTTGCCTACAAGGAAAAAGGCCTAAGGAAATTTGAAAAGGAAGGATCCTTTTTCTTAATCCTGGCGAGCGTTAGGGATGGGCCCTGCGAGCGGAGGATATCGGTGACCAATTCACCACAAAAAACAACCTGCTGAAGCGTTAGGGATTGGCCCTGCGTAAGAGGAAAACGGCGAGAATTTCGCCAGCGATCACCCGAGCTATTGCGATTCGGCGGAACCGTGGCAAGTTACAACGTCGACGGAAGCCAAAAGGCAATGCAGCCGCCTGGCAACGGGCACAGAGGCGAATTAAGGAAGAGATCCTTACAAATCCAACGGCTGGTCCAAAGCCGCTGACAATAGAGGATTACAAAAGGAGGCAAAGGAGCTTCCAAGCAGAAAAGAAACGGAAGGAAGAGAAGGAGGAGCGTCTGGTCCAAATACCAGAAACAAAAATCCCAAAAAGGAGAGGCAGAGCACAGGCGAGGAATAGGCGAGGAATAGGCGAAGAAGAGCTGCACTCTTGCAGCAGATCAGCGTCACACCATACCAAGTCGCCTCTCGGATGTGGGAAGAGGTCATCAAAATCGAGGTTGAGCTTAGTAAGAGAATAACAAAAAAAGAAAAATAACATTTTTAAATAATAAAAGTAGAGTGCCCTCGTGGCACCGCTGCAACAAAAGGCGGATTCGCTGTTGCAATAAAATTAAATTATTACTAAAAAACAAGATGAAGAAGAAAAGAAAGAAAATTGTAAAACATTTGTGAAAATTAGACGATACAAAATATTACATAAAATTTTTGTTCGCTGTATAGTATTTCTTGATTATATTATTATAAATCAATAACTTGTTTTGTTGAGTGATTAAAATTGAAGATTTAAAAAAAAAAAAAAATTGAATATGACATTAACAAGGGAACAGTTAACAGCGGTTTTGCAGAGACATAGCGAATATAATCAGAAATTAACCCAATTCCATGAGGATTGGGAATCAAAAATATTAGGAGATGATAGTTACAAATCTCAAATAGAGCAAATATGGCCACATTTTGAGAATCAGCGTATGGTTCTAATTGAAAATCAAAGCAGAATCAAAAAACAGATTATTTTAGTGCAGACACATTAAATTCACACTTCACTGCAAAATATAGAATTCTTAACGAAATCAAAAATAGAAAAATGCAGGCAATACAGTTAACCCGAATAACTCCATTTGAGAGAATAATAAAAATAGATAGAGCAACAGCTAAATTCCATCTCAAAATAGAGAATGACGAAAGGGCGAAGGTAGAAAACTCTGTTAAAAAAGAAATGCTTGATTTAGAATTTACACTGTAAAGCAGTCTGAGGAACAGGTAATAGTGGAAGATAAATGGGAGAAGGTAAGCTTGTATTATCAAAATGAGGAAAACCAAAAAAATGTATAAAAAGGAAAAACCAATATTCTAATAAATATTCAGCTTCTAGAAGAAGAGCTAGTCACTCGCACCATATATGCGTTTTATTTAATACGTAAAGGTACCAAATTTGTAAAGAATTTGATGTTGGTTTTAGTCTCTTGGGAATCAAAGATCCAATGGCTTAGGGAACTTGGGTTAGGGAAACTTGCTGATCGCTAATGCCAGAAATCGATTTAAAAATCTGCTGATCTCACATTTTTTGTATTTTGTTTACGCAATCTTAACATGCAGCTGAAAAACCACTTGAGTTTCCGTTTGCTGGGCCCTAAGGGGTATTTCAGCCGCGGTTTGACACTTGAGTTTACTATTGCAGCCCATAGAGATATTTGAGTCGCTGTTTGTTACGAAGGGCTAGCTCAAACGTTGGACCCTTGAAATGAAATTTGGAAATTGTATCGAATTTCGAGTCTTTCTTTTAACAAGAGTATGCGTGAGTGTATTTAAAATGTCACATTGAATTTATGTGATTTTGGAAGTTTCTTGTTGAGGCTGCAATAGATGACTCCCCCCATTAATTTCTGATCTCAAGTGGTCAGTGAAGAGAGGAGGCGGGGGATACCTGTGGGTATAATTTTCAATTCAAATTTTCACACTCAAGATTTATGTGTGCGTATGTGGTCCTCCGTGTGAGGATTCGATTTTTATGTAATCTTGTACTTGGAATACAAAAACTTCAGTTCAATTCGGAGTTTTCATCATACAGAAATAGCAATGGCATCGCAAGAGAACACAGGACCAAAAGCTGCAGCATCACCAGCAGCAGCAGTATTGGAAATCGCCGACTTTAATGGAAGAAGCCAGAAGTCTCTGCTATCTGAGAGTAGTATGAAGTTGAATCGGTTCTATCGGATCATCAATGCTACTAGTGAGCAGTCCGCCCAGGGAAAACGAATTGTACTCGAATTGGAGAACCATATTTTCTTCCTCCCAAAAAGATTCCTCTTTTTAAGCAATAACACCTTGGAGACGATTTCTGATGGCTCTTTTGAAATCATCAGAAGAGATGACAAAAAGCTCTACCTGGAGCAGGAAGAGCAACCCTGGACTTTTCTTTAATAAATATTAATTTTTCAAGAAATTAATTTAACTTGTTTTTAATTGAAAGCGGAGGAAGGGAGGGGGTTGATGATTATTTTTTCCAGTTGTACAGTTAAACTCGTACATAAAAGATTGTTATTTTTCCATTTTTGTATCATATAAATAAATAAGAAGCATTTTTGGTTATTGATTAGATTCAAAAAAAATGTAATTTTTAATTCTTTATTTTTTCAGGGTTTACAATGGTACTAAGCTTTTGGATATTATTGCTATATATATTTCCAAAATGGTTCGAGAATTTTGTAGGGCGCACTCATAATTATTTAAATGCAATCCACAATTATACAAAAAGTTGTAATCATTTAATTGTATTTGAATTTTGTTTAGGTCTTCTTCTTCTTCTTCTGCCAAGTCTTTTACAGCAACTCCAAGAAATTTGCGAGAAACACTTTTTTCTTGCAACCATTTTTGATTACGTAATTATCACGTATTATAGACCGCAGATAATTTCGAGCTTGCACAAAATTCGAGGCTCCATCGTTCGTAGTATTCCAGAGTGCTCTTCTTCTAGCCATTTTAGTCAATTGAAGAAAATGAATAATGAAATGTTTATCCAGGTGGGGGTTATTATACCCTTGCAAAGGGTATTATAATTTTGCCCAGAAGTTTGCAACGCATAGAAATATTCATTTCCGACCCCATAAACTATATATATTCTTGATCAGGGCGACAAGCTGAGTCGATTGAGCTTTGTCCGTCCGTCTGTCTGTCCGTCTGTCCGTCTGTCTGTCTGTCTGTCTGTCTGTTTCTACGCAAACTAGTCTCTCAGTTTTAAAGCTATCGGGCTGAAACTTTGCACAGAGTCTTCTTTTTACTGCACACTGATAATATGTCGGAACCGACCGGATCGGATGACTATATCTTATAGCTGCCATAGGAACTATAGGTCGAAAAGTGGGTTTTTGTAAGAAAACTTTTTTGTTTTTAATGTAAACGCCTTCCGCTTCGACAATTATTAGTTTTATACGCTTTTACACTGATTTGAAAGTTTTTGTCAAAATCGGATGACTATATCTTATAGCTGCCATAGGAACTATAGGTCGAAAAGTGGGTTTTTGTGAGAAAACTTTTTTGTTTTTAGTGTAAACGCCTTCCGCTTCGACAATTATTAGTTTTATACGCTTTTACACTGATTTGGAAGTTTTTGTCAAAATCGGATGACTATATCTTATAGCTGCCATAGGAACTATCAGTCGAAAAGAGGGTTTTTGTGAGAAAACTTTTTTGTTTTTAGTGTAAACGCCTTCCGCTTCGACAATTATTAGTTTTATACGCTTTTACACTGATTTGGAAGTTTTTGTCAAAATCGGATGACTATATCTTATAGCTGCCATAGGAACTATCGGTCGAAAAGTGGGTTTTTGTGAGAAAACTTTTTTGTTTTTAGTGTAAACGCCTTCCGCTTCGACAATTATTAGTTTTATACGCTTTTACACTGATTTGGAAGTTTTTGTCAAAATCGGATGACTATATCTTATAGCTACCATAGAAACTATCGGTCGAAAAGTGGCTTTTATCAGAAAAATGGTTTGTTTTAATGCTGACGTTCGTTAACTCTGTTGTATTAAAACATTTGCAAGGGTATTAAAACTTCGGCAAAGACGAAGTTAGCTTGGCCTTCTCGTTTTTAAATATGACAGCAATTTCTTTTAATATACATTCATGTTTGTTGTCGTAGAATCCTTGTATATCAACAGAAACTACGTCCTCATCCATTTTTATCAGAGCTTATTGCAATCCGCCTTTGTTGTTACTGCTTCTATTGGATTTATTTGTATAAGTTTCATAAGTCCACTTCCCTCATGAACAGATTTTTGACGCTGCGGAGTTGAGTTGGCCTTCGGTGTTGATGAAGATTTCGGGAAAAACCCCTCGTTTTATTATTTTAATATATTGGTTCTTTTGTTTGCTGAAATCGTTCACCCGCCCCAATAAGTAGACACCGAGCTTTTCGTGAATATTGGCTTTTTTATTGAGGCTTCTCTCTGGGGTTAATCTTAATGCTTGAAGTCTGATTCGTCTTGCCGTGGTGTTTTCCTTCCGGATGCGGTACGTCGATCTTGGTGAATCGAGTCAGGGCCGATTCCGTTCGTCTCGAGCCTTACCTGTGGGAGCCACCTTAGGGACTGATAGTCGTAACAAGCCTCGTTTTGTTGGAACGCGATTACCCGCGTGTATTGTGGCTGTAACCCCGCCGGATGCAATGCTTCGATCTTGGAGGATCGCACTCTCTTCGGGGTCGGTGCGTCTGGATCCTTGCCTTAGTAGCCACCTCAGTGACCAGGAGTCGTTCCAAGCCTTGTGTTGTTGGAACGCGCCTCCCGCTTGAGCTGTGGCCGGATGCAGTGCCTCGAACTTGAGATTTTGGTCAGAGAGCCGAATCAGACATCGTACAACCTGAGACTCACCCGCCGCCGGTCAGCAGATCAAGCGTTGGGAGTCTGGGTGGGCAACCGACGGGGCTATTCAACCGGGAATCCTGTCCAGACACAGGTGCCGATTCGGAAATGGCGCGGAAATCTGGAGCCGATTCAAAAATCGCACAAGATCCCTTGGTTAGGGTAGTTGGTACTTTCTTGTTGAACTGCTGCTCCAAGATGTTGACTCGACCGAAGCCGCGGACTAAGTGACCGCTGGTGCTCGGATTTTATAGGCCGCCGGGCGCAGTCGTCGGTTGCAGCGATCGCTGCTGATCGTGGCAGCGTGCGCGATATTGATAACGATAGCGCGTGCGATCAGATGGCTGCCTATCGACAGCTGTTGGCGATCGATAGAAGGTGCGCGTTTGAATATTTTATTTAACTAATACTAACGAATTTATAAATGTGGTTTCATGTTACTTGATAGTTCTAGTGAAATTATAATAACTATGTTAATAATAATAGTGACAATGCGCTATCTATCTCTATAAATATAAAAGAGAGTGTCCTGATTCACTGATTGGCAATCATCGCACAGCCTAAACGGAAATAGATAGAGGGCTGTAATTTGAACAGGAGTTTCTGTTATGGTGAAATTGCGTACTAAGACGGGGTTTTGGAAAACTCCACCCGGAAAAGTCGGAAAAGCGTGGGAAAAGTTTGTATGGAAAAATTGTTACTTTTCATACTATTGGCTTGAAACTCGGTTTGTATGGACTGAATACAAAATAATTTAGAATGTAATTTTTAAATGTCGGAAAATTCGCCCTCAGGCGTGAAAATTCCCGGAAAATTCCGCATGCAATATAGCTATTTTTTGTCCGATTAACATGAAACTCGGTTTTGCAAGTTAAAAAAGAGAATTCATATGTGTTTTCACTTTCTGATGTTGGAAATACCGCCGGGATGCCCACTGGGAAGTGAATGAGATGTGGGTGGTAAGTTGTTTTAAAAAAATGTTTGCTTACAATTTTTTTTTAGTTTCAAACGAAATGCTCAAAGTGTGTCGGATGAGATGCACTCAATTATGAAACTTTAAATGAATATGGAGCATTAAAACTCAATTAGATCGGAAAAATTAAAAAAAACAAAATTGGGCCGCGTAATAATTAGAATTTGTGTAAGTGAGAGTGGAAATTATAACTGTTAATATTTTTAAGAAATGTACAAAACAAGTTAAAAATGCCAGTGGCTGCATTGATAGCTTTGGATGATGCAAGAAGAAGGACTTTGGCGATAGAGAAAATTCGTCGCAAGAACCTTAGAAATGCATCCAATCCACTTACCATTTCTGAAGAAGCGTAAGAAGTGCCTGTTTCCCTCCTTTTTTTAACAATTTGTTTTTTTTTTATACTAGTTTTCTGTATAACTATCGTATGGACAAAGATACCTTTGCTATGACTTTTAACATAATGGAGACCGATATCCCCAGGACACAAGTTTCCTTAGTTCTCCAACTGGCTGTAGCCTTACGGTTTTTAGGTGTCGGCTCTTTCCAGCGAGTCATTGGAAAGGATGCAGACTTGGATGCATCGTTTGCAAAACTTTGTTTAAAATATATTCATAAAATTAGAGCAAATATCTGAACGGCATGCGGCATCGAAGCGCCAATTCTTTACGAAATTTCGAATTCCTGAAGTAATTGGGTGCGAGGATGGAGCGCATGTCAAAATTTTCAAGCCACCTGACAACGAAAATCACTATTTGAACCGAAAAGGCTATTTTAGTCTTAACGTTATGATTGTAGGAAGAATTTTATTTATTTTTCAATTACATAGATATGTGATTATGAAATGCGGATAATTTTTGTCGATTGAAATGCCTGGAGAAATACAGAATTCATTTGCAAAGAATTTGAGCGAGGCCAGAGAGTTCTTAAAACACAAATGGGAAGATGGTTGTCAAAGTTCGTGGCTCCTTGGGGACTCTGGCTACCCACTGGAAAAAATAGATTTCGATCAATTTAGGGCTGTCTCTTATATCAAAGTTATCTTATATCTTATATTATCTTATATTAAACAAGTGAGAAAGTCGGTCAAGCCCGACTATAACATACTCTGTACCTGGAGTAGAAGCTGAATGCAATGCTGGTGCTGCGCTCATCTCTAAGTCTCTCTTTCTCTCTCTCTCTTTATCTCTCTCTCTCTCTTTTTATCTCTCTCTCTCTCTTTGTCTCTCTCTCCCTCTCTCTAAGATTGTGCGGTATAAGTTGTAAAATGGTGGGAGGGGGTGGGGAGAGGGTAATTTCCTTTTTTTGGAGAGGGTATATTGAAATTGTTCAGATGTTTGTAACGCATAGAAGAAAGCATCTCCGACCACATAAAGTATATATATTCCTGATCAGCATGACGAGCTGAGTTGATGTAGCCATGTCCGTCTGTTTCTATGCTATCTCCTCCTCTATCTTAACCAAACTTTGCACGAAGTCTTTTGGTACAAATTCGCAGAACATTTGTCGGAATCGGCCTGATCGAATGATTATATGGTATAGCTGCCATAAACACGATCGGTCGAAAAAGTTGACGGATAAGGAGTTGGTCGTAAAAAAATTAAAGGCGAACAGCCGGCCACCTTCAACAAGCCACATACAGATGGCGCATATAGTGGAACACTTTTTCCATGTCAAACTTCATGTGAGCAACGGACGCCCTACAGGCTGCAGGCTTGTGAATGGCGAGGAGTGACGTCGGATGAGGTCATAACGGCATCTAGTGCATTTAAGGACGAAAAAGCTCCAGGACCGGATGGCATTCCTAAGAAGGTCCTCAAGCTTGCAATCATGACCAACCCCAAAACATTTGTGGATCTATGGATATGGAAGCGGTAAAAATTGGTGCTTCTACCAAAGGCAGGACCCATCATCGTATAGACCGCTATATATGCAGGACACAACAGGGAAAATATTATAGCGCATTATTCAAGCACGACTGGAGAACGCTGTGGAAGCATGGATGTCTCCTTTTCAATTCAGGTTTCGTAAGAGACGTTCCAGTATTCGCGCAGTCCGTGAGCTGCATAATTTTGCTAGTCAAGCCATTGAAGGACAACGCAGGATGTTTAGTAGCAAGGAGTATTCACACTAGACATCAAAAATGCTTTTAATTTGGCAGGGTGGCATCATATCCTACGGTATCTTAGTGCGATAGAGGTGCCTCCATATCTCACTGCTATCGTGGATGATTACCTGAGCGACAGGGTACTTACGTATAAGTCTGATCCTGGAGAGCAGGCTTATAATATCACCAGAGGTGTTCCACAGGCTCAGTCCTAGGGCTCAGTCCTAGGGCCACTACTCTGGAATATAAAGTACGATGGTATACTGCGTCTCCTACTGCCACCAGGTGCTCCAACAATTGGGTTCCCCGACGACATTGCTATCGTGGTAGTATCAAAGCACCTAAGGGATGTGGAACGAACCAGCAACGTCTCTATTGAGGAAGTCAAACGATGGGTCGAACAGATGGACCTTACCTTGGCCATTCACAATACCGAGTCAGTGCTAATAAGTAATAGGAAGACTGTAGAGCAGGCTAATATTAAAATTGGTAGTCCGACAACAACCTTGCAGCCTTATATAAAGTTCTGGGGGTCATGATAAACCACAGGCAAAACTTTAGAGAGCGCCTGATCTACGCAAGCCAGAAAACAGGCTAAACGGCAGCGGCCTTAGCCAGAATCATGGCAAACACCGGGGGACCAAGCAGTCTAGAAGAAAACTCCTGGCAAGCGTTGTGAGCTCAACGATGCTCTACGCAGCCCCAATCTGGGCACCAGCCATGGCATACAGCTTCTATGTCTTCTTCTTCTTCTTTAATGGCCATTACAACCGTTCGACGGTCTGGGCCTCTGCGATTAACGCTCTCCATTCGCTTCTGTTCTGTGCGAGCTGCCACCAGTTGGTCACACCAAGCTCGGCAATGTCTTCCCGCACCTGGTCTTCCCATCTTAGTGGTGGTCTTCCCACCTTGCCGCCTCCATAGTCAGCCGCCTTCGATTTATACGCCTTTTTTGCTGGAGCTTCTTCCTTCATCCTGGCGACATGTCCTAGCCAGCGCAGCCGCTGCTGCTTTATGCGCTTGACCAGGCTGGTGTCCCCATAGAGCTTATACAGTTCGTCGTTTCTTCGAATGCGGAAATCATCGCCGACCTTTAAAGGTCCATAAATCCTCCGCACACGCACAGCTCCTATGTGCGTCGAGCAAATGCGGTGCAGCGCATCTGTGCACTCAGAGTTATAAGTGCATACACAACGGTGTCAAATGATTCTGCCTTGGTGGTAGCGGGATTTATCCCGTTCGACTTTAAGGCGCAAGAGGGCGCGGATTTGCACAAAGGAGCTCCAGAACGCGTAACGTCGACGGGATTGGGGTGGATTGTTTAGTGGGTCTAGTCCTACACTTTGTTGCTACTCTCACCACCGGCCAGGTTCCCGCCGCCTACGGGGCAGCCCACCGCGGTTCCGGCTGTCCCACAGCAACAGCTCCCAACACCACCACGGGGACAACTGGTGCAGACGACGGTCCCTCACACTCGTCAAGTCCTCAGTCATGCCCCAGAAGAAGAGTTCAATGTCATCCAGTGGAACTGCAATGGACTTAGGGGAAAGAAAGTCGAACTGTCAGACTTTTTGACCCGGAAAAGCACCTTTATAGCAGCGGTTCAGGAGACCAAACTAACACCCAGGGCACAACTAATCACGTCAGGAGGCTAAACCATCATTAGACAGGATCAGTGAGCTACGGGAAATTGCCGCTAAGTCCCACCCCTGTCCGCTCCGGATGCTCAGAGATTGAGCTCATAAATGTCTACATTCCCCCACTGCAGCCTGTCAATCTGGATACCATCCCATCTCCCACCTGCTCATAGGAGGAAACCGCATCATCATGGGGGACTTCAACGCTCATGATGAAAACTGGTTTTCACTCCTTAAAAATGACACCAGAGGCAATATCGCCGAGAAGGTGGAGAACTCAACCTTCGACTGCATAATTTCTGATCAACCCTCCAGAATCACCCCAAACTGCAGTAGCTCGCCAGAAGTTACCATCACCATCGCCAACCTGCTCGCTGCCACAAAATGACCATCAGACGATCTGCCTATTACTGCCACTATAAGTGCCCATTTGGATTTCATAGTGGCAAAAAGAAGGCATTCTAACGGCAGATTGGACCGCCGACACTGGAAATCATTTTCCGGAAGATCCTCTTCAGTGCGGGGAAGAGATACATCCCTACAAAAATAATCCACAGATTCGTCCATGCTTCCCAACAGAAGCAGCGAAAAGGCTCGTTTGAGAGGTGATCCCAGAGCTGCAAATTAGGCGGCCCTAAAAGACAAGATAAGACAACACCACCATTTGCTTCTCTGGTGTGTCAGGAATGAGGCCAATCGTTGCGCCACGGGTTTCAACAGGCAGTTGAATGAACACCCGAAGGACAAAGACAAGAGCCACAGAGCAGTCCTACTCCGTTTGCGCAATCTCAATCATGACCCCAAAGACCTAGACTTCACCAGCAGGAAGGTTGAAGCCGCCATCAAAGATGCCAAGAACTCCAATAAAGCTAGGTACCTCCAATAGACCGATCACAGTCCTGGCCTCTGCTATAAAGATACTGGAGGCGCTGATCCTCCCCATCCTTCAGGAGTCTCCCCTGCTCGCGAACCACCAGCATGGGTTCCGTAAGGGCAGAAGCACTAGTACGGCGTTATGCGAAATCACCTCCACCATCGCAGATGGGCTAAACGTCGAAGGCCTTCGACACGGTCAACAACTCCTTGCTGCGTCACAACATCGAGAACATTCCGCCTCCTTACACCCTGATGCGATGACTTGCGAATTACCTCACAGGCAGGCAAGCATATGTCGAATTCCGTGATGGCAAATCAACACATCGAAAGTAAAAGCATGGAGTTCCACAAGGAGGAATACTCTCGCCCCTCCTTTGAAATTTCGATATTTTCACCAGCGCCTCCAGAGCTTAAACTAGTGAGCTATGCAGATGACTGCACTGTTCTCGGAGCTGATAGGGACCATCACAAGGTAGAAACCTCACCATATCTCCCAAAAAGTCTATAGCCACCATCTTTACAACGTGAACGAAAATAGTTAACCCCCAGCTCGATGTCACCGTGCATGGAAAAACCATTTCCACTTTCAAATACCTAAAAATCTTTGGGGTGACATTTGACCTCTTCTTCTTCGCATAGCACATTGAAAACACCGCTCGCAAGATTAGAGAGAGTTCCTTGCTAGCAGTCTCGTATAGGACCATGCATATCACATTTGCCTGAAATCAAGCAACTGACCAACAACCCCAACAACCTGTCAGTCCTTTCAGCTCAAAACGTGAGAGAGGGAATCAACAAAAAAAACTGTCTCAAATCGTAGAGCAGCGTCAAACACGCATAATGCAATTATAATTGCCATGCACCAAAATTCAGCCGCTGAGCAAATTCAATTAAATCCCACAGAAAAAAAACTACAGATACGAAAAACAACAAAGGCAAACCTCACGAAAAGCGCGGTTGTAACGTTAACGTAACGCTTTCACTTTCCAACTCATTAACGTAACTTTTCCACTTTACAACACTCACCACCCACACACCCACAATTACCCGTCATAAGACAATAACTTACAATGGATTTGTCCGAAATTACAATTTTTCAGGATGAAAAGGCAAAATACGATCCTGTTATTGCAAGGGATGTCAACTTGCTGCTGCAAACCGGTGAGTTTGTTATCTGCAATGAAAGTTAAAGCGTTTAATTAGTTTTGTTGTTATTACAGTTTCACTCAGTGGCGGCTGAAGTATGCACATAAAAGGCCAACTTACTACAGCGCCTTGGAAGGAGTGGCCCAATCTTTGGAAAACCCAGATGTTACGAGCGTCCACTTTGATGAAATATTCTTGTTCACCAAAGAAAATTATTTAGTAAAAATGTTCACTATAATGGCAAAGAACTGGTTTACGGGAAAAAGCACTCTGGTTTTCGCGGTGGAGGCCATTTGGAGTGCCGAAAAAATGTCGCAGGTGCTCCTGCATTTTCTGGGACTCCTCATCAGCACGGAGAAGCAAATAGCGTGTCAGATGGGAACGCAGTCAATCTCAAATCCTCCATCTGTTGCTGCAACAGTTGGGGCCGAATTGTCCCCCTTGGGTAAACGACCCAACGCATTTGCGTAAATGGGCAATACGAGTCCACAATGTAGTGGCTGAAGTGGTGGACTTGGCGGTCAGCGAAAATGTCAATTTCCATAATTATTCAAAAATATTTGAAAAACTGAAAGTAAAGAACAATGCTGGGAATGTTTCAGCTCTCAAGGAGAAAACCAAGAGCTACCTGGAGACGCTTGAAATTGTGATACAAACAGGCCTGCTCTCAATTTCACTTCGGTTTTTGTGTAAACGTTTGTCCTTTGAACTCTATGTTATTAAGATTGTATGGAAGGTGACACTTATATCTACGGCTACTAGATCCGCTTTCAGTAAACGTGGAATTGCTCAAGCAGTTGAAAGCGGCAGCTCAATGCCAAGTGGTTTCAATTCGTAGAAAATTGAAGCCTTGATCTAGTAGCCACAGATTTATTTTACACCTTTCATTCAAATTTGAAAGAGTAAAATGACCTGTTCAAACGTTTACACGAAAACCGAAGTGGAATTGAGAGCAGACCTGAAAGACTTTTCCATGAACATCCCCTAGCGGAGGTGAACTTGGGAAGTGCCTCTAATGATCGCTTGGAGGATTATGGAACAGTCGTAAAGCAAATGGTAAATATGGAGGGCGTTGTCCATGACGATAACGTTAGAGACATGCACCTATATATATGCATTGCTGTTTACAAAGCAATACATATGGGTATATGCCTACACCAAAATTGGAATAAAATTTAATTAGTAATAGTAAATTGATTATATAATTACTGTATAATTATTATAAGGAAAAAATAAAATCTCCATATTTAGAGAAATTGCCATTGCAGAAAGCACGTGTTTATTAGTTTTGACGAAGATTTCATTGTTTCAGTCATAAAAGTTATTAATAATCATCGCAATGGGAAAAGGATACCTTGATAAAAAGATTAGGCGAAATTTTTTTTGGCAAATTTAATCAAAATCTGAATTTGAATCACAACTTTCTTCACTAGATTGATCAGAAAATAGTTTTATAGCTCTTTCGATGCGGATTGAGGTTTAAGGCGCGACATCAATCCTATAAGCATCGCCTTTTATTTTGCCCTGAAGCCAACTTGCATTATCGGTCATAGTTCTGGACTTGTCCCTCCTAGTTTTAGTCCACCACAGCTCAAATTCATGGCACATGCTTGTTAAGTGCAACTTGAGCTTTTAATGTTCAATATCGATGCCAAAAATCATAGCTGCGTGCTCTAGGAGTGATTTAAGCTTACGTTACTTGAGCAAACTTCGAAAAACTTTGCCCGTTTTATTTCACTCATTGCTTAATTGAAGGTCTTTGTGCAAAATAATAGCAAATTTTTATTTCTGATCCTGATTCAGAATGGTTTTCTGCAAACAATGTATGTTTTGGTTGATTTGAATGTTGTTAGTTTTTTTTACACCAAAAACAAAATATTGTTAAAAAGAAAAAATAACAACAATGTTGTATGACACTTTTTAAGTCCCTTTATAGCGCTAAAAATCAATAATGCTTCCACAATTATGGGAAAAATAAGTTCGACCGCTCACAGTGGCCACACGATCCACTTGAGAAGACTAAACTTTCTCAACTGATGCTTGTTGTCCAAAGCAATTTTGCAAGCAATTCGAATGCACCGGTTTAAGAACAAAATTTTTTTGTTTTGTTTTGGGCTTGTTTTCGTTACATTTGAACATTTCTAAATGCTCATTGACCTTAAAAATAATTGTTTTTTCAATTAAGTCCCCCTAGATTGGCAAAATCTTACACTGTGCGAGGGTGGGGGGAATGAGATTAATACCGTTCGACGGAGGCATGCAAGCCGAGTAAAAGTCCATTCATAAAATTTTTTCTAGCACGTCGAGTTTTTAAAATATCAATGGTCAAAGTTGGTAAAAATGCCTAAAAAGGCAACTTTCAAAAATATATTAAAAAAGTCTTCTTTAACGAACTAATGCATGTGAAAATTTAGATAAATAGGGGGATTTTTCCTTGATGGACAAGACCCCGTAAATACATTAAAAACGAACGTAATTGTAACGAACTCTGGCCGGGGTAGTGCTCGCCGAGTCCAGGATTACAGAAATTTAGGATTTCTTTAGTCGTTGTTGCTATAAATAGAGTCCTTAAACAACAATACGAGATTTCAATGTGTTCCCTTTTGGGTTTTATTTCAGGATGTTCTATATTGTAGTATTAATTCTACGGCTTAGGAGATGTGTGCTGGATTACGATGTCCGCCGGGGTTCCGATAATCTTGCTCCGTCTGTGGGCGTCAGTACCTGGTTCCTAGTGTCTCGTTCCGGCTACTCTGTTCCGCGGGGGGTGAAGAAATCCGATGTCCGGCTCCGGTCGGGAATTGCTACTCAGAGGTGGCGCGATATCTAAGAATAAGGGGGGTAGAAGGAGCTCTGCTCCGTAGAGTGTTAAAACTCTTGAGAGGATTGGCGCTCCAATAATATACAATATACTGGCTCCGTAGAGTATTCTACCTCTGAGATTACCAGGTTTAGAGACACGAGAATGCACTACGGCTCCGTGGAGTATGGGAACTCTGGGAAGGATTGGCTATCCCCGGATTAGAGACGAGTGGGAGCCCTACGGCTCCGTAGAGTATTATAACTCTGGGGAGGATTGGCAATCCACGACAAATACTACTATTACCACTGGCCAAGTACGATGCTAAAATCTTACCTTTGCGCTTTGCGCTGGTGTCGGCTCACGCCACTGTGAGTTCTTTGTAGGGTTGCTCTCGATAGCTATCGATTATTAATCGATATCGATCAAGGGCGCCAAAGCTGTTCGTTAGGTTCATTTTTAAATTTATACATATTTTTGTATCATTTTATTTGTGCGTGCTGGGACAGTGCGTCACAAATGTATATTTTATATTTTCCTAGAAAATAAACCAACATGACTTTGTGTCAGTAGGCTTTCATAAGGTTGCGATGCGGTGCCTCCATTTTGTTCTCTACTTTGATTACCTCCACGACCACAACGCCTTCCACAACAGCAACGGCTGGCGATATCTAAGCAAAGAGTATGTCTTCGTTACGAAGAGCCGATGTGAACAGTAGATCATCACGGATGGTATGTACCAGTTTAAGGTCCGACTCCCTAGTTTTGTAACTGGGATCGCGTAGATGGGAAGAGCAAAATTGCTGAACAATCCGAAGCACAACTAAGCCTGGACCATTCCGTTTCAAATTGCGCTGGTCGCCGGACAGTCACATCTAAGTCCAGCCATGCCGAATAGGCCAGCATACTGCACTTCACGTTGTAGGGTGAGGACACCATTTCGTAGTTAACCTTCTCCTTCGGTTTTGAGATTATTTTGTACTTGAGGGTCTTGCGAGCAGCCAGCTGAAACATCCGGGTTGCTCATGAACCTCTCCTACTTAATTTCAACGTAGTTGTGTAAAGTGACACAAGCAACGGCAACGTATGGGACAAAATTAGGCTCAATATCAATTTTCTTGGTTAAGCATCTCCATCGTCCTTTGAGTCTTCCGAACGCATTCTCAACAACTATTCTTGCAGAGCTCAAATGGCAATTAAAAGACTCCTCTTCCGCTGTGAGTGCTCCCGTAAAAGGTTTCATAAGCCAAGGCAGCAGTGGATAAGCTGGGTCCCCCAGGATCATAAATGGTATCTCTACATTTCCCCAACCGTTTTTTAAAGTTGGGAGTTATCCTATCCTGATTTTTGAACAGGCCAGACTCCTTAAAAACTGTTGCGTCATGTACACTGCCGGGAAACTTTATACTAACGTCTCGAAACCTGAAAATGTTAAACATTAATTAAAAGCACTTAAGACAATCATATAATATTTACTTACAAATAGTTATTATCAACTACAGCCTGCATTACCATAGACGTCCATCCTTTCCAATTCACATAGTCCATGTAACCTTTCTTTGGCGCTTTTATTTTTATATGTGTTCCTTAAATAATATTGAAAATTAGGCCCAAATAAATATTTGTTATGTTTTTTGAACTCACCGTCAATCGCGCCAATTATATTTGGAATATGTGACAGTTTTTCAAAGCAATCAGCCACTTTAAGGTATTCATCCAACTTTGGAAAGGAGATGAGGCTTTTGGTCAATTTTAAAATTGCAATTATCACAATATGGAAATATTTATGAACAGTGCTTTTGTGCACACCAAACACATCGCCGACTACCCTGTACTCTGCACAGGACGCCAACTTGAATAAACATATTGCCACCTGCTTTTCCAATGGCACCGGTATTGTAATGTACTCCATCTGCTTTGGGAAATGCGGCTTCAGTAAGTTACACAGCTCGTAAAATGACTTCATCGACATCCTGAAGTTTTCGAAGAAGAGATTTTCATTTTTCGGATCACGCATTAACTGCCAATAGCCATCACTCCTAGGCCTTCTTTGGAATCTTCGTACCCGTTGCTTTAATATTTTAGCCGCTCCTATGGCAGCGGGATAATACTGCATGAGCAGAAGGTTGCATTTCGCCTGGAATGCTTGTCTGGCTTGCACCATCGACATCATTCGCTTATGCCTCCACTGTAAAACATTCCACATAAGTTGTGCTGTTCGTTGTTCCCTTTTAAGCTAGGTATCGAGACACTCGAAATTTTTGCGGAGCCCATCTAATTACATAGCTCAGGAAATCCGCTCGCGAAAATTGTCAGAGCGCATTTCCTGAGCGAGTATCGAGACACGCGAAATTCGCTTCGATAATTAACATGGACCTGCCAACTCGTTTTCTTGAAAACAGCTGATAAATTGTCGAAGGGGGTCGTGAAATTATGAAACTTGTTTGATAATTGTCAGAGGTACCTACGAAAATTGAGCACGCAATGAAAAAAGTTAAAGCAAAGAAGACTAAAAAAACAAAGCTACCATTATTTGGAGAGCTCCGAGGTGGACAATCGTGTGGAGCTGATCAAAGTGTCGCTACAATTTTTATGGAATCTGGCCAATAAAAAGCGTTTTGATAGCTCCGGCCGCTGCATCACTTGTGGCTGAGAATCTTTTTCGGTATGCTCTCCCGTTGACTTGGTTGGTATGCCATTCGCCCAATGTGTGCACACCAAACGAGTCCAAACCTCCGTAGCCTCCACAGCCCACGGCCAAGCAGCACTGAACCTTAGCAGTCTCCATAGCCCATTGTAGCAGTGTTTTCTCCGGCTTACTGTGATAGTTTCCGTTGCTCCAGCCGCTCCTTTGGCTACCTTTAGGTATTCAACTAATATGCATGGAGCTGGCTGTGGCTTAATGTGCTAATTCTAATCGTTCGATGCGTTTTGGGTTGTCGCTAAAGCAGTATGTCTTAGGGGATAAGATCTGCTTACGCAGGCCAATACAAAGGACACTGCTTATACCTTCAGCCACACAAAAGATGCATCCATGAAATTGACCATGGCATTGTCTATGACCTTTTAATTTCTCCCAGTGACTTCCTTTATCAATAATCTTAACTCTTTAATTTTATTTGAATTAGCCCGCCAATTTCTTAAATAAGCAACAGCTGAATTTTTTGCTGTTTCCTGGTCACACTACATTGTCTGAGCGGCTCGTGAAATTATCAAACAATTTCCGCTGCGCAAAAATTTCGAGTGTCTCGATACCCAGCTTTAATCAAAAATAATTTCATGTTCCCCATTGCAATCGAATTCAATTTGCCTTTGTTTACAATTGAACAGCTGATTCCCGCTTTTATGTGCTACCACATTGTTATAATCTAGAGGCGCAGCCAACTTAAGTTTGCGTTGGTGCTGCCACATCTGCCAAAAAGTTGTTAATTTTGTGAATTTGCAAAATCTGCATAAACAGGAACAAATTTGATTTTGCAAATTGAAGAAAGCGTGAATTTCATAGCATAAACGTAGTAACAGTGGCGGCCCGCCCTACGTCACAGGCTGTCCCGCTGCAACAACATAAATTTGTGGCGACTGGACCAGAGGTGTTTAAACTGGCGACTGCAACTAATTAAAATGCAGCGGCTGTCCTATTGGATGACATCTAGACGGATGGGCGACATACGCACGCCTGCAAGGTGCCGTCTTAATAAACATAACAAAAATTAGCAACACGAAATGCGGCCAACACACACACTCACCAGAATGCTGAGACGTCCAGAAAAGATGAGGCGACGGGCCGTCGTCCACCTTTTACAATTAAGGCCTTCGGCCACAGAGTTTGAAGTTAAGTAGTTGATTCCCAATTTTTATTTAATTTTTTAAGTTGATTTTCTAATTGTTTTACAACTGGCTACTAAGGTCTCCCTAATACCAAAACATTATCGGAAGGTGCGGCCTCCCTGATACCAGTATCAGAAGGTGCTGCCTTCCGAAAAATATTGTAATCGATGCCACCCTCCAGGGATGGGAAAAAGCCAATTTAGCCGGAAATTTTAAAAGAGAAAACTATGATTTCTCAAATTGTAATTAGGCGCCAAATAATTTAATGTAAAATGCAAAGAATGTAATAATAATAAATAAAGTAGCCTAAAGTCCTCTCCTTGCCCCTTCACCTGCTGGTCAGGAAAAGAGGGTCGGAATGGGAGGATACTAGGACGCAAATGCGTTTATCCTTGGCGATGAACGGAAAGAGAACATAGAACTGTCGAGCGAGCCATACACGGACTCAAGAGTAATGTTATTCTTGGTGGTCGCCCTCCACCTCTCAGCCAGGCCGAGACCCTACTGCCCAAAACCTCCAGACCCAATCTTGCCCAATTCTGATTGTGATATTCCTGCTCCCAAAATAGCTACCTAGCTAGGATCAACACAGGGGCTGCAGACGAATGCCCTCATGCCACGCGCCACCTCTTCATCTGCATAGAAGCCCCTACTTGATTAACACCTGCCCACCTATGGACTCACCCAATCGAATGTGCATGTGATCCTAAGCTAAAACGTACACTTAAGTGTTTGAAAAACCAACCCAAATATAGAAAAAAGTACATTTAAACCGTTGTCTTCTTATTTCAGGCAATTCTCCACAAATGTACATTTGTTGGAGCCAACCCCAAAGCACCCTGACCTAAGCCCAGCAGCAAGGGTTCGTTTCAGCGGGAGATTAGCCAGGTACAACTTCTTTCCTATGATTTTTAAATTAAGAACAAGAAAGGAGCTAATAATGTCGTCGCAGACACTCTATCAAGTATCGTGTAAAAGCAGAATGTATCGCCCGAGTCACTCCTGGGATTCCAAACCATAGAATTCGAGTCTAATGAGTACCAAGACCTGGTGGACGAAATACGAAGTCTAGAGCAGAAACTGCAGGACCTGAAGGTTCACGATGACTTAATTTACAAGCGCATGATTCGTGATGATCTAGTTGATGAGGTGGAGGGCACGACATGGAAGCTTTAGGTACCGGAGCAACTGACTGCTGGAATGATCCACAAGGCTCATGTGGACGAGACATCAGCGCACGGAGGCGTAACCAAAACACTGCACCGACTTCGCAGACTGTTTTATTGGCCGGAAATGGCTATTCCAGTCAGGAATTTCATCAGAGAATGCGAAGCCTGTAAACAGACAAAGGCACAAAATAACAGGATGCAAGTGGGAAGCGGTGATGAGACCGTCCTTTCCCAAAAAATCTACGTGGTTTTCTTGGGGAAGTATTCTTGATCCAAAAGTGGACATGCAAGAATATTTGCCGTGGTTGATCACTTTTAAAAGTTCTCGATTCTAAAAGCTATGAAGGACGCCACGGCCACTGGAGTAGTAGTAGTAGTAGTATTCTTCTTTATTTAAAATATTTTTTTCACCTTCTTATTACATTTATAGCTATTATCTACAAACCGCGTGGAAACGCTATATGCACAGGGGAACAGTGGCGTTGTCTGTAAAGATTTGGAGGAAGCGTTAGAAGGCGGAGAACCGTTTCGTTCAGGCGATTTGTTGGAGGGGGGGAAAGGAGTGTATCATAAGCCTAATCGTTCTCTTGATCCAGAAACCGAGCAAGAGTCAAGCGATGATGATGATGATATGTCTATCATGGAAGATTTGATTGTGGGTCACAAATGCATAGGTATAGAAACCCTTTCAATTTGATATTATATATGTATTTTGACTTTGGTACAATTATTTCATCTGTTAGGTGTGCGTTGAGCTCATACGCTCCAGCTGGCCGTGAATCGCGATTTTCCAAATCAATCACAGCTGCAAGGGTCCTGGTGAAAAAGCTGCGTACGCAAACTATCACCAACCTTATGTCAGAGAAAAACCTAAATAAGCCGCCAATCGACTGTCCTACGCGTTGGAGCTCGACGTACAAGATGTTAAAGTATCTGGTAGAGAAGCGAGTTTACGGTTTTTGCTGTAACTTTGCGGCAGCAAACACAAATTTTTTTTTTAGAAAAAAAGTTTGGGAAAAAATTACCAAATTGTTAGCGTTCTTGAACCAGCGTAAGTTGCAACGACTAGACTGCAAGCTGAGGAGTTAGTTTTAGGGGATTTTTACGCAATTTGGCTCAATTGTAAACTTCATTCAGGCTTAGCAAAACTTTTGTTCAGCGAAATAGAAGAACGCGAGACCAGTCTCTTTGAAAATAATGTGGAATTTTCTTAGACCCTCGTTATAATGTCATGCTAACCTCTGAACTGAAAAGTACATGTGTAACTGCTTTGACTGATATATATTCAAGAATTTTATCCACTACTGCTCAATTGCAAACAAATGAGGAAAGCAGCTCTGACCCAACTACTTTGTCTGAAAGTGGAGATGAAGTCGATTTATATATAATTTATATAACAACACGATTTTATATAACAACACGGCACCTGCTGTAAATAATGCTCACCCCTCTGCTGCTTCGGGGAAGAAAACCACCAGAAAGCAACCAACAGCTGGGACTTCTTTCAACGCGCCGGCGAAGAGCGAAATTGTTTGCAGCAGGGCCGTCGTGTATACCAGACCCGACCCAACCAAGGTCGGACTCGAGGGACAGAAAAAGGCACACAGAATCCTAAAACGTCTGGCTACCAACCCAATCGGGATGGACCAGACGTCGAAGGAGGACTATGCCAAAGGATATAACCTTGGCGAGGAAGGTTATACCCAACTTCTCCCTAGAGATGCCCGCACCCAGACAGGTATCTGCCGCAGCCAGCGTTCCGCCACAGAATGGTACCCAACCGGGCGTGCCACCATCATCGAAGAGGGACCGGTCTATGGATGAGCAGCAACCGCTCTCATTGAAAAGACCAAAAACTCATGGAGTCCCTCTTCGAGTCTCCTTCGCTAAGATGGCTAGGAACAAAAGAATCGTGGGTGTTCTGGACGAAGGAAACCCATTCGGTGCGATCCCAACTCACCAATGGAAGTGGATCGAGGCGGCAACAAGCCGCTTCGCTTTGGATGTGCTCTTGGAGAACCCAGGAACACCTCCAGGCTGCCACAGCATAGCATGGTTCAAGAGGAACATCCGGCTGGTAGCTTATAAGGACGAAAGATCTGTGGATCTCTACAGGGCCGCCATCAGCAAGGTCGCAGAAGTGTACCCTGGGGCTAGACTCAAGGTGGTCGACGCCAAGGACATACCATCTTGTCCGAGGGCCCGAGTATGGTTACCCGTTTACCCAGCGGAACCAGAAAAAATCCTACAGCTGATGAGGATGGTGAGCCTAAGCGCCCCTACCAGCAACTGGAGGATGGTCAGAGTGGAGCGCGCAACCAGGGCAACCACTCTGGTCACCTTCCAAATTGACAATGAGTCAGTTGAGTACCTAACCAGGTGCGAAGGAACCCTAGAATACGGTTTCCAGCGAGTTCATATGAAAGTCTGTCAAATAGACACTAAAGCGCTTGCCGACCTTATAGCTAGCGCTGAAGAAGTGGTTCACGATGATCTCCAGTTAGATGTAGCGATGGATGTTGAGCGTACCTCTCCAGAAATGGAGTGCTGCTGCTACATCGATGCGGGGTCTGACTATGGTTCATCTTTCTGGCGCCTGTATAGCGAGCAAGAGCTTCTCCAATCAAAGGATCTTGACGACACGCTGACGGAGGAGGATACTAACTCGCAAAACGGTGAAGGTCCTACATATAAACCTTCACCACTGTAAAGCAGCAACCGCTGCTCTTCTACTTCGCCTCTCCTCGGGCGAGGTAGATAAAGTACTTCTCCAAGAGCCGTGGATTTCTGGAGACAGAATCAACGGCTTGAGGACACCCAAGTACAAACTTTCCCACACTAAGGGTAAGGGTAAGATCCGCACATGTATTTTAACCAAAATACACTATAATACACTTTTACTTCCTCAATTCAGCGATGGAGACATCACAACGGTCAGCCTGGAATTGAGGAGTTCGACCATCAGGCTGGCATCATTCAACCTGGCTCACGATAGAGAGGGCCTTCCACCACCAAAACTATTCCAAGACCTTATTGGAAGCACCATACACAACACTAGCCTCATACTAGGGGCGATGCCAACTCACACCACACACTATGGGGTAGTACAAGTGCAATTTCTTATTGCAAACATACTTGCATATAGCCAACAGGGGTGTTGCCTCTCCATTCATAACAAAAAATTGGAGAGAGGTATTACACATCACCCTCATCTCCGATGGCCTCTATGAACAAATGGTGTCATGGAAGGTGCTAACGGAGCATTCTTTCTCAGACCACCGTTACATAGAGTACGTTCTATCAAATAAACTACCTTCACCCAAAAAGAAGAGTCAGAACCCAAAAAAGACGAACTGGGAAGTGCACAACAAACTCCCTGCCCGAATGCTTGAAATGTCCCCACCGTTCACACCAAGTACAGTAAAACAAATAGACGACCTTTTAGAACCGCTTACCACAGCGTACAAAAACTCGTTCGATTGGGCCTGCCCCCCTAGGAAAACAACGTCCACCTTCAAACCACCCTGGTGGTCTGCAGAGCTTGAACTGAGTACCTCGGAGTGATTGACCACACTGCATCGCCACTCAGCCCGCTCGGCTGTTGAGCGTCATTTGTAAGGCGCCACCAGTCGCAGTATAAGAACTCAGCACGACAATGATTTCTGCTAGCTGAGTTTTTATACTGCAACAGGCTGCGCAAAAAAAATGAACATTAACAGCCGTATCAGTTAAGTGGATGGTAAAAGCTTTATTGGAGCGGAAAGGTTGTGGTTCGAGTCCCCACGAGGGGCGGGTTGTTTCTTTTTTTTTATTTTTTTTTTAACACAATAAATCTATTTATGTATTATATATCATAAAGTTTTTTTACTGAAGCTTTACAGAAAACTGTAGATGGTTGATAAGTTGCAAGATGATTTATCTTGTTTTTAAGATTTTTAATCTTAATTCAAGATTTTTAATCTTGTTTTTATAAGATTGCAAGATTCTCGAAAAAGAGATTTTCAATCTAGATTTAAGATTGATTTTTTTTTCTCAGTGTACAAAAAAGCTATCAGACGGTCCATACGTACATCTTGGGCCCTTTTCTGTAGCAATATAGAATCAACCTCCGACGCATCTCGTCTTAGGAAAATCTTGGCGAGTTCACTTGCATTACTTTTTTGTAATGTTTTTCCTTTTGGACCAGCATTGCAACCAAAGTGGCCGCTTTGCGCTTCATTAGGACGTTTTGGTCAGAGCAAATAACTTCAAAATTGTCATTTGCGCGACAACGCTTTTCACTCTGCTTTTCATCTTGAGCATTATCAACTTCTCGCCGAGATCGACTGTGTCTTGGACACTAATTTCATTTTCGTCGATCGATCCATCTTTTGCTGCCTCTGGATTAAGTCGCACCTTAGCATGCCCAAACGATTCAACTCCTTTAATTCCGCCAACCACCTTGTAAAGGTCACACAACAGCGCAATGGACTCCTCTCCGGGCGTAATAATTTGCCGTGAATAGGGACCTCCGCCTGTTGCCAATGTTTCCATGCGGTTGAGCCGCCAATTTTTTCTTAGTTGCTGCTTTCTAGTCTATCCAAGACTTTAAAGAAAATTGTTATTTGATAAATATATTTTCAAGTACGTAATTTCTTCCATTCTATGGTAGATTTAAGAGGCGGTCTAGGACTCCGCAAATTTTACCCATTTTGCGTCTACTTGGATTCTGTCCACTTTAACAAAACCTTTTGCCAAGTCCTCATCTTGCGCCAGACTGGGCGGATCGGGCCAGGGGCCGATCTGGTACAATGTAACCGTTGCCGGGGGAAACCAATTCTGGGCCCGGGGGTCGCTCCAAGCTGTGTATTGTGGGAACGCATCTCACCGCGTGCGCCGTGGCTGTGCTGTGTCTGGTTAATTCAGGACAGGGGCCGATTGAGAATCGCACTCCCTGTGGCTCGCCCAGTGAGTATATCTTAAATTAAGGTAATTATAAGTTTATCTAAGTTTGCGCGCCGCTGGGACGTCGCACTTCCCCCTCGTTTGCAAGGTTTGGGCGTCGCGTTCCCTCGCTGTTTGTCGGGTTTCGACGGTCTTCTTGGACCCTTATGTGGCCCTGACCGCCGATTTGTATGAAAATGGGGATCCCCCTGTCGATCCGTCGCAGGTTCACCTGGTTCCCTGGCCGTCATCGGTTGCGCTCCCGGAGTATGAGCTTCTTGGTCCCCTTGCAGAGCCGGATATTGGTCTATATCTCCCAGGGAATGTTTGGGTCTTCATCCCAATCCTCTTCATCCCAGGCCTCGAGGATGGCTTCGCTCAACTTTGTTGGCGTCCTCTACGGGAGGCTTCTGGACACGTTGTGGTATTGCCCGAGGGGCCGGTGCCGTTGGCGGCTGGGTCTTCGTCGGTTGCGGACGGCTCGTGGGCTCGTATTTTCGGCACTGATGTTAAGGATGTCCAGGTCCTCTTCCCCGTGGGCTTCCTTTTCCAGGGGTGCGTGTCGCAGTGGGATTTTGAACGCCGCCATAATCTTCTGTTCGGTTTGTCCTGTGCCGCTGGTTGGTGGTGTGTTCCCGGGGTGTGATCCTCCTTTGGTACGAGCGGGGGAAGCCGTTACTGGTGTTGATCGAATTGTGGTGGTCGCCGGAGCTGCCGCCGTGGTTGGTATTGGTGGTGGTGGCACGGGCTTGGACGTTGGTATGTGAGGTTGCGCCGGGGCGTTTGAGCTCGGTCGGGCTGTGCGTTGTCTGCCCCGCACCGGGTACAACCCTGCATCGTGGTCGGGCTGTGTGGTGTCCTCCGCTGCCCTGGCGAGGATCGCTTTTTTCGGCCTGGCACCTGCCGGCTGACTTATGTGGTGCAGACACTCATCCGCTGTATTCCTATTCTGGGTGCCTTACTCATGGATAGAATGAGTGTGGTGGATTGCTGCTCCCGTACCGCCTTGAGTTCGTGTCGGCCGCGTTCCTTCGCCTTCTTTAACTGATTGTTAACCATTGTGCTGACAATGAGTCACCGCCTGTTTGCGACCTCGCTTTTAATAGGCGCTGGTGCAGTCGCGGGTGTCAGCGATACCCCCCGCAGCTGATCGTGGTATCGTTATCGATGGTCGTGATCGCAGCTAATAACAGTACCTGGCTAGTAATGGCCACTCTAGCCCGGGCGCGCGCACGTTTGAATTTGAATTGAAATTGCGGGCCTGGTTTTTTCTTGTTGGATACGAGATTTTCGGGGCGTAAAGTGGAGAAGGTGGTGGGTTTGGCGTTGGGCAAGGGATTTATTGATTTTGATCGTTCTATTCTGGTGTATGCGCCGGCTTTAAGTGGTTCACGTAGACCCTTTGGGTTTTCCCGTCTGTGTATTTCTTATGATGGCGATAACGCGAGAAACGAACCCTGTGACTTTGCCGGTCCGCTGAATTTTGGAGCTAGTTTGGCCGCGAAGTTGTCTATTGCCTTAGAGAGTGGGTGTTGGCGAATCCATACTTATTCACCGATTTGGGGCCTCCACTCTTGTTTTCTCAAATTGTACGAGTGGGCTTGATCTTGGGCGGTTTTTTCCAGGTTCGTCTGGCTATGCTGCAGGTTTCCTTCATTCGTGCCAAACGTACTTCGTTGGTTTCTTCGGTCATGGCTGAGCCGGGGGTTAGCACCTTGAACAGTGTCCCACGGAGCCGGAGTTCCCACCCGTAGAGTAAGTATGCTGGGCCGTAACCCGTGGCCTCCGACCGGCTGCTGTTAAAAGCGAGAGTAGGGTCGGGTAAGCATTCGTCCCACCGTGTGTGTCGGTCTCTTGTGAACTGTGCGATCATCGTCTTGGTGGTGGGGTTCGCGCGTTCTGCAGGGTTTTCCTGGGGCGTATAAGGGGTGTTTTGACCAGGTTTGTCAGCCATTGTCAGAAATGAGCACTTTAGGGGTCCTGCAGCGTGTCATGATCCGCTCCTTAAAAACCCGTATCACCCGTAAAAACCCGTATCACCCGTAAAAACCCGTAACCCGTATCATCCGAACGGTGACCATCTCTATACATTTCGAAAATTTGTCGATGAATACCAGCAGCATGGTATTACCGTGACTTGATCGAGGGAGCGGGCCAACAAAGTTAACGCACACCGTTTCCCAGGGGGTTTGGGCGATTTTGGTCAGCATCTTCCCGGACGTTCTTGTTGGGAGACTTTATATGCCTGGCAATTTTCGCATTGGTGTACGAACCGGACGATGTCCCGGTGCATCCCTGGCCAGTAGTACCGGGTCATGATACGGTGTTTTGTCTTGTGAGGAGTTATTCCTCACAAGTGGGCAATTGAGGGTTAAGCGCGGCGAATTGGGGAAAGCTCTCTCTCTGGGAGAGCAATGAGAGCGAGCGAGAAGGGAGACGAGTGGAGAGTTGGAGAGAGGGCCGTGGCCAGAGAGCCAAAGGCCTCGCTACAACAGAGCGGCTAACTGGAGAACGAAGGCGAGCTGCGATTGGTGGCAAGGGCTCGGCGCAACGGGATCGAGGCCCCAATACAATGAAAGCAGCAGAAAGGCCTCGCTCCAGCGACAACAGCTGAAGGCCCGACGCAGCCAAACAACGGAGCAAGGGGAGCGACAGGCCCCGCTTGAAGACACACAGGCCCTGTTTGGAGACACACAGGCCCTGCTTGGAGCGGTGAAACGGGGCCTGCGCGACAACTATAAGAGGAGTGGCTGCTCAAAAGACGGGGTAGTCAGTGAGATACGCGGACGGGATAAAGTCGAATTGTAAACACAAGTGCGAACAAGAGTGAACGTAAAAAGGAAGAGCGACCGTATATTGCGAGAAGTCGAAGCGAGTGCTCGACGATCATTGCAAGAGGGTTAGCGACAGCAAGTGGGAAGTGCGAGGTATCCTGCGAAAAGGTCGAAGCGAAGGCACGACGGGCAACTTAGCGAGTCCTTGGTGGTTCAGAAGCAAGCACAAGTCGGCCGGTAGCCTAAAAGACCTGAAGTGTACACGTGAATTGTAAAACTAAGTTTAAAACCTACTGTTAAGTGATAAATACCCCAACCCAAATATAGACTAAAGTATGTTTAACCGCTGTCTTCTTATTTCTGGCAATTCTCCACAAATATAAATTTGTTGGAGCGATCCCCGAGCACCCTTAGCTAAGCCCAGCTGCAAAGGTTCGTTACAACTGGCGCCCAACGTGGTATTGCAAGAATAAGAAGATTACAATACGAGTAAAATGGTACGAGCGTGGGTGTATAACCTCAAGAAGGAGGAATTGGTGAAGGACGCAAGAGAAATTGGGTTGGAAGTGAGTGGAACTGTTGAAAATATGAGAAAACAATTCGGTGAGTGGGCACAAAACATGGAAAAGGACCTGAATGTGGGACTGAGAATCGACGAGTTGGTCAGACTGCATGCCAGAGGCAGCCCGGCTAGGGATCACTTACAGCCAGCAGAACAGAGTCTCGACCTGGAGGACCTGTCGATACCAAGTATAAGCGCGGCAGCAAAAAGCACACGGAACCAGGAAGGGCAGACGCCAAGGAGTGAATACGCAAAGGTGGCCAAACAGGTGAGAGAATGGGGAATAAGTTTCGATGGACAAGGCAAACCGCTAGAGTTCATTGAACAAGTGGAGTGGTCCGCGGACACATACGGAATAAACCTAGATCTGTTACCCAGAACAATGCCAGAATTGTTAAAGGGGATAGCTCTTAAGTGGTATGTGGCAAATAACCAACATTGGACCACATGGGTAACGTTTTTGGAGAGCTTCCAAGAATATTTTCTGCCAAGGGATTATTTCACAAGGGTGGAGGACGAAGTGTATAGGAGAAAACAGGGAGTGTCCGAAAAATTTCAAATGTACATGGTCGAAATGCAGACATTAATGCGACCACTAAAGTATAGTCCAGAAAGGCATCTGAGCACGATCTTGAACAACAGCTTGCCGGACTTGAGATCGAGACAAGAAAGCAGACCGAGGTCGCGGTTTATGGCAGTCAGCTCTCCACACCCAGCCGGGATGACGGGTGTCATAGATGTGCGAGGCTAACACCCCAAGGACATGCGCATGCGGTTGCTCAACCGCGCAGAGAGGGATTTATGGAAAACCCCTCACAAGCATGCCGGCGTTGCGGGCAAGTATGCCCTTTTGCGCGGGAATGCCAAGGGGTGTGGAGAGAGTATTGTTGCCAATGTGGTCGGATAGGAGTAAAAACTTGGGAATTCTGCAGGCGGTCGGGAAACGATCGTCGACCCCGGCCTGCGAGGGACGAGCGGGAGTCGTCAGGACCAGCCCCTCAGAATTAATAGGAGACTTAAAGGATGAGGGAGCACACTTGGCAACAGTGCTGATCGGGAAAACAGCGTATAAGGCCACAGTCGACACTGGTGCTACCAGTAGTTTTGTGAGCGAAGAAATGTTGCGAATGATGTGCGGGGAAGGATCACTAAGTCAGGTGAGGAGACAAGTGAGGCTAGCAGATGGCAGAAGCAACAATGTATGCGAGCAACTCGAAACGAGAATAAGTTTTGGAGACAAGGATTTAGGAATGGAGTTATTGGTCCTGCCAGGGGTTATCGACGGATTGGTGCTGGGATGGGATTTCCTAGTAAAGGCCGGCTTAAAACAAAAATGTGCTGGGATAAAAGTGAAAATCACACCAAGAGGAAGAAGAAACGGTTGGTTGGAAGAAAAGATATCAGTGGCATTCGTAGAAATCAAGAAGAATAAGCCAGAAGAGAAAAGATCACGAAGCGAGTCCGAGACGGAAAGTCAGGAAAGGCGCGTGGAAAAATTTTTAGAAAAAGAACTAGCAGAATTTGCTAGCATGAAGGGTCTGTCTAACATTACTCAGCATAGAATAGCGATGAAGGACGACAGGCCGGTGAAGCAACGATATTTTCCAAAGAATCCGAAAATGCAGGCTGAGATAAACAGCAAAATGGATGAATTGTTGGAAAAGGGTTGCATTGAGCCGTCGAAAAGTCCACATTGTGCACCGGTAGTAATGGTGACAAAAGAAGACGGGAAAATGGCGGTTCTGTGTCGATCTTGGGACATGAACGCACGGTCGGAAAAGGATGCATATCCATTACCGAGGGTTAACCATATTTTGGAGCAATTGAGGGAAGCGAAGTATATTATTAGCCTCGACTTGAAGGATGGCTACTGGCAAATTCCGTTGGAACCAGAAAGCAGACCCTGTACAGCTTTTACGGTTCCAGGGAGGGGGCAATTTCAGTGGCGAGTAATGCAGTTCGGCCTCGCATCAGCCCCCGCCACCTTCCAAAGGGCACTGGATCAGGTCATTGGACCCGAAATGATTCCTCATGCTTTCGCATATTTAGACAAAATTATTGTGATAGGAAGAACGCTTGATGAGCATATAAAAAATGTGGCGGAGGTATTTCGCAGGTTAAAAGAGGCAAATCTGAAAATAAATGTCAATAAGTGTGAATTCTTCAAGAAAGAATTAAAATATTTGGGTCATATGGTGACAGAAGAAGGCATTAAAACGGACCCAGATAAAGTTGCTGCTATAGCTGAACTAAAGCCACCCACTAATGTCAGGGAATTGAGACAGTATCTGGGTGTAGCGTCATGGTATAGGCGATTTGTTCCGGACTTCGCTTCCACTGTGCAACCATTGAACGCCCTGCTGAAAAAGGGAGTTAAATGGGAGTGGACGGACGAAAGAAGGCATGCGTTCGAAGAAGTGAAAGCAAGGCTTACGTCAGCACCAGTACTTGCGTGCCCGGATTTTGAAAAAGAATTCGTTTTACAAACGGATGCAAGCAACTACGGTTTGGGAGCTATTTTGAAGCAGGCGTCAGAGGAAGGAGAGAGGGTGATCTCTTATGCCAGTAGAACGCTCAATGCAGCAGAACAAAATTATTCTGCAACCGAAAAGGAGTGCCTGGCGATCGTATGGGCCATACAAAAACTACGGCAATATATAGAAGGGTATCGCTTCAAGGTCATCACGGACCACATGGCGCTAAAATGGCTGAATTCAATTGAAAGTCTATCAGGGCGGGTTGCCCGATGGGCTTTAGAATTACAGCAATACGATTTCGAAGTAGTGTACAGAAAAGGCAAGCTCAATGTGGTCGCAGATGCACTCTCACGGCAACCAATGGATGCCGGAAAATACGAGAGAGTGATGTTAGCCGATGAAGGAGAAAGAATGGGGTGGATCCAGCGAATGGAGGAGAAAATTTAAAAAAAAAACCCACAAAAATTTTCCGATTATTTAAAAGAATCGGGACAATTGTTCAGAAATATACCTCATCGAGCGGGACATGAAGAAGTAGTCGATTGGAAGCTATGTGTGTCAGAAAAAGAACAGAAAAGGGTGTTACATGAGAATCACGACGCGGCAACAGCAGGGCATACAGGCACTAGGCGAACAATAGACATCCGGAAATATGTAGGGTGGTGCGAAACATGTCAGAAATATAAATCGCACCAACTACAAGCGGCGGGAAAGATGCTTACGCAGATTCCTGAGGAACCGTGGGCAACGGTCTGTGCAGATTTCGTAGGACCATTTCAGTGCTACTAGTACTGATCGATCGATTTTCCAAATAGACAGAACTAGTAGCACTGCGAAAAGCAACGGCGGCGGCCTTGCAGAAAGCGTTCCGAGAACGAGTCTTGGCTCGGTTTGGTGTTCCGAAAGTGCTGATAACGGACAATGGAGCACAGTTCACGAGTAAGGCGTTTAATCGATTCTTGGAAGATATGGGGGTTTCCCATCAATTTACAGCACCATATTCTCCTCAAGAGAACCCAGCCGAGCGAGTAAACAGAACAGTAAAGACGATGATAGCTCAGTTTGCAGGCTCCGATCAGAGAAGTGGGGCTGAGCTGTTACCAGTACTGACGTTAGCAGTCAGGTCCAGTGTGGCAGAATCTACAGGATACACACCGGCGTTTATCGTACAAGGTAGGGAACCGCGGTTACCGAATACCTTGTACGATGAGAACAATCTCGGAACAGGACACGGAAGAAGAGATGCGGGAGAAAATGCGAAGAAGCTGCAGGAAATCTTCGAGGTGGCTAGAAGAAATATGGAGAAGGCAGCACAGGATCAAGTACGGCACTATAACCTGAGAAGACGCGCTTGGAAACCGGTGGTCGGGGATGAAGTGTACGCCAAAACACATCATCTGTCAAAGGCATCGGAAGGATTCGCAGCGAAATTGGCACCGAGGTATGAAGGTCCTTTTCAGATCGTAAGTTTCATATCCCCCGAGATATGTAAATTACGAGAAAAGGGGAAAAACAAAGTAAGAACCGCACATATAAGAAAACTCGCGGAAAACTGTTGTATGAAACTTTTTTGTTTTTCATCCGATCAAGTTCAAACTTATTTTCAAAGATCTATATGAAAATTCGACATTAACTGCATACCAATCTTCTGGAAAATTCACCCCGCTGGGTGGAAAGTGGGTGGTCAAGGTTGTATGGGCGAAACTTTAGTTGCCAGCGATTAGCGCCAAACTCATTTTCAAAATTACACATAACAAAAAAGTGATATTCAAATTTTGGAATATCTTTCCCCAAAGTCGGAAAATTCGCGGAAAACTGTTGTATGAAACTTTTTTGCTTATTATCCGATCAGATTCAAACTCATTTTCAAAGATCTATATGAAAAATCAACATTAACTGTGTTCAAATTTTCCGGAAAATCCCACCCGGAAAAGTCGGAAAAGTTTGTATGGTAAACATTTTTTTTTCATCCGATTGACTTAAAACTTGATTTGTAAGCATAGTACGCGAAATAATTTGACACGTGTTTTCCCGATTTTGGAAAATCTGCACACGAAGAAAATGGCCGGAAAATTATGCTTGCAAAAACTATTTTTAATACGGTTGGCTTGAAACTCGGATTGTAAGGTCAAAATTAGAATTTATTTTCTTGGAAATACCGCCGGGATGCTCACTGGGAAGAGCGGGATGTGGGTGGAAAGTTGTTTTGGAAGTGGGTGGTAAGTGGATGTAAAGTGGGTGGAATGTGGAGGGAAGTGGGTAGGATGTGGGTGGGATTTGGGAGGGATGTGGGTGGGATGTTAATGGGAAGCGGGCGGAAGGTGTGTGGTATGTGGGTGGCAAGTGGGTGGAATGTGGGTGGGATGTGGGCGGGAAATGTGCGGGAAGTGGGTGGGATGTGGGCCTGAAGTGGGTGGTAAGTGGGTGTGCGTTGGTTCTATACTGTTGAAGGCGCAACGAAGCGTGACGGGCTTTTTGTTAGTATATATATATATTCATAAAACAGAAAAGAAGATAAAAATTGGTAAAAAAATAGTCCGAAAACACAAAAAAAAAAAAAAAAAAAAGATATTTAAAATAAGAAGAGGTTAAATAAAAGGAGAATATATTCTACCAGTCATAAACATCTGAAAATAAGGAAATAAATAAGATACTGAAATAAAGAATAAATAGGATAAAAGAGAATAAAACCTGGAAAAGAAAAGAGAATTAGTAGTAAACTAAAATGGGAACCTGGGAAAAAAAAGAGATAGAAATGGATTAAAATGTAGAAGAACCCAAATAAATACCATTTACAGGGTACGAAGATCGGCGATCTTTAGTCTAAACATGCAAGATTGACTTAAACGCGGCGAAATCTACAAGAGAGCGCGATTTCAATCTCGCTTGTAAGAGGAAAAGAGACAACCACAGCCGGGTTTACCGTTGCAAGGCTCTCTCGCAAGAAAGCTCCCAAGTTAACGGTAAACTGGCGTGATCTTTGCGCAGCCGCGTGGAGACCGAGGCTTCATGGCGCATGCCTGGAGTAGACTCGGCCCATCAAACGCAGAAAAAGAAGCAGCAACGCAACGGTGAGGAGGGAAAGCGCTCCGCGAGGAAGCGCGTGGTGCTCGGGCAGATTCGGCGGTTGCCGTTTCTGAGCACGGGTCGAGGAGGAAGCCGCATCCCGCAAAGACGCCCACGTGTCCGCAAGCCCGTAGACGTTCTTAGCTTGGACGCGTCGCCAATCCGGTCCACGCCGGGCTCCCCGTCGGTGACGGAGCGGTCACAGGCGGACACGTGGGAGTGGGAGGCGGAGTCCACGCTCAGCCGTGCCTCCGAGGCGGCGGAGCCGAGCGAGGGATCGCCGGCCGCGGGCGTGGCATCTCCCGACCCACACCAGAAAGATGAGAAGCCCACCGAAGGATTCGACACTGCTCGGGCTCGGCTGCGGGCCATGAGCTGGGCGAGGGAGCCGTCTGTGGAGTCGGCCTGGAGACCAGCGCGGCCGCCCACTCCGATGCCGGTCATCGAAATAAGTGACTCGGAGGAGGAGCAGCAAGGGTGGGAGGACCCGAGGGAGGCTGGGCAGCAGCAGAAGCAGCAGGAGGAGGATCCAGGCTGGTGGCACCCTCCACCGACCGTCAACCAGTACCTAAAATCATGCTTGATTGGCGGTCGGTGGCACCACGAACTTACCACGGTGCACCGATGGACCGAGCAGGCGAAGAAGAAGGAGCAGGAGGAGAAGAAGGATGAGGAGAAGGAGGCACGACCTGAGCAAGGGGTGACGGTCGAGGAAGTGTCGTTCGACGCGAGGGACCCGCGTGCCCAGCGACCGAAGCAGGCCCGACCATCGAGGAGCTCTCGCCGGAAGTGGAAAGGGTCCCACTGCTGCGTCAGCAGTCATGCACAACGGCGCAGGTGCAGCGACCCGAACTACAGCGGCAGTCGTCGGTGAGAGCGGGCGATCTTGGGGATGCGACCGCGGCCTGGAGGTTGCAGGAGCTCGATTTTGAGAAGTAGCCCAAGGAGGTACGGCAGGAGGTGAGAGCCCGAGGCGGAAGGGGTAGCCGAACCCGAGGAGCAAAGTTCCTTTGGATACGGGCGGTGCGATTTCGCATCAAATGGGTTCGCGGGATCCCACGAGTGTACCGCGACGGGACGAAGTAGGCCAGAGAAAAAGAAAAAAAAACAAATAAAACGCAACATGAAACATAAAAACAGGACAGGTGTACGAGTTTCATTCATTTTTCACAGGCATAGTTACACGAACACAAACACATGGCCTATTTATTTATTCGGTTATATGCTTTATACACACACGCACAGGTACACGACAACGAATACAACAAGGCGCGGCACAACACACAGGAGTAGTCCCGATTCAGGAGTCAGCCCAGGGTGAACACTGGGGGACAGCGATCGCCGGGCAGGAATGGCCGGAGAAACACCGTAAACATCGGCCACACAAAAGGCACAAGGTGGACGGGAGCCCACCAACACAACAACACAACAAAACAGGGAAAAAACAAGTGAGAAAGTCGGTCAAGCCCGACTATAATATACTCTGTAGCAGTTCATTTCCCCGCTCGATTTTGCTCCCGATTATATTATTTCAAATCGTTAAACAAGGACACCACGTGGAGGCCATTTCAATAGCAATGGGGTCGATGAGTGTAAAGGAAAACTTAACATTAAAACAACTCCATGTTCCCAAAAAAAATCGGCAACCCTAACCTTAACCAAGACTTGCCTATTTTCTACAAATTATCCCTAACAGTGACAGAAACTGCATCGTGATAACTATAAACGGTCTCAAAGACTTTTGCGCTGGCATGGCTTTCCGTAATATTTGAAAATGCCCAATCAATGTGGGTGGAACTTTTGGTTGTAGCCGTATTCAGGTCTAACAAAGATTTAAATCCCTTTCAAAGTAACAGATTGTTTGTGTCCCTAGCCTCAACTAAAGCTCGTAAGCATAAATTAAAATCTCCTAACATAATGGTACTACTGTTTAAAACGGAACTGTTCTCTTCAAATAAATTTTCTATTTCTACTTGAAATTTACCCAGTGGATAACGCGGACTTTTATATAAGACTAGCAACCCTACAGACTTATACTTTAAAACTGCATACTCAAATACCTCAGGACCACTACTGTTACGACCGCTGGAGCAAAGACTAACATTCTCGAATAGTTCGTTCCTAACGAAAATGAGAACGCCTCTTTTTGGTCGCGCCCTACAGTTTGTATCTGCACAATCTAGACGCACAGCAATTCCAAAGCCTGGTACTTCATATGTCTCGTTGGAAAAGGTGGAACCCTCAACAAAACACAACATAGAAGCCTGAAGCATAAGCTTATCGGACTGGACATCCCTAATATGACAATGCAGGCTTTGGGTGTTATGGAAAATTATTTCTAAGTGAGAGCTGTTGATTAAATAATCGAAGTGAGTGCAAAGCAAGTTAATTGAGCGTAATTTTTCAAGTTCGTCGTGAACTTTGGTTGTACCTTGAAGGGGTTGGGGCGGATTGAATTGTCCTACTATAAATAGCCCAGCTGCACTAGTTGCCCTACTACAGGCAACGTAGATTGCTG
The DNA here is from genome assembly GCA_018904275.1 of Lordiphosa clarofinis. Taxonomy (NCBI): domain Eukaryota; kingdom Metazoa; phylum Arthropoda; class Insecta; order Diptera; family Drosophilidae; genus Lordiphosa; species Lordiphosa clarofinis. The sequence continues at coordinate 84,830 of JAEIGQ010000129.1, forward strand.
CTCGCTCCATACGTGCACAGGTTTCGACCACCACCTGGCTGTATGTTGCGCCCTGACTCTTGTGTATAGTAATACCTTCTGCAGGAACAACTGGAAATTGCCTACGGTCTATAGTGACATTTTCATTCTTCTTAAACTGAAAGTTTTTTACAACTTTCGAAACTGGGGTCCACGATGGATTGACAAGATTCCTACATTTTGAGCGGGCTACTGCTCCTACTCTTTCTTCCCTGAAATCGATCCATAATTTTATCGGATGACTGTTTGTGTCTAAGTCTATCTGCTTTAGTATTCCTGTCGCAAATTGATGTGTTGTTTCTAATGTTAAGCATCTCTAATTTCCAGTAGTTAAAAAACAACTTATCGATTCTACACCCTCTTCTATCGAAATTTCTAAGCTCTGATCGAACAATTTTGGTGTATCTCTCCGTACACTTTCTCTTAATCCCGGCATAAATTTTGGGAAAAGATAATTCCTCTGAATCACAATCTGTGATCATATCCAGAGGTCGTTGTCCTTCCCCAGGAGCTATTGCTACTCTAGGAACATCTACATTTTCTGCTGGAATATTAACTATCAATGTTTCCTGTCCTCCGAGATTAAGTACTTCCTCTTCCGGCTGATTATCCTGCTCTGAGCTAGGATCTGCATACCTATCAGTTAATTCTCTAACTAGTTCTGTATCTTCCGCTGATGCAACAAAAGGGACGACTTCAGATTTCATGTTTCCTATAAAGTTCAGTACTAACTAAATACCTAATTGCATCAACGACATGAGCTGGTTTAATAGTCTCAACCATAAAGTCCTGTCTATATTCTAACCTACGCTTGAGATGAATTTGTTCTGTCTCCGTATCATTAAAGGCGCTTGGAAGGGAAGTTACGACATTCGCAACTAGAATTGGGACGTTTACTACGGCTCCCTTAATGCTATTTTGCCGTTTATAACCTATTGACTTGACTATCATAAACGGAAGCCGCGGAGAAACTAATCTTTCCTCTAAAGGTTCCAAAATTCGGAGACAATCTGGGAGAGCTGGGAAATCAAAGCCATTAGTAATGGAATTGGTGGGTTTCCTCCCTAACTTAATTGTGCGGCTACAAGACTTGCAAAAAGAAAATTTTCCACTCCTATCGGCGGGAAACTGCTCTGACAGAGAAAGAAGATCTATACTAAACAATTTTGTACAAATTTTTAATAGTTTTGCGCAATGAAAATTGCGTTTTAAAATAAATAAATTTTAATCAAACGAAAATTCACAACCGCTCGCTGTAAACGTTCGAAACGAAGTAAAATCAAAGACGTTAAAGTGAGAGTGTGATGATGCGCATTGGCACGCGCTAAAAAATGTCAGGTGCACGGGTTTTCCGAGGGCCCGGAAAATTACCTGATAACCATCAATGGGCTGGGGGTCAAAGTAGGTAGGAGTTTACCCTTGTAAAAAATGTTCATTGCGAGACCAAAGGTACAAGGCATTTCCGAGAGCCCATAAAATGACCTGCATACCATCGGTGGGCTGCGGGCCACCCTTTAAAAAGTGGCAATTACGAATCATCGCGAAATGATTCCTTCTCCCTATTACATACTTTTGCACAAAATTAATATACTCTGTGTACCTTTGGTACAGAGTATAAAAAGCACAAAATATATGAGAAAAAAAGGTAAACAAAAGCAGCATAAGAAAAGGGGTGAAAACGGGCTGAGGGGAAAGAGAGATGGGGGAAAAACTTACCTGAATAGCGGGGAACTGGAAGCAGGCAACCTGGGGAAAGAAGAAGAGGGAATTAATGCGAAAATTGAGAGAGAAAATTAAGACAACTTACCTGGGAAAAGACAGCATGGCACGCGATCATTATCGGTATCGATAGGAAAACGCGTGGGCTAAAAATACCAAAAAAAGGTATCGGGCAACAGGTCACCCTAAACGGCGGGCTATCGAGTGGAAGGTATCGATAGCGGGCGATCGGTAAATATGATGGTGGTGGAACCAGAGTGGGGTAAGGGAAAAAGGCCTCGCTCCAGCGACAACAGCAGAAGGCCCGACGCAGCCAAACAACGGAGCAAGGGAAGCGACAGGCCCCGCTTGCAGACACAGGCCCTGCTTGGAGACACACAGGCCCTGCTTGGAGCGGTGAAACGGGGTCTGCGCGACAACTATAAGAGGAGTGGCTGCTCAAAAGACGGGATAGTCAGTGAGATACGCGGACGGGATAAAGTCGAATTGTAAACACAAGTGCGAGCAAGAGTGAACGTAAAAAGGAAGAGCGACCGTATATTGCGAGAAGTCGAAGCGAGTGCTCGACGATCATTGCAAGAGGGTTAGCGACAGCAAGTGGGAAGTGCGAGGTATCCTGCGAAAAGGTCGAAGCGAAGGCACGACGGGCAACTTAGCGAGTCCTTGGTGGTTCAGAAGCAAGCACAAGTCGGCCGGTAGCCTAAAAGACCTGAAGTGTACACGTGAATTGTAAAACTAAGTTTAAAACCTACTGTTAAGTGATAAATACCCCAACCCAAATATAGACTAAAGTATGTTTAACCGCTGTCTTCTTATTTCTGGCAATTCTCCACAAATATAAATTTGTTGGAGCGATCCCCGAGCACCCTTAGCTAAGCCCAGCTGCAAAGGTTCGTTACAGTCTTTCGAATACCCAGGTGTCCCGCCGACGGCTAGCAGTGGTTTTCTTCGAGGACTCCTGAACGCTGTTGTTTGCCGACGCACAGTTTCCGGGGTGTCCAAATCCGCCCATGAGGGGAGGTGACGGTATAGTTGCCCCCCTCCGACGCACGTTGGGGCGACTGGAGCAAATTCCGCGCCAAAATTGATTTTTTTTTTTTGAGATATTGAAGAAAGCTTAAATGCAACTTGAAAGATGATTAAATTTTGCGTAATAATCAAAAAAGAAAAATAGTCTAGGATATTTGGTTCTCCCACAACACGCATTTAAAGTTCACTTTTCAAACTCGATTTCAAGGAATTCATAAAATAGGGCATTTTATTGTATGTTCGCCATCGTTTTTCATGAATATGAAACTTTTATGCGGATATGTGGCGATTGGAAGTATTATTTTTGACTATTCTTAGTTCATTAGTATAAATCAGTGCTGGGCAAATTTTAATTGATTAACAATTAAAAAATTCACAATTAATTAAATGTTATTTGCACCTATCGCAGTTAACAATTAATTAATTGTAATTGCAATACCTTGCAACTAACAATTAATTAATTGTTAATCGTAAATTTCTACAACTAACAATTGATTAATTGTCAATCTTTTTAAAAAATTTGATTACAAACTAACAATTGATTCGAATGATTCAACAGTTCTGGATCTCTTTGCACGCAGCTGGGTCTGAGCTGAGAGGCACAGCTCGTGAGCCGTAAGCCATTAACCGCTCTCGGTTCTAAGCTGGGATAAACTGACTTTGTGGTTCGCAAAATTTTTTACACCTATTTCCCGTGACTGACAACTTCATTTTATTTTAGTACTTTTTATTTATGTTTTTTTCTGAACAAAATTATTTTTCTTCAAATGTACTTCAAAGCACACAGCTTACTTAATTGTTAGTTTTAACTGTAGCCTAAAACAATTGAAAAATTCAATTGCAATTGATTTAGTTGTAAGTTACAATTAATTCAAATTAATTCAACTAAATTAATTGCAAGCTGCAACTAATATTTTAATTGCAATTAATTTTAATTGCAATTGAATTAATTGATTAAAATTATTAGTTGATTAATCAATTGATTGAAAATTTAATTAATTAATGCCCAACACTGGTATAAATACAATTTTCATAAAAAAAAATTTAATATTTTTTTTTAATTTTTGGAAAAAGGTCCAAAAAAAACTAAATTTTTTTGCTTATTGTTGGACATAAAGTAAGCGCCCGCGCGCGATTGCTCTTTGAAATAAATTTTAAAAAAAAGTTTCAATATTAAACTTTATGTCCTGAAAAAGTTAGCGTGCCTTTTTTTGCCTTTTTTGAGAAAATTGAATTTTAGTAAGTGAAGTCATTTTCAAAATTCAAATATTGCCAGCCCTAGAACATTCGCGCGCATGTTGAATGACATTAATCAGCTGTTCTAACATCTGTTTTGTTTGTTTACTTTCTTGATATTTGGGAGTAGATTAAATTTAAAAATTCTTTTCTATAAACTACCATGGAGAATGAAGCAGGCAGTGTTTAATTTAGTTATGTTATTGCCTGACTTGAAATGCCTAGAAGAAGGTGGCAAGCCAGATCGACAGAGGAAAAAGAAATTGTTGGCCAGACAAAAAATCGGATTCAGAACGAATTCAAGGGAAAACTAGGCTTACTTATTGATCTCCCGAAACCTGGATTTAGAAGTAGTAACTATGGTAACACTGCTTGGCGATTTTTTCAAAGCGCAGAATAGCTGCTGAGATAACTAAGATAGACATCGATTTGCTTAAAATATTGCACACTATATTAATAGTTGTTTAATGCAACTATGATATCACAGTTCGACAAAATCCAACTTTTTTTAAAAGCCCGGCATAAGACCAATAAATTATGATAAAAGGCACCTTTGTAAGCATCACCTCATACCCAGTTTTTCAAATCCACCCTCGGTTCGCGTTTAATGGGTACTTTTGTACTTGCAACACACAACGACAACAATTTTAACTAAGTTTTTAATGGCTTAAGATAAAATTCTCCAAAATTCAGCAAATGTGGACAGGGTCATTGGGAACGACATATGAAAAATTCACTTAATTCGCGCAAACGGTTAAGGTACCTCCAGAAGGAGTTAAACCTTCATTCTTCAATATCTTTAAAAGCGCACGGTAGATTTTTCTTAAAATCGTTGCTTATGATGGTATAATGGGCTATTGCATGTCCCTAAGAGATGGTACTCCACAGCCAATAAACCGCGATATGGAGTACCATTTTTAGACACACCCACAAATCAATTCATATAGGCCATAAACAAGGCCTAAAAATAGACAGATCTGCGTTTTCAGTTTTGCCAACGAAGCCTCGGTTCGCGGTTTATAGGCATTTTTGTACCAGCAACTGCCTTAGAACAACATTGGCCATTAAGGGTAAAAACCAGCTCCACCAAAAATTATGAAATTAATTTTCTGAGTAGAGTGCTTCATTGCAAGCAAGAAAATAGACCATATCATTAAAAAATGTTTTTGGTGGACCTCCAACAAATGTAACAGTGTTTTGCTTATTTTGCATGATCTGAAGCATTCAACGACTATTTCAATTAAATAGGTCTCTGATTGCGGTAAAAAGTACTTATTTACTTTAAATAAATCGAATAGAGATGAGTAATTGAAGCCGTTGGTTAATAAAATGCCCCTATTGCAGGAAGACATTTTTCGTTTTTTAACATTTTTAACTCAATAACATTTCGTTTTATGGCAAACAGAGTAGGTTTTCTTACAATTTTCAACTTTGTTCCCAAAATTAAACATATTTTATCAATTTTGCGAAATGTTCAAAAAGAAAAATAATGGGAGGGCCACGGACTATTGTCCAAACGTCGATTATTATTGTTATGTGTGTGGACTTTTTTACACCGGCGAAGAAGGCCCGCAGCATTTCAAACGTTATTGCTAATGCTTTCGAAGGGTATTTTATGACACCGTACCTGGAGAATATTTGGTATGCACCAAAAAGTGTGTGCGACCTTTGCTACCGCGGGTTGCTGGCTTGGTCTAATGACGAGAAGACGCGGAATTTGAAATTTAATAAGCCCACCATTTGGCATTGGCGAAGTAATCACTCTCCTGAGGATTGCTTTTTTTGCCTAAATATGGATAAAATAAATGGTCATCGCTTCCACTTTAGGCACCACATTGAATATATTGATGAATAAAATAAATTAAAATTAGGCAGAATTAGCGTGCTTTGGCCCCACCATATTAAAACGCCAAACACACAAAACAAAGTTCTGTTATAATTTTTATTTTTGTTGTATTGAAGCTAAAATGGACTTATGCACGTCTTCTGAGCAAGATTTCGGGCTCCTTATGTATATCTTCTTTTCATAAGATTCGGGCATATTGTTGGCAAATGCAATTGGTACTGACGGATATTTATTTCCAATATGTAGAAGAACTGCTTTTAAGCTTTGAGAAGAAGCGTCTATAAAAAGTCGCCACTCTTTTGGTACATGAGTATATCCGATATTCTTAAATACTGCGTCAATATCCGTACAGTAGCACAGCCTTTCATTTTGATTATCGCCTGGATGCATCGAGAAAAGATCATTTAAAGGCGCTGTGAATGCTTGTTTTCGGGTTGAAGTGATTTTGAAATTCTTGTCCACCAAGTTCCATTGCTTTAGTCTGGAGGCGACGATTTCTGCAGTGGCTAGGGACATCTTGGCATCTCGAATTAAGTCGTTGAAGTCGGCTTGTGTGATCAAATGCATTTTATCCGAGCCGCACTCATAAGCTTCCGATGCTGCCTTTTCTTCAATACAATCTTGCTCTTTGTTTATTTCTTTCTTCCTTTTCTTGGGATTGCTTTGAATACTCTTTTGGGGGCGATCCACTGAAACAACATCAATATATTCAATGTGGTGCCTAAAGTGGAAGCGATGACCATTTATTTTATCCATATTTAGGCAAAAAAAGCAATCCTCAGGAGAGTGATTACTTCGCCAATGCCAAATGGTGGGCTTATTAAATTTCAAATTCCGCGTCTTCTCGTCATTAGACCAAGCCAGCAACCCGCGGTAGCAAAGGTCGCACACACTTTTTGGTGCATACCAAATATTCTCCAGGTACGGTGTCATAAAATACCCTTCGAAAGCATTAGCAATAACGTTTGAAATGCTGCGGGCCTTCTTCGCCGGTGTAAAAAGTCCACACACATAACAATAATAATCGACGTTTGGACAATAGTCCGTGGCCCTCCCATTATTTTTCTTTTTGAACATTTCGCAAAATTGATAAAATATGTTTAATTTTGGGAACAAAGTTGAAAATTGTAAGAAAACCTACTCTGTTTGCCATAAAACGAAATGTTATTGAGTTAAAAATGTTAAAAAACGAAAAATGTCTTCCTGCAATAGGGGCATTTTATTAACCAACGGCTTCAATTACTCATCTCTATTCGATTTATTTAAAGTAAATAAGTACTTTTTACCGCAATCAGAGACCTATTTAATTGAAATAGTCGTTGAACAAAACACTGTTACATTTGTTGGAGGTCCACCAAAAACATTTTTTAATGATATGGTCTATTTTCTTGCTTGCAATGAAGCACTCTACTCAGAAAATTAATTTCATAATTTTGGTGGAGCTGGTTTTACCCTTAATGGCCAATGTTGTTCTAAGGCAGTTGCTGGTACAAAAATGCCTATAAACCGCGAACCGAGGCTTCGTTGGCAAAACTGAAAACGCAGATCTGTCTATTTTTAGGCCTTGTTTATGGCCTATATGAATTGATTTGTGGGTGTGTCTAAAAATGGTACTCCATATCGCGGTTTTTTGGCTGTGGAGTACCATCTCTTAGGGAGATGCAATAGCCCATTATACCATCATAAGCAACGATTTTAAGAAAAATCTACCGTGCGCTTTTAAAGATATTGAAGAATGAAGGTTTAACTCCTTCTGGAGGTACCTTAACCGTTTGCGCGAATTAAGTGAATTTTTTATATGTCGTTCCCAATGACCCTGTCCACATTTGCTGAATTTTGGAGAATTTTATTTTAAGCCATTAAAAACTTAGTTAAAATTGTTATCGTTGTGTGTTGCAAGTACAAAAGTACCCATTAAACGCGAACCGAGGCTGCATTTGAAAAACTGGGTATGAGGTGATGCTTACAAAGGTGCCTTTTATCATAATTTATTGGTCTTATGCCGGGCTTTTTTTTAGTGTTGTACTGTGTATTAATATAGACAAATTCAAAAATTATGCCTTGGAAACTGCTAGGCATTTCGTAAATTGTACCAAGGGTACAAATATGACGCCGACTTTGCATAAATTTTTTATTCATGGCCCGGAAATAATTAAATTTGCATTGCTCCCAATTGGTCAATTAACCGAGGAGACCCAGGAAGGACGAAACAAAGATTTCAAGCTTTACAGAGAACATTTTTCGAGAAAATGCAGTCGGGAAAAGTGCAACCTCGATGTTCTGAATAGAATGTTCATTACCTCGGATCCTCTAGTATCGATGCATTTCAAGAGACAGGAAAAAAAAGTTAATCAAATGCCAAATTCAGCTTTAGATCTGTTAGAAAACTTACCTTAAGTTCAAGAGGAGTACTCTAATTCAAGTGAAAGTAGCGATGAGGAATAAAGAAAATTGTTAAATATAACACAGTGGAACAAAATTCAACTTTTTTTTTTGCCTGGGACTGGGACTAATAAAATGTGAAACTAGAGGCATTAGGTAGCAATACCTCATACCCAGTTTTTCTGGAGCACGTCAAGTTCGCGTTTAATGGGCACTTTTATACTAGCAACACAAAGCTACAACCTCTGTTGCTGGTTAAAAGAAGATGAAAGCTAAAATTTTAAAAAATTCACCAAAGATGAAAGGAATCACCAGTATTCTAATATAAAATTCCCGCCTTCAACGGATAAACGGTTAGTCCCATGCCCATAGAGGTCTAACTTAGAATATGGAATTAATGGAAAACCACTCGATAGAATTGTGTAAGATTTTAACTATATTGAGATACGGACTAATGAAATGTGTACTTAAGAGATGGTAACATGCATCGAAAAACCGCGATGGTGGGTACCACATTTGACAGCACCCATCATCGAGGCAATATAGGCCATAAACTAGAGATCAAAATAGACCGAACTGCGTTTTTAGATTCACCATCGGACCCTTAAGTCACGAGCTATGGCTATCTTTGTACAAGCAATTGCCTCAGAGCAGCATTGACCATATGGGTATCAAGAGCGTCTCCAAAATTATGCAATAAATCCAATAAATAAAAGTCGTCATTTCAATTAAGAAAATCACAAATTTAGTTTAAAAATGTCTTTGGTGGACAAACCGCGATACGCTAAGATGCCTTGAACTGATGTATTTAAATGATCCGATCTGGTTTTCTACTGGTACTGAAGCACTTTGCTCATGAGATTAATTCCATAATTTTGGTGAAACTGGTTTCACCTAAATGGTCAATGTTGTTCGAAGGCAATTGCTAGTATATAAATGCCTAAGAGCCGCGAACCAAGCCTTTATTGGTAAAACTGAAAACGCGATTCAGTCTATTTTTATCTCTAGTTTATGGCCTATATTGCCTCGATGATGGGTGCTGTCAAATGTGGTACCCACCATCGCGGTTTTTCGATGCATGTTACCATCTCTTAAGTACACATTTTATTAGTCCGTAACTCAATATAGTTAAAATCTTATACAATTCTATCGAGTGGTTTTCCATTAATTCCACTTTCTAAGTTAGACCTCTATGGGCGGGGTACTAACCTCTTGTCCATTGGCGGCGGGAGTTTGGTATAACAATTGTGGTGACTCCCTCTAACTTTGGTGAATTTTCCAAAATTTAAGCTCTCATATTTTTTTAACCAGCAATAGAGGTTGTAACTTTGTGTTGCTAGTATAAATGTGCCCATTAAACGCGAACTTGACGTGCTCCAGAAAAACTGGGTATGAGGTGTTGCTACCTAATGCCTCTAGTTTCACAATTTATTGGTCCCAGTCCCAGGCAATTTTGAGTGTTCCACAGTGTAATACGAAATTGGTTATGTTGTTTTTTATTATAATTATCTCTAAAATCTAAAAAGTTTTCCAACGAAAACTATAGGATAAACTCTTTCGAACGCGAAAAATAATTTTAAGTTAATAATATTAGAAAAGAATCGTATTGGCCAGTTTTTAGCTTCCTATGTTTTGAAAAAAAAATTTATTTCGCAGAAACAATAAAATTTTTTTTTATTTTTAATTCATAAAAAAAAATTTTCCACTAAATATTTCGAACCTTTAACTTTTTATTCAATACTTTAATCCTCTTAAAAAGATGGCATCAACAGTTTTTTGCTACAGGGCTCCGCTGAATTATGGCGCGATTTTGGCCTTTTCGCCCCACTGTGCGACGGTGTAGTTCGGCCACTCTTCGGGTGTTTTTTGTACCGCTCGAATTTTTTTCTGCAACCATGCGTCGGATTCTACTTCCGTTCCGTGTGCCTCCTCGATGGGGGCTCTAGAGAGGACGTCCGCCACCACGTTCAGTTTTCCTTTGCGATAGTTCACCTCGAAGGAGTAGGGTTAGAGGGCTAGTGCCCATCGCGCTACCCATCCAGAAGGGCTCTCGATGGAGTTAAGCCACTTGAGGGCTAAGTGGTAGGTCACCACAATGAAGTGATAGCCCTCGAGGTACATCCTCATCTTATGTATCCCCCAAAAGATGGCCAGGCACTCCTTTTCCGGATCGCATTGACCTTGTCGGGGTCCGTGTGGATGCCATTTTCGCTAACGACGTGGCCAAAGTACTTGAGGCTATCTTTAAAAAAGTGGCATTTTTCCGGGTTGATGCGCAAGTTGGCTTTGCGGAGCCTTCGCATTACTTCCTCTAGTTTTTCGAGGTGTTCCCGTTTGGTTCGACCGATGACCACAATGTCGTCCAGGCGAAAGCGAACGGCTGCATGTCCGGACCGATGATGCTGTCCAGTGCCCTCTGGAATGTGGCGGGGGCTGTAAGAAGCCCGAAGGGCTTGACCTTCCACTGGAACAGCCCGAGTCCCGGTACGGTAAGGGCCGTATACTGTTTGCTTTGGATGTCCTTTGGGATTTGACCCGGAGTTGGTTAAGAATGTGGTCCATCCGGGGGAAGGGGTACGCGTCCTTTTCTGAACGGGCATTTAACTGTCGATTGTCGATGCAGAGCCTCCATTCTTTGTTCTTTTTCCGGACGAGTACCACCGGCGCGCTATATGCCAAGTGTGACGGTTCGATCAGGTCTTGGCCTATGAGCTCCTTGACTAACTTGTGTATGATTGGGCGGTCGCTTTTTGGCTTGTTATCAGGCTGGTACCGGACATGCCCTCGAAATGCGCTAGTTCCCCAGTGAGGAAGCGTTCCACCTCCGCGTCGGTCATGTCGGTGTCGGGGTCCTCGTTGATAATTGCCCATCCCAAATTCTCATCTTCTTTTGGTGGTGGTTCGGTGGGAATCGTTGATGTGCGGGTTCTGCGAGTCTTTTTTTTTCTCTCGCTCATAAAACTTCTCGTTGCTTCGGTGTCGATAGCGCCACCTACCGTGACTTGGGCGAGTAGGCGGCGTCCATTAAATTGAAAGGAGGTGGCGTGCGGACTTACTGACTTCCAGCCCCTTGGCGTCCGCTCCGCTCCCGGGGGCTGCGGCCGTTTCCCTCTGGTGGTTGGCAACAATCTGTTGTGCGAATGTTGTCCCTTAGGCATATCCAGTAGAATAACCTTGGACGGTTGGTGCATTGGCTGTGGATGTGACCCGGTTCTTTGCACCGGCGGCAGGGCTCTGAGTTCGGTGGTGGGCCGGCTATCGACTGGGTCATGGGGCCTCCCGAGTGTGTGCGGTTCCGAGTGGCCGCGCTGACTTGTAACTCCTCGAATTCTCCGGCCAGGAGGAGGTACTGCCGGTATGAAAAGAAATGAAGAAAAAGATGTCATTTCTTCCAAACAAATTGTTGTTTCATTTTTGCCTTCATTTCTTAAAAATAATAAAAAAATTATGACATTCCCCACGAAGGAATCTGGAAATTTTTTTTTAAAAATACTAGCTACTCTCTGGCATTACTCGCTGCTCTCTGGAAACACAAAGTGTCATCACCAATAGTTTGTTAATTTGAATTTAAATAGTAGGCGCAATTTTGTTTAAAATATTATATAAATTAGTTAATAAAAGTTGTGTATTTAGCTTTCTGCTGATAATTCAGGACGATAACAATGCGTTTGCTCCTCAAAATTGCTGTCATGACGGGTATGTTATTTTTTGCTAAATATTCCATGAAGTCCACGTGAGTTTGAAAGTGGCGCCCGTAATTTAAATCTATCTGTTCAGCTGCTTTTGACAACGTATCTTTGTGAATGACAATTTGTCAATGGAAACGGCAAAATTTTTAGAAATAAAAATGACAAGCAATGAAGCCAGTGGAAATAGGCTATTAATCTCCAACCACAATAACAAATGTTAGAGAAAAAAAAATTGCTTTCTTTTTTTAAAAATGGCTCGCAATAGACATATCAACAAACTAGCGAATGCACAGGGGCTGCTTACTTACTTTTAGTGCCTTTCACGCCCTCCCGGTGTGACCGTAGCGCAAATATAAAATTAATCTACATGAGACAAACCGATTGCACAATATCCATCAAGTTGCAACATGTGAAAACGAACCCTTTGTGTTTCGCAAACTCCTGTAATGCGGGCTGCTTAATCTGGTTGTCTAAACAGTCCTAAGGCAGTAATATAAAGTATTATAAATTAAGGAAATCGCCCACATTTTTTCGCCGTGGGTAAGTTCGCTTAAATTTTAGAAAAGGCCTTTCATAAAAAATACAACTTTATAGTTCTTGAAATGAAAAGTGTTAATACAATTTAGAAAGAAATTTCTTAAGGATAGAAAGTCGTTTCATACAAAAGGGAAATATAGTTAATATAGTTAATAAATTCTATGCAAGATGGTACTTAAAATTGAGAAAAATTGACTTGTTTTTTAGCTATGTGGCACCATAGGTTAGGTTAGGTTGCGATGGCTGAGAGCGACAAGTCGCTCCCCCACTTAGGCCACATTGGGCCCATTGCGATGCCATATTTGGTCCCTGTTAACCCTTTTTAGTACTGAGGGGGGTCCCCGTTACTGAACCATTGTGTGGACAGAATGAATTTAAGTAGAGCTGGGATCTCTAGCTCGGATATCTCCGAAAGGTTAAGTAGGAGAGGCTGACCAAGTGTCCTTAGTCTCCATCAGCTTAGGGGGGGCAATGGCAGAGAAAGTGTTGTACTGATTCCTCTTCTTCTTCATATCTGCAGCTCCTGCAGAAGTCGTGGTGAGTTACACCTAGGCGTGCAGCGTGTCTGCCAATAAGACAGTGACCCGTGAGGGTCCCCACCAGAAGCGATATGTGATCCCTTCTGTGACGTAAAAGTGTGATAGTGCGTTTTTGATTGAACGTAGGCCACGTAAGTCTTGCTACGGCGCATGAAGAAAGGTTTTTCCACCTATCCGTAGCGAGACGAAGTGTTTCTGCTTTTGTGTGAAATTTACATGTTGCCATAGGCATCCCAAGGTCAAGGTTGGGGGAGAAAACGCCCCCTCCTACTTTTTCTTCGAGCTTTGAACCATCAGTGTAAATGTTGATGTCGTTGGCTCTACTGTGGGGGAGGTTTTCCCATTCATGTCGTGTTGGAATATAAACGTCGTATAGTTTGTCGAACGTCGTTTGTGGTATACAGTAGTCTGTAGTGAGTGGTATACCCGATTTGTCTTCGAGTATAATCGTGTGTCCCGAATTGCCCCCATTCCAGGCATCGGATTCCCTTAGTCTTAAGGCTGTTGTGGTAGCCAATTGTTTTGCGACAAGGTCTAGTGGTAGAAGGTGAAAAATAGTGTTAAGAGCTTCCGTTGGTGTGGTTCGAAGAGCGCCGCTAATACAGATTTCCGCACTTCTTTGTACTTTGCGCAGGTTGTTCAGGGCTGATTGTTTCCCGAGTGCTGGCCACCATACTAGAGCTCCGTAGAGTAATATGGGGCGTATTACAGCCAATGTACAATAGATGGGGAAAAACCCCATCTACGGCCAATGGCCTTTTTGCAAGAGAAAAGAGCAATGGTTGCCTTTTTTATACGGTCGTTTATGTTGTCATTCCAAAATAGTTCTTTGTCCAGAATGACCCCCAGTTATTTGGCATTGTCACTAAATACAAGGCGTACTCCGTTGATTTTAGGAGGAACAAGATCAGGAATTTTGTACTTTCTGGTGAAAAGAACTAATTCCGTTTTAGCCGGGTTTACGCCCAAGCCACATGATTTTGTCCACTGAACCAGTGTTGTCAGTGCGGTCTGCATAAGGTCACACAGCGTTTGGGGAAAGATTCCACATTTGAAAATGGCAATATCATCAGCGTAAGCCACCACTACGTGTCCCTCCGCTTCCAAAAGCCGCAACAGTTGGTTAACTGTTACAACCCACAGAAGCGGAGAAAAAACACCTCCTTGCGGAGTGCCTCTGTTAACACATCTGCGAGCAGCTGCACCGCCAAGTTGAGAGTACACCGACCTGCTGGTTAGCAATTGGCCGATGAGTCTTACCAGCGGTACATCTACTCCCGCAAAAGTCAAGGCCGAGGTGATGGCCTCCGGTTGGACATTGTTGAAGGCACCCTCTATGTCGAGAAATGCTACTAAGGAATATTCGCTTATTTCAAGTGATCTTTCAATCCTTGATACTAGGGAGCGCAGGGCGGTTTCGGTGGACCTACCCTTACTGTAAGCATGTTGTGTATGAGTTAGATAAACGGGATTTATAGTCTACCTTAGGTGTACGTCTATAAGTCCGTGTTTACACGGTGAAGTTTGCTTCATGAAGCTCTCTTCGATTTTGTTTTGAAGCATCTTCAAAACTGCGCTCGCATTTACACCATGAAGTGTGCATCATGAAGTTTTTCCTTTTGTTCGTACATTCCGATTACTATCGCACTGCAACCCTTTTTTTGGCAAGCTATCGTACGTTTTTATTGTAATTTAACAATATTGAAATTGAGTCAAATAGCAGTAAAATTAATAAAGGCTGTAGTTGAAGTCACGAAAAGGACTTTAGGAATCACAGACTTCGAGGCTGCGCTTGAAGTGCAATTCAATTTAAATTTTTTGAACTGCTGTGAGACAATTGCAAAACTGCCGCGCTAATTCGATCAGCTCAGGTTATCGATCAACCAAAAACTCAACCCTGGCAAAGAGAAACTATCGAAAAACTGCATGCCCAGCTAGGCCATGAAGCTTTGCCTGGTTCGACTGCCCCCCCACACCTCTTCTCTACAAACAAAACCTTCATGAAGAACTTCATGAAGTTTGCTTCACCGTGTAAATGCGGACTAAGTCTCTCGAGAGTTTTAAGTAGGAACAAGGATAGGCTGATTGGCCTATAATCATTCGGTTTCACGTGTGAAGCTTTGCCAGCTTTCGGTATAAAAACCACTTTTGTTTCTCTCCACTTAGTGGGGATGTAATTGACTCTCAGACAGCCCACAAAGATTGTGTAAAGCCAGGTCATTGTATTCCCAATGGTTTTCTGTAGTTGGGCGGGAAATATGTTATCTGGACCAGGTGATTTAAATGGTTCGAACGAGTCGATTGCCCATTTAATTTTGGCCTCTGTTACAATGGGCTGCTAAAGAGCGATACCTGGAGAAAAAGAAAGAGGAGAAACGCCTTTTAGAAGAAAAAAGTTGGAGCAGGAAAGGCGAATGCGCGAGGAAGTCGAGATGTTATTCGGCATGAGTGAGACTCGAAAATTTTACCAAAAGATTAAGCAATTAACAGAAGGTTTCAAGCCCAGAGTCGCACAATGCAAAGACGAACAGGGGAATCTGGTCACAGATCCGCAAGTGGCGCTTAAGAAATGGAGAAGTTACTTCTCCAACCTACTGGGAGGCGATGACGAACAGGATGCCGCCACTAGAGAAGTAACGATACCACCAATCGACAACATTGAGATAGACCCCCCGACCCAACAGGAAGTCTGTTTAGCCATACGAAGGCTAAAGAACAACAAATCACCAGGCGCTGATGAGCTGCCCGCTGAATTGTTCAAGGCTGGAGGCGAAGAATTGGTAAGGTGCATGCACCAACTTCTGTGCCGTATATGGGTTGACGAAAGCATGCCCGACGATTGGGAATCTAAGTGTTCTCTGTCCAATCTTTAAAAAAGGAGACCCTGCAGTTTGCGCCAACTACCGCGGGATCAGTCTCCCTCCCCATCGCATATAAGGTTCTGTCCCGCATTATTTGTGAACGTCTAAAGCCGCTTGTTGATACACTGATTGGACCTTATCAGTGTGGCTTTAGACCTGGTAAATCCACCACAGACCAGATATTCACATTGCGCCAAATCCTGGAGAAGACCTATGAGAGAAACATCGAAAATCACCATCTTTTTATCGATTACAAAGCCGCTTTCGACACGCCGATAAGGTCAAGGTTTTTCGAAGCCCTGTCTACTTTAGGTATTCCAGCAAAGTACGTTCGACTTTGCATGATGACGTTGAGAAGCACTCAAAGCTCCGTCAAAATTGGAACGAACCTCTCCGAGCCTTTTGATACCAAAAGAGGTTTTAGGCAGGGTGACACCTTATCGTGTGACTTCTTTAATCTGCTGATGGAGTATATACTGCGCCAGTGCCCAAATGCCAACAGATCGGGCACCATCTTTAATAAAGATGTAATGCTACTCGCATATGCCGATGATATTGACATTATCGGCAAAACCGAACAGGCAGTAAGCAATGCGTTTTCAGAGATTGAGAAGCAGTCTGAGCTAATGGGTTTAGCGGTAAACGAGGACAAGACGAAGTACCTAGTGTCCTCGAAACAGAAGTACACACAAATTGGGCAATCTGTTGCAATGGGAGAGTACAACTTTAAAGTTGTAGAGGACTTTGTCTACCTCGGAACGATGATAACCGGCGACAACAACATCAGCCTGGAAATTCGAAGAAGAATCACGCTCGCAAACCGATGCTATTACGGGCTAAGTAGGGAGCTCAAGAGCAGAAACCTCAAGCGAAGAACAAAAATAGCGCTATATAAGTCGCTTATCATCCCAGTCCTGCAATACGGCGCAGAAGCATGGGCAATATCATCAGCGGATGAGGCGGCGATTGGCGTTTTCGAGCGAAAGATTCTTCGCAGGATTTATGGACCTTTGAAAGTTGGCGAGGACTTTCGCATCCGAAGGAATGACGAACTGTATAAGCTCTATGGGGATACTAGTCTGGTCAAGCGCATAAAGCAACAGCGGCTGCGCTGGCTGGGACATGTTACCCGTATGGATGATCAAGCTCCAGCAAAAATGGTCTACAAGAGGAATGCGAAAGAACTGGGACAAGGCAAGGTGGGACGACCACCTCTAAGGTGGGACGACCAGGTGCGGAAAGACATTTCTAAGCTTGGCGTGAAAAACTGGTGCCAGCTCGCACGGAGCAGAAGCGACTGGCGGACATTAGTTGCAGCGGCCGAGACCGTCAAACGGTTGTGATGCAATGCATCGGGCCAATAAAGAAGAAGAAGTTACAATGGTATTTTTGTATTGCGTGTTTATGTAATTTGTATTAACCTGAGGTGTTATGTTGATGGAGCATTCAGGAAAGTGAGTGCTTAGCAGAAGATTTAGTGATTCTTCTCTCGAGACTGTCCAGGATCCGTCTGATTTTTGCAAAAGTCCTGGCGAGGTTGGTGAGCTTGCCAGGATCTTTCTGAGCCGTGAGGCATCAGAAGTAGACTCAATATTACTACAGTAGTTGGTCCAGGAGGAGCGTTTAGCTCTCCTTATGGCCTTTTTATAAACACCTAGCTTTTGTTTATATAACTCCCAGGCGGTTGTCTGGTCGTTATATTTAGCTAGATTAAAAGTGTGACGACATTCTTTGCGAAGCGTGTCAAGCTCTGCCGTCCACCAAGGTGGTTTGAAGGTGGATTTAATTTTCCTAGGCGGGCATGCCTTGTTAAATGAGTTTGTATACGCTGTGGTGAGCGAGGTCATCTATTTGATTTCCATTGATTGGTGTATATGGTGGGGATGAACCGAGTTTCTTGAGGAGAAGTTTATTGTGTACTTCCCAATTTGTCTTTTTTGGGTTCTGTATCTTTATGGGTTTGGGACACTTTAGTGTGAATAAGACCTCTATGTAGCGATGGTCAGAGAAGGAATGCTCTGGCAGCACCTTCCATGACGTCAGCCGGTCACAGAGGTCTTCTGAGATTAAAGTTAAATCTAAAACCTTTTTCCTGTTCTTGATGACAAAAGTGGGGTCGTTACCTTTATTTGCAATGTACAGGTTCGACTGTAGTAAGTAGTTATACAGTGACTCACCCCGTTCGTTGATATCTGTGCTGCCCCACAGTTTATGGTGCGCATTTGCATCGCCTCCCAAGATGAGGCTCGTGTGGGTGCGTCTGCTGTTTTCCGCAAGGTCACGAAAATTATTTGAAAGTGGGCTCTCTGCGTCGTGAGCCAGGTAGAAAGAGGCCAGCCTGATGGTTGAACTCCCCAGTTCCAAGCTGACCGTGGTTATATCACCATTGCTAAACTGGGGAATAAGAAGTGCGTTAAAATGCTTTTTTGTTAAAATGCAAGTCCGAATTTTACCCTTACCCTTGGTGTAGTAAAGGTCGTATATGGGTGTCCTTAAACCGTTGACCCTGTCGCCAGAGATCCATGGTTCTTGGACGAACACCATGTCTACTTTGCTTGGGGATAGGCGAAGCAGAAGATCAGCGGTTGCTGCTTTAGAGTGATGCAGGTTTATCTGTAAAACCCGCATCATTTTGTACGATACTCTCCTCCGTCAGGGTACCATCGGCGTCCTCCGGTTGGAGAAGCTCCTGCTCTGTATACAGGCGTCCGAAGGCTGGTCCATAGTCTGACCCACCGGAGATATAGCCACAGTTTACCTCTTGTAAAGGGGTGTGTTCTGTGTCCATCTCGTCATCGCTTTCTATAGAGTCTACACAGCTGGCTGCTAGGTTGGCAAGCTCAGTTGTGTCCGTCTTGTAAATCTTCATATAGACCCGTTGGAATCCATAATTTAGAGCTCCGTCGCACTTGGTTAAGAAATCGACGGACTCATTGTCTATTTGAAAAGTGACCAAAGTAGTTGCTCTGGTTGAGCGTTCCACCTTGATCACCCTCCAGTTGCTGGTAGGGGCGCTTGGGTTAAGCATCCTCATCATTTTTAGAATCTTTTCGGGTTCCGCTGGGTCAACGGGTAACCATGCTCGCGCCCTTGGGCAAGAAGGTATGTCTTTTGTGTCGACAACCCTTAGTCTTGCCCCCGGGTACACCTCTCCAACCTTGCCAATGGCAGCCTTGTAAAGCTCCACCGATCTTTCGTCCTCGTATGCCACAAGTCGGATGTTTCCTTGGAACCATCCGATACTGTAGCAGCATGGAGGTGCCCCTGGATTCTCCAGAAGCACATCCAAGGTGACGCGACTTGTTGCCGTCTCGATCCACTTCCAGTAGTGTCTGGGTATCATGCCGAAGGGTTTCCCCTCGTCCATCACGCTAACAATTTTATTGCCCTTCGCTATCTCAGCGAAAGAAGCCCGGAGCGGTGCTCCGTGAGTTCTCGGTCGTTCGGATGCCAGCGGTTGCTGATCATCCATCGATCGATCCCTCTTCGTAGTGGATGGCTGATCATTTTTCGCTGCTGGTGGCAGCTCAGGTAGATCCATGTCGAGAGAGAAGTTTGGTAGTGCTTCCCTCGCCCAAGCAATGTCTTCTTGGACTTTGGCGAAATCCTCTTTCGACGTCTGGTCCATCCTGATTGGGTTGGTAGCCGTCTCAGGATACGATAAGCCTTACGCTGATCTGTAGCACCGGCCTTGGTTGGGTCGGGTCTGGTGTACACCACAGCTCTACTCCAAACTATTTTACCATCATTCTCTACCCTTTGGGCCGAAACCGCAGCTGCTGGTTGCTGGCTGCGGATATTCTTCCCAGAGATAGCAGTCGACGGCTTTCTACCGTTTGTAGCAGATGCCGTGCTGCTCCCAGGCTGTGGTACAGGGATTGTGGGCAGTGACTTGTTATCACTCATGCTGTGTTTGGAAGAAGTTTGTGAAACGAGTTTCAAAAATAACTACTAAGAAATAAAGAATAAATAAAGTATATAGTGATTTTGTACTAGCCATTTGATCCTCCAGGCTCCCACCTCATGCAAATTCTCATCATTTACCACTGTTTTGCTCGATTCTTATTCAGCCGAGAGATGATTAAAAGAAATAAATAGTTAATAATTAAATAATTGATTAAATAAAAATGTCTTCTTATCACCCTGCACCTTTAAGCCCGAAACAGAACAAAGAGAAAATAAAGCGAACTTGAATTAGTTGGTAAAACTGTCACTGGATAAAACGGCTAAAATCACGCACTAAATCACTGTGTCAACACTGCCGGTTTGGCATCACTGACGAGCTACGTTAACGTAACGAAATGACGTTGTGTTGGTTACTTACGTCGTAAACTGAAACCAAAGAAATTTATGCCAATAAAAAATTTCAATGATTAAGCGAGGTTTGCACAGATGTAGATCTCCTTGCACTGCACTTTGAATAAGGCACTTGCACTATTTGTTGTAGAGCACGGCACAGAGTGGGCGGGCTTGCTGGATGACTGCCGGCGGCCACGGGGGGGAAGGCGGGCGAAAAAATGCAGGAGCACAAAGCAAAGGCAAAATGGCACAAATCAGGTGGTGGCGCCGATCGTCGATCACTCTCCGATTTGGGAAGGCACTAAGAGAATCCTCTGGGTAAAAAACTGAAGGAACTCTCGTTTTTAAACGTGAAAAAGTAAAATTGTTGCGGAGCACAAAAAATTTGTAAAACTTGATCGACCGAACAGTGTGGCACCATAAATAATATGAAAATTCTTTCTTAATATTATTCAGGGGCTTTTCTAAAGTCAAGGAAAAGTGTCTTATTTTTACGACAAGCTTACCCTAAAAAATAGAGACTTTTTTTCAAAATTAGCGCAAAATATTTCAAAATATAAGAAAGATATTTTTTAAATAATTTTATTTTATATAAATATAATCTTACAAATACTTAAATTAATTTTATTTTATATACATATATATGATTATAAATTGAAACATTATTGACTATATTAAAAATAAAACCTTGGTTTTAAAAAAACATTATTATTAAGTCTTATTTTATTAATCGGTGGGTTTTCAAAATCTTCCAGCTTCATAATAGTTAAATCCTTTCTTATAAAAAGTATTTCGTTTCTTAACGTACGAATGGCATAACAAACTACTTAAACTGGGGAAGAACGAGTTAAGCGCATTGCAATATATTAATTTAGTAGCTAAACATTTTGTTGAGTTCAAAAATATATGATAGTCCTTAAAATTCTGAATATAACTAGCAAAATTAAGATATTGGTTAAAACTCCCACTTTTTGGAAACTTCGCTGAAAAGGTGTACATTATACTTCAACCAATTCCTCTCTATGTGTTCTAAAGTAAAATTTTATTAAAAGACCGGAAAAAAACCAGTCGGACTTTTATGGGGCAAATATAATATTACAATTTACAGGCAAAATTTAAAAACGATGGTCTTTAGAAGGAACCATTCAAAGTCCAAGCACGTCAGAGGATCAGGAGGAGGATGCTGAATAAATAGAGCAAAGAAAAAATAAACCAAAAATTAAAAAAACTAAAATCACTAAATATAAACCTGACCATTATTGTGGTTACCTTTATTTCATTGTTGAATAAGAGAACGATATCGTCAGCAATCTTCGATAATATGGTTTGACTTGGCCGAATAGCATTTGCTAAAAAAAATATTCCACAATTGTGTGGCAATCTCAGCCACTGCTTCAAAACCTACTGCCAACATTATTACAGAAGAAACAGGATGCCCAAATGCATGCCAGAGATCTAGTCCTGCAAGAACGGCGGTATAATCCAGCATCAACGCAGCCTGAGGAAAAATTCAACGAGCTGATGATAAACATGTTCTCTAGGAATCTCAGAGCGGGAGTGATGACTAGAGAGTATGTTGCTGAGCGTATCAAAAATCAGCCAATCGCCATTCAGAGCCTAATACTACCACCTCTAAGAACACCCGAAGGTGTGAGCCGCAGCTAATTGATGATTCTTCTGGTGATGAGTCATTACCCCCTCAGCGGCAGAAACCCCTCTGGCATAACACGCATCAACGCTCAATAGCAGAACCCGATCAATCGGACCATGCTTATCAGATGAATGCCCCTCAGATGGATTACCTCAGCAGTGCGGCTGCTACTAACTCCACCAACACTAGTAATTCTTTATTAAGTTCCCAGGCTGCTGCCTGCCAAACACAAGTGGCGGAACGACCTCCCTCAGCAGATGTTGGTACTGGGCTGCTGCCGATCCTTTTGTTGAGCCTCCAATTGACGACAGCAAACGGTAGCATGTACCCAAGGCGGCGACCAGAAAGAGCGGCGCACATTCTGCCAACCAGGATGAACGACAGACGAGGCAGAGTCAGCTCCACCAGACGTGCAACCCTTGCCATTGGAGATGGTCTCCTAATGCGCCAGAACATAGACGCTAATATGCCAAGTACGTCTCGACGGTCGGCCCATGGCTGGCACTGGGCTGTCAACCAATTTCTACGTCCTCCGGATACCTTCACGTCAGTCCGTCGTGCCGAACAAGGGCAGCATAATTTGAGGACCAGAGGGCTTATTTATACGCCCCCCCTGGCTTTGGTGGCCAGATCAGGACTCCCAGATGACTCACCGGATACTGCCCTCACGCTCCACAGGCCACAGGATCCTGCAAATTAATCAATCAGGCCTGTTCCCGTTTTTGATTTCGATCAAATCATGTGGAATCGGAATTGATAGCTGTTCCCGTTTCCGAAAAACGATCAAATTATTCGTTTTTAAAAGTTTTGCCTTTGAGTGAAATAAAAAGTAATTGACAATTTTCATGTCAACGGTTATATTTATTATCCATCCAATATTTATATGTTAATAAGTCATATATTGATAATATTTTAAAGTAATCTTAGAAATATTGGGCATTCAATTTCAACTCGACGGAATCAAAAACGATCAAAATGAAATCGAGCTGTTCTCAATTCCGCATCAGCGCATGCGCAGTGTTGATCGAAGTCGAAGTCGAAAACGACTCGAACTTTCATTCGAAAAGTAAATCGATTTCTATATCAAATGAAAACGATTCGGTTACAATCGTTTTATTTTTTAAATCCACTCCAAAGAAAATATAACATAGAAGCACACTCTGTTGCGTCGTCAACATTTCACCAAAGAAACTTTAACATAGAAGCACACTCTGTTGCGTCGTCAACATTTCACTCAGATATTAATCAGCTGTTTGCTGTCATTTTGGCTCTTTGAGTCGTTTTTTGAAACTTTGAGTTCGTCTCCCTCTAACCAACTTGTTTTCCTATGAAGACAAAAATTTTGAGTTGGCACAATGAATGTTCTCATTGTCAGGATTGGCGGCCGATGATCTGCGTATAATTGCTGGTGTACTCTGCACCTCACTTGAATCTGCAAAATCAACAAATTAGTAGAAGGAAGACTCGCGACTGCTGGCGCGACGATGTGTGGGTGGCCAGTTGATCCCAAAGATGACCTGGAAATGATTTGAAATTAATTTTCTAATTTTAATGCTTTTTTTTAACTTACATTTTGATTCCTCTGTTTTTATTGAAAATCTTCCAACTGGAGGCAGCGGCATTGCCAACACAAAATTGCCAAGCAGCTGTTGCCTACCATGTCGCCCGTTAAACAACACTGCACAGTGGGCCAAATAACCTAATTGCTAAACATTTTTTAAATATTAAAATTTTTATTGTTAACATTAGTGGTATTCCTGAAAGTTGATTGGATGCTGTAAATATTTATTAAGAGCTACAAATTTGTAAAGTACACATAAATAAAGAAAGCTCTGGAGCGACTCAGCAGTCGTTCTCCAGCCGCTATTGGTGTGCAGTTGTTTCCACTTAAACGAAAAAGCTGCTAGCTCTTTCGTTATTTTTTCCGTCACATTCAAAACTGTCGTGGACTTGAGTTCCATAAATCCAAGAAAATCTTCACGCATAACATCATCGTCTACATCGACATATCGAGCGCAAAGGGTCAGCTGCACCATTTTACTCGCATCAACAGTCTCGTCAAATATGATAGCGATGATTCTAGACCTGATTGAATGCCCGATGGTATCGATAATTTCGTTCTGAACTGTTTTACTAATCATGGTGCAGTTTTTTGGTGCTGCTTCAAATTGCGTTCTCAAATCTTTATCACCTGCTTCCATACGAAACGCCAAAAGGGCTCGGAAAACACCTTCTTTACCTGATAAGGCAACTTTATGTTTATCTCTATTCTTCAAGTCACCAGAGTCTCTGTGTCCCCGCAACGGCAAATTAATACGCGAACAAAATAGGATGGTTTTCACTATCGGACCAAAACGATTTCGATTGTTTTCCAAGATTTCTTTTTTCTTCTTAGCAAGAAGATCGTCGATGGACTTGGAATTCTGCAATTCCATATTTTTCACGAATTGAAGTGCTTTTTCTTCAGAAAACTTATGATACACACAATTGACGTGGCGATTCATGTCTTCGGCATTTTTATATTTGGTCAAAGGAACCGTAACAAAAGTTTTCATATGCTGCGAAAAAAATTAATTGTAATTAGTAAATAAATAAAGTGTATTTAAAATAGGTTGTAAATTGTAAGGCACTTGTCGCTCTACTGTATGACGCCCGAAACAAAATAAATCTGATAGATATATTTTTTGCTGCCTAAAAGTAAGCAACTCTATTAGTCTGGCAAACTGTTAATCCGGGAGATAAGTGGGAGGAATTTTATTAACAGTCTTAAAGAGAGAGATAGATAAAATGGTGAAATTGTCTTGTGCTGTTAATAACTTTCTTTTTGCTGCTCACCAGAACTCAACTTCTTTCTATTTCTGGCGGCCAAAGCAAAAAGTCCTATTTGCATGTGCGGGTTAACTCGTTAAAAGTATTGAAAGAAAAAAGAGAAAAATTTGCTTGTGACAGTGCCATAGAAAGTCGAAGTCTTGCAACCTTTAACTGCTGCCAAACACGGATTTTTCTTAAAAGTGCCATACATCAAAGTAAGTTTGCAAAAAGGGCTTTAAAATAGTGAAGATGTCTTCGATTTTTTTTCTCATTACGTCAAACCCCCTGATTCAATTTCAGGTGTGGCACTTTGTACTAAATTAGTACTGAAATTTTTCTTTGGGGCCCACTAAAATCCAACTCCAGCCAATACCCTAGGCTGGGCTACAAAGTCGGCCATTCTGGTTGCCGAAAATATATCCAATTTACGATCCACTCTCATCCAAGCTTAATAAGAGGGAAAAGCTCGCTCGAGAGAAATCCAGCCTCTAGCTGAGACGAAAGCTTCCCGGTCCAGTCAGTTTGCAAGGCGTGTGACGGCGGACGGCTGCCTTTTTTTCGGATCGTCTTTCCGCGGGACGGAGTGACAGGGAAAGTCGCCTATCTAAGTGAGAAAGTTCCAGAAACTCGGCTAGAATCGGTGTCGCGGAATCTGAAGTGATTGTGGTAGAAAACTGTTTTTTTTTTGCACCCAAGCCTTTCTTGGCTGGCCCTTCGCGCCGAAGAGAGCAAATCCCGTTTTCACAACGGCACAAATACCGACTCTCCCTCTCCCGAAGGCTTATGCACAAGGCTGATCATCAAAATTCTTTTTTTTTGTGTTGTAGTGAAAAAAAAAATTTGAAACCCTCTGTTACTAGTGATAAAAGCAACCCAGAAAAGAAAAATTATTTCTCATTTGCATCCAAATTTATCGTTCTTCTCATACTTGTGTCATTCCCTCTCTGCCTATTCCGTTAAGCGCCATATTGAGAGAGAGCAGCCTGTTGCTAAAGAAAAAAATGTGTGAAAAGGCAATCAGGAGAGAGAGAGAGATGCATCTAGCATAAAAATTTGTGTGCCAACCATTTTTTTTGGGCGTCTTTTTTTTTTGTTTTTGTTTGTGTGTAATTAATATTTGCAGCCACGGATGCCGTACGGAAAGCGCTTTTCATCGGTGGATTAAGGCATGTAAGTCATTGCTAACGGCTATTTTTTTTATTTTTAAAACGGAACGAAGAGAGACCCTAATGAAAATAAAATAATTCCGCTGAGAGAGTGGCCTCTCTCTAGCTCGGTTGCACCTAATATTCTCTTATATTTTTTTTTCTGTGTTTGAAGTCGAGCTGATACCTCGCAATTGCCATGAAACGGCTATGAACGAATATTTTTTCTTTTTTTTGTTGCTCTTATGAAAATTAATTAATTAATCAGCTAACTTATTTTTTTTGAAATTTTTTTTTTTTTCATCATTTTCTAATATTAAATCATTTTAAAGTTTATGAAATTATTGTGTTAAGTTATTAGATTAATCCTGCACCCCCCTTCATATACCTATATACTGAAAATGTTTTTATTTAATTTGAGTGAGGAAGATAATGGAACTAATTAGTAGAATAAATTATTGTGAATATTTAGTTGAAATGTGCTAGTCTTGTTTTTATATGGAGCCATGCATCGTCGTAGTATGTTAGTAATCTAGTTTGTGTTTTTCTTGGGATCACCGACTCATCCTTGGGTTTTGCGGCATGGTGATCAGGTAGGGTGGGCAACATCAGCTGTCGCGACAATATCAGCGCAGCCACACAAACCGCATTAGCTGGTGCAATTCCTCGAGGGCCGTCTTCTAGCTGTTCCTTCGCGTAACGTCCTTTTTGTCTAGGCTTTCCTATCACTTTCTGCTATCAGGTTTCCCTTTCTATTCTATCGATTTTCATTGAGAATCTCCTTCTCCTTCCTAATCAGCACGCGAAGTTAATAGAATTATATGTAGAGCAAGCGAGTGAGTAGCACGGTGGTACATCCCTTCGTAACCCATCCCTTTACCGACGAAACTTGAGCCGGAACCAGCGCGTGCTCCGCTAGACGCTACTTGTCCATCTCTCGCATGACAACAGACAACAACGTTGTATGTTACAAAATGACAAAATGCTGATATACCTGACTAGATCTAGCACGACCGCACTTTGCTGCAAAATAGTACACAATATTTGCAAAAGGCACCATTTTTTGTTTTACTGTAAGCCAACTATGGTTTTTATAAGCAAATATAATACAATAAAGTATTACCCAAACCAGCAACACAATAAAATAAGTAGACACTTTGATTTAGTTTATAGTATCAACCGCACGCACTCGTTGTCAAGAGAGAAGTGAAGTCCGTGTTCGCGAGTACAAGCAAAAGACAAAAAGTAGACGAAGAAGCGCAAAAAGGTCCCGTTACCTTTTTGCGATCTCCTCATCCACTTCACTCACTCATATAAAACCACAAATGTGTATTCATGTGTATCCATGTGACTTTTGCTCGTATATGGGCATTTCCACAGTCGCGAACGCGACATTCGTACGACTTTAAAGTGCAAAAAAATATAGAAAACAAAAAAATATTGTTTGTTTGTTTTTATTTTTTGGTAGAGTTTTGGTAGCAGTATATTTAGTGCAAAAGATAGGTTCAGTCGATTTGTCGATTAAAATATAAATTGAAAAAGTTATGTGATTTATCACGCGACAAAAATGGAAGTCGTTTTCGGCTGCATCTAATAAAATTCATAAATCTGGGAATAGTAAACAACAATTTTAAAGCAGTTAACTCCTAAATAAAGGTGAATAATGCAGCTTTTTTTTCCGTGCAATTATATTCAGTTATTTACATACGCTTTGTTTTTATAAGCTTTAATATTATGAAGAACGCGACATTTAGCACGCGACATATTAAAAAAAGCTGACAATGAAATTGACTAATCTTCAGTATTCAGGCCGTTTTTTTTTTAAATGGAATCAGAAAGAGTTTAAATGAATTATGTTTTTTATTTTAATTTTTGTTTTTCATGTCATGTTAAGAAAAATAATTTTTTAAAAAACTGTTTTGTCGATCTTGGTGGACCTTTCTGTGGAAATGCCCATATGTAAGTTCATATTTTACAACACCAACCATTTAAAGCGCTCTAGCCAGTTGAATTGGAATTTTCTCAATTGATTCCTTCCATAGTCGGGGAAAATTATATGAAGGATCCGGAGTTTCTGTAAACAATTAAATAATTCCGAATTTCTTCATACCACAACGTTAATCAACGCATAGTCCTATTTCAAACGACATTTGACTCATGAGTGTGGGGTTGTTATTCGGACCCTCTGAAAGTTCTCCCTTATACTCAGACTCATTTTTTGTTTTTTGAAATTTAAAATAGTTTGATAAAAGCTGATTGAACAGTCAATTTTCAGACTTAATAAATTTTTTTCATTTATGTAACATTAGCATAATTCATGTTTTAAACATTCTATTTTTCAATTCGTCATAAGAAAAATAATACAAAAAAAAAAAAATTCGATACAAAATTGGAAACGGATTATGGGCCCTGTTCCGAATTTCAAGTCGATTTTCGTGTAAACATTTGTATTGAATCAAGTTAGTTTGAGGCTACTAGATCCCGTCATAATTTTCTTTCGATTTAAATTCATTTGGGATTAAGCAATTGCTTTCAGCTACTCCCTCAATTCTGAGTTTTGTTATACCTGATCTAGTAGCCGTAGGTATATTTGTCGCTTTCTATACAACGTTTTCAAATTTGACTGCAAAATACTGCAGAAATAATTTTCTATGAAATTCCAAGCATTTTTCGTATCCCAAGAAAACGAGAGCATAAGTTAAAGTCGGCTCTAACCGACTTCGATATACCCGTTACTTATGAAAAAAACATGTTTAATAGTGTTCCTGCGTTCCTTAGAGTGAACATCCGAAAAGTATTATAGTATTATATATTACTAACAATCTTTAGAATGTATGAATCGTCTATCTTCAAAACTGTAGGAGATATAACGTTTTTTCCAAATTGCGGGGGCGGGAGGGGGCGTGGCCAAAATTTGAAACAAACTTGATCTGCGTGCAGATAAAAGAAGCATTTTCCCCATACATGTCAAACCTCTATCTCTTACCATCTCTGAAATCTAGGTGTTCATACAGACAGACGGACGGACGGACGGACGGACAGACGGACAAGTCTATATCGACTCGGCTGTTGATGCTGATCAAGAATATATATACTTTATATGGTCGGAAATGATTCCTTCTGCCTGTTACATACATTTGCACGACTTTATAACAATATAACCAAATACGGATTACATTTAACAATTTTCTTTACTCCTCTCCACTTGAATTAGTGTACTCCTCTTGAACTTCAGGTACATTTTCTAACAGATCTAAAGCTGGTTTTGTCATTTGATTAATTTTTTTTTTCCTGTCTCTTGAAATGCCTCGATACTGGAGGATCCGTGGTAATGAACACTCTATTTAGAACTTCCAGGTTGCACTTTTCCCGGCTGCATTTTCTTGAAAAATGTTCTCTGTAAGGCTTGGAATCTTTGTTTCGTCCTTCCTGGGCGTCCTTGGTTAATTGACCTATTGGGAGCAATGCATAATTCATTATTTCCGGGCCATGAATAAAAAATTGATGCAAAGTTGGTGTCATATTGTACCAAGGGTACAAATTTACGAAATGCCTAGCAGTCTTCAAGGCATCATTTTCGAATTTGTCTATATTAATATCATAATTGCATGAAACAACTATTAATATGGTGTGCATTTTTTTTAAGCAAATCGATGTCTATCTTAAGCAGGCCATCCACACACGAATTTGTTCGACGAATTTGTCCAGTTCGACGTTAGTGGAGGTGTTTGTGACAGTTTTTTTGTTTGACGTTTTGTTCGCAGAGAATATAAATGTTTCTATCTTGCGAGTGTTCGAGCGAACATGTTCGTCAATGGATGGGAAAATTTTGACGAACATTATTTGTAAAAAATATTTGTAGAGTGAACAAGTGCCCAAATGAGCAATAAATTGTTGCTGGAATTTATTTAATGCCCCCAAATTGATCAATTAATGCTCTAAGCTAATTTGCATCGCCATCTAGGCCATGATTCTGTTAGTTTTCGCTGCCATATTTTAATGTTTATTCGTTGAGATTTTGAAGCAAATGATGTTCGTGGAAAATGTTCGCCTGGTTAGTGGGCAAATGAATTTTTGTTCGGCGAACAAGTTCGTCGAACAAATTCGTGTGTGGATGGCCTGCTTAAGTTATCTCTGCAGTCAATTCTGCGTTTTAAAAAAAATTGCCAAACACTGCTACCATCGTTACTACTTCCAAATCCAGGTTCCGGGAGATCAATAAGTAAGCCTAGTTTTTCCATAGATTCGCTCTGAATTCGATTTTTTGTCTGGGCAACAATTTCTTTGTCCTCTACCGAGATGCCTTGCCACCTTCTTATAGGCAATTTGTAGGTCAAATGCAAAAGGCATTCAAAAAACCGAATAAATCCATGCAAAGTTGAAAGCCCGAATTTAAAATTTTCCGCTTTTACTTCCTTTAATAACATTCTGTCTATGTTTTTAAATTGTTTGCTTGTTGCTTCGCAAATGTAACACTTAGATGTTGGTGTTGTCTCCGTCAACGCATTACAAGCTTTTTTGACAATCATTGAAAGAATTAACTGATGTTTTACTTCAACTTGAGCGCCTTCAACTTGCATCACAGTGTTAATAAGTCGCAGTATTTCTTTCTCGATTCTATCATTTTCTGCCAGCAAAACACTGGGAGATTCCTTTATAAATTCAATTTTTAACGGTCTACAAAACCGCGTAGAGCCGGGTCGAGGGTTCTGCCAAATGACCACGTCTCTACATCTCATTATAATTGACACAATGGATGTAATGAAAACTAAGAAATCGCTGTTATCTGGACCATGAAACGCCTGCTTATAGGAACTGTGTCCCGAGCTTCCATCGAATCCCCACTTTGTGAAAAGACAAATCTCTTTTCTCTGGCTTAAGTTTAAGGGTTCGATCTCGCTCCTTTTTAACACCACAAGGCGCTGCGCGGTATGATAGAGAAGAGCTTGTAGACTCACTTCTGCCACTGTCTCACTAATACGTATGCTCTCTTCTTGTGGATAGCACTGCTTTTTTGCTGATTGCACGGCATAGTAAGAGGGGAATATCTCTGAAGCAGAATTTCGAACAACATTCCATTGAAATCGAGACAATCGAGCTTCGACCAATACAGCTAGCGCTTCTTCTTTTGACATTATGTTGTCTGCACATTGCGATCTTACAACAGTCTCTCTATTGCCTACTTCGGTGGCAAAAGCAAATATACTCTGTGAAAAAGTGTCTCGCAAATCTTTTCTTTTTTGAAGCTTTGATCTGTTACTGCTTTCATCAAATGCTATTTCTTGGCGGCCGCGCCTCAGCTCGCACACAAAAGGGACGATTCCATCTAGCTAAGGTTGATAGACACTGAGAAACCGTTCTTCCACTCTATGTGAACGCGTCCATCGAGTTTTTAATTCCGAGATAAACCTGATAAGCTTCCGCCTGAGATCAATTAAATTATCACGCACAGATTTTGTACGCTGCTTCATCTCTTCCTCCAGGTGTACGAAATTGTTATGAAACTGCTTGTACATTGGGGCAATGCCGGCTGGCTCAGCTCATCTCATAGGAGGAGTTCTTCCCTGCCCACAGTTCACACAAACCGAACGACAGTAACCTCATCACTAAAACAACAACAAAAAACTACAGAAAAGCAAATCGAAACAATTGACGATAACAAAAAAAAAAAAGATCCCAGGTTGGCGACACAGATGGATCTGTCACCGCGCACCCACCCTTCCTGTGATGCTCCTTCTCGGATTTGGAGAACATCACCCATTTAAACACCAGGATTTAACCATGTCTAATATATATATTTCTTAAAACTCTAACAAAATTCTCTTGCATAAGTTAAACAACACACTCCTCAATTTCAACTAATATTTTTAAAACAAATAAACTTTCTTTACTCTGAATTTCAATAATTTTTTATACCCGTTACTCGTAGAGTAAAAAGGGTTTACTAAAGTCGTGCAAATGTATGTAACAGGCAGAAGGAATCATTTCCGACCATATAAAGTATATATATTCTTGATCAGCATCAACAGCCGAGTCGATATAGCTATGTCCGTCTGTCCGTCCGTCCGTCTGTCTGTATGAACACCTAGATCTCAGAGATGGTAAGAGATAGAGGTTTGACATGTATGGGACAAATGCTTCTTTTTTCTGCGCGCAGATCAAGTTTGTTTCAAATTTTGGCCACGCCCCCTCCCGCCCCCGCAATTTGGAAAAAACGTTATATCAACGTTATCTCTCATTTTTAAAGATAGACGATTTGTTTCTTCTAGAGATAGTTAGTAATTAGCAAAATGAATCGATTTGCCAAAGAAATGATGAAGATCGGATGAACGGTTCTCAAGTTATAAGCAAAAAAGTGAACCGCTACCCACCCTAAAAAAATGTTGCATACTTTTCTGATGGTTACCCTAAGGAACGCAGGAACACTGTTAAACATGTTTTTCATGAGTAACGGGTATATCGAAGTCGGTTAGAGCCGACTTTAACTTATGCTCTCGTTTGCCCTTCAGAACGTCATACCACGGGTCAAGACAGATAACCTCGGGTGAATTTCCCACAAAGGTGCGTATATTTTCACAAAAATATATTTTATTATTCTCATTAATCTCAAAATTCTTTACCAATATACAGGTGTGCGAATCACAATCCTACCTATCCTGATGGAGCTCCAAGGGACGGTTTGGGGGACAAGGCACAAGACAAGGGTTCGATTTTGAAACGAAAAGATACGCCTCCTTTCGACATTCCAGGCTAACACTATTCCGGACCGAAGAACGAAGGACGATGGACAATTACAAATAAAATTTAGATTTAAATGCAATGTGATGGTCTTCCCTCAGAGGCCCGAAGCGAACTCACTCAGTATTGAAAATTATCTTCTCTCAAATAGGTTATGTACTCTCAACGAGATTGATTGACGCAGTCACATTCCCTCCGGGACCACTTTTTTGCAGCGGGATGCTGAGTCCATTTGGCTGGGGTCAAAAATAAAGGGACGTGGCCAGTCTAGCCGTCTGACCACGCTGAAAATTTTAAAATTTTCATATAAAAAAACTTATCTCCCTTAGACCTTGATCCACTGTAACTCACTTAATTTTTCAATTTTTTTTTTTAATTTTGCACATTATTATTATTATTTGTGGTTGGGGAGTGGTGCACCGTGACCAATTTTGGTCTATTGTGCCCCCCTACTGAATTTACAACTACCCTAGCAGCCCTAATTCCTGTACAAAAGCCAGGATTTTTGTGGGTTCTAAGTTACTGATATTGCTTGGGTGTATAATGTGTTTCCCAAATCTGCTGAGTCTGCGCCTCGCTAGGGCATCGCAGTGTGCTAGTATATGCTCAGAGGACTCCTCCTTCTCTTCACAGTATCTGCAAAGCTGGGTGTTTGATATTCTCACACTACTCTTCTAAACCCCTTTCATTTCTCCTTGGCTTAATGTTAGGCTTCCGATACCTTATAAAATCAAAACAACCCGTGAATATTAAAATTAAATAAGTATGCACTATTTCACGAGCTAGTAGCCGGCGGTAACAGATATTGAACTTCCCCCACATTGCCGACGAAAATAGCCGGATCAAGCACGGGTTCCGCACAGGTCTACTTTTCCCATCAGCTCGAACAGAATGCCACTATCCGTTGTATGCTACAAGTCGTTTCTGGTGACTATTTGAAATGGCCCACTTTCCGGGACCTTTTTACGGCAATGCATGTCAACAATCCAAGAATTAGTGACGTTGATAAACTTTTCCATCTTGAAACGAACCTTTGCAGCTGGGTTTATCTCAGGGTGCTCGAGAATCACTGCAACAAATTTACATTTGTGGAGAATTGCCAGAAATTATATGACAGCGGTTTATATGTACTTTAATCTATATTTGGGTTGGGTTTTTAAACACTTAAATGTACGTTAGGTTTATGTTCACAATTCACTGTTACACTTCAGGTGTTATGCTACCGGCCCACTTGTGCTTGCTCCTGAACCACACCAAAAACTCGCCAAGTTACCCAGTTTCGCAGGATGCCTCGCACTTCCCACTAGCTTTCGCTGACGCTCTTGCAAATGATCGTCGAGCACTCGATTCGACCCCTCGCAATCTTCGGTCGCTTTTGCCTTTCCGTGTTCACTGTTACTCGCACTTGTGTTCACAATTCGATTTAGACTCTCCGTCCGCGTACACCACTGGCTAACCTCCTCTTTTGGGCATCCACTCCCTTTATATCTGCCGCGCAGGCCTGCGTGTTTCCAAGCGGGGCATGTGCCGCTTCCTCTGCCCCGTTGTTTGTGCTGTGTCGGGGCCTTCTGCTGTTGTCTCTGCCCACATTATGTTGTTGTGTTTGCTTTTCTTTTACTTTTTGTTTGTTGTGTTGCTGTCCGCTCTATTCCCCGCGGAACACCCCTGGATCTCCGCGACCCCACTTAAGCCGGAAGCACGTTGCTTTGACCCACATGAGGTGGGACCACGTCCCCCTTGCTGTCCGCGTCCCCACCGTAAGCCTATCTTGCGTGTCAACTCGGCCGGCCACTCTTCCATATCCAGCTCCGTCCACCGCCACGGACGCCTTTGATTCCGCTGCTCTCCGCACTCTGGCACCGAGGCCTGCCTTTGCAGAGTCGGTCGGTGGCGTTGGGCAAGATCGCTGCGTAATGTATTGTGGCCGGCCGGACTCGGGCGCTGGCCACACCCATTGCCCATTCTTCTCCGGCTCCTTTTCGGGCTCCGCGGTAGGCTGCGTCTCGGCCGCCTCTCCTTCGGTCCGATCGGCTACCTGCGCCTCCTTCTCGAGTGCTTCACTTCCAAAACCCCTTGGGTCTCGCGCGTTGGAGGCCCGTGGCTCGACCTCCGATCTCGCTGGTTTCGCCTCCTCGCTGGTGTCCGCACCTCTCCCCGGCCACCGTGGTCACCTCGTGGAACCACCTGCCACACGCAAAATAGGATCGCCTATTTTGAGTGACGCACGGGAGTGCGAAACCCCACTTGGGCCCTCCACCTTGTTGCTGCCCCTCCTCTTTTCGCTCCACCTCCTGCTCCTTTTCCCGCTCCTCTTTCTGCTCCTCCTCCGTGTCCATGACGAACTCGGGCATTAGTGTTGGTGGCCGCGGTGGCTCCCAGCCGACTCCCGCTGGGCTCTCGTCCTCAGAGTCGGTCAGCTCAATGGTGGGAGTCGGAGTAGGTGGTCTTGCTGCCCCCCATGCCCAGCATCAATAGACACCGCACACCCTCACACAACCAAAACAAACACCTGTGATCCCAAAACAATTAATTATACAATTAACGATCATCCCCTGTCAACACAAAACCAAATAAATTGACATTAATGACCCCTCCTGTCAACCCTTGTCTAATTTATGACCCCATTAACGAAAACTCCCCCAATCCTTATCTGTGTTTCAATCAGGTTTTCCTATCTACTGATTGCGCCTAGCGTCCAATCTCCTAATAGTGAACCAATGCATCTGTCCACACACCAAACTGTGCTCAGGAAAACCCTAAGCCCCCGCCTCGCAACAAATCTCGTTGATCCGAGCGCGTCATTGCGACTGCCCAAACAACATAGCTGCTCGGTTTATTATCCTTTAAACTTTTTTTTTCTTAACTCTTTCCCACACCACCTTGAGGTAGAGTTTAGGGCGCGTTTTTTTTATATGGCCAGTAGGCGTAGTCCTCAGTCATGGCTCATGGGTCAGGCGAAGCCCAGTAGGCTCACTTACCACCTATCGTTGGTGGGCTCTATGGGCTCTATCTTTCTGCCGCCGCAGCGCTTTCGGAGGTGACCCTTAGCGCTGGGGGATCTACCCACCATGGTAGTGTAATAGATACCGCTTGGATTAAGCCGATATCATTACCTGGTACTTCCACTCCTGCAACCTCTCAAAAAAAATGAGGGTCTCTTCTTTAAATTTGAATTCTTAAAATATAAATTAACACTTGAATAATAAAAATACTCAAACAAATTTTATACTTTGTACCGAAGATATATATATTCATTAGGGGTGGTCGATTTTTTTTCGCCCAAAGCGTATAGCAAAAACGAAATCTACGGTCAGTTCTAAGAAAATTTCACCAAGAAACCATGGGTCGAAAATGAATTCCTAGTCCGCACAAATCGACTTCAAATATTTATATTTTATCTTTTGGAGCCCTGGTTTAAGAGGTGGACATTGTTAAAATTTTTTTCAAATTGGAGTATCCAAATTATAAATTTAAAAAACTAAGGTGTGCCCTAGACTGGCCCTTACATTAACTTTTTTTTTTTGATTTCAAAATACCGGGCAGAAAAGGGTTCGTTTTGGTCCCAATAGATATGAAAAAAAGTTTGGCAGCGATCGGACTTCATTTAGTGGACGCGCGTTCGCCCTCAAAATCGAAAATATGAAATGTATGGGAAACGAGGGGATGAGATTCGAATTTAATTTCTAAAAAATTCCAAAAAAAATTTTTATGTGTTAATTCTTTTTACATCCTTTTCGGGAAATATCATAGCAACATTTTAAATATAAATGTGTCTTATTTTGTGAGTCAGCCTGGCCCGAATCATATCAAAAGGATCAATTTTTAAAAATTTTTTTTTTGGTATTTTTTTCAAAGAATTTTTTATACATATGAGATTTTGATTTTTGCTTTTGCCCGGGCGGCAAAACTATCGTTTTGGTCCCAAAAGATATAATAAAAAGTTTGGCTGCGATCGGACTATATTTAGTGGACGCGCTCTCGCACTAAAAACCAAAAATTTTAAATATGCTACCAATAAATGGGATGTGATACGGATTAAATCTGCAAAATTTGAAAAAAATTTTTTTTGTGATTTTGCTCTTTAAATCCTTTAAGGGGAATACCATAGCAACATTTTACATATTTTTGTTGGATATTTCGAGTGTAAACTTGGTCAGAGTCATATCAAATCGGTCAATTTTTCAAAAAAAAAAAATTTTTTTCTGAGATTAATTTTGGATTTAATCTCTAAAATATTAAAAAAATTATTTAAGTGTTATTTCTTTTTATATACTTTAAGCAAAATATCATAGCAACATTTTGAATATTAATGTTAGATATTTTGAGAATAAATTTGGTAAGAATCATATTTAAAAGCACATTTTTCACATTTTTTTATAATTTTTTTTTATGTTTTTTTTAAGATAAAATAATATATACGAGATATGCTCTAAATATCGGACATTTACATTTAAAATGTTGCTATGATATTCTTCTAAAAGAATATAAAGGGAAATAACACTTAAACATTTTTTATTAAAAATGTTAGATATTAAGCCCAAAACTCACCCCAAATATTGCGCATTTATTTCAAATACTCGATTTTGAGGGCGAGTGCGATTCCACCAACTGAAGTCCGATCGCTGCCAAACTTTTTATTATATCTATTGGGACTAAAACGAAATTTCTTCCGCCCAGGCAAGAGCAAAAATCATAGTCTCGCATAAATTAATTTATCATTAAAAAAAAAACCCCCAAAAAATGAGAAAAATAGGAGTTATGATATGATTTTGACCAAGTTTTCGCTCGAAAAATCCAACAAAAATATTTAAAATGTTGCTTTGATATTCCGCAAAAAGTATTTAAAGAGAATTAACACTTTAAAAAAAATTTAAAAATTTTAGAGATTAAATCCAAAATTAATCTTAGAAAAATTTTTTTTTTTTGAAAAATTGGCCGATTTGATATGATTCTGACCAAGTTTACGCTCGAAATATCCAACAAAAATATGTAAAATGTTGCTATGGTATTCCCCTTAAAGGATTTAAAGAGCAAAATCACAAAAATTTTTTTTTTCAAATTTTGCAGATTTAATCCGTATCTCATCCCATTTATTGGTAGCATATTTAAAATGTTTGGTTTTTAAGGCTAGAGCGCGTCCACTAAATATAGTCCGATCGCAGCCAAACTTTTTATTATATCTTTTGGGACCAAAACGATAGTTTTGCCGCCCGGGCAAAAGCAAAAATCAAAATCTCATATGTATAAAAAATTCTTTGAAAAAAATACCAAAAAAAATTTTTAAAAATTGACCCTTTTGATATGATTTGGGCCAGGCTGACTCACAAAATAAGACACATTTATATTTAAAATGTTGCTATGATATTTCCCGAAAAGGATGTAAAAAAATTAACACATAAAAATTTTTTTGGAATTTTTAGAAATTAAATTCGAATCTCATCCCCCTCGTTTCCCATACATTTCATATTTTCGATTTTGAGGGCGAACGCGCGTCCACTAAATGAAGTCCGATCGCTGCCAAACTTTTTTTTCATATCTATTGGGACCAAAACGAACCCTTTTCTGCCCGGTATTTTGAAATTATTTTTTTTTTTTTGTTTATTGTGTCCATTTTTAAAAAAAAACAAAAAAAAAACGGATACTTCGGCAAAAGCATCTAGGACTGACCCTCGAACGCCGCCTGACGTGGAGCAAACACATAAAAGCTAAGAAAAAACAACTGAATATTAAAGTCAATAAGATGAGTTGGCTCTTAAGGCAAAGCTCCAACCTAAAACTAAAAAATCAGCTTCTGCTTAATAAGACGATTATAAAGCCAGTATGGACATACGGAATCCAGCTCTGGGGCACTGCATCAAAATCCACCATCAACATAATGCAAAGATTTCAGTCGAAGCTCTTAAGAAGAATAGTTGGTGCTGAATGGTATGTGCGCAACTCTGTCATCCACTGAGATCTGCAAGTTCCCTTAGTAACGGAGGAGATTGCCCGATTCAGCAGTAGGTATATAAACCGACTGGAACACCACGAAAATCACCTTGCGACTAACCTGCTGGACAACAGTTTGGCCAGACGCAGGCTGAAAAGATTCCACCCCCTGGACCTACCGTTTAGACCGCCCGATCACTGATTGGAGATTATATAATAAGGCACTTCATTCAAAACATGAACCATTTAAATTTTTGTATAAACCAGCTAAATAATTAATTAATATTAATATTATACTCTTTAGTCAATTGTATCATAAAATTCGCTCATTGTCCTACGCAGGACAGATTGCAAATAAAAATGAAACTCAAAAAACTCAAAAAAAAAAAAAAAAAAGTATTTATCAGGTCTGTTCCCATTTCCGAGTGGATTTAAAAAGTAAAACGATTGCATTTCCGAATCGTTTTCATTTGATGTTCCCGTTTCCGAGTGAAATAGAAATCGATTTACTTTTCGAATGAAAGTTCGAATCATTTTCGAACTACAATTCAGCAATGGTAACATAAACAATTTCGATCAGCACTGCGCATGCGCTGATGCGGAATTGCGAACAGCTCGGTTTCATTTCGATCGTTTTTGCTTTCGTCTACATGCAATTTCTGGGGTACAACTTTGAAATAATTAATTTTAAATCAAGTTGAATGCCCAATACTTTTATGGTTACTTTAAAATCTTCTCAAAATATGACTTATTAATATAAAAATATTGGATAGATAAAAAATATAACCGTTGACATGAAAATTGTCAATTACGTTTGATTTCACTTACTCAAAGGCAAAACTTTTTTAAACCGAATAATTTGATCGTTTTTCGGAAACGGGTACAGCTATCTATTCCGATTCCACATGATTTGATCGAAATTGAAAACGGGAACAGGCCTGTATATTACATTTTCCCAAAAAACAAGTTAGAAAGTCGATGAAGCCCGACTATAACATACTCTGTATCCCCCAGAGCTTGCATTTATCTGATAAAGGGTCTAGCCCGATAAGAGAAGGGGTGCGGCCTAAAGTCTGGGATTGTGAAATTTCGTTTATAATTGGATAATTAACTTCAAACCAAACTGATCTGGCCCAATGTTGGGTCATTTTGGTGCCATGTCCTTGAGATAGCGTCAAAAATCCTTTTTTTATAAGCTTTTCTTTAAATAGAAATATCTCGGGAACCAGAGTACCTAGAGACATGACATAAATTGCCAGTGAAAGAAAATTGATCAAAGTTTTCGGAAAATTGAAAATTTTTGACATACACTGAAAACATTTTTTGCTAAACTTAACTGAAAACTTGAATGTGATGGTTTTAGCAGTTCGCGTTAGACCGCCACCTTAAAACTTTTCCTGGTATTTCACCCAACCTTAGAGCCAATTATCAAAAAGTTTGAAAAAATCGAAGATACGCTTCCTAATGAAAAATTCAAAAATATATATTTGCTTAATTTACTTACTCGTGGTCTTCACTATTTTCGTCTATTACAACATTCGCTACATCCGCCTCAAAAATTCTTGATAAAATTGCTGCTGAACGGATAATGAGTGATTAGTATCTTGTAATAAATCACACTTGCGACATGAGAACAACAGCCAGCAGTCTTCTTTCCGTTGGGACAACTACAGCAATAACGTTGTACGCCATCTATGCTATTATTGTTTGGAATAAAATCGCCGTAGACAGGACTTGTTGTTAATATGCCTCGAGCGAACGTCGAATTTTATTATTGAGGGACTCATTTTAACGAATGAAGCATCAATCGTCCTGTCCTCATTCAGGATTTTTGCTAGGTATGAGACTGCTAGCGACAGTTGGTAAGATCTAGAATATAATACCTTTAGCTCGTCTTCCGTGAGTCTTGGAAATTACAAAAGCGATGATGTATTCAATGGACTTAATAAACTTCTTCTTCGGTTGTAACGCTCTTGCTCAACTTCTTCAGACAAAGTATTCGGAGCCATCATACGATTTTTAAAATGAGAAAGTATTCTGCTTCCTAATTCTTTATCTGAGTTCAACCTCTGTCCAAACTTGTTGTTGAGATACACAGCGATTCTGCATAGATCACCAACTTTGTTGAGATATTTGTTGTCCAGATTATGATGTAAAAGTTTATATTTTTTAGCAATTGATCCATGAACGGCTTCGACAACCCACCTTATTTTGGTGATTTTTCGAGACTCATTTGCTTCTTCGGTGTCCAGTTGAGCTTTTTTCCCTTTAAATGCTGGCATCAGAACTCTCAAGCCATTTGCTTCTGTCTCACCAACGACATCGCGAAAACCCCTATCCACAACGAATATATCATTAGGTCGCAAAAGCCTTATTAAATTAGTTTTGGCAAGAATTTTTTTCATAATCGAAGCATCGTTTTCTTTACCATAAAACGGACCGCATATGTCAAGAACAAAGCCATTTGTGGCACAAATGGTAAGCGGCTTGCATAAATGAGTTTTCTTCTGTCCCGAATATGATTTACGTCGATTTAAAAATAAGCGAATATATATTGTTGAATATTTCATAAGGAAGCGTATCTTCGATTTTTTTCAAACTTTTTGATAATTGGCTCTAAGGTTGGGGGAAATACCAGGAAAAGTTTTAAGGTGGCGGTCCAACGCGAACTGCCAAAACCATCACATTCAAGTTTTCTTTTAATTATAGCAAAAAATGTTTTCAGTGTGTGTCAAAAATTTTCCAATTTTCGAAAACTTTGATCAATTTTCTTTCACTGGCAATTTATGTCATGTCTCTAGGTACTCTGGTTCCCGAGATATTTCTATTTAAAGAAAAGCTTATAAAAAAAGGATTCTTGACGCTATCTCAAGGACATGGCTCAAAAATTAGCTAACATTGGGCCAGATCAGTTTGGTTTGAAGTTATCTATCCAATTATATGCGATATTTCAAAATCCCAGACTTTAGGCCGCACCCCTTCCCTTATCGGGCTAGACCCTTTTATATAGAAGCCACACAAACGGGGGTGCCACAGA
Source organism: Lordiphosa clarofinis (assembly GCA_018904275.1). Lineage (NCBI taxonomy): Eukaryota > Metazoa > Arthropoda > Insecta > Diptera > Drosophilidae > Lordiphosa > Lordiphosa clarofinis. Next base: position 126,295 of record JAEIGQ010000129.1, read on the forward strand.
AACCTCTTCCAACCAAATTCCAACCCAATTCCAATTCTTAGGTGCCACAGAAATTCCGTTTGGTTGGTTTCAAACCTCCTGTGTTTTGTAAGGAGATTTAGCAAAATTCACCACCCAAACAATTTTAAAAAGCAAAATAAATTTTTGAAATGTAAACAACATTATTTTCTAGGATAGATTGCATCAAACGAATAAATTATTTAATTAGTTTAAACATTGAAATTAACGTTTCAATAATTATTGGGAAAAACAACCAAAGTCTTTCATGTTAATCAAAACCGACCACTACTGTGGCTCCTCCTATCGTTTGTCGCGAGTTTGTGTCGCCATCTGGTTGGCAGCTAGCGGATTAAGGGCTGGCAAGATATTCTTCATGTTTTGCGCCAGCAAATTTTTAAACTTTGCATTTTATTTATGGAGAATTTGACTTTAATTTAAATTATAATTTAAAAATGCATCATAAAACATATAACACAATCAAAAAATTTAATTTAAACATCAATTTAACCCTTAATTAAAAGAAGAAAAATTTTTTGGCCAGAAATTCAGCCCTGTTTTTAGAGATGGAACTTCAATTGGAACAGCTGGTGCTCTAACTTCATTTTCTAATATGAAAATGAAATCTCTCGAAGATCTGTGGCACCGACGGTTTTTTCGAGAGATTTACAAACCAACCGTCGGCAAAATCTCTAGAGATTTCTGTGGCACCCCCGAAAGTGATAAAGAAGTCATAAAGTGAGTCCAGTGCTGCCCATCAACGTTGAACCGGTGCTACCCATCAAAATTTTTTGTTTTTCGTATAACTCGGCGATCGTTCATCCGATCTGAATACCAAATATCTCAAGAAGGTACAACCCATCTATCTGCAAAACTGTAGGAGATATGAGGTTTTTTCCAAATTGCGAATTTACAAATGCTGCATAAACAGGAATAAATATGATTTTGCAAATTGAAGAAATCGTGAATTTCATAGCATAAACGTGGTAACGACGGACTTGGCTATCTCCTGTATTAGTTTCTTTTTTTAGCTTATGACTTTTCGCCAAAGCTCCTTAACAAAAAGTTAAGTTTTATTCGAAATTTGATTGCCGGAAAATGTGACTGACAATACAGGCCGAAATAGCGGCCAACTTTTTTGATCAAAAGTTGTCCCTGACAGCAACAAATCAAATTTTTTGGTGAATTTTATTTAGAATTTACTATTTTAGTTTTTCTAAGTGATAACAACGATCCAATTTGTCACTGAAGAGGATGATAGTCATTGTGGTTGTCAACGGGCAACGATGGAGAATCAAATTGATTTAGTTAATCGTTGAAAGATGGTACAAAGAAAAGCAAATCAAGATCTCAGGTCGAACCAATGCGGGGTATCCTTTCTACACATCATTGCTTCTCTTGTGTTGCAGATGATTTGGTAGCTAGTAAAAGCTCGATTTGAGCTCTGACCATATCCCACTAATTATAGATATCAGAGTAGCCTCCTATACCTTAAAGGCAAAGCCAGGGCTCGTTCCTAAACAGGTTAATATATCTCACTTTCAGAGCAGATTGGATCAGTTGGTGAACCTCAACATGGAGCTGAGATATCCAGCCGACATCGATGATGCAGCGGAGTGGTTCTTGCGCAACATTTATGATGCAATAACCTTGTCGTCCTCCAAGGTCCCCAGCGATGTTTTCTAAGCCAGAAATTCAAGCCATGGCGAGGCGCAAGAGAGCTCTCCGCAGGAGATGGATGGGCTCACGCAGTCCCCTTGATGAAGCTGATTACCGGAGATGAACTGACGCACTTCGAAAGCTTCTTTTTGATACCAAAGCTGAGTACTTCCTCGAGAAGCTCCGATTGACCCTTGTGTGAACCAAGGAATTGCATTATGGAAGTGCACTAAATCCATCGAGAGACTGCCAATCCGAAGACTTCCAATCCGGCGAGCGGACGGCTCTTGATGATTCACGCCCTTTAATCTCGCCTCCCCGGAAGATGTTGCTGCTACGCGAGCTTTTGTAGAGGCTGACACAAGGCCCTTATCTCCCATGAGACCCATATCTCCCGACGAAATCCGTCAGCAAATCAAACAATTAAAGCCGGCCAAGGCCCCTGGCTATGATGGGGCTGACGGCAGGGTAGTTAAAGCCTTTCCGGAGAAGGGTGTCCTGTTTTTGGCTATGCTGTATAATTCGATAGACCGATTCTGTCACTTCCCCTCCCAATGGAAGTGCGCAGTAATTGTGATGGTCCCAAAGAAGGGAAGAGAGACTGACTCTGTTGGCCGTCAGTGCTGTAGACGAAGCTCTCCCAGAACACCAATTTAGATTCCGCAGTGCCTACGTAGCCCCAGAACAGGTACACAGGGTTTGCAATCACATCCTGGAGACTATGGAGGAGGACTTTTACTGCTCTGCTGTCTTCCTTGACATTCGACAAGCATTTGATCGCGTGTGGCATGATGGCCTGTTTTTTATGCTCAAGTCCCTCCTCCCAATTGAGCAATTTGCTTTGCTACGCTCCTTTCTCGAAGGTCGCTGCTTCATGGTCCAGCTTAGGGACGAGCTCTCGAGCATCCGCCGCATCCGAGCGGGTGTAACTCAAGGAAGTGTACTTGGCCCAGTACTGTACACCCTGTTCACCGCTGACTTGCCGGTCCCAAACGCACAAAACACACTGATAGCCACTTATTCAGCCACAGCCAATAGAGCGTCAGCCACAGTACAATCCTTCTTGGATCACATCATCAGCGTACATTAGCACACTAGAGTGGGTCAAAACTGACGGAAGATCATTTATAAAGAGTGTAAAAAGCAATGGACCCAAGTGACTACCTTGGGGTACACCAGAGGTAACCTGGATTGGTTATGAATATGAATTACAGAAAAGAGCTTTTTGTGTTCTGGAACTTCAATAATCGGAGATCCAATAAAGAAGGTTAGTTGGAAAACCAATTAAACTCAGTTTGTGAAGCAGCAAGAGGTGATAGACAGAGTCAAAAGCCTTACTAAAATCAGTATAAATCACGTCAGTTTGCTTCTTACATAAGAATCCTACGAACATCTAGAACGAACATATATTATACATATTAAATATGTAAACCGAGCAAGCAATTTGGGATTTGTGTTTTCCACAACTCTCACATGGAACGATCATATTGTTGGATCCGTAGGCAAGTTGTATGGACTACTAAGAAGCCAGAACGTTGTTAAGCTCTTCCTACCAGTCAAGATTCGCTTATTGATAGCCAAGACCCATCTAACTTCTGTCCTCTTCTATGGTGTTGAAGTATTTAATAACTGTGACTCCGCAAGTAAACGTATAATACAAGTAGCCTTTAATAACATAGCACGGTACATCTACAATCGAAGACGAACTGATAGAATATCTGACGTATCCATTAATATATTTGACTTACCCCTACAATCGTGGATGGATGTAGGAAGTCTTGTTTTAATACATAAAATAGTCTGGAGAAAAGAACCCTCATACCTATATGAAAAACTGAACTTTAGCCTTTCAAGAAGAACGAACAATATTGTGTGTCAAAAGTACAGACTGTCAGTTTCCGAGAAACAATTTTTCATACATTCGCTGTTGGAATCGATTACCCCACGATATTAAGACTATAAGGAACGCCACGCAATTTAGGTTAAGAATAGAAGAACACTTACGAACTACAAACATTTGATTCGAGGAAACCATTAGTTGATAGAGGAATAATAACATTTAATATTTATTATATATTTGAACTTTTTAATTTGAATTGTTAACTTTAAATGATAATAATAATGTTTAGGTATAAGTTAGCATTTAAGTAGGAAATCTAAAATATTTAAGTAAATTTCAACCGTGGTGACTGGCGCAATAATTTATAAGTATATTATACTTGTAGCGTCAGGATGTATTGCCAATTAAATAAACAAACAAACAAACAAACATCCCCATATCGAGAGAAATCAGATGATTTTTTCGAAATCTTATACTTTTTAAAATACCTTGACTTTTTGTTTTTTAAATTAATTAGTTGTCTTGTGAACCAAGGCTGCTTATTAGGACAGCAAGGGAGATCTAGTGGAACACAAACATCAAAAAGCGAATGCAAGGTTTCATAAAATAGTTTTATGGCGACATCAATATCTGTACAATTGAGACCAATCGGTTTCAAAAATTAAATCACTAAGTTTCAAAAAGTCTGCTTTTTGAAAACAGTGTGTTTTAGCCGTCGAATTCCCAGAAGCAGAGCACACACAAGAATTCAAATCGATAGTAAGTTCAATTGTGGGATGAAAGGTGTCCTCAGAACACACCAACGGGTCGATTCTAGATGCAACATTGCCGGGAGGATCCAACAAAAAGATTAAATTAAGAGCTCTGTTTAACGAGTTCCGAATAGGAATGACTTGTGACAACGACAACTCATAAAGCCCATCGATAAAATCATGGGATTTCGATTGAAAAAGCGCATTAGATTCATCATTCGTGGACCACATTACTTCCGGCAAGTTGAGGTCTCCGGCAGACGGTTGGTCAGTGGAGGCACCAACAGGGGCGACAACACATGTCCCGACAGGTGCAGGAGCAGGCACAGAAACGGTGGCTATAGTTGTGGCGGCTGCAGAATTGTCAGTTACTACAACCGAGGGAAATGCAAAGGGAGCCCCTACAAGGGCAGGGAAGCCCATGTAGGACGTATCCATAGGAGCAGCGGCACTGGACGCCTCTGGATGCGAATTCGAGACGCCAGTAGAAATTCCGGAGTATATAACCGGCACCATAGCCAGAGAATCACCCACAATTGGTGGGAACAGCATGGATGGGGTAACGGCGATGCCGGCAGACGTGGGGGTATTGTACTGTAAAGCAGCAGATCCAGTAGGAGTACAAATAGATTCAGACGAATAAGCAGCAGAGCGAGGATGGGGAATATTCAATGAGTTGGTTGGGTTCAGAGGTTCGCATTTTTTCGTTTGGGAGACTCGCTTGTAATTTTTAGACTAAGGAATTGAGAATCCAAAGTTAAAAATTTCTCATGCAATTTCAGAAATTCAGTGCGGACTTCCTCAAGGGGGTATTCCTCATGTCAAGGTTGTTTTTTGGACCTTTTTTAAAAAAAATCTTATTTAAAAACGCAAAGAGATTTTCCAAATCTGTTTTTTTTTATTTTGTTACAAACAGATAAAAGTAAAAAAAAAAAATGCTTACTGCTTCGATGCGAGTGCTTGCTAAGTGCTATATTATAAAGTAACAAAAAAAATTTAAAAATTCGTTTTATTTGACTTTTTTTCATCTTCAATATGTACGACGGTCATGGTTCGACAGAATGGATATGCCCATATGTTTGTTTGTTTGTAGCCTATATTTGATATGGTGGTTCAGAACTTCTAGTCATAGATCTTCTGGACCTAATGGGGACGTATGGTCAAGTAAAGCTTCTGATCGGTTCAACTTGGCGAACCCAGAGTGATCCTGGCTTACTACGTCTCAAGTCGACTTACACCTCCTTGTGGTGACCACCGGAAGCAGTAGCAATGCAAATGCTGCTGACTAAGGAGGTACTCGGGTACTCCGAGTCCCCTCAAAGGCGGTCTTGGTACGATGAGGAGTGCCTACGCGCTACTACAGAGAAAAACGAGGTTTACAAGACATTTTTGCAGACGAAAGCGGATGCTGATAAAATTGTTTACCAGAAGAAAAGCAAAGAGGAGAAGCGCCTATTTAGAAGAAACAAGTGAGAAAGTCGGTCAAGCCCGACTATAACATACTCTGTACCTGGAGTAGGAATGCAGTGCTGCTGCTGTGTCTCTCTCTATCTCTATCTCATTCTCTCTCGCTCTCTCTCTGAGATTGTGCGGTGTTGGTTGTGGAAGGGTGGGAGGGGGGTGGCGGGGGGTGCTTGTTTCACTTTTTTGCCTATAACTTGAGAACCGCTCATCCGATCTTTATTATTTTTTATTAGCAAATCGATACATTTTGACAATTACTAACTATCTCTAGAAGGTACGAAGGTCTATCTACAAAACTGTGGAAAATATAACGTTTGTCGAAATTGCGGGGGCGTGGCAAAAATTGAAAATAAACTTGATCTGCCTGCAGCTATAAGAAACATTTGTCCCATACATGTCAAACCTCTATCTCTTGCCATCTCTGAGATCTGTTTGTTCATACGGACGGACGGACGGACAGACGGACGGACAGACGGACGGACGGACAGACGGACAGACGGACATGGCTATATCGACTCGGCTGTTGATGCTGATCAAGAATATATATACTTTATATAGTCGGAAATTATTCCTTCTCTCTGCTACATACTGTTGCACAAACTTAATATACTCTATGTACCTTCGGTACAGAGTATAAAAAGAATGAGCAGGAAAGGCGCTTGCGCGAGGAAGTCGAGGTGTTATTCGGCATGAGTGAGACTCGAAAATTTTACCAAAAGATTAAGCAATTAACAGAAGGTTTCAAGCCCAGAGTCGCACAATGCAAAGACGAACAGGGGAATCTGGTCACAGATCCGCAAGTGGCGCTTAACAAATGGAGAAGTTACTTCTCCAACCTACTGGGAGGCGATGACGAACAGGATGCCGCCACTAGAGAAGTAACGATGCCACCGATCGACAACATAGAGATAGACCCGCCGACCCAACAGGAAGTCTGTTTAGCCATACGAAGTCTAAAGAACAACAAGTCGCCAATCGCTGATGAGCTGCCCGCTGAATTGTTCAAGGCTGGAGGCGAAGAATTGGTAAGGTGCATGCACCAACTTCTGTGCCGTATATAGGTTGACGAAAGCATGCCCGACGAGTGTGTGTTGAGTAAGTGTTTTCTGTCCAATCTTTAAAAAAGAAGCCCCTGCAGTTTGCGCCAACTACCGCGGAATTAGTCTCCTCCCCATCGCATATAAGATTCTGTCCCGCATTATTGTGAACTTCTAAAGCCGCTTATTGATACACCGATTGGACCTTATCAGTGTGGCTTTAGACCTGGTAAATCCACCACAGACCAGATTTTCACACTTCGACAAATCCTGGAGAAGACCTATGAAAGAGGCAACCAAACACACCAAATCAGCCTTCGACACACCGATAAGGTCAACGTTCTTCAAAGCCCTGTCTACTTTAGGTATTCCAGCAAAGTACGTTCGACTTTGCATGATGACGTTGAGAAGTACGCAAAGCTCCTTCAAAATAGGAAAGAACCTCTCCGAACCATTTGATACCAATAGAGGTTTTAGGCAGGGCAATACCTTATCGTGTGACTTCTTTAATCTACTGATAGAAGATATACTGCGCAAGTGCCGACATGCCAACAGAACCGGCGGATTCATTCATAAAAATCTAATGCTACTTGCATATGGCGATGATATTAAGCAAGGCGTTTTCAGAGATTGAGAAGGAGTCTAAATTAATGGGTTTAGCGGTAAATGAGGACAAGACGAAGTACCTAGAATCCGCGGACAGAAAGTCATTGCGACTTGGACAATCTGTTACATTGGAGGAGTACAACTTTAATGTTGTGGAGGATTTCGTCTACCTCGGAACGATGATAACCAGCAAGAACAACATCAGTCTGGAAATCCGACGAAGAATCACTCTTGCGAATCGATGCTACTATGGGCTAAGAAGGGAGTTCAAGAGCAAAGACCTCAAGCGAAGAACAAAAATGGCCCTTTACAAGTCGCTTATCTTCCCGGTCCTGCAATATGGCGCAGAAGCATGGACAATGACAGCAGCAGATGAAGCGGCGATTGGCGTGTTTGAGCGAAATATTCTCCGGAAGATTTATGAACCTTTAAAAGTCGGCGATGATTATGAGCTCTATGGGGACACCAGCCTGGTCAAGCGCTTAAAGCAGCAGCGGCTGCGCTGGCTAGGACATGTCGCCAGGATGAAGGAAGAAGCTCCAGCAAAAAAGGCGTATAAATCGAAGGCGGTTGACTACGGAGGCGGCAAGAAGGGAAGACCACCACTAAGATGGGAAGACCAGGTGCGGGAAGACATTGCCATGCTTGGTGTGACCAACTGGTGGCAGCTCGCACAGAACAGAAGCGAATGGAGAGCGTTAATCGCAGAGCCCCAGACCGTCAAACGGTTGTAATGGCCATTAAAGAAGAAGATATTTGACATAACGACGTTTGCTTAGTGTTGGTCGGAAATGATTCCTTCTGCCTGTTACAAACATTTGCAAGACTTTTGTATACCCTTTTTACTTTACGAGTGAACAGTTGCTCTGAATTCGTCTGTTTTTATACCCTTGCAAAAGATATTATAATGTTGCCCAGAAGTTTGCAACGCATAGAAATATTCATTTCCGACCCAATAAACTATATATATTCTTGATCATATATTCCGTCTGTCTGTCTGTCTGTCCGTCTGTCTGTTTCTACGCAAACTAGTCTCTCAGTTTTAAAGCTATCGAGCTGAAACTTTGCACTGAGTCTTCTTTTTACTGCACACTGCTAATATATCGGAACCGGCCGGATCGGATGACTATATCTTATAGCTGTCATAGTCGCTGAGCATTTCCCGATTGCCGACAGCACTCCCATGTTCTTACCCCCACCCTACCACACTGCCAGTAGAATTTCAGTCTACGATTGGAGCATTCTCGCGCCCAATGTCCTGATTGTCCACATCTGCGGCACGCCTGTGTTGGGTTTTGTACGAAGTTTCCGTTTCCAACTTGTTCGGGACCGGCGCGTTGTTGGTCTTGGGAGCCTCTGTTAGCGGTATGTCTGTCATGATCTTGACATCTTCTGCATATGTCTTCTCCCATTGATCTCCTTGGTGCGGCCATGGGTAGTGATCTGCCCCGTTCTGCTTGACTCTCTTGCCTAAATATCTCCCTGTCCCTTTCCAGTTCTTCGAAGTCGTCTGCCAATTGCATTAGGCATTCCAATTTTTTGATCCGATGGGGGCGTACAAATGCTCTCAGATCCGGTGTACAATTTTCAGCGATTATTTCCAATTGCTCAGTTTCGTTACATTGTAATGGTCTCATTAGAGTTTGCATTTCTAACATATAGTCTTTAAATGCTTCGTTCCAATGTTGCTTTCTTTGGCGAACTTTTTCGGCTAATTTGCCAAAATAGCCTCGCGGTAGAAAGTATGCCTTGAAACTCTCTTCAAACTCTTTCCATTTTTTCTAGTTTTTGTGGTTCGCCAGATACCAATTTAGTGCCTTGTCTTTAAGTAATTCCGGCATGGCCCGTGGGATCATGTCGAGATTGAGGCCATACATCTGTGCCGACCACTCCACCTGCTCTAAAAACTCTAGCGGTTTTGCAACTCCGTCGAACCTGAAGGCCCATTCCCTAACTTGTTTGGCAACTTTTGCGTACTCGCTTGAGTCAACGATTGTTGTCTTGGGTACCTTTTTTGTTTTTTCTTGACTTGACCCTTCAGCTACTGGCACTGTCCCTGACATAAACGGAATTGAGAACTCTTCTAGGTTTGTGTCTGTTTTGGGTGGTATCAATCCTAACACGGGTTTTGGTAACGGTGACTTACCATATACTTCCGCCATAGTTTTAATCTTATCTCTCCATTCCGGGTCCGTTTCGTTGTTAATTGTCCATTCTCCGAATTGTTTCCTCATGTTGTTCATGTTGCCGGTTAATTCGATGCCGAATTCTTCTAAGTGATGAATTAGGTCTTCCTTTATAAGGTGATATATCCAGGATCAACCCATTTTGCACTTTTGTGTTTTTATTAGAACCCTTTTTGACTTAATATTGACAAGACCACGTTGGACGCCAGTTGTAACGAGTCCTTCTGACCCGAGAACCAATGCTGGCTATGCTCAGGGTTGTCGAGGATCGCTCCAACAAATTTATATTGAACTTGCAATAATAAGACAATTATGATTCTTTATTCTATTATGCACCAGCGATGCGGTTCACTTTAATGTTCACTTTCTTTTGTACTTCACTTAGCTTAATTAACAAATGTTTATAATATTTATACCTATCTGAGGTATCCTTGCCAAACCGCAAGGTACGCCTCCTAACCGGCTAATCGCCGTTATCGCAGGATTTCGTTGGCTAAGGACACGCCGTGCACGCCTAAGCGATCGCTTGACTCGCAGGCTCGCCTGTTACGCTCAACTTCCTACGCGCTGCCCTACTGGTGTCCTTCAAGGACTACAAAGGATGCGCTGGATAGCAGTTTCGCCTTATACGTCGAATCAACGTTCGACTCGCAGGCTCTACTTGCACTCAGCTTCCTTTTCGCTATTTAAGACCTGGTATTTGCACCAGGACCTGCCTTATCCTGCCAATGTCCTTGCTCCAGGACGATTCCGTATCCTCTTTAAGGATTCTGGTTTTGGTTTACTTATTTGCTCATAACTTAAGAACCGTTCATCCGATCTTTATCATTTCTTCAGCAAATCGATACAATTTGCTAGAGATATGACGTTTTTTTTTTCAAATTGCGGGGGCGGAAGGGGGCGTGGCAAAAATTGAAAATAAACTTGATCTGCCTGCAAGTATAAGAAGCATTTATCTCATACATGTCAAACCTCTATCCCTTACCATCTGTGAGATCTGATTTTTCATACGGAAGGACAGACGGCTGTTGATGCTGATCAAGAATATATTATATTATATATACTTTATATGGTCGCATCGTTAAACTCAAAATTGCAAAAATGTAGTATAATCATCATGTTTTCCCCTTATTTTGTACTGTTTTTCAACTTTTTCTTGAAAACTATAACGAATGTGACTAAGCAGTGAAAGATGAAAAAAGTTGCTTAGACTAATAGGCTATTTCCACTGAACAAATGAAGCTTCATTTCATGAAATGACAGGAAATGAAGAAAATGATATCATTTCTTCCATACGAATTGTCACTTCATTTTGCCTTTCATTTCTAAAGCTTAGTATACACTTCCACCAAAGACTCGCCAAAACAAAAAACTCCATATAAAAAAACTCACAAAAATTTTTGTGCCAAAATCCTTTGGCAGTGTCTTTGGTGGCAGTCCACACTCAAAACAAAAAGGCCTCGATTAAATACCGATAAAATACTAGATCCGTAGTTTTTGTATTTTTATCGATAGCTCCCCTGATAATTAATTTTAATTATTTCAGAGGTATCGGACTTGCCGATACACATATGTAATCGTGAATTTGGATAATTTTCTCATCAGTGATTGAGCGCAATATTCAAAGTAAAGTACAAAACACCTGAGACTTCAATCATACTTAAACTGGGTTATAATTATGAATTTAATCATTGCAGTCTATCTGCTCATCAGGCCCAGTGCCAGGGTTTGGCCAGAAGAACTGTTAATAACTTGTATTTATTGATTGTAAAACTTATAGTTTAAAATTAAACCAAAAGCTACGGTCTTGGCAAAGTGACCATTTTACATGCATACATCTTAATATCTGGTCACATTGTCCCAAAACAAAAGAATTGTCACTTTTGGTATTTTTGTTATGGCGAGTCTTTGGTGGAAGTGTATACTAAGCTTAAATAATGATGAAAAATGATGACATTCCCCACGAAGGAATCTGGTATTTTTTTTTAAAATACTAGCTACTCTTTGGCAATACTCGCTACTCTCTGGAAACGGAAAGTGTCATCACTAATAATTTGTTAATTTGAATTTAAATAGTAGGCGCAATTTTGTTTAAAATATAAACAAGTAAGACCATTGCAGTCGAGTTAGCTCGACTTCAAAATACCCTGTACAATTGGCAAACGCACACATACACAAACAAACACACACGCACACATACACATAAACAAATTTGCAAATCTGAAACAAACTTGATCTGCGTACGGCCAATACCTATGTACATGCAAAAATTTGTATCTCTATCTCTTATAGTCTCTGAGATCGACGCGTTCATACAGACAGACGGACGGACGGACGGACAGACGGACAGACGGACATGGCTAAATCGACTCGGCTGTTGATGCTGATCAAGAATATATATACTTTATAGGGTCGGAAATGCTTCCTTCTCCCTGTTACATACATTTGCACAACTTCATGATCCCCTTTTACCCATTTTCAATGGGTACAGGGTATAATTAGTCAATAAAAGTTCTGTATTTAGCTTTCAGTTGATAATTCAGGATGATAACAATGCGTTTGCCCCTGAAAATTGCTGTCATGACGGGCATGTTATTTTTTGCTAAATATTCCACGTGAGTTTGAAAGTGGCGCCTGTTATTTTAATCAAACTTTTCAGCTGTTTTTCACAACGTATCGTTGTGAATGTTAAACAAATGACAATTTGTCAATGGAAACGGCAAAATTTTTAGAAATGAAAATGACAAGAAATGAAGCCAGTGGAAATAGGCTATTAAATAAACAATCGGTTGAAACATACCAGCTTCATTCGATTGGTCCTTCATATAGTTACGGTCCCTATAGAATGTATAATTTCGACAAAAACTAAAAAAATTACCGTTTTCGGTAGAAATTGGCTGACACAATCAAAAATTTCGATTGTTTTGTATTAAATCAATAAAACTGTAAAAAAATGTAACTAAAGAAATTTAATTTATTTACTTTTTTACCAATAAAATTCGGTATTTTCGAATTTTTATGACAGTTTTTTATGCTTTTGGGCTTTTAACTATATGAAAGAGTACTTTAATGAAGTTTGTTCGTACTAACTGTTTTTCTATAAAAGTTTTAATAGAACAAAAGAAATAAGACGCGTTTGAATAAATATTAATAAATTTAATCTGGCACTTTCGAGAACGATAAAAGGATAGCTGCGCTCAGTTTCAATGGTTTACGACAACTAATTTAATAAACTTCAACAATTTCTCTAAAGCCTATCTTAAGCTAGGGTGGCGAAACGGGGCGAATTCGCTCAGAGCGACGAAAAAAGAGTTTTATTGCGCTCCCGCTCCGCCCTAAACTAACTTACACTAGACTTCAAAAAATGACATCAATAAATTTTCAAATAATTAAAACTACTTAAATTTAACACGCCATCTGCGCCAACACTAACGTTTTGTTTATTTTGGTCTAAGCAACAACTTTTGCCTACATTACTTGGAAAAAAGTTGTGAAAACTTGTTTTTTTTTGCACATCTTATGTAATTTTAAGTACGAAGATGTAATTTTTTTCATTTGCTACAAAGAAATGTTTTGTAGGTCAAGCCAAGAGCAAACAACTTTGCTAAGGACTTAAAAGCAAAATTCAAAATAGTTTACGAGATATGGTATCGATAATCTTACTCTGAAGCTAAAAAGTTCATAGGTAAATAAAAAGAAAACGGCAGCTAATCAGACCAAACCCTGGCAGGGTTTTTTAACAGCACACCAGAATTTTTTGGTCTCGACCGTATCAACTTTTATACCCGTTACTCGTAGAGGAAGAATCATTTCCGACCATATAAAGTTATATATTCTTGATCAGCATCAACAGCCAGTCGATATAGCCATGTCCGTCTGTCCGTCCGTCCGTCCGTCCGTCCGTCCGTCTGTATGAACACCTAGATCTCAGAGATGGTAAGAGATAGAGTTTTGACATGTATGGAACAAATGCTTCTTATACTTCGGCGATCAAGTTTATTCCAAATTTTGGCCACGCCCCCTTCCGCCCCCAATATTCAGAAAAAACGTTATATCTCCTACAGTTGTAAAGATAGACGATTCGTACCTTCTAGATACAGTTGGCAATTAGCAAAATGAATAAATTTGCCGAGAAATGATAAGGAATGGATGAGCGGTACAGTTATGAGCAAAAATGAAAAATAGCCGAGTTTAAAAAGTGTTGCATACTTTTCGATGTTCAGATGTTTTTTCATGAGTAACGGGTATATAGAAGTCGGTTAGAGCCGACTTTAACTTGCGCCTCGTTTGAGTTCAAAAATGTGTCACAGTGTACTCTATGTACCTTTGGTACAGAGTTTAATGAACAGAAATTAGAGTTAGTAATACCAACATTATTCAATTTATAGGTAACACAGCCACTATTTTCATGACAATTATACAAAAATAAAAATTTCTTTTTTATTTTGGCCTATGGGGGCGCCCACCGTGCACCGTAGAACAGTACTGCTTACATATTGTGAAGCATGAATATGTATCCTATTATTCCAATAACAAACATTTGGATGTTGGACAACTTTAATTTTCTGCACTTGGCTTAATAATTTTCGGATTAGCCCATATGGACATTTCCACAGTAGCGAACGCAATATTCGTACGCCTCAAAAGTGTGGAGAAATATAGTAAACAAAAAAAAAAAAATTGAGGCAATCTAACTTCGGCTTATATATCCTTGGAGCTTGATATTTGCCTGACAGTTTGTATAGCAGCTATACTATATAGTGGTCCGATTTCGAAAAATCTTGTTGAAATTTTGTAAAATCATTGAAAACTTATAAATACGAGCTTCGGGAGCGATAACATTGAAAAAAAAAGTTTTTCTCACTAAGACTTTTTTCAGACCTAACTTTTGTATGGGAGCTATACTATATAGTTGTCCGATTTCGACAAGCCTTGGTGAAATCATTGAAAACTTATAAATACGAGCGTTGAGAGCGATAGTATTGAAAACAAAAAAGTTTTTCTTACTAAAACTAGTTTTTTAACCGATCGTTCCTATGGCAGCTATATGCTATAGTCATCCGATCCGGCCGGTTCCGACAAATGTGCAGCGTATTTGTACCAAAAGACTTCGTGCAAAGTTTGGTTAAGATAGCTTTAAAACTGACGGAGGAAATAGCATAGAAACTGACGGACAGACGGACGGACAGACGGACATGGCTATATCAACTCAGCTCGTCATGCTGATCAAAAATATATATACTTTATGTGGTCGGAGATGCTTTTATTTATAGATTTTAAAATTTTTTCGAGGCGTTGAAATTGAGCTGCCCCAGCAATCTGTTCATTTTGTTTAACAACAAAACTTCGAAGACTTTTCTGGTTTCAAAAAATCACACACATTTGGGAACGAGACAGAAATAACCATTTTGTCCGTACGACTTGCAGGTAAAGATCTCATCTATCGCAGCCTGAACTCTACTATAGCTGCCGATTTCCTAGATAAATCAGGTAATATTGGAAGCGTGAACATCCGACGCTAACTGTTAAGCACCAAACACTTGAATTAACGCCCTACATACGTGAGCGCTGAAATTTCCTTCGTCCTCCGCTGCAGCCGCAATTTGTGCATCATTTGACCACCGCCTAGTGGCGAGCACTGTGGACTACGCCTACAAAGTCGTTGAAAACAAAGCCAGCTATCTAACTTTGGCTTGCTGCATGAACGGTGCCACCACCTCTACTCAAGAATTGCAAGCTCGACAACTCCTTGTCGGCTCACCAGCCGCTATTTGGCAGCATTATGCCGCACACGAAGCAGCCACAACTGAACGCGAGCAGGAACAGCATCAAACCGAGCAAGAGCAATGGTAACAGTTCAGACAATAACAGCTCGGAAGCGGAGAGGGAGCTGGTGCGGGAGCGTGAGCAGTCGTCATCAGCCCATAATGGTAGCGATGTGCCCCCCGTCTCTCCCAAAGGGAATGGGCCCCGCGTCACGGTACACTTGGACGTCCCCGTTGATGTATTCGATCCTGAGTCAGTGCCAGCGCCACAGTTGCAAATGGAGGAGACGGACACGAGCGCTGTAGCTGATATTGTTGCTCCTGCTACCGAAAAGGACGGGAACTATTTTCTTAAAATACTCAAGGTCGAACAGGCTCATCTGCTTGCGTTGGCCGCTGGTGCGGAGAAATATTCAATTGCCTTGGTTAATAACCGCAAAATCACTGAGGACACCTTCGGTCTGCTACGTTCGGCCTCGGGCAAGGCCCGCTTGTTGGCGTCAAACAAGATGAAACAGTTTGAGGGTCTCTGTAATAAAAATTTGAACCGCTCGCCGGAGGATGAGTTCCCCACCACACTAGATGATCTGCAAGGCTTTTGGGATATGATTCATCTTCAGGTGGAGCAAGTTAATGCGATATTCGCTGACATTGAGCAATTAAAAAGCAATGACTGGAAGCGCACCGTTGACCCTCAAAAGGTTGATACGGTGTCTAAGAACAAAACGACCAAATCGACAAGGAATGCCAACTCAGTATCAAAAACTAAATTAGGCGTAACAACCTACAAGCAATTGCTGGAGATGAAGTGTCAGCGCCGCGAGGCTATGGCCGCCGCTGCGAAGAATCGTACAGCATGTGAGGGCGCCACGGATCTGCAGGAGGCAATCGGCGATAGCTCTATTAACAATATTGGCGTCAGGAACAGCAGCTGAATCGAAGTCAATGCAATGCAAAACATGTTCTCTAGTTATACGTGAATTTTATTTAAAGTTAACACACTTAATCTCTCCCAACATACCCAACTCTACATACCCGTACACTCACTCACACAAACACACGTCTTCTAAAAAAATTCCTAGTTGAATCAATCTTTAACTATGTAGTATTTCGAATGGCATAATCATGCTAAGTGGAAATGTGTCAAAGAACGTCACAAGCTAATATGTACATCTATAGCGAATCGCCGTAAATTGTTCACAAAACAAAACACAATAAAAAATCTTTGCTTTATCCGCGTGTTTTGCCCGTCGTATTTGTTTTCGGTGAGCTTTAAAGAACATTAAATTATGTAAAAACATGTATAATTATCTAATAAAAATTAATGTGCAACAACAAAACACCATCAAAAACGTTTTATATTTACTTTAAATTAAATATAAAAGAACCGAATCTCTATATCTATCAAATTGAGTGTCCCCACTGATGCATTGGCAATCAGCTCCCAGCCCTAACGGTAAGAAATAGAAAACTGAAATTTGGACAGGAGTTTCTGTTTGTGGTGAAAGTGCGTACTAAAAGAGGTTTTGGAAAACGCTACCCGGAAAAGTCGGAAAACCGTCGAAATAGTTTGTATGGGGAAAATTGTATTTTTCATCCGATTGACTTAAAACTTGGTTTGTAAGTACAGAACCAAAACAAGCTCGAAATGTGATAGAAAGATAGATAGACGGATAGATATATAGGTTGTAGACATAACCCTTATTTCTGACGACCTCTGTGACCAATTGATATAGAAGGTGCTACCAGAGCATTTCTTCTCTGATCATCGATACATAGAGGTCGCACGCACCCATAAAGGACATAAAATCCTTAAAAACAAATTGGGAAGTACACAACAAACTCCTCTCAAACAAACTTGGACCGTCCCCACCATAACCACCAAGTACCGAAGAACAGATAGATGAACTTGTCGAAACGCTCACCATCGCGTTCAATAGGGCCAGCCCCCCTAGTAAAACAAATCTACCTATAAACCACCTTGGTGGTCTGCACAGCTGACCAAGCTCAGAGAAGATTGCCTTCACACCCTGTAACATACAACCATAACGAGCTGATGTTGGGTGTATCGACGAATGAAGCACGCGCTGTTTCCGGCTCACAATGCCGTGCTAAAATTTGGCTTTGAAGTTTTAGATAAACGAGGATAGAAATAGAAATAAAGAAGAAATTAGGACGGATAATTACATGGCTTCTGTAAGTTGGTTGCAAAGTTGTTGTTGCAGCTGCTGGGGCGTTTCTGTGCTTGTTAATGTGCTGTCCAGGTGTCGCGGAGACAGCAACTTGCCCACCCTAGCTAGAGCTACCAAACTTGACATGTAGTCTTCTTTTATCTGCACGCAGATCAAGTTTGTTTCAAATTTTGGCCACGCCCACCACCGCCCCCACAATAGAAAATGTTGAATAACTCCCACATTTTTTAAGATATCGGGTTCATATTTACTACTCAAAATTTGTTTCGTTAATAACTTCGGTGTTTTAGCTCATATCTCATTGTGCTTTTCAGAAATGTGGCTCTGACAGTTTTTTGCGGCTTAAGGGGGAGGGGGGAAATTTTGCATATCTGAAACAAACTTGATCTGCGTACGGTATACACCTATGTTCATGCAAAAATTTGTATCTCTATCTCTTATAGTCTCTGAGACAGACAGACGGACGGACGGACGGACGGACGGACAGACGGACATGGCTAAATCGACTCGAATGTTGATGCTGATCAAGAATATATATATTTTATGTGGTCGGAGATGCTTCCTTCTCCCTGTTACATACATTTCCACAACTTCATGATCCCCTTTTACCCATTTTTAAAGGGTACAGGGTATAAAATGTTGCATACTTTTCGGATGTTCACCCTCAGGAATGCAGGAACACTGTTAAACATGTTTTATCATGAGTAACGGGTATATGAGGCATTCCATACAAAAAAAATTTTTTGGGATGATGTCTCCGAATTGGATGATAATTGGTCCAAAGGGATCTTATTATGAGAGAAACTTAACCCCAAAATGTGAGCTTTTTTAGAGCTCTTTAGCGGAAGTTCTACGCTTCCAAGTGTATTATTGTGATTTTTTTTAATTTTTAATAACTCGAAAACGGTTTAAGATAGAGCTTTGCAATTTTTTTCAAATGTTTAGGATCAAAAAGCCCTTGTAGTTTCAAAATTAGTTGAAGTGTAGTTTATTTTTTGGAGCATCTTATTAATATTACTATTACTATGAATGCGATTGTTTTATTATACCCTTGCAAAGGGTATTATAAATTTGCCCAGAAGTTTGCAACGCATAGAAATATTCATTTCCGACCCTTTAAACTATATATATTCTTGATCAGGGCGACGAGCTGAGACGATTTAGCTTTGTCCATCCGTCTGTCTATCTGTTTCTACGCAAACTAGTCTCTCAGTTTTAAAGCTATCGAGCTGAAACTTTGCACAGAGTCTTTTTTTTTGCTGCGGATGACTATATCTTATAGCTGCCATAGGAACTATCGGTCGAAAAGTGGGTTTTAATGAGAAAGACTTTTTTGTATTTAATGTTAACGCCTCCCTCTTCAGCAATTATTAGTTTTATACGCTTTTACACAGATTTTGAAGTTTTGGTCAAAATCGGATGACTATACCTTATAGCTGTCATAGGAACTATCGGTTGAAAAGTGGGTTATATTTATATATAAGGTTGTCAAAAAAGTCTTGCGGCATTTCCGCAAGCTTGTCTTTGCAAGCGCGTAGTTCTAGAGCTTTTTGGAAAGCTCTTTTCACGCGCTAACACGTGTTTGATTTATTGTTGTTTGTTTTTAGTCGTTCGTGAGTTATAGCGTCGCAAACATGGAGCAAAATAAAGAGAAAATACGGCATATTTTACAGTACTACTACGATAAAGGCAAAAATGCATCTCATGCTGCCAATAAAACTTGTGCAGTTTATGGACCCGATACAGTTTCCATTTCCACCGCACAACGATGGTTTCAACGTTTTCGTTCCGGTGCAGAGGTGATCGAAGATGCGCCACGGTCCGGAAGGCCTGTCGTCGAAAATTGCGATAAAATCGCTGAATTGATCGAAAAAGACCGGCATAGTAGCAGCCGTAGCATCGGCCAAGAGCTGGGCATGAGTCATCAAACAGTTATAAACCATTTGAAGAAGCTTGGATTCAAAAAGAAGCTCGATGTATGGGTGCCACACGACTTGACGCAAAAAAACATTTTTGCCCGTATGGATGCATGCGAATCGCTTCTGAATCGCAACAAAATCGACCCGTTTTTGAAGCGGATGGTGACTGGCGATGAAAAGTGGGTCACTTACGACAGCGTGAAGCGCAAACGGTCGTGGTCGAAAAGCGGTGAAGCTGCCCAGACGGTGGCCAAGCCTGGATTGACGGCCAGGAAGGTTCTTCTGTGTGTTTGGTGGGATTGGCAGGGAATCATCCACTATGAGCTGCTCCCCTATGGCCAAACGCTCAATTCGGACCAGTACTGCCAACAACTGGACCGCTTGAATGCAGCACTCATGCAGAAGAGGCCATCTTTGATCAACAGAGGCCGAATTGTCTTCCATCAGGACAACGCCAGGCCACAAACATCTTTGGTGACGCGCCAGAAGCTCCGGGAGCTCGGATGGGAGGTTCTTTTGCATCCACCGTATAGTCCGGATCTCGCACCAAGTGATTACCACCTATTTCTGTCCATGTCGAACGAGCTTGGTAGTCGGAAGTTGGCCACAAGAGAGTCCTGTGAAAATTAGCTCTCCGAGTTTTTTGCCAATAGGGAAGCGAGCTTCTATAAGAGGGGCATTATGAAGTTGGCATCTCGTTGGGAACTCGTCATCGAACAAAACGGTGCATATTTGACTTAAATCGCATTATTATAACCAATTTTATGAACAATTGAAAATTCAATAAAAATACCGCAAGACTTTTTTGACAACCTTATATATAAAAATTGTTGGTTTTAATGCTGGCGATCTTAAACTCTGATATATTAAAACATTTGCAAGGGTATAAAAACTTCGAAAAAGACGAAGTTAGCTTGGCCTTCCCGTTTTTTTTTTCAACTTATTTTTATTTTTAGACATACAATTGATAACAAAAAACAAGTGAGAAAGTCGGTCAAGCCCGACTATTACATTAGAGCCCTGCACGAGTGCACACCAAACAAAAAATTATTCAATCTCGTTGAAATGAATTGTGTGTTACAGGCAACAGTATCAATGCTCACACTGTCAAAGCGAGACATTTTACTTAACTATCTAGTATCTGATTGGGAGTTAATGATCTACTTTGATTCGTTAACAAAGCCAGTGTGATTGCTAGCATTAGCAAAGGAACTTAATCTATGTATATGATAGGAAAATCACACTGAGAACACTGTTAAAACTGTTAACACTATGAACATTATTAAAACTAGCAACCAGGGTTCGTTTACAACACGAAATATTTCGTGCACTGATCAATGCATAAGCGCAGTTCACAGCTATGGGATCCCCATGGTATCAAAACCGCTAAGTGCTTAAGAAACTGTTTTTTAAGACCAAAATCGACCGCACATAACTACAAAACCATGATTATGAAAATATTGAATTGCAATCAATAGCATGTTTCAAACCACTTTCCGTGACTGACAAATCGTTAAATCGCGGAAAATTACCAAAGAGGTTCAAAAATAATAATAATGCCAAACAAACTTCACACCCAACCAAGAGGAAAATTATGCAAGGGTAAATGCAGAGCGGAATTAAAAGCTGAAATAACTCCGTGGTAATAAAACCGCTAAGTGCTTAAGAAACAGACCTGCAAGGCGACAAATGACCACAGATATCTTAATAATCATGTATATGACAATACTGAACCGCGATAAATACCATGGATAACCAATGTCAAAGAATATAGTCGAGATCATAAAGAATGTTTTAAATCACTTTTCGAGTCTGACTCTTTAGTAAATCCCGAAAAAATACCAAGGAGGATAAAAAATAGTAATATTGCAATTTTTATTTATTTGTCCGTTTCACCTATTATTCTTTTTTTTTATTTTCCATATTTAGATTTAAAAACATAATTTCGTTCACCATGTCATCATTTCCGGATATAGAGCTTCTTTTTTCGCATATTAAATTCCTTGCATGCGAAAAAACTCTTTCTGATGATGCAGACGACGCTGGTATGGCGAAAATTTTGCAACTAACTTTGTATAACAAGGGAAACTGGCCTTCGTTTTCCTTCCACCAGAGCAACACGTTGAATTGATCGGTCATGGGAATTATTATATTCGAGTAAGCTGTTACTTCTCGTGTAATAATGTCATCGACAGACTGCTCTGCGGGTGATTCCAAGAAATCCGACAAAAATTTATCGAATGTATTCGAATGTGCTAACAACTCTGAGGTCTCTTGTTTGTCGTTGCAAATCAGTCTCATCAAATCCTTGCAATCTTCAATGGTCTTGTCACGGTCCACTTGTTTTAGCTGGTTTGTTGGAGGAAACAAATACAGCGCAATTTTGTGATACTTCGTAATATACTTTAAAATAACAGTGTTAATATAATAATCCAACGATGATTTCAATTTTTCCACAACAACATTTTCTGAACTACCTTCTTTACACATTTTTTGAAGAGCATGAATTCGTGGGATAACCCATTGAAGAGTGGGGTAACCATCCGCTTCTAGAAACTTCGATGCGTGCTCGATTTTTGCAAGTACTTGCGTAACTGCTCTAATATCGACTAAGTTTAACGATTCTATTCGATCAATTTCATTTTTTCTCATTAAAATAGTGTTGACATCATGCCAATTGTCTTCAATCGATTTCATAGTATAATAAATGGTATTCCATCTCGTTGGACAAACACCCTTGAGACTTAAGTCAAGATTAGTGTTTTCTCCGGATTTCTTAAAATATTTGGGCAGTTTTCCGGGCATATTCTTTAAATGCAGCTATCATGTTTGATCCACGATCTGTAACAATTATCGCATCATCTTAACTGCAAGTCGAAAGCCTCTAAACATTCTTTTATCTTTATTACAAACAAATAGTCCTCGAAATAAACATGATTAACAAGACCAAAAACGAACACTTAAGTATTATTTAGGCGTACCTGTTGCAGATTCTCCATTAATGCCTATCATTGCTAACAGCCGGTTCTTCATTTTACCTTCACATATATAATGTAAAGTTACGCATATATAGGATTTTTGGGAAAAACTATCCGTCCACGCGTCTGACGTGATTGCATATCCAATACCTTTTATTAATGATATTTCCTTCATTATTAAAGCGAGTTCCTTTTTATAAAGATCCGTAACATTTCGTGATACCGTTGTTGGATGAGGAAGCAGTTGGTTCACGTTAACATTAGGTCCAAGGCGATTTCCTATTTCAAGGGCAAGTGATATAAGGTCTTTTTTCCCAGAATCGCTTATAACACTGAATGGCCGACAATTTTGAACGACCCACTTCGTCACAGTCCTTGTGACCGATGATTTCGTTTCTGCATCTACGTGTATAGTAGGTTCATTCTCTTTACCAAGCACGTTTATTTTGCAGATCCTGTAGCATTTATG
The DNA here is from genome assembly GCA_018904275.1 of Lordiphosa clarofinis. Lineage (NCBI taxonomy): Eukaryota > Metazoa > Arthropoda > Insecta > Diptera > Drosophilidae > Lordiphosa > Lordiphosa clarofinis. The sequence goes on from JAEIGQ010000129.1 coordinate 149,159, forward strand.
TCGAACTTAATTCGACGTAGAGCCATTATATTTAAAAACACTAGAGCATGTTCGGCACGCAACTACATTTGGAATTTCATTTCTTGTCTCCCCAAGTACATGGCCACACACATCCCACACCTTGCTTCTACCGTGTTTTCCGCTAATGGTATAGAGGCCACTTGTTATATTGCCCCTTATTTCAGACACTGTTCCAGATGGTGGCGGACTCTATGGAACATATTTATAAAACAAAAAATTTAATAAATGTTTTTGTTTATTATTATCGCGTACAATTTTAAACCTATATATTTACATTGCGAGAATTGTTCTCCATTTTTTTTTTGTAAATAACAAACTGTTAACACTGTTAACACGAACTGAAACTAGTGTGAGACCGAGACATACGACATGACAAGAATCACATGGCAGGTTAACTTTGACTCAATGAATCTTTGAATTAAAATGAAATTCAATAATTCAATAAGAGCTGTTTCGTTTCGACATATGAATCGGTTTGATAGTGTTCACAGTGTGATTGCCTACTGTTAACAATGATTTAGTGTGAGCTCGTGCAGGGCTCTATATTACATACTCTGTACCTGGGCTAGAAGCTGAATGCAATGCTGGTGCTGCGCTCATCTCTAATTCTCTCTCTCTCTCTCTCTCTCTCTTTAAGGGTGGGAGTGCGTGGGGGGAGGGTTGTTTACTTATTTGCTCATACCTTAAGAACCGCTTATCCGATCTTTATCATTTACGAAACGTCTTCTTCAAAACTGTAGGAGATATAAAGTTTTTTCCAAATTGCGGGGGCGGGAGGGGGCGTGGCAAAAATTTAAAATAAACTTGATCTGCCTGCAAGTATAAGAAGCATTTATCTCATACATGTCAAACCTCTATCTCTTACCATCTTTGAGATCTGTTTGTTCATACGGACGGACAGACAGACGGACAGACAGACGGACAGACAGACGCACAGACAGACGCACAGACGGACATGGCTATATCGACTCGGCTGTTGATGCTGATCAAGAATATATATACTTTATATGGTCGCAAATGATTCCTTTTCCCTGTTACATACTTTTGCACAAACTTAATATACTCTCTGTACCTTTGGTACAGAGTATAAATAAAAAAACAAGAAAGAAAAGAACAGTCGAGCAGTCGGTCGTATTACACACCATGCCAATACAGGTCGCTGCTTGAATTCTCTACCGATTGAATAATTTAAAATCGGTGTCCAGGGAATTCCACTACGAAGTCATAGGAAGTCTTTTATATACCTTTCACTGTAAGTTTTAAGTCCGTTGCGTTATTTTCTGGGTCCTAAAACCAAAAATGATTTTTGGGGCGAATTAAGATTGGAAATAAAATTTATTAGAAATTTTTGACATATTTTTTATGCTGATATTTTTGAGATAATATGACAAAAATGGCCATAGCTTCCTCCATTTTCAAGCTACCTTATGTTCGTGCACTCAAAATGTTTGGATATGATGCGGCTTTCACATATATTTTTTTGAGAGTTTTTGAAGGATGGGTATTTTTTGCTAGACTAGGTTTTTTAAAATTATTTTTTTTTTTTCATGAAAGGTAAATAAAATAAAAAAATTCAAAGTTTTTTTAAAGGGGCTTTTTGATCCTGAACATTTGAAAAAAATTGCAAAGCTCTATCTTAAACCGTTTTCGAGTTATTACAAATTTTAAAAATTCACAATAATACACTTTTAAGCGTAGAACTTCCGCTAAAGAGCTCCAAAAAAGCTCACATTTTGGGGTTAAGTTTCTCTCATAATAAGATCACTTTGGACCAATTACACTAGTTTACAGCCAAAAAGACCCATTTCTACTGAAAATTATTTATTTATTAGTTTGACTACAATATCCAAAAATATTTCGAAAAAATCGATTTTTTGCTCGAAAATTCTTTTTTGGTCGCCTGGAAAAAATATAAAAAAATCCAAAAAAAATATTTTTATTTTTTCTACATAAGAACCGCACTTCTACGAAGAAAAACAGATATCGATGATCAAAATCTGTGAACAAACACAGGAGCTGTAAGCAATTTAGTGCAAAAAAATGTGATATTTTCCTGAATATTTTAAAATAAATTTTCGTTTGCTTCGACTTTTGTTCCGTTTTTAATTTTTATTTTTGTTCTGGCTTTTCGTTCACTTCATAATTTGACCAAAAAACGAAGAAAAGTACAATGTTAATTTTTGGAAACACACAATATACTCAAATTTGAATGTTAGTTCCTGGACTCAATTTGATCCATCTATGGTACGTGTTACACGATTTTCCTCACAAATACCGTATTTTCTTCGTAAAAGTGCGATTCTTAAGTAGAAAAAATAAAAATAATTTTTTGTATTTTTTTATATTTTTTTCTAGTCGTTAAAAAATTAAATTTCTTGGATTTTCGAGCAAAAAATCGATTTTTTTGAAATATTCTTGGTTGTTGAATTCAAACTACTGAACCGATTTAAAAACAATGCTCCACGCAATTATTGGCAGCTCCATTACCTTTCGATCTATTTCTTATTTGACTCTATCTGACAATTATGAACTGAGATATGGCTTAAAATGTAAGAGTACCTACCAAAAAAATTTAAAAAATTAATATTTCAAAAACGGAGCCATGAAAAAATTTTTGAAATCGATTTTTTAGATCACCATTCCAAACTGTACTAAGAAAAAATTTCAGCTGATATGGGTCATTTTTTTTTTTTTTGTAAACTAGTGTTATCATCCAATTCGGAGACATCATACCAGAAAAAAACTTTTTTTGTATGAAATGCCCCATATCGAAGTCGAAGAGCCGACCTTAACTTACGCTCTCGTTTTATTTTGATGCATGGCTTCACAATGAAAAGATATCTTAGCAATTCATTATAAATTATATTTTATTACAAATAAACCTTAAGAAACTGTTCATAATTATGGCTAGCAAAAGGAGGATAAATAAAATTCAGTTCATGCTTAATATATGGTTTAGAGTATAAGTATATAATTATGCTTTCATTTACAACTAAAAACAATTTTATTCAGGGCTACTCAGAAAAAAAAGTTGTTGGCAAATATGATTATTTAATGATCATTAAAGAGTATAAACTTCTTCCGAACTCAAAGCAAATCACGCAAAGCAAACGGAGTTAATGATCATTGAAGGTTGTAAAAATAACGTCCGGTTCCGACAAATGTGCAGCGTATTTGTACCAAAAGACTTCGTGCAAAGTTTGGTTAGGATAGCTCTAAAACTGACGGAGGAGATAGCATAGAAACAGACGGACATGGCTATATCAACTCAGCTCGTCAATAACCACATTTTTATACCCTTGGAGAGGGTATATTGAAATTGTCCGGATGTTTTTAACGCAGAGAAGGAAGCATACAACAAACTAGCAGGCATATCTCAAGCTCCAAGGGTATATAAACTTCGGTCGAGCCGAAGCTAGCTTGCCTTTTAAGAAAAAATCGCATAGAATAAAAAACTTAAACCAGTGCTGGTCAAAGTCCAAATTTCTTAAAAAACGAGAAGGCCAAGCTAACTTCGTCTTTACCGAAGTTTTTATACCCTTGCAAATGTTTTAATACATCATAGTTTACGAGCGTTAGCATTAAAACAAACAATTTTTCTAAATAAAACCCAATTTTCGACCGATAGTTTCTATGGCAGCTAAAAGATATAGTCATCCGATTTTGACCAAAACTTCCAAATCTGTGTAAAATCGTATAAAACTAATAATTGCTGAAGCGGGAGGCGTTTACAGACGGACAGACAGACGGACGGACAAAGCTCAATCGACTCAGCTCGTCGCCCTGATCAAGAATATATATAGTTTATAGGGTCGGAAATGAATATTTCTATGCGTTGCAAACTTCTGGGCAAAATTATAATACCCTTTGCAAGGGTATAAAATGGAAAATGCCAGATCTGTCAGCCGCATTTCTCAGCCATCGCGGTAAATTAGTCTAACCATTGATTATAATATATTAGATCCCTCTCGTCGCTATCGGAATTGATAAGGTTATAAACAATCTAACGGTTCATTCGCGAGTTATATCAATCAATTTGAGGTAAAATAGCAAAAAGCGGTTTTTGGGCCATAGCTTCAGATTTTGAGGGTGTTAGGAGAAAACCAAATATGAGGAAATGCTATACTCGACTTGCCCAACAATATGCACTGTGTAATCTATGTATTTAGGTGAAAACAAAGCATGCTGTTATATGCAAACTCGTATTGCATTTGATGTTTAACGCAATATTACAACATTGTGCTAAAACAAACATTAAATGCGCCCTGCATCCTTTCAACACGTGTAGTGTCGCGACTGGGATTAAGGAAACCCATAAACCAAATTGGCTCGTTTAGACGGGGGCCATAAAATGAGTGATGCAAAATATTCAATTCAGGTACACACCTTTATGGGGTAGGCAAAGAGATTGACTAAATCAAATTCTACCCATTGGGAGGAAAGATCCTATTAGGTAGGCAATAAGATCGACTAAATTAAATTCATCCTGTTGGGAGGTAGAATCCTGTTCCTAATTACTGAGATCACTTATATAAATTATGAATACGGCATTTCTCCATTGCATTCGAGGATTATATGTATGGAGTTTATGCTCAAATTGGCATATACCCTTTCACGAAAAGGAGCCGACTCTGATCACAGTGCCAACATAAAAGCAATGGAGAGTATAAGGAAACGGGATATACAACAGAAGTTCTTGGCGGAGCTTGGGCTAAAGGTCGACTGCCCTAAGCGGGGCTCTGGAAACACGAATGATGAATACACAGCTCGGAGGTTCTTCAATAATGATAGGGCAACTGCTCAGATAACAGGAATTCATCTGGATGTCATAAAAAGGTTTAAGATCATTCTCAATGTCTTAAGCTGTGGCGAAAATTTTAATGCTTGCAATTATGGAAATATGCCAAGGATACAAGGGCTCTTTTACGTGCAAAGCAACCGGAGAAAAACTAACTCCTACTGTCCATAAAATATTTTATCATGGTGAGCAACTAATACAACGACAACTTTTATCAATGGGAGAGTTGTCAGAAGAAGCACAGGAATCTAAAAACAAGGACTACAAGAGATATTGATATGCAAAATATCTCGACCTCAAGAAAACACGGACCTTTTCAACATGTTGTCGGCCTCCTCTGATCCCCGTATCTCATCTCTCAGACAAATCAGATTACTTGAGGAATTAACCAACGAATATTCACCAGAAATGTAAAATCTATTATGTACTAATGATATGAATGATATTGACAACATTTTAAAGGAAAATTAACCGTTCCCCACTTAGGACTAAATTGAAATGAAAACAAATATTTTTAGTAATTAAAAATAAGTTTCTTTCGCTCATTTTAAAGCTACAGAAATTCTTTATCATCGTCGCTTTAAAATTTTTCAAAAATCTCTTTCCGTTCAAAAGTTACGATTTTTGCAACGCAAAATTAGCGAAACCGGCCACTGTGCGACGGCCAAAACGGAAAAGAAAGGGCCAGTCAAATCAATCCAGCTGCTGATCTATTTACAGAGTTGCGAAATGCTGCTTTCTAAGGTAGTGCTGGTTTTAATCAGAGCGGGCAAACAATTGAAACGTTTAACAAACCGTTCGCAAAAGCTAAGAAACTATTCATATGTTTTTTAGCTGTTACTATAGTCAGGGAAAACGAAACCACTAACTTTATATTGCCAAAGAGCGCAAACGAAACGATTGGAATATTGTTCTCCCGACAGCTGCACTGCCTTGGAACGTTTCGGAACGAAACGTATGCTTAAAAAAAGTTTGCGGAATGATCGGCTTTTAGTTCTACTTCAGCTGCTGAAAACACAGGCAAACGAAATCAACAAAGCTGAGAGAAACAAAGAAGTAAGCAACAGAAAAAAAAAACAACTGAGTGAGCGCATTTCGCTTTACGTTTAGTTTGCTCTCACGAACGCAAACTGAACAGAACTCATTATACCCTTGCAAAGGGTATTATAATTTTGCCCAGAAGTTTGCAACGCATAGAAATATTCATTTCCGACCCTATAAACTATATATATTCTTGATCAGGGTGACGAGCTGAGTCGATTGAGCTTTGTCCGTCCGTCTGTCTGTCCGTCTGTCTGTCCGTCCGTCTGTCTGTCTGTCTGTCTGTCTGTCCGTCTGTCCGTCAGTCTGTTTCTACGCAAACTAGTCTCTCAGTTTTAAAGCTATCGGGCTGATACTTTGCACAGAGTCTTCTTTTTACTACACACTGATAATATGTCGGAACCGACCGGATCGGATGACTATATCTTATAGCTGCCATAGGAACTATCGGTCGAAAAGTGGGTTTTTGTAAGAAAACTTTTTTGTTTTTAATGTGAACGCCTTTCGCTTCGGCAATTATTAGTTTTATAAGCTTTTACACAGATTTGGAAGTTTTTGTCAAAATCGGATGACTATATCTTATAGCTGCCATAGGAACTATCGGTCGAAAAGTGGGTCTTTGTGAGAAAACTTTTTTGTTTTTAATGTAAACGCCTTCCGCTTCGCCAATTATTAGTTTTATAGGCTTTTACACAGATTTGGAAGTTTTGGTCAAAATCGGATGACTATATCTTATAGCTGCCATAGGAACTATCGGTCGAAAAGTGGGTCTTTGTAAGAAAACTTTTTTGTTTTTAATGTGAACGCCTTCCGCTTCGGCAATTATTAGTTTTATACGCTTTTACACAGATTTGGAGTTTTTTGTCAAAATCGGATGACTATATCTTATAGCTACCATAGAAACTATCGGTCGAAAAGTGGGTCTTTGTGAGAAAACTTTTTTGTTTTTAATGTGAACGCCTTCCGCTTCGGCAATTATTAGTTTTATACGCTTTTACACAGATTTGGAAGTTTTTGTCAAAATCGGATGACTATATCTTATAGCTGCCATAGGAACTATCGGTCGAAAAGTGGGTCTTTGTGAGAAAACTTTTTTGTTTTTAATGTAAACGCCTTCCGCTTCGCCATTTATAAGTTTTATACGCTTTTACACAGATTTGAAAGTTTTTGTCAAAATCGGATGACTATATCTTATAGCTGCCATAGGAACTATCGGTCGAAAAGTGGGTCTTTGTGAGAAAACTTTTTTGTTTTTAATGTGAACGCCTTTCGCTTCAGCAATTATTAGTTTTATACGCTTTTACACAGATTTGGAAGTTTTTGTCAAAATCGGATGACTATATCTTATAGCTACCATAGGAACTATCGGTCGAAAAGTGGGTCTTCGTGAGAAAACTTTTTTGTTTTTAATGTGAATGCCTTCCGCTTCGCCAATTATTAGTTTTATACGCTTTTACACAGATTTGGAAGTTTTTGTCAAAATCGGATGACTATATCTTATAGCTGCCATAGAAATTATCGGTCGAAATGTGGCTTTTATCAGAAAAATGGTTTGTTTTAATGCTGACGTATTAAAACATTTGCAAGGGTATTAAAACTTCGGCAAAGACGAAGTTAGCTTGGCCTTCTCGTTTCTAAGATGTGATTGATTTTGAGTTAGTCACATTACAGATAAAAAATTTTTATTTTACTTACTTTACTGGGATTAGAACTCGGTACCTCGAAGACTGAATCATACACTGTTGGACGAGCAGCTTAACCGACTCGACTATTCTCGATAAGCTACAAGCATCGGCGAAAGGATATTTATGAACCAGCGCGGTTGGTATTTGGCCAGTCGCAACAGCTCAATTATTTTTATACACTTGAAACGTGTATTATAATTTTGCCCAGAAGTTTGCAACGCATAGAAGGAATCATCTCCGACCACATAAAGTATATATATTCTTGATCAGCATGACGAGCTGAGTCGAGTAAGCTTTGTCCGTCCGTCTGTCTGTTTCTACGCGAACTAGTCCCTCAGTTTTGAAGCTAGCGAGCTGAAATTTTGCACAGAGTCTTCTTTTGTCTGCACGCTGCTAATATGTCGGAACCGACCGAATCGTATGGCTACCTCTTGTAGCTGCCATACAAATGATCGGTCGAAAAATGGGTTTTAATGAGAAAAACCGGTTTTTCCTCAATATTACCGCTCTCAATCACGGTCATGGGTAATATTAAATGTTTTTAAGCTGATCTGCGAAGTTTGGTCGAAGTTGCTAACCGTTGAGACAAGCGTTTTCAAGTGTATAAAAACTTCGGCACGGACGAAGTAAGCCTTGCCTTTCTCGTTTTTTATTTTTTTTCCTTTTTTTTTATTTTTATTTCATTTTATTTTTTAATGTGGTGTTTTAAACATTTTTATTATATTATACAGACGTTTAATCACTTACTTTTGTCCAATCTTGATGTACAACTTTAACATAATTATCTGCGGGCCACGGTCAAATGTCAATGACAAACTGCGCATGCGCTGTCTCTCTTTGAAAGAGCGCGGCCAACGTTATTCTCTCAAAGTTTGCGTTTCCTCACTCCCCTTGCCTATAGAACCACATTGAGAATGAATTTGTCTCGATTCCAAGAGCGAAATTCTTGAAAGTTCAAGTGCGACTAGATTTTTTTTTCAAGAGCGTTCGTACTCAAATTATTCGTTCTAGATTTTTATGAGTGTAACTTTATATTGCCGAAGAGCGCAAACGAAACGATTGGAATATTGTTCTCCCGACAGCTGCACTGCCTTGGAACGTTTCGGAACGAAACGTATACTGAGAAATCGTTTGCGAAAAGATCGGCTTTTAGTTCTACTTCAGCTTCCTCCTTTGGCTCCTCTGGAACCTTCTCCTCAACCACACTGGAACTTTTTGGTTCTTCTGCTTTTTTTTTCTCTTCCGCTCGCTTAGCCAAACGCCTCTCATATGCGTTTGCAGGGGAACTCTGAATTTCCTCCTCTATCGCCTTCAACTGTGCCTCCAGCAGCTGGCGCTTTACCAAAAGGTCACCTCGGGAACCCTCACGCTTATGCCAAAATCGGCACCGCTGGCCAAAGCGACACTTTTTGCCAAAAATATTTCAAAATTTTTTCATAATATAATATTTTTCATGCCTAAAAATTTAAAATAAAAATGTGCAAAAATAATTTTTTGAATTCGATGGTTGACACTTTTTCAGCTGGAAATGTTAAAAAATAATTCTTTTGAATCTGTTGAGCATAAAAACGAAGAAGTTTTTGCGCAAAGTTGAAGGCATATATATTGAGGGAATTGACTCTTTTCTTCCACAGGTTTTTTTTTTAAATTCTTCGTTTTGTTATGCCTTTCAAAAATCAAAAGGATATATAAGTCTATTTGCCATGGGGACGGAGATATTTGAAATTGAGTTTTATATTTTTTTTTAATAATAAAACTCAAGCAATAAGTTTTATTTTTTGAGTAATAAATAAAACTCAAAAAATAAGTCTGAGCAATTAATAAATCTCAAAAAATAAGACTTATTTTTTGAGCAATTAATAAAACTCAAAAAATAAGACCTATTTTTAGAGTAATAAATAAAAATAAAAAAAAACACTTATTTTTCGAGGAGTAAATAAAAATCAAAAAATAATGCTTACTTCTTGAATATTATAAAAAAATTAAAAAATAAGGATTGATGTTTAATTTTAAATAAAAACCTGAAATGAATAAATTATTTTTTGAGTAATAAAATAAAAATTAAAAGATGCTATGATATTCCCCTAAAAGAATGTAAAAAGAATTAACACATTAAAATGTTTTTGGAATTTTTTGAAATTAAATTCGAATCTCATCCCCCTCATTTCCCATTCATTTCAAATTTTCGATTTTGGGGGCGAGCGCGCGTCCACTAAATGAAGTCCGATCGCTGCCAAACTTTTTTTCATATCTATTGGGACCAAAACGAATCTCTTCCGCCCGGTATTTTGAAATCAAAAAAAAAGTTAATATAAGGGCCAGTCTAATATACATATAAAGAATATTTTCATTACGATATGAATGAATGAAAAAAAAATTTTTTTAAAACAACAAAACTTTATTAATTACCAATTTTTTTTTTATACAAAATATGAAAAAAAGAATTATTTTTACTTTTCTTTTGATTACAATTTCTATAAACATTATAACATCAATAAATATTAAGCATACAATATTTATATACACCACTACACTATTTTGAATAACTTCATAAATATACGTTATTCTTCTTGAAAGGGGAGGTGTAGCGTATACATGCTTCGGTTTATGCTTTGGTTTAAAGTAAAAACAATTCAATCATAACTATGTAACACTTAGTTGCATGCCTATCCCATAAGGAAATCCGAGCGACCACTTCAGTCGCTGACTAGAGCGCTGTGTCAGCAAATCCCACGCTTATGTATAAGCGATAAGCTACCCTTCAGTTCTCGTCACCAATGATTCACCGATGAATTGGCCTATGTCATCGATGAATCATTGGTGAATTCCTATGAAAAAATTTAGTGAATTTAACATGGGCATGTCCCAGGCGGTCACGCATGACTGTTCATTGGTGAATCACTGATGCATTCACTGGTCGATTCATCGATGATTCACGCATGATTTCTTTGCAAAATTCATTAATGAATTAACCAACAAATTCATTTATGGGGCACCCATGATTCCTGCATGAATTTTGCAAAACAGTCACCCCGGAATTATCGATGAATTTGAAACAGAATTCATCAATTAATTCACCTATAAATTCAAATTGGACTCTCCCAAGAAATTGTTCCAAAACTAACTGATGAATTCGTACTAGATGGAATATAAAACGATTTATTTCATAAAACAATAAACCAAAAACTTTTCCCCCGATTCGCAAACAGGCAACATTTTTTAGATTATTTGTTAAATTCACTCATTTTATTTATCAATATATTACAAAATGAACATAATTAACACTTAACTAGTAAATACAGAAAACTTATAATAGAATTGAATGTAAAAAATACATAAAAGAAGCAATCCACATCACAACAACTTGTCTGCAGACAATTATGCATTAATAAGATAACTTCAGCCACAAAAAAAAACAACCACTATTATTTGACACGTTAGACGACGCGCGATGCCAGTAAAGACACAAGTGCGACTTAGATTTTTTAACGCATTTGACGACGGGCACGCAAACGCAAAAGGGCAGAAGCTACGGCCCTTTTATCCTTCTCGCTTTCGCACATTTGCTTACTCAGGGTATGGAAAGGCATATACGACTTTGAAAAGGCTTATGTGTACATTTGTTTAAGATCCATAAATAAAATATTGCTTTAGGGATAATAATAATAATAGTGTATCATAAGGATATTCCACGAACGATCTGTCCAATATTTTTAAATTGCAAAGTTAATACATAATATGTAGTTCAATTGCTTGCTCATTAGACCGGCCATTTCTCCATACGATTTTCAACATGTGACGATCTTTGCACAACATGGCGCAAAAAAATCTGTATATTATATAGAAAATTTATCAAAAGCCCAAAATCAGATATATTGAGGTTTGATGGTCTCGAAAGGGCTTTAAAAGTTCCAATTTCTCCTTAATTTATCTTTGAATTGTCAATGTAGACAGAGACCTTTTACAAAAGTGTCGAACAAATAAATTAAATATTTCATATTAAATTACAAGTTCAGTGGTGTTGTGATAAGCACTCTGGACTTTGAATCTGGCGAACCGAGTTCAATTCTCGGTAGAACCTTAACTTTTTTTTTATAAAAAACTAAATTTTTAGTAAACACAATTGGGGTATTCACTTTGTTGAGGCACTTGAGCACTTGAGCAGTTTTGCCTGACTAGTATTGTGAGCAGCCCTCTGTGCACGAAATTTGTGCACAACTACGTTTGAGATATGATTTATTTTTACGGTGCCGAGTAGTAGTCGGCATCGTGGCATCGTACGATTATAATCGAAAAACCGTAAAAAATAAAATTAAATTAAAAATAATAATAATCAAAATATTAGCAAGTTTTATTTTGGTGGCACAGTTTGGGAGCCAGCATCCAGCACTCGGCTGACGACTTATTAAATCGCGAAATAATACCAAAGAGGATAAAAATATTAATAATGTCAAAAAAACTTTATGCCCAACCAAGTAAAAAAATCATGCCTAGATTAATGCATAAGCGCAATTCGCAGCTGAAGGATCTGCATGGTAACAAAACCGCTAACTGCTTAAGAAACTGCTTTTCAAGGGCACAAGTGACCACACATAACTACATTACCATGATTTTAAATATACCGAACCGCGATAAATACCATGGATGACCAATGTTAAAGAATATAGTGAAGATCATAAGGAATGTTTCAAACCACTTTTTAGGACTGACAAATCATCAAATCGCGAGAAAATACCGTTGCGGTTCAAAAATATAAATAATGTCAAACATACTTTACTTCCAACCAAGTAAAAAATCAAGCCAGGATTAATGCATAAAAGCAATTCACATCTAAGGGATCGCCGTGGTAAAAAACCGCTAAGTGCTTAAGAAATTGATTTTCGCGGATAAAAATGAGCACACATGAGCACTACATTACCATGATTATGATAATACTGAACCACGATAAATACCATGGATGACCAATCCATGGATGACCACACCAGCATTTAATTTGAAAAAATTTTCGGAAATTTTGAAGAAAATTTCTTCTTCTAATTTTTTTGTTAATGGTCATCCATGGTATGTATCGCGGTTAGTCACTAGAGGTTGGTCATAATCATGGTGATGTACTTATATAAGATCTATTGTGGCCTTGAAACTAGTCTCTTAAGTAATTAGCGGTTTTAATTCCACGGATAACCCTTAGCTGCGAACTGCGCGTATGCAATGATCCTTACATGGTTTTTTTCCTGTTTGTTTGATATTATTACTATTTTTGATCCTCAACGGTATTTTTCCGCGATTTGATGATTTGTCAGTCACGAAAAGTGGTCTGAAACATTCCTTATGGTCTTAACTGTATTTTTAACCATTGGTCATCCATGGTATTTACCGCGGTTCGGCATTGTCTTAATCATGGTAATGCTGTTTTGTGTGGTCATTTTTGGCCATGGAAAGCAGTTTCTTAAGTAGTTCGCGTTTTTATTACCACGGAGAACCCTTAGCTGCGAATTGCGCTTATGCAATGATACCGCCATGATTTATCACTTTATTTGCACTGACTTTTTTGTTTATTACTATTTTTTATCCTCTTTGGTATTATTTCGCGATTTAATAAGCCGTCAGTCTCGAAAGCTGCAGGTAAAGGGCGATTCCGAACATTGAAAAGTAAACATGAGTACGGTGCCAAATTGACAGCTAGGTAATCGTACTCATTTGTAATCATACTCGACGAGTAATTATCGATTACTTTTTTATTTACACGTGCAGGTCTCTATACGGTACAAGTGCCCGACTTTTCGTAGTCAGGGCCAAGGCATACTAAACAAGGTAGGCTAACTCGCTCTCTCAGAACTCCGAATATTTGTTTCAAAGAGAGCGAGAGCGGAAGAGTAATATATTTCAATACAAAGCCTACTAAGCTACGAAGTAAAACACAAAAAATTCGTCCGCGGAGATGCTTTGCCTACAACAGTTGCTTACTGACTGAAATTTAACAAGTTGTCAAGAGAGCTAGAGAGTGAGTAAGCCTACCTAGTTTAGTATGCCTTGGTTTAGTATGCCTTGGTCAGGGCCTGGGTCGAGCAAGCTGTGCACAATTTGTTCAGAGTAAATTGTTGTTGAAAATGTTTACACTTTTCCCCAAGTGAACACCCTAAATGTTTATATAATCTACAAGTGCATAGTTGACTATGCCATGAATATTTTTCTTTTAAAATACATATTTGTGTAGTTTGAAGGCAATAAGGATATGCCGTGATCAGCAATAATCATCGATTTGGTGCCGTACGTTGTGTTGCTGCAGCAATTGTACGACATGTTGAAATATTTTGTTTTACAATTTTCACAAAATTTTTGTATGCCTACTATGACGTTTCTAGCAGCTCAAAAACAAAATTAAGGGGAAATTTGAACCTTTAAACCTTCTCGAGACCATCAAACCTCAATATATCTGCTTTTGGATTTTTGACATATTTTCTATAAAACACAGAATTTTTTGAGCCATGTTGTGCTAAGAACTAGACAAAAAATTACTTTTCATATAAGGCATGTACGGTCTATTGCTCATATTTAAAGGGTATGCAAACTTCTTCGTTTGTTCTTAGCTTTTGGCCTGTGCGAACAGAGCGATGGTCACGCCTTTTTTTTGTTTTTTTAGTTAAAATTGCAACAACAATTATACACAAAATTGAGCTCTGCCGACGTCGACGCCGAAGCAGCGCCCGCTGACTTTTTTTTCGATTTTCTAGGCAAAATTGCAACTACAAACATACACATAATTTAGCTCTGCCGACGTCGACGTTGACGCAGATCGGTGAAAAACTGGTGAATTTGAGGAGTAGTGAATTCTGGAACTGAAGGGTACACACGCACACATACCAATGCATGCGCGCGCTGCTAACTCAAAAGATATTAATGGCAAATAAAAGGCAGCCAAAGCAGTCGAATGAATACAGCCGAGATGGCGAGATGAAGTACGTTTACGTTACCCGTACGTTTTTTAATATACAAATGTTTAACAATATAATAAAATGTTAACAAACTAAAGTGTTGCCGCCTTGTTTTCTTGGTACGTCTAAACGACATAAACTTTGACCCCGGAACGTAACCACACTATTAAAAAACCTTTTATCATTTTTTGAAATATATGGCGTTTATTTTGAGAAAAACTTCCTTTTTTTTAGGTAAGTTTTCACAAAATGAATATGTACACTTTTTTTCTTGATTTTAGAAAAGCCTCTGGTTCTATTTATCGTGCCACATTGCTAAAAAAAAATTAGAATTTTTCTCAATTTTAAGTACCATCTTGCATAAAATTTAGAAACTATATTTCCCATTTGTATGAAACAACTTTCTATATTTAAAAAATTTCTTTCTAGATTGTATTACCACTTAGCCATTATTTCAAGATATATAAAGTTGTACTTTTTATGAAAGGCCTTTACTAAAACTAAAGCGAATTTACCCAAGGCGCAAATAAATGGGCGATTTTCTTAATTAGGGGCGATTTTTTGGGTGTACGCGTTCTGGGCAATCTGTTACAATAGGAGAGTACAACTTTAAAATTGTAGAGGACTTTGTCTACCTCGGAACGACGATAACCAGCGACAGCATCAGCCTGGAAATCCGGAGAAGAATTACGCTCGCAATTAGATGCTTCTACGGGCTCAGTATGGAGATCAAGAGCAGAGACCTCGCTCGAGGAATGAAAAAAGCGCTATACAAGTCGCTTATCATCCCAGTCCTAAAATTCGGCGCAGAAGCATGGGTAATGTCATCAGCGGATAAGGCGGCGATTGGCGTTTTCGATGGAAAGATTCTTCGAAGGATTTATGGACCTTTAAAAATTTGCGAGGATTTTCGCTTACGAAAGAATTACGAACTATATGAGCAAGTCTAGTCAAGTACATGAAGCAAAAGCGGCTGCGCTGGCAAGGACATGTTGCCCGAATGGACGAACAAGCACCAGCAGAAATGGCCTACCAGATGGAATACAAAAGAATGGGACGACCAGGTGCAGGTGCGGAAAACATCTCCAAGCTTGATGTGAACATCTGGTACATCTGGCGGGCACTAGAAGCAGCGGCCGAGACCGTCAAACGGTTGTGATGCCATTCATGATGAAAGAAGAATAAGACAAACAAATGCAGTCCATGGCTTTCTTTCTAAGCAGTTCATTGCTACTCACTAATTTCGCTGCATCGATTTAAATAATTGGTTAATACTGTACCCAACGCACTGGCGCCTGACCAGAAGCCCAAGGGGCGTAAAATCAAAAGAATATGTAGTTCCATGGTTCTTCAGTTTAACACTGATTTTATTCGTTAACTATGAGAGGGCCTTATAGGGTTCGTCTTCCTCATTCGGACCAAACAGCTAGCATGTATTGCTTTAAGTGCTGATAGTCCCAGACAAAATCAGGATCCTCAACCATCGCAATCAATAATTGTGTCAACATAGCTTCCGGGAGATTCTGATACAAAAACTTATTAAGATGTTCCCACTTTAAGTCGTCATTAGCAATTCCAACATCGGTATAACGTTGCTCCAGAAGTGCAAACCACAAATCCAAGGGTTGGAATATTGGGGGAGCCTGCACAACATCAATTAGAGCTTGGAGGAAGGCAGCGAAGCCGTTAGCCGTTTCAGGGTTTGTATTGATAACCATGTTGCTTTACTTTGCCTAATCTGAGTGGAAATGAGCTCGTCTGTTTTTAGTATTGAAATGAGAGACTGAATGGTATGTGAACGCCATCTTTGATCCAGGGAATATTATCGTTGTGAGTTTGCTATCGATGTTGCTATTGACGCAACAACTCAGAATTATTTACATGGGCAAAAAGTTGCATTATTGCGTTAATCATTAACGAAACAGTGCATTGGTGTTTTAGTTTTGCTAAAAGCAAACACTATCCTGGACTGATCATTCAAAATATTAAATAAGGACTGCATCCTCAAAGTACATCAATATTTATTGACTGCACCAATCATCAAATCTGAAGTTTTGCTTTGGCTATAGAGATCATTCTTAAGCGTTATTTGATGCCGTTTTCAAACACGCTGCAGGTAGAATCCCCTGAGCTAATCTATAACATAAAATCCATTTGGACCAAAAAGTTGGGATTGGCTCCTAAAATAAACTAGGTAACTTGCGTCAATGCTGCTTGGTGGCTGGCGTTAACTAAATTTTCTTCAAGTGCGGGCGACTAATCGTGCGACAAAGTAAAATACACTTTGTTTGGCGGGTGCGTGCGTACATACTACATGACATTTCATTTTGCAATATTGCATATTGTGTGTCGCACAATCCTTTCCCACCGACCCACACACCCACACACACCTCGCCAAATAAGGACGACAGCGTTTACGACAGTGATGACGACAACGCCGTAGATCGGTGGCTACACTTTATGGCATTGCCCCTCATGCGCTCATTCATTCATGCACCAATTCGCTCAACCATTCAAGCTTACACTCATTCAATCATTGCGAATTTCATTTGCGAATTGTGTGCATTGGCCACGGTCTGAAGTTTTAACTCTAATGTGTATGAAAAACATCACTTTTCGATCAATCGATATGTTATCATGGTGCGAATAGTTGTAATGCAAAATGTATAATTCTTGACCCTAATAATCATTATTTTTACGGAAATAAAATCCTTTAAGTCTCGTTTGTATTCATGATTCTCTTGACAAAATTGTTTTCAGAATATATGGTAAAATAAAAGCATTACGATGTTAAACCAAGATTGAGTTAACTTCCCACTAAGTGGAGCAAATGCCTTCAACATTTACACGGAGGCATCTGAGCTCGCTGACAAAGTAGAACCAAGCCGAATTGGTAGCCGTTCAGGAATTTCCATATAAACTAAGCATCAAAATTTTTGCTGGCATGAATGCCGTAGATCGCTCGGTATCTGAATCGGTAGTAGGGGAATGTTCATCCGCCTGGCCCACTAATTTTCCTTTTTGAGCTCACATAGTCATGATGGCGGTTAGATTTGCGAATTTGTCCGAAGACTTCTCACTCAGAATTGACCATCCTACGTTGCTTAAGCGCAGAACAGTGGCCAAATAACCCATTTGGCCAAAGAAAAATTTGCTTCGCAGTGATTGGTGCGCGAAAAAATTTTGTGTAATTTGGCTTGTTTTGGAACACCCACAAATCGATTGCTTTTTGGTTTCCGGCCCATTCGCATAAGATTTGAATTTAAAAAACGAGAATCGCGAAATTTGAAAATTTTTCGTATGACCAAAGATTATTATTAAAACATAATGAACGGCAGAAAATGGGTAAATATCGGAATCGTATTTATATAGACCAAAATACCAAAATAAAAAGAGAGCGTAGGTTAAAGTCGTCTCTAACCGACTTCGATATAACCGTTACTTATGAAAAAACATGTTTAACAGTGTTCCTGCGTTCCTTAGAGTGAAAGTCCGAAAAGTAAGGAACATTTTTTTAACTTAGCTATTTGTTATCCGATCTTGCTGCAAATTTCAGGGATTATAGTTATCGCTAATATAAATTTAAATTTTAAATCTGAACTCAATATCTTAAAAAATGTAGGAGTTATTCAATATTTTCTATAGTGGGGGGGGGGGTGGGCGTGGCCAAAATTTGAAACAAACTTGATCTGCGTGCAGATAAAAGAGACTACATGTCAAGTTTGCTAGCGCCAGCTCTTATTGTCTCCGAGATCTAGGTGTTCATTCAGACAGACGGACGGAAGGACGGACAGACGGACAAGTCTATATCAACTCGGCTGTTGATGCTGATCAAGAATATAATCGGAAATGATTCCTTCTGCCTGTTACATACATTTGCACGACTTTAGTATACCCTTTTACGAGTAACGCGTATAAAAATAGCGACATTTTCGAAATTGTAATTTGAGCTTGGATTTTTCTTCTTCTTTATTGGCCCGATGCTTGAATCACAACCGTTTGACGGTCTCGGCCGCTGCAACTAATGTCCGCCAGTCGCTTCTGCTCCGTGCGAGCTGGCACCAGTTTTTCTCGCCAAGCTTGGAAATGTCTTTCCGCACCTGGTCGTCCCACCTTAGAGGTGGTCGTCCCACCTTGCCTTGTCCCAGTTCTTTCGCATTCCTCTTGTAGACCATTTTTGCTGGAGCTTGATCATCCATACGGGTAACATGTCCCAGCCAGCGCAGCCGCTGTTGCTTTATGCGCTTGACCAGACTAGTATCCCCGTAGAGCTCATACAGTTCGTCATTCCTTCGGATGCGAAAGTCCTCGCCAACTTTCAAAGGTCCATAAATCCTGCGAAGAATCTTTCGCTCGAAAACGCCAATCGCCGCCTCATCCGCTGATGTTATTGCCCATGCTTCTGCGCCATATTGCAGGACTGGGATGATAAGCGACTTATATAGCGCTATTTTCGTTCTTCGCTTGAGGTTTCTGCTCTTGAGCCCGTAATAGCATCGGTTTGCGAGCGTGCTTCTTCTTCGAATTTACAGGCTGATATTGTTGTCGCCGGTTATCATCGTTCCGAGGTAGACAAAGTCCTCTACAACTTTAAAGTTGTACTCTCCCATTGCAACAGATTGCCCGTCGTGTGTACTTCTGTTTCGAGGACACAAGGTACTTCGTCTTGTCCTCGTTTACCGCTAAACCCATTAGTTCAGACTGCTTCTCAATCTCTGAAAACGCCCTGCTTACCGCCTGTTCGGTATTGCCGATATTGTCAATATCATCGGCATATGCGAGTAGCATTACATCTTTATTAAAGATGGTGCCCGATCTGTTGGCATTTGGGCACTGGCGCAGTATATACTCCATCAGCAGACTAAAGAAGTCACACGATAAGGTGTTACCCTGCCTAAAACCTCTTTTGGTATCAAAAGGTTCGTTCCTATTTTGAAGGAGCTTTGAGTGCTTCTCAACGTCATCATGCAAAGTCGAACGTAATTTGCTATAATACCTAAAGTAGACAGGGCTTCGAAAAACCTTGACCTTATCGGCGTGTCGAAAACGGCTTTGTAATCGATAAAAAGATGGAAATTTTCGATGTTTCTCTCATAGGTCTTCTCCAGAATTTGGCGCAATGTGAATATCTGGTCTGTGGTGGATTTACCAGGTCTAAAGCCACACTGATAAGGTCCAATCGGTGTATCAATAAGCGGCTTTAGACGTTCACAATAATGCGGGACAGAATCTTATATGCGATGGGGAGGAGACTGATCCCGCGGTAGTTGGCGCAAACTGCAGGGTCTCCTTTTTTATAGATTGGACAGAGAACACATAGATTTCAATCGTCGGGCATGCTTTCGTCAACCCATATACCATAACAATTCAGCGGGCAGCTCATCAGCGCCTGGCGACTTGTTGTTCTTTAGCCTTCGTATGGCTAAACAGACTTGCTGTTGGGGTCGGGGGGTCTATCTCAATGTTGTCGATTGGTGGCATCGTTACTTCTCTAGAGGCGGCATCATGTTCGTCATCGCCTCCCAGTAGGTTGGAGAAGTAACTTCTCCATTTGTTAAGCGCCACTTGCGGATCTGTGACCAGATTTCCCTGTTCGTCTTTGCATTGTGCGACTCTGGGCTTGAAACCCTCTGTTAATTGCTTAATCTTTTGGTAAAATTTTCGAGTCTCACTCATGCCGAATAACATCTCGACTTCCTCGCGCATGCGCCTTTCCTGCTTTATATTTTTATACCCTTGCAAAGGGTATTATAATTTTGACCAGAAGTTTGCAACGCATAGTAATATTCATTTCCGACCCTATAAACTATATATATTCTTGATCAGTGCGACGAGCTGAGTCGATTGAGCTTTGTCCGTCTGTCTGTCCGTCTGTCTGTTTCTACGCAAACTAGTCTCTCAGTTTTAAAGCTGTCGAGCTGAAATTTTGCACAGAGTCTTCTTTTTTCTGCAAACTGCTAATATGTCGGAACCGACCGGATCGGATGACTATATCTAATAGCTGCCATAGGAACAATCGGTCAAAAAATGGATTTTATTTAGAAAAATTGTTTGTTTTAATGCTGACCTTCGTAAACTCTGATGTATTAAAAAATTAGCAAGGGTATATGTTCAAAACTTGAACATAGGACTCGAACACGATCCTAACTAATGTTCACTTTGAAGACATACACTGGATGAGTGGCTGTCGCATTTTTGGCCCCGGAAAATGTTAAAACTTTAACATGATGTTCAACTAGGCCCACTCGTAGTTTTAATCTCATATTTACTTAACTCAGCCTATGTCATAAATATGTCACTTTTTGTAATGGCATTAATATTAATAGCTACATTGACGAGGATCGCTCGCAACAGGATAGACGAGACTTCGAGACACAATCAGTGTCAGAGGTCATAAATACATGCCGCAGCCGAGACACCACTTGAAAGGGTCGACCAGTCGTGAACCCACTTGACGCGTATCGCGTGGAAATCATCCCTTGTGACCCACGCGGATCTTATATACACATCTTTGTGCTTTACAAACACGTTGTTAGTTTAGAATAAATATAAGAAATAATTCTAAATAAAAGAGAACTCACTCGCCAGAGTGAGTCAGTACAAATCAAAACTTACAACCGTGCTCATTTAAAAGTGTATATTTATATACAGTATAAAAACTTCGACAAAGACGAAGTAAGCTTGGCCTTCTCGTTTTTTGCTTCTGAGCGTCAAAATAAACAAAGGGCATAGCAGAATAAGCATACGAAAACTGCCCCCTCTCCAATCAGCACCAAAATTAAATATATTGTTACCATCAATGAGAAACTCACTCTCCTAAATTTGTAGTCTTCTAATCGCTATTGGATTAGAGTTATGAGGGCGGAAAGATAAATCAAAAAAGTCGTTTATCTTAAGAACCGCTTAACCGATTTGGATGGGTTTAATATATGTTGTAAGTGTCCACCATAGAATTCAGAAAACTATTTTTGCACATTTTTATTATCAATTCTTAGGCACAAAAAATACTATTAAAATTTTCAAATAATTTTTTCGAGGTGTAAATCGATTTCAACTCTTATAGTTTTTCGCTGGTTTTTTCAATAAGAAGTCCTTAACAATGTAAGATTTTTGCAGTGACATCGGAAATCATCTTCATAGTGAATACCAATAAAACATGTAAATAGTTTTACAAATATATTTTATAATATTGAGCACACTGTAACTACTCACACAGAATTGACAGAAAATTTCCCCTTTTTCCCCTTTTACGTTGATCTACAGTGTGCCTAATATGTATAAAATATTAATGAAAAATACTAATGTAACGTTTAATTGTTTTTCACCATGAGGTACACTTGGGATGGGCTTGCAAAAATTATATGTTGTTAGGGACCTCTTGATGAAAAAACCAGCAAAAAACTATCGGGGTCGCAAAAGGCTAACACTGTAAAAGAATTATTTGAAAAATTCAATAATTTTTTTTGGCCCAAAGAATTTGCAATAAAAATGTGCAAAAATTATTTTTTGAATTGTGCTGTGGACACTTACTACATATATTAAACCCATCCAAATCGGTTAAGCGGTTCTTAAGATAAACGACTTTTTTGATTTATCTTTCCGCCCTCATAACTCTACTCGAATAGCGATTAGAAGACTACAAATTTAGGAGAGTGAGTTTCTCATTGATGGTAACAATATATTTAATTTTGGTGCTGATTGGAGAGGGGGCAGTTTTCGTATGCTTATTCTGCTATGCCCTTTAATTACTTTGGGCGCCAAAAAATGGCTCAAACAGCTGCTAATACCATTCACAAATTCAGAGTTCGACGTTTGAGTTCGATGTTCGTGTGGATCGGCGTTTCGTTTGTCTCCGTACACATCGTAAAACGATTGACGTCAAAGGTTTTGCTTGTGGTCTTACAACGTTTTTATACCCTGTACCCATTAAAAATAGGTAAAAGGGGATCATGAAGTTGTGCA
Organism: Lordiphosa clarofinis; assembly: GCA_018904275.1. NCBI lineage: Eukaryota > Metazoa > Arthropoda > Insecta > Diptera > Drosophilidae > Lordiphosa > Lordiphosa clarofinis. Next base: position 171,598 of record JAEIGQ010000129.1, read on the forward strand.
AATGTATGTAACAGGGAGAAGGAAACATTTCTGACCCTATAAAGTATATATATTCTTGTCTGTCCGTCCGTCCGTCCATCCGTCTGACCAGGTGGGCATCAGGTGGGGATCTGGTGGGGATCTGGGGGAGATCAAGTGGGGATCTGGTAGGGGTTTGGTGGAGAGCTAATGGTGAGGATCTGGGGTTGATCGGGTGGGGATATGGTGGTTATGCGGGGAGTGGGGGTGCAAAAAGTGACTGAATAAGGTCAAGTTGTGAATTATGTGCTAAAAACTATAATGTTCATTGTATAACAGTGCCTTAACAGTGACTTGACAGAGACATTACATAGACTTAACAGTGACCCAACAGTGACCAGTGAATAAAAGAGCTTCGCTCTAATAATCCTGTTTGGTAAAGCGAATGTTTAGAAGCGAATGTCGAAACGATTTTAACATATTCTCAAACGTTAAATGGGTAAGAACCTTAACTTCTTGAAATGAAGCTGAAGGTTATGATATAATGTGCCCAGTGGGCCACTATTTGCCTCTAGCAGAACTGGTGCTGTGGGATGAACCAAACGTAATGTTATGGTGCCCAAATTAACAACTCATACAGAAACCATGAAAGGCGTTGGTTGATTAAAACAGCAGGACGGTGATTATGGAAGTCGAAATCCGCTAAGGATTGTGTAACAGCTCACCTGCCGAAGCAACAAGCCCTTAAAATGGACTTCGCTTAAGATGTATACCTTCATTACCGTTAAATTAGATGATTTATATTACTTGTAAAACTTTTAAAAACTTTAGTGAGTAGGAAGGTACAATGGTGTGCTTAGAAGTGTTTATTATTAGTGTATGGAGACGCTGTTGGTACAGATCTTTGTGGTAGTAGGAAATAATCGAATGAGACCTTGAAGGACCGAAGTGGAGCAGTGCTTGATCACTAGTTAGTCGGTCCTAAGTTGAAGCCGAAAGCCGAAAATTTCCAAGTGAATAAAATTCACATAAAATTATAGTCGGAATTAACACACTTGATAATTCTGAACGAAAGGGAATACGGTTACAATTCCGTAACCTGTTGAGTATCTGTTTGTTATTAAATATGGGCCTCGTGCTCATACTGGCAACAGGAACGACCATAAAGAAGCCGTCGAGAGGTACCGGAAAAGTTTTCTTTTCTGTTTTATTGCCCTACTACCATGGAAGTCTTTCGCAGAGAGATATGGTATATGGGCTAGAAGAGCATGACATACTGTTGTGTCGATATTTTCTTCTCGGACCTTGAAAACTTATGATGGGGATACGTAAATTTCTCAACAGGCCAAAGCTGGTCTTCAAGGTGAAGAGTCACTACTCGATAGAATAATGTAGGTCAGAAAGTCGGCAAATTAGATCCGTAACTTCGGGATAAGTATTGGCTCTGAAGATTGGGATCGTCGGATATAGTTCAGAACTGGCACGGACTTGAGGAATCCGACTGTCTTATTAAAACAAAGCATTGTGATGACCCTAGCGGGTGTTGACACAATGTGACTTCTGCCCAGTGCTCTGAATGTCAAAGTGAAAAAAATTCAAGTAAGCGCGGGTCAATGGCGGGAGTAAATTTGACTTTCGAGTAGCTAAGAGGGCAAGCAGCCCATATCCCGACACCTAATGAAACCCTATCCATACCGCGCCGCCCTAGTTTAAGTGAGCAAGATTCTCTTGGACTGTCATCGGAAGGAACTGTTGCTCCATCTATGGAACATTCGGACAGCGAAATCATGCAGACATTACAAAACCTCGGTTCTGTAAGATGTAGTGGCCGATGAAGAGTCGATGACTTGCAATCTACAATAGATAGGATGCAAACATCGGGCAAAGAAGCAACTCTCCAACGCTTGTCGAATTATCTCCGGGAAATATTTCCCGATCAGAACAACCGCCCGGTTCTGGCGAGGAGTGTAGCAGCTCCCCGCAATAGGAGACAATTCAGAAGACAACAGTACGCTTGGGTTCAGCGTAACTGGGACAAGCACAAAGGTCGATGCATTAAGTCCTTGCTTGATGGACCTGACGAGTCGGTAATGCCTAATCAAGAGGTGTTGGAACCATACTGGAAGGAGATAATGACACAGCCGAACCCCTCCTCATGCTCGAACGCCTTGTTTCACATGGAACACCAGCTAGAGAGGGCGTGGGCACCCATGACATTGGGTGAACTGAAGGCATCCAAGGTGACATTATATTCTTCTCCTGGTCCCGATGAAATATCCCCGGCAACAGCCAGGAGTATACCGAACGGCTTTATTCTTCGCATAATGAACCTGATCCTCTGGTGCGGAAAAGTACCAAAACACTTCCGAATGACTCGAACCATTTTCATTCCGACCGAAAGACTTTCGTCCGATATTAATCCCATCGGTAATAGTGATACAACTCAATGCCATTTTGGCATCTCGATTAACCACTCTGGTTGATTGGGATCCGCGGCAGAGAGGTTTCCTACCTACCGATGGGTGCGCTGATAACGCGACGATAGTCGACTTAATCCTGAGGGATCGCCAACGAACATATTCGTCTTGCAACATCGCAACACTAGATGTTAGCAAAGCATTTGATTCTGTGTCTCATGCTGCGGTGTTTAACACAAAGGGTTTTGTCGACTACGTACGAAACCTATACGAGAAGGATGGAGATCAGCGGAGTACATACCTGCAAGAGGAGTGAAGCAGGGAGACCCGTTATCTCCCCCAATATTCAACCTGATCATCGATCGGTTGCTTAGGTCCCTACCCGAAGAGATTGGAGTCAACGTCGGAAACGCCATGACAAACGTGGCAGCGTTCGCAGATGATTTGGTCCTCTTTGCGACCACTCCGAAGGGTCTTCAAAAATTGTTGGATACCACGATCGACTTTCTGTCTTCCGTGGGGCTTACCTTAAATGCAGACAAATGCTTTACAGTCAGCATTAAGGGGCAACCAAAGCAGAAGTGTACTGTTGTAGAACCACGGAGCTTTCGCGTTGGTCTGCGCACATGTCCAGCACTGAAGCGCTCTGGTGAGTGGAGTACTGGTGAGTGGAAGTATTTAAGCATACAATTCACTGCGGATGGAAGGGCTCCTTTCAATCCTTCTAAGAACCTCGGTCCGAAGTTGGAGGAGATTAACGCAGTCCCCCCTGAATCCACAACATAAGTTATTCGCCCTCAGAACTGTCCTCATCCCAGCACTCGCTCACCAACTAACTCTTGGGAGTGTGACGATATGCGTTCTGAGAAAGTTTCACAAATTGGTCAGTCGCATTCTTCCATGCCCCCCATACAAGTGGAGACCTCGGTATACCATCCTTTCGTTGGACAGCTCCCATGTGGAGGCTTTCAAGATTGGCAAGCATTAAGTGGCCACATCTAACTTTAAGCAGCAACGCGGATGGGTCAGTCAACCCACGCGTTTGCTAACAGGGAAGGAATATTTAAACGGAATCAAACTGCGGATAAATGCCCTACCTTCAAAGTCTCGTACTACGAGGGGAAGGCCCGAATTGGCGAGGCAGTGTCGAGCAGGTTGTGATGCTCCCGAAACAACAAACCACATCCTGCAAAAATGTTATCTTACGCATGGGAGGCGGATACTAAGACACTACAGCATAGAAAAGTACCTCAAGAGTGGGCTTAAGAGGCGAGGCTATATTGTCATTGCTGAACCAAGTCTGCAGGGCGAGAACGGATTAAATAAACCGGATCTGGTGGCCTACCGACGGGATCGCATTCTTGTGATCGACGCACAGATTGTGACTGACAGGCATGAGACTCTCGACCGAGCGCACCAACGTAAGGTCGAGAAGTATGACAGACAGGACATACGGACGGCATTGAGAAAAGATTTCCAGCTAGACTAGTATCGGCCACACTTAACTGGCGTGGTGATAACCGGGGGGTATACCGCTTCCGACACTTGATGTATTATTGCGGGTACTCCAATAAAAAAAAAACCTGAAGACAATTCTCCTTTTCAACCTGCTACCTTGGTAACATCAAAGGGGTACAAACATCGCAATTGACATAAAAGATGAGGTTTTAAGTAAGTAGGCGCTAGGGGATTTCAATGTGAAGATATCCCTTCAAACAGTGAATCCTGCATGATAGTAATAGATCAACTATATACTTAAACTATATATTTAGATTTCCTCACCTTCGCGATGAAAAAAAAAAAAACAAAATAGCCAAATGCCTCGTCATCTAATTAGTGACGCCCATGAATGGATTAACGAGATTCCTACTGTCCCTATCTACTCACAGTCGGTTGCAGATAGTTGAGATGTTCAGACATAGCGATAAGACTTCGCTGTCCACAGAAATCCCTGTTTACCACAAACAGAGCAGTGTACACATTTTTGTGCTTGGTCCACGAGATAGCGGTAAAACGCTTATGTTTGTTGTAATCGCGCATTCTCTTTTGTGCTACGTACGTAGGAGTGTATTATAGGCAGCTTTAGGCAAGCAAGCCCGTGTGCGTGCGAGTTCGTAGCGTTTCTCTTGTAAGTGTGTGTGTGCAGTGCCGTTGATTGTTTTTATACCGCAACAGCTTTGTGCCGGTTGGTGATGTCACCACCGAAAAAGAAACCGGCTGACGAGAAGGTGGCAAACTCTGCGTCGACGTCGCAGTTGACGTCAGAGTTGCCATCGGAGAGACAGAGAGCGGGAGCGTCGTCGAAAGATGACGTTCTACTGAGTGAGAGGAAGAGGAAGGGGCGCCTGTCGAGGAGGGCAGCCTCTGAGACGGTGCTTGGCCACTCTAGTATGGATGAGGATGAGTCGGTGAGTGAAGGGGAAGTGAGTGAGGGGGAAGTGAGATTGGGCTTCCATGGGAATCCTCGGAGGAACATGGGAGATGTTGCGAAGGAGAACTTTGGCTCTGCCAATAATCTCCTTGGGCTTGTGGGGGATATTGTTGGTAGGGCGGTGACTGAAGCTGCCGGTTCCGCTGAGGCGCAGGGTGTACCACGAGTTGTGCAGCGCTCGGAGCCTATGAAGCAGAATGGGCGGGCTTCAATTGCCAAGATGAAGGCCATCAGCCAGGGCGTGCTGAAGTTGGCATTAGGGATTGGACTGGAGCAGACGCTGGTTTGTAGTCTTTCTGACTTTTCAAGCCTGTATGAGGAAGTGATTTTTTCGCTTATCGCGGAAAATGAGCGCCTGAAAGGACGTTTGGAGGCCGGCCCTCGTGTGGCTAATGATCATGCGGTGCATGGCCAGGGCAGCTAAACGCAGCTTCCGCCAGTGGGTGTGCCCAGGGTTGGCTCTGTAGTGGCTCCGCCACCCCCTCTGGAGTTGAGACCTTGCCTGTGTTGTCCAAAGCAGTAATGCTGCGGAAAACGGAAAGGCCATGGTTGAAAAGGTGGTGAAGGAGGTGGGACCAACTCTGGGGGTTCGCGACCATGAGGTGAAGCCTCTGCGGGACGGTGGGGCAATAATTCGTACCCGGTCAGCAGCGGAGCGGAAGCGTATCGTGGACAACACGAAGTTCCAAGAGGAAGGATTAGAGGTTAGGGTGAACGAACAGCTTGTGCCAAATGTGGTGGTCATGGGCGTTCATTCGCAGATTACTCCTGAGATAAACCTGAAGGACAAGATGTCTTTCGAGGCCTTTAAAAAGGTCGTCAGGCTGGTCACCAAGCCCTGGGCTGGAGCCGTTGACACGACAACGAATGTCGTCCTTGAGGGTGCTGGCTCTGCCATGCAGACCCTGTTGGACGCCGGGCGTTGTTATGTGAAGTGGTTCTCAATTAGAGTTCGGAGCTCCGATCCTGCGCCCGCCGACTGCCATAGTCGGATTGGCTCTGAAGATTGAGATAGTCGGGCTTGATTGGGAAACAATGACGTGGTTTATGTGCTCGTTCTGGGTAAATAGAATTTCTATCATTTATGGTAGTGATTTGTTCCTCGGATAGTTTAGTTACGTAGGCAATTGTGGAACTTTCTTGCTAAAATTTTTAAGAATACTAGTTGGGTCAAACCAATTAGTTCTTTTAAAATTTAACGATTATCAATTCACAATTAATTCAGAACTGGCACGGACTTGGGGAATCCGACTGTCTAATTAAAACAAAGCATTGTGATGGCCCTAGCCGGTGTTGACACAATGTGATTTCTGCCCAGTGCTCTGAATGTCAAAGTGAAGAAATTCAAGTAAGCGCGGGTCAACGGCGGGAGTAACTATGACTCTCTTTGGGGACAATGGGCTTCGGCCAAGTCGTCTTTGCACCTCCTCGTGGTGTCCCTGGGTTCGGCTAAGCAAGCGGCGACCGGGTTCTATGGGGTTACCATCCCCTTGAGCTCGGGTAAAAATCTTTGGTGCAGAACAAACAAATCAGCCTCGGATAACTGAACTTAACGTTCAACAATTACCTACAGCGTCAAGCTTAGGTAACCAAGAGATACCAGTCGAAGGTTTACCTTCATTGGAGTACAGGTGTACAATGTGCGAAAGATCCTTTGCCAGTAATCGCGGCTTAGGTCAACACATGTCACGGACACATAAGGACAGATTTGACGAACTGAGACTACGAACGGACATTAAAGCAAGATGGAGTGACGAAGAGTTGTGGATGATGGCGAGAAAAGAAATCGAGCTCACAGCGAATGGAGAAAGGTTCATTAATAAGGCTCTAGTGCAATTCTTTGCACCAAGAACCGTCGACGCAATCAAAAAATGTCGGCAAAGGGATATGTATAAGAAAAAAAATAGAGCAGCTAAGAGGTCAAGCAGCCCATATCCTGACACCTAATGAAACCCTTTCCATACCGCGCCGCCCTAGTTTAAGTGAGCAAGATTCTCTTGGACTGCCATCGGAAGGAACTGTTGCTCCATCTATGGAACATTCGGACAGTGAAATCATGCGGACATTACAAAACCTCGGTTCTGTAAGATGTAGTGACCGATGGAGAGTCGATGACTTGCAGTCTATCATAGATAGAATGCAAACATCGAGCAAAGAAGCAACTCTCCAATGCTTGTCGAATTATCTCCGGGAAATATTTCCCGATCAGAACAACCGCCCGGTTCTGGCGAGAAGGAGTGTAGCAGCTCCCCGCAATAGGAGACAATTCAGAAGACAACAGTACGCAATGGTGCAGCGTAACTGGGACAAGCACAAAGGTCGATGCATTAAGTCCTTGCTTGATGGACCTGATGAGTCGGTAATGCCCAATCAGGAGGTGATGGAACCATACTGGAAAGAGATAATGACACAGCCGAACCCCTCTTCATGCTCGAACGCCTTGTTCCACATGGAACACCAGCTAGAGAGGGCGTGGGCACCCATGACATTGGGTGAACTGAAGGCATCCAAAGTGACATTATCTTCTTCTCCTGGTCCCGATGGAATATCCCCGGCAACAGCCAAGAGTATACCAAACGGCATTATGCTTCGCATAATGAACCTGATCCTCTGGTGCGGAAAATTAGCAAAACTCTTCCGAATGGCTCGAACCATTTTCATTCCGAAAATGCCAAGGGCATCTCGACCGCAAGACTTTTGTCCGATATCAATCCCGTCGGTAATGGTAAGACAACTCAATGCCATTTTGGCATCTCGACTAACCACTCTGGTTGATTGGGATCCGCGGCAAAGAGGTTTCCTGCCTACCGATGGGTGTGCTGATAACGCGACGATAGTTGACTTAATCCTGAGGGATCGCCGACGAAAATATTCGTCTTGCTACATCGCAACACTAGATGTTAGCAAAGCATTTGACTCTGTGTCTCATGCTGCGGTATTCAACACCCTAACCGCATATGGCCTCCCAAAGGGTTTTGTCAACTATGTACAGAACTTATACAAAGACGGAGGCACCAGTCTCAACGGAGAGGGATGGAGATCAGCGGAATTCATACCTGCTAGAGGAGTGAAGCAGGGAGACCCGTTATCTCCCCCTATATTCAACCTGATCATAGATCGGTTGCTTAGGTCCCTACCCGAAGAGAATGGAGTCAACGTCGGAAACGCCATGACAAACGCGGCAGCATTCGCAGATGATTTGGTCCTATTTGCGACCATTCCGAAGGGTCTGCAGAAGTTGCTGGATACCACGGTCGACTTCCTGTCTTCCGTAGGGCTTACCCTAAATGCAGACAAATGTTTTACAGTCAGCATTAAGGGGCAACCAAAGCAGAAGTGTACTGTGGTAGAACCACGGAGCTTTCGCGTTGGTCTGCGCACGTGTCCAGCTCTGAAGCGCTCGGGTGAGTGGAAGTATTTAGGCATACAATTCACTGCGGATGGGAGGGCTCGTTTCAATCCTTCTGAGAACCTCGGTCCGAAGTTGGAGAGATTATCGCAGTCCCCCCTGAAGCCACAACAGAAGTTATTCGCCCTCAGAACTGTCCTCATCCCAGCACTCGCTCACCAACTAACTCTTGGGAGTGTTACGATAGGCGTTCTGAGAAAGTGTGACAAACTGGTACGAGCTTTCATACGGAAGTGGTTAGATCTTACGGCGGACGTGTCAGTCGCATTCTTCCATGCCTCCCATACCAGTGGAGGCCTCGGTATACCATCCTTTCGTTGGACAGCTCCCATGTGGAGGCTTTCAAGATTGACAAGCATTAAGTGGCCACATCTCGTGCAATCCGAGGTGGCCAGCACCTTTCTTGAAAAAGAAAAACGAAAGGCCCGAGCCAGATTATTGGAGGGAGTTAATGAACTGTTATCACGGACGAAGATAGACGAGTACTGGGCGAATAGATTGTACAATTCTGTTGATGGCAGCGGTCTCCGTGAATTAGCTAACTTTAAGCAGCAACACGGATGGGTCAGTCAACCCACGCGTTTGTTAACAGGGAAGGAATATTTAAACGGAATCAAACTGCGGATAATCGCCCTACCTTCAAGGTCTCGCACTTCGAGGGGAAGGCGCGAATTGGAACGGCAGTGTCGAGCAGGATGTGATGCTCCCGAAACAACAAACCACATCCTGCAAAAATGTTATCGTACGCTTGGGAGGCGGATACTAAGACACAACAGCATAGTAAAGTACCTTAAGCATGGACTTGAGAGACGAGACTATGTTGTCATTGCTGAACCAAGTCTGCAGGGCGAGAACGGATTGAATAAACCGGATCTGGTGGCCTACCGACGAGATCGCACCCTTGTGATCGACGCACAGATTGTGACTGACGGACATGAGACTCTCGACCGAGCGCACCAACGTAAGGTCGAGAAGTATGACAGACAGGACATACGGACGGCATTGAGAAAAGATTTCCAGCTAGACTAGTATCGGCCACACTTAACTGGCGTGGTGATAACCGGGGGGTATACCGCTTCCGACACTTGATGTATTATTGCGGGTACTCCAATAAAAAAAACCTGAAGACAATTCTCCTTTTCAACCTGCTACCTTGGTAACATCAAAGGGGTACAAACATCGCAATTGACATAAAAGGTGAGGTTTTTAGTAAGTAGGCGATAAGGTGAAGATGTCCTTTCAAACAGTGAATCGTGCATGATAGTAATAGATCAACTATATACTAGTATATTTAGATTTCCTCACCTTCGCGATGAAAAAAAAAAAAATAGCCAAATGCCTCGTCATCTAATTAGTGACGCACATGAATGGATTAACGAGATTCCTACTGTCCCTATCTACTCACAGTCGGTTGCAGATCGTTGAGATGTTCAGACGTGTTTTTGTGCCCGCTCAGCGGAGCCCCCGTATCATTGCGATAAGACTTCGCTGTCCACAGAAATCTCTGTTTACCACAAACAGAGCAGTGTACAAATTTTTGTGCTTCGTCCACGAGATAGCGGTAAAACGCTTATGTTTGTTGTAATCGCGCATTCTCTTTTGTGCTACGTACGTAGGAGTGTATTTTAGGCAGCTTTAGGCAAGCAAGCCCGTGTGCGTGTGAGTTCGTAGCGGTTCTCTTGTACGTGTGTGTGTGCAGTGCCGTTGATTGTTTTTATACCGCAACAGCTTTGTGCCGGTTGGTGATGTCACCACCGAAAAAGAAACCGTCTGACGAGAATGTGGCAAAGTCTGCGTCGACGTCGCAGTTGACGTCAGAGTTGCCATCGGAGAGACAGAGAGCGGGAGCGTCGTCGAAAGATGACGTTCTACTGAGTGAGAGGAAGAGGAAGGGGCGCCTGTCGAGGAGGGCAGCCTCTGAGACGATGCTTGACCACTCTAGTATGGATGAGGATGAGTCGGTGAGTGAAGGGGAAGTGAGTGAGGGGGAAGTGATATTGGGCTCCCATGGGAATCCTCGGAGGAACATGGGAGATGTTGCGAAGGAGAACTTTGGCTCTGTCAATAGTCTCCTTGGGCTTGTGGGGGATATTGTAGGTAGGGCGGCGACTGAAGCTGCCGGTTCCGCTGAGGCGCAGGGTGTACCACGAGTTGTGCAGCGCTCGGAGCCTATGAAGCAGAATGGGCGGGCCTCAATTGCCAAGATGAAGGCCATCAGCCTGGGCGTGCTGAAGTTGGCATTAGGGAATGGACTGGAGCAGACGCTGCTTTGTAGTCTTTCTGACTTTTTAAGCCAGTATGAGGAAGTGATTTTTTCGCTTATCGCGGAAAATGAGCGCCTGAAAGGACGTTTGGAGGCCGGCCCTCGTGTGGCTAATGATCATGCGGTGCATGGCCAGGGCAGCTAAACGCAGCTTCCGCCAGTGGGTGTGCCCAGGGTTGGCTCTGTAGTGGCTCCGCCACCCCCTCTGGAGTTGAGACCTTGCCAGTGTTGTCCAAAGCAGTAATGCTGCGGAAAACGGAAAGGCCGTGGTTGAAAAGGTGGTGAAGGAGGTGACCGTACCCGGTCAGCAGCGGAGCGGAAGCGTATCGTGGACAACACGAAGTTTCAAGAGGAAGGATTAGAGGTTAGAGTGAACGAGCAGCTTGTGCCAAATGTGGTGGTCATGGGCGTTCATTCGCAGATTACTCCCGACGAGTTCATGAGTAATCTTTTTGAGATAAACCTGAAGGACAAGATGTCTTTCGAGGCCTTTAAAAAGGTCGTCAGGCTGGTCACCACGCCCTGGGCTGGAGCCGTTGACACGACAACGAATGTCGTCCTTTAGGGTGCTGGCTCTGCCATGCAGGCCCTGTTGGACGCCGGGCGTTGTTATGTGAAGTGGTTCTCATTCAGAGTTCGGAGCTCCGATCCTGCGCCCGGCGACTGCCATAGTCGGATTGGCTCTGAAGATTGAGATAGTCGGGCTTGATTGGGAAACAATAACATGGTTTATGTGCTCGTTCTGGGTAAATAGAATTTCTTTCATTTATGGTAGTGATTTGTTCCTCGGATAGTTTAGTTACGTAGGCAATTGTGGAACTTTCTTGCTAAAATTTTTAAGAATACTAGTTGGGTCAAACCAATTAGTTCTTTTAAAATTTAACGATTATCAATTCACAATTAATTCAGAACTGGCACGGACTTGGGGAATCCGACTGTCTAATTAAAACAAAGCATTGTGATGGCCCTAGCCGGTGTTGACACAATGTGATTTCTGCCCAGTGCTCTGCATGTCAAAGTGAAGAAATTCAAGTAAGCGCGGGTCAACGGCGGGAGTAACTATGACTCTCTTTGGGGACAATGGGCTTCGGCCAAGTCGTCTTTGCACCTCCTCGTGGTGTCCCTGGGTTCGGCTAAGCAAGCGGCGACCGGGTTCTATGGGGTTACCATCCCCTTGAGCTCGGGTAAAAATCTTTTGGTGCAGAACAAACAAATCAGCCTCGGATAACTGAACTTAACGTTCAACAATTACCTACAGCGTCAAGCTTAGGTAACCAAGAGATACCAGTCGAAGGTTTACCTTCATTGGAGTACAGGTGTACAATGTGCGAAAGATCCTTTGCCAGTAATCGCGGCTTAGGTCAACACATGTCACGGACACATAAGGACAGATTTGACGAACTGAGACTACGAACGGACATTAAAGCAAGATGGAGTGACGAAGAGTTGTGGATGATGGCGAGAAAAGAAATCGAGCTCACAGCGAATGGAGAAAGGTTCATTAATAAGGCTCTAGTGCAATTCTTTGCACCAAGAACCGTCGACGCAATCAAAAAATGTCGGCAAAGGGATATGTATAAGAAAAAAATAGAGCAGCTAAGAGGTCAAGCAGCCCATATCCTGACACCTAATGAAACCCTTTCCATACCGCGCCGCCCTAGTTTAAGTGAGCAAGATTCTCTTGGACTGCCATCGGAAGGAACTGTTGCTCCATCTATGGAACATTCGGACAGTGAAATCATGCGGACATTACAAAACCTCGGTTCTGTAAGATGTAGTGACCGATGGAGAGTCGATGACTTGCAGTCTATCATAGATAGAATGCAAACATCGAGCAAAGAAGCAACTCTCCAATGCTTGTCGAATTATCTCCGGGAAATATTTCCCGATCAGAACAACCGCCCGGTTCTGGCGAGAAGGAGTGTAGCAGCTCCCCGCAATAGGAGACAATTCAGAAGACAACAGTACGCAATGGTGCAGCGTAACTGGGACAAGCACAAAGGTCGATGCATTAAGTCCTTGCTTGATGGACCTGATGAGTCGGTAATGCCCAATCAGGAGGTGATGGAACCATACTGGAAAGAGATAATGACACAGCCGAACCCCTCTTCATGCTCGAACGCCTTGTTCCACATGGAACACCAGCTAGAGAGGGCGTGGGCACCCATAACATTGGGTGAACTGAAGGCATCCAAAGTGACATTATCTTCTTCTCCTGGTCCCGATGGAATATCCCCGGCAACAGCCAAGAGTATACCAAACGGCATTATGCTTCGCATAATGAACCTGATCCTCTGGTGCGGAAAATTAGCAAAACTCTTCCGAATGGCTCGAACCATTTTCATTCCGAAAATGCCAAGGGCATCTCGACCGCAAGACTTTTGTCCGATATCAATCCCGTCGGTAATGGTAAGACAACTCAATGCCATTTTGGCATCTCGACTAACCACTCTGGTTGATTGGGATCCGCGGCAGAAAGGTTTCCTACCTACCGATGGGTGCGCTGATAACGCGACGATAGTCGACTTCATCCTGAGGGATCGCCGACGAACATATTCGTCTTGCTACATCGCAACACTAGATGTAAGCAAAGCATTTGATTCTGTGTCTCATGCTGCGGTATTTAACACAAAGGGTTTTGTCGACTACGTACGAAACCTATACGAGAGGTATGGAGATCAGCGGAGTACATACCTGCAAGTGGAGTGAAGCAGGGAGACCCGTTATCTCCCCCAATATTCAACCTGATCATCGATCGGTTGCTTAGGTCCCTACCCGAAGAGATTGGAATCAACGTCGGAAACGCCATGACAAACGCGGCAGCGTTCGCAGATGATTTGGTCCTCTTTGCGACCACTCAGAAGGGTCTTCAAAAATTGTTGGATACCGCGATCGACTTCCTGTCTTCCGTTGGGCTTACCTTAAATGCAGACAAATGCTTTACAGTCAGCAATAAGGGGCAACCAAAGCAGAAGTGTTCTGTGGTAGAACCACGGAGCTTTCGCGTTGGTCTGCGCACATGTCCAGCACTGAAGCGCTCTGGTGAGTGGAGTACTGGTGAGTGGAAGTATTTAAGCATACAATTCACTGCGGATGGAAGGGCTCCTTTCAATCCTTCTAAGAACCTCGGTCCGAAGTTGGAGGAGATTAACGCAGTCCCCCCTGAATCCACAACATAAGTTATTCGCCCTCAGAACTGTCCTCATCCCAGCACTCGCTCACCAACTAACTCTTGAGAGTGTGACGACATGCGTTCTGAGAAAGTGTCACAAATTGGTACGAGCTGTCATAAGGAAATGGTTAGATCTTCCGTCGGACGTGTCAGTCGCATTCTTCCATGCCACCCATACAAGTGGAGGCCTCTACGAGGCACTAGGAGAGGAAGACCCGAAATGGCGAGGCAGTGTCGAGCAGGATGTGATGCTCCCGAAACAACAAACCACATCCTGCAAAAATGTTATCGTACGCATGGGAGGCGGATACTAAGACACTACAGCATAGAAAAGTACCTCAAGAGTGGGCTTGAGAGGTGAGGCTATATTGTCATTGCTGAACCAAGTCTGCAGGGCGAGAACGGATTAAATAAACCGGATTTGGTGGCCTACTGACGGGATCGCTTTCTTGTGATCGACGCACAGATTGTGACTGACGGACGTGGAACTCTCGACCAAGCGCACCAACGTAAGGTAGAGAAGTATGACAGACAGGACATACGGACGGCGTTGAGAAGAGATTTCCAGCTAGACGGCGAGACGGAGGTAGTATCGGCAACACTTAGCTGGCGGGGCATCTGGAGTGGTCAGTCAGTCAAACGGCTGATCAACCTAGGTGTCATCAACGCTGGTGACAGCAGTGTCATCAGTGCCAGGGTGTTAAACGGGGGGGTATACTGCTTCCGCCACTTCATGTATTATTATGGGTACTCCAACGAAATAACCTGAAGACAATTCTCCCTTTCCACCTGCTACCTTGGTAACATCAAAGGTATAAAAATCGCATTTGACATAAAAGGTGAGGTTTTAGTACGTAGGCGCTGTGGTATTTCAATGTGAAGATGTCCCATCAACCAGTGAATCGTACATGCTAGTAATAGATATCTATATACTAGTATCTTTAGAAGATTTCCTCACCTTCGCGATCAAAAAAAAAAAAAATAGCCAAATGCCTTGTCATCTAATTAGTGACGCGCATGGTGAACGGACGTGTTTTTCGATCGCTTCCGAAAATCAAAAATAATTCGTCGCCGACTTCGTCGCTTTTGTTTTGATTCCCCACGCGAGTCTCGATTTTTTGTGTGTCGCGGCCACAGAAGCCTCGCCTTTCTTACGGTTGTTGCTGATAAGCAGCCTGTGCCAAAGTCGTAAACAAGGCAATAAAACACTTTGCGGTAAATTGCCTGAGTTATCTGTGAACAATTGACAGTGTGTGTGCGGTGCGTGTATCGGCTTTCGGTTCGCGTCCGCGGTAGGTGTACCAGCCAGCTTTTGTCACACGTGTGGTGTGTGTCGGGGTTTTAGTGTCCGAAAACTGCCAATAGAGGGCGCTGATTGGTGTGTGTCGCGGATTTCGGTTCCGGAAACCGCACACAGAGGTCGCTCAGCATGAGCGAAACGCCAACGCCAGGCGAGCTGAGCTGCTCATCGAGCATGGCCAGCGTGATGAGCGAGGGTAGCTCGAGTGGTACCCGTCGCCGAGGAAGACGTGGGAAGAGGAGCAAGGTGCCCTCAGATGACTCGCCGCCACTTTCGCTGGCATATGGGCAGTCGAAACGGGCCGCTGTTGAAGATGAATGGCCTTCAGGCGAGCTTATATTTAAAGCTCCAGTCGTCCCTGCCCCTGCTACCCCTGGTGCACCTGCTGCCGATGATGGAGCTGCTCCTGCTGCTGCCCCTGCTGCCGCTTCTCATGCTGCATCGCTAGCTGCCGCTCTTGCTGAGGTGAAAGCTGCTGTCGCCCGTGATGTGGCTCCACGCCCCGTGGCTGATGCTCCGCGCTGCCCAGCGACTGCAATAGTCGCCCAAGGCGCGTCGGCTGTCCTAGCCGAGCTGTCGTCAGTGCAGCTGAGCGTCAAGGACGCAGTCTTTCGTGGCAAGATGGATGCCGAGGCTGCTCACGCTGTCCACGCGGCGATTGCGACTCAGCTCGTCATGCTGATCAAGAATATATATACTTTATGTGGTCGGAGATGCTTCCTTCTATGCGTTACAAACATCCGGACAATTTCAATATACCCTCTTCAAGGGTATAAAAAAACTTTTCTATAAATAAGAATATGCGAGATTTTTCTGATAACACCGGAATACAAAAAAGACCAACTTTGTCAACGGGAATGATAGAAAACTTTTCATAATTTTTATTGGACGCTGAATTTAAATCATTTTTCCGTTTTCACCCAACATTTCATCATTTCATTTTACCATCGTGTGACCACATTAAGTAACGTTTTCTAACGAAATTTGTTTTCATGTTAGCTAAATCGAATGACGTTATAGAAAACCCAAAGACGACACATAGTTTTGATTTTGCTCATATACATACATACATTTGCATAGATACAAATTGTAGGATTTAAATATGGAATGGGGTTATTTTTTTATAAAATCGATTTTTCCAAGTTATTTAATTTGAGTTTATCGACCAGATATACATATGGAAAGTTTGCTATCTTCTCTGTTGGAAAAGCTTGTAAACCTGTCTAATTAGGTCGAACTTTTCTAGTCACTTTCTTAAAATTAGTTCAAATTTACTTTTGATTTTAAAGTAAAACTTAAGGGATGTTCGCTTAAAATTATTGAGTTAATATTATATTTCAAATATCAAGACTCTGAACTTTCAAATATGTATAAAATGATTTTCCAATTAACATGCATTTTTTTGAGTCAGGGAAAACAATATTATTCCTGAACCCCGGCTCGAACCTGAATCTGGGTTCAGCGACCTTCTGAACCCGCTCCGTGAACCCGAACCCAAAAAATTTCAAGGGTTCGAACCCCGGAGTGAACCCCTCCCGATTTTTAGAAGGTCTGCAGCCCTCATAAGAAGCATTTGTCCCATACATGTACCATTTCTGACTCAGAAATTCTGAGATCTGTTTTTTCATATGGACGGACATGTCTATATCGACTCGGCTGTTGATGCTGATCAAGAATATATACTTTATATGGTCGGAAATGATTCCTTCTGCCTGTTACATACATTTGCACGACTTTAGTATACCCTTTTTACTCTACGAGTAACGGGTATAAAAAATTAAAAAAAAAATGTAAAACCAGTACTTATATTTTTTCTTGGCATAGAACAAATCAAATGTCCCACTCAAACTTTTTATTCTAAGTTTACAAAAAGAGAGTAAATAATAGTTTTTTCAAAGGTATGTTAAAAAGATCACATACTAAATTTTTTGTATATCCTTGATTAAATACTATTTAAATTTTATCTAGCTTAACATCTAGTTCAATAGCTTTAGACAGTGGTGCCTCAAGTACAAGCAGATTTGTGTTGTTTTCTTGCTTGTCTGCCAGATCAGATGCCAATTTCCTCTAAAGTCGTGAACACTTACCGCTTGATTCATTGTTGATGTGCTATTTACTAAGAATACCATGCTCTACAATAACCATTTTTAATTCTTTGCATTAAATGTTTGAACATTTCGAGCTCTCTTTGCTACCTTTTTTTCAAGTAATTTTTAAAGTTTTTAAATTTTGTGTTAATTTTGTTTCTTTTCTCTACGCTCACCGCATGCTCCTTAAGCTGCTCAAAAATCCAGCTTGAAATTGCTCGGGCATTTCGTTGTTTTCAGCCCATACATGGCACAGCGTTGCATGGCTGAACTCAAACTTAACTGCAAATATCAAGAGAATGTGAGCAAAGCCGCAAAAAGCCGCAAAAAACATTAATAACACGATGAGATATACACTATAAGGTCAAACTTTTCATATTTACTTTTTGTCAGAAATTGTCAGAAAGTTAGTTTATACTCCACAATTGACGGGCACGTTGGTCAGGCTTTATTCAATATAAACACATAACAAAACGATGAACAGAAACAACATTTTACAAGAACAACACACAATTCGTTTCAAAACTTACATTCTACATACCTTTGCCTTCATTTTCCATATTTTACATTTAATTTTTATTCACGGGGTGATAACTGGCACAAGCTTAAACTTGCGTCACCGTTTCTCGTTTTTTAACACAACAAGCAGCTGACCGATCACTTGACTTTGCAGCCAAAATTTTTATAAAAAAATCCATTTATTTAATATTAGTTAAACATCATTTAGATTTTAAATAAAATATATACTGTAAGATTAAATGTTATAAATTCTTATTTTATTTAGATTCACTTCAACTGTTGCTCAGAGTGAATTACATATTTCTATTTTATAGCGAGCAAAATTGGAATGAGGTTTGCTTACCAAAACCTTAACAACTGGATCCAGACACGAGGGTTGTCCTATAGTTTTTGGATCATCATACCATATGTCGGTGATTATATCTCCGACATCAGATTTAATAAAATCGTTCAAAGTTTCTTTGAAAAATGGATCGTCGATCCATATTCTTCTTATTCGATTGATAGTCTTCTCGTCGACGATGTCCCGTCCAATCGGCGACCCATTTAACAAAAAGATCCCCGACATACAACTTGATCGGAATTTAATTTTATAGTAGCCCATGTCTGTTTGCTAATTGTAAGAGAATTTGTTCAATTTCAATGAAGGGCAAGACATCACGCTGGCCACTTTTGCTCATCACAATCTCTCGCACACTTTTTTTTTCATTTTTTATTCCCGTTACTCGTAGAGTAAAAAGGGTTTACTAAAGTCGTGCAAATGTATGTAACAGGCAGAAAATCATGTCCGACCATATTCTTGATCAGCATCAACAGCCGAGTCGTTTTAGACATGTCCGTCTGTCCGTCTGTCTGTATAAACACTTAGATCTCAGAGATCGTAAGAGATAGAGGTTTAACATGTATGGGACAAATGCTTTTTATACTAGCAGGCAGATCAAGTTTATTTTCAATTTTTGCCACGCCCCTCCCGCTTGCGGAATTTGGAAAAAACGTTATACCTCCCGCAGTTTTGATGATAGATGATTTGTTCCTTCTAGAGATAGTTAGTCATTCGTAATATGAATTGATTTGCCAAAAAAAAAAAATGATAAAGATCGGATGAGCGGTTCTTCAGTTATGAGCAAAAAAGGGTTAAATAGCCGAGTTAAAAAATTGTGGCATACTTTTCGGATGTTCACCCTAAGGAACTCGGGAACACTGTTTAACATGTTTTTTCATGCGTAACGGGTATATCGAAGTCGTTAGAGCCGACTTTAATTTACTCTCTCGTTAATTTTTGAATATGAGCTAATAAAAACCAAATTTCCAGATACACAGAGGGAAAAATGCACTGAAATTTTAATATTTACACTTTGAATCTAATATTTTCACCAATGATTTATCGTTAAATATGGAATTCGTAAATATAAAGTGTGTTACACTTTAATTTTTTTTTTAATATGACAAATTTTTAATTTAAATATGAAAATTTAATTTAAATATAAAAATATTTAATTAATTTTTGATGTGAAACATCTTTAATTTCGGTACGGACGATTTTAGTAGGAGTAAAATTTGATTTGAGCGTCACGTGACACTGACGCCAACCATATTATGTTGCTGTGTTTGCTTTGTGCAGTGGCTCGGCACACACACACAAGACGGTGGGTAGAGTGATGGCAGGGGGAAGTTTGGTGATGGGGGGCGGAGAGAGATGCAGAGAAGAGTTTAACAGCCTATTTCCACTATAATCACATATTTCGAAATGTACATATATTTTTTTTGATCGTTTTCATATGATATGTACATACTTTGCAGTGTTGTGAACTTGTGAATGTCAAGTTGATAACACTAGTTTACAAAAATAAAAAAAAAAAATTACCCATTTCAGCTAAAATTTTTTCTTAGTATAGTTTGGAATGGTGATCTAAAAAATCGATTTCAAAAATTTATTCATGGCTCCGTTTTTGAAATGTTAATTTTTTGAATTTTTTTTGGTAGGTACTCTTACATTTTAAGCCATATCTCAGTTCATAATCGTCAGATAGAGTCAAGTAAGAATTAAATCGAAAGGTAATGGAGCTGCCAATAATTGCGTGGAGCATTGTTTTTAAATCGTTTCAGTAGTTTGAATTCAACAACCAAGAATATTTCAAAAAAATCGATTTTTTGCTCGAAAATCCAAGAAATTTCATTTTTAAACGACTAGAAAAAATATAAAAAAATACAAAAAAATTATTTTTATTTTTTCTACTTAAGAATCGCACTTTTACGAAGAAAATACGGTATTTGTGAGGAAAATCGTGTAAGACGTACCATAGATTGATCAAATTGAGTAGAGGAACTAACAGTCAAATTTGAGTATATTGTGTGTTTCCAAAAATTAGCATTGTACGTTTCTTCGTTTTTTGGTCAAATTATGAAGTGAACGAAAAGCCAGAACAAAAATAAAAATTAAGAACGGAAAATATCACATTTTTTTGCACTAAATTGCTTACAGCTCCTGTGTTTGTTCACAGATTTTGATCATCGATATCTGTTTTTCTTCGTAGAATTGCTGTTCTTATGTAAAAAAAATAAAAATAGTTTTTTTGGATTTTTTTATATTTTTTCCAGGCGACCAAAAATTAATTTTCGAGCAAAAAATCTATTTTTTCGAAATATTTTTGGATATTGTAGTCAAACTAATGAATCGATTTAAAAACAATGTTTTACTCGATTACCGGCAGCGAAATAACCTTTCGATTCTTATCTTGCTTGACTCTATTTGACAATTATAAAGTGAGATACGGCTTAAAATGTAAGTGCCCCTACCAAAAAATAAAAAAAAATTATATTTCAAAAACGGAGCCATGAAAAAATTTTTGAAATTGATTTTTGAGATCACCATTCCAAACTACACTAAAAAAAATTGTCAGTAGAAATGGGTCTTTTTGGCTGTAAACTAGTGTAATTTGAATTTAAATTAATTGTGTATTACATCTTTGAAAAAACTTCTACAGAGCTTAGATCAATTAAATCAACTTACATATTGCGAGACATTATTATTATTATGCCACTATGAATACTTCTCAAATTGACAAAACACAATTTCAAGCTTGACTGTTTCGCGCATTTTTTGTTTTGCTTTTATTAGTGTTTGCCAAATAAAGATAAGGACAACTTAATTAAATTCTTGGCGTTCTCCATGCGCACCAGGATTTCCATAAAAGTAGTCGATTGTAGATCTAGTTTACCCGTTCGCTCTCTCTTGTGGCGGACACCATCACCAGAGCCTTCTCACATAATGTCATTTATGCCATGCCTTGTCCAGAATTCTCGCTTAAGGTTGAAATTTATGAGTGTTTTGCTGAGCGTACCTTACTGCGACCAAGTTCTCCTCCCGCATGTCTGAGCACGAATTCATATTAGTCCTGCCAAGTCACAGATTTGCTTTTTAGGAACTTCTTAAAACAAACTCTTTATTTTAAAAGAAAACCATACACATTTAAAAATAGCGCCTACTTGCGATCGCATCAGGGTTGATGTTTTGTGTTATCGATAACAAAATACCTAGTATTGATTTTTACAACACTGAAAACATTCCGGGTGAACGGACACATATTTTAAATATGTACATATTTTTCCTATGGGAAATATATTACATATTTTTTTATATGTGATAATATGTGAAAATACGTACATATTTGCTATAGTGGAAATAGGCTATAAGATCACACACCCACACTCAACATTTCATTTACAGTTCTTTACCTATGGCTCAGCCAAAAAATCAAAACAGAGAAAACTACCACAACAACAACGAGAGAACAATATAGAGCGTACTCCCACAACTTTTGCTGTAAACGCGAGAGGGAGAGTGAGGGCTACTAACTACTGAAAAGACAGTGCACTGAGAGCAGCATCAAACCGTTTTAGTTGTATAATGCACAGAGAAAAAAAAGATCAAATTCATGCCGATATTAACCAGATTAAAATGAACTTTACAAAATATCAATATTTTCATTTCATTTCTGATCCAAAATAATATCATTCACGTAAATTGATTTGTATTAAATAATTTCAGAATGATACTAAAAATGTTAATATGATATGTAAAAAAAATTACGATTTGAATTTAGTAAAATATCAATTTGATATTTTAACATATCGGCCTAAAATTGATATGAAACAAGTGAGAAAGTCGGTCAAGCCAGACTATAACATACTCTGTACCTGGAGTAGAAGCTGAATGCAATGCTGGTGCTGCGCTCATCTCAAAGTCTCTCTCTCTCCCTCTCACTCTCGCTCTCTCTCTCTCTAAGTTTGTGTGGTGTTAGTTGGGAATGGGTGGAAGAGGGTGGGGCGGTGGGGAGATGTACTTTTTTGCTCATAACTTGAGAACCGCTGATCCGATCTTTATCATTTCTTCAGCATTTTGTTAATTACTAACTATCTCTAGAAGGTACGAAACGTCTATCTTAAAAAATGTAGGAGATATAACGTTTTTTCCAAATTGCGGGGGCGGGAGGGGGCGTGGCAAAAATTGAAAATAAACTTGATCTGCCTGCAGCTAAAAGAAACATTTGTCCCATACATGTCAAACCTCTATCTCTTACCATCTCCGAGATCAGTTTGTTCATACGGACGGACGGACGGACAGACGGACAGACAGACGGACATGGCTATATCGACTCGGCTGTTGATGCTGATCAAGAATATATATACTTTATATAGTCGGAAATGATTCCTTCTCCCTGTTACATACTTTTGCACAAACTTAATATACTCTATGTACCTTCGGTACAGAGTATAAAAATATCATATTTTTTTTTCTGTGTGGTTTTCTTTTTCTGACAAAGTGCCATTGCTGATTTGAATACCAAGGTGAGAGCTTCTTTTTGATGTGAAACATCTTTAATTTCGGTACGGACGATTTTAGTAGGAGTAAAATTAGATTTCAGCGTCACGTGACGCTGACGTCGTTCATATTTTGTGTTGTTGTTTTGCGGAGTTTCCCGACAAACACACACACAAACACAAGAGAATGGTCCGAGAGGAAAGCGAAGAGGCAGGAAAGATGCTGAAGAGGGACAACTGGGTGGGTTCGGGGAAAGAACCGGGTGAGATCTTGGTGGGATCTTAGTGGGATCTGGTGGTTTTTAAGAGGGGTTTGGGTGGAGTCTTATAAGGGCGAGATCTGTATCGGGGTGAGATCTGGGTGGGATCTGGGTAGGATTTGACTGGGATCTAGCTGGGATCTCGGCGGCATCTGGGTAGGATCTGGGAGGGATCTGGAAGGGCTATGGGGTGGAACTGGAAGGGATCTGGTCGGGACCAGGTTGGGTTCTGGATGGAATCTGGGTGGGATCTCAACAGGATCTGGGAGGGTTCTGAGTGAGATCGGGGTGGAATCTGGGTAGTATCTGGGTGAGATTTCGTTGGCATTTGGGTAGAGTCTGGATGGGAATTGGGTGGGATGTGGGTGGAAACTGGTTGGGTTATGGGCGGGATCTTGGTTGGATCTGGGTAAGACCTTTGTGTGATCTAGATGGATTTTGGGATGGATATGAGTAGGATCTGGGTGGAATCTATGTGGGATTTGTGTGGTATATGGAAAGTATCTGGGAGAGATCTGGGTGGGATCTGGGAGGGATATGATTGGGATCTTTTTTTTGGTGGTATCTTAGCAGAATAAACTTCCTGAAAACCTTCAGCAAGTGATCTTGTTTCTGGTATTTCTACTCCCCGTTAATTTTCTTCTTTCGAAAGAGTGCCCTTGCTCATTTATATATGTACCATTGAGAGAGCTTGTGATTTGAACATAAGCTCTTAAGCTAAGCATCCTGTTTCACATCAAAGACTCGTGAGTGCTAGCGACACTCACTACTTTTTTTTTATTAATTTTTTATATTTATTTAGTTTGTCCTGAATCAAGGGCAGGAATCCGATAGGAGCCACTACCACCCACAACCAGTTGGGTCCTGAAACGAAATGATTTATATAAGAGATTAAATTTAAAAATGTTTACTTACTGTGGGATTCGAACTCGGAGCCATTGGTCTGAGTTGGAATGCCGTCCCTCTCTACCAGTTGAGCTATTTCACGTGTTGGTGGCAAAGCGTCTAGAACACTACTTGTATAGAATGGAACTTACCAACTGCCTAAAAACATGAGAACACTTCTAATTCTCACGTACGAACTCCGCAAATTATCTCTATATCTATAAAAGAGAGTGTCCTGACTGATTCACTGATTCACTGATTGGCAATCATCGCACAGCCCAAACGGTAAGAGAAAGAGGGCTGTAATTTTCACAGGAGTTTCTGTTGGTGGTGAAAGTGCGTACTAAGACGGGGTTTTGGAAAATTCCACCCGGAAAAGTCGGAAAAGCGTCGGAAAAGTTTGTATGGGAAAAATGCCATTTTTCATCCGATTGACTTGAAACTTGATTTGTAAGCTTAGTAAGCGAAATAATTCGACACGTGTTTTCCCGATTTTGGAAAATCCGCCCACGAGGAAAATTCCCGGAAAATTCTGCATGAAAACAACTATTTTTCATCCTATTGGCTTGAAATTCGGTTTGAAAGGAAAGTAGGTGAAATGAATTGAAATGTGATTTTCCGAAGTTGGAAAATTTGACCCAACGGTCGGAAAATTCCCGGAAAATTTTGCATGAAAAACACTATTTTTCATCCGATTGGCTTGAAACTCGGTTTGTAAGGACAAAATACGAAATAATTTGAAATGTGATTTTTCAATGTCGGAAAATCCGCCCACGAGGAAAATGGCTGGAAAACTCTGCATAAAAAAATCTATTTTTCATCCGATAGGCTTGAAATTCGGTTTGAAAGGAAAGTAGGTGAAATTAATGGAAATGTGATTTTCCGAAGTTGGAAAATTTGACCCAACGGTCGGAAAATTCCCGGAAAATTTTGCATGAAAAACACTATTTTTCATCCGATTGGCTTGAAACTCGGTTTGTAAGGACAAAATACGAAATAATTTGAAATGTGATTTTTCAATGTCGGAAAATCCGCCCACGAGGAAAATGGCTGGAAAACTCTGCATGAAAAAATCTATTTTTCATCCGATAGGCTTGAAATTCGGTTTGAAAGGAAAGTAGGTGAAATTAATGGAAATGTGATTTTCCGAAGTTGGAAAATTTGACCCAACGGTCGGAAAATTCCCGGAAAATTTTGCATGAAAAACACTATTTTTCATCCGATTGGCTTGAAACTCGGTTTGTAAGGACAAAATACGAAATAATTTGAAATGTGATTTTTCAATGTCGGAAAATCCGCCCACGAGGAAAATGGCTGGAAAACTCTGCATAAAAAAATCTATTTTTCATCCGATAGGCTTGAAATTCGGTTTGAAAGGAAAGTAGGTGAAATTAATGGAAATGTGATTTTCCGAAGTTGGAAAATTTGACCCAACGGTCGGAAAATTCCCGGAAAATTTTGCATGAAAAACACTATTTTTCATCCGATTGGCTTGAAACTCGGTTTGTAAGGACAAAATACGAAATAATTTGAAATGTGATTTTTCAATGTCGGAAAATCCGCCCGTGAGGAAAATGGCCGGGAAATTCTGCATGCAAAAAACTATTTTTCATCCGATTGGCTTGAAATTTGGTTTGTAAAGTCAAAATCGGAATTAATTTTTGTTTTTATTTTCCGATGTTGGAAATACCGCCGGGATGCCCACTGGGAAGTGGTTGGGGAGTGAATGGGTTGTGGGTGGTAAGTTGTTTTGGAAGTGGGTGGAAAGTGGGTGGTAAGTGAATGTAAAGTGTGTGGAATGTGGCGGGAAGTTGGAGGGATGTGGGTGGGATGTAGATGGGAAGTGGGTGGGATGTGGGCGGGAAGTGGGTGGTATGTGGGTGGGATGTTGGACGGATGTGGGTGGAAAATTGGTGGGATTACGCTGTGCATTGGTTCTATACTGTTGAAGGCGCAGCGAAGCGCGACGGGATATTTGCTAGTCTCTATATATATAAAAGAAAGTGTCCTGATTCACTGATTCACTGACTGACTGACTGACTGACTGATTGGCAATCATCGCACAGCCCAAACGGTAAGAGATAGAGGGCTGTAATTTTCACAGGAGTTTCTGTTGGTGGTGAAAGTGCGTACTAAGACGGGGTTTGGGAAAATACCACCCGGAAAAATCGGAAAAGCGTCGGAAAAGTTTGTATGGGGAAAATGTTATTTTTCATCCGATTGACTGGAAACTTGGTTTGTAAGCTTAGTACGCGAAATAATTCGACACGTGTTTTCCCGATTTTGGAAAATCCGCCCACGAGGAAAATGGCGGGAAAACTCTGCATAAAAAAAATTATTTTTGATCCGATTGGCTTGAAACTCGGTTTGTAAGGATGGAATACGAAATAGGTTGAAATGCGATTTTCCGATGTTGGAAAATTTGACCCAACGCACAGTGGTCGATTCTGCCAATCTAGCAGGCAATAAATGCACATTTCAAAACTCCAATCTTGTAAATGTTTTTAATTTTCTTGAAAACTAACATCCCGCCAATATTTATTCCGATTTTTAAATTTTTGCTTAGCCGATAGTCACGACGTCGTGAGCGTACAAAACTTCATATACTTTTTTTACCATACCTAAAAACATTTTCGCGCCTTTTCAAGCCTTTTTGTTTTGGTCTGAGAAAAATAAAGTTTTGCGATAAGTTGTGAAGTAAGACTTAAATTTGACAAAAATTGGTATGTATTTAATAAAAAAAATTTGTGTTTGTCCTGTTCTTGTATGTGTTAGTGGCAAATCGAAGTCGAACTTCACATTTCATTTGGAGTACTGCTACTAACACACCTGCGACTTTCGTAGAGTAGAACTTTTGATATTGGCCCGTATTGGTATTCACTCTTTATTTGTTTATTAAAATTGTCAATTGTGAATCGTCCAGTGTCAAACTGAACTGCAACTATCCGCAAATTATCAGTTCATTACATTTTATAGGCAAAATGCCAGTCTTAAGAAGCACTCCCTTCTCTTGGTTGAACCACAACCGAAAAAATTATCCTAGGAATACAATAGATGATTTATTGCATGCTCTATTACTGTTGTCATACCCTCTAAAATCGTCAATATCAAAAAGTACTTCATAGTGCTCGAAAATTTCATTTAACTCGATAAAGAGGCCATATTACTTCAAGAAAACGACTTAGATTTGAGGAACTCAGAAGATGAATAACATTTATTTTTATACCCTTGGAGAGGGTATATTGAAATTGTCCAGATGTTTGTAACGCAGAGAAGGAAGCATCTCCGACCACATAAAGTATATATATTCTTGATCAGCATGACGAACTGAGTTGATATAGCCATGTCCGTCTGTCCGTCCGTCCGTCCGTCCGTCCGTCCGTCTGTCCGTCTGTCCGTCCGTCTGTTTCTATGCTATCTCCTCCGTCAGTTTTAAAGCTATCGTAACCAAACTTTGCACGAAGTCTTTTGGTACAAATACGCTGCACATTTGTCGGAACCGGCCGGATCGGATGACTATAGCATATAGCTGCCATAGGAACGATCGGTTGAAAAACTAGTTTTAGTGAGAAAAACTTTTTTGTTTTCAATGATATCGCTCTCAACGCTCGTATTTATAAGTTTTTAATGATTTCAAATAATTTCACCAAGGCTTGTCGAAATTGGACCACAATATAGTATAGCTGCCATACAAACTGGCAGCCATATATCAAGCTCCAAGGGTATATAAACTTCGGTCGAGCCGAAGTTAGCTGGCCTCTATTTTTTTTATTGAAGTTTGAGTTCTTCTTATCATTATTTAAGTGTAAATAATTTATGACTCAATTTTAAAAATTTTAAAATTAAAAAAATAGAGGCAAGCTAACTTCGGCTCGACCGAAGTTTATATACCCTTGGAGCTTGATATATGCCTGACAGTTTGTATAGCAGCTACACTATATAGTGGTCCGATTTCGAAAAATCTTGTTGAAATTTTGTAAAATCATTGAAAACTTATAAATACGAGCGTTGGGAGCGATAACATTGAAAACAAAAAAGTTTTTCTCACTAAGACTTTTTTTCAGACCTAACTTTTGTATGGGAGCTATACTATATAGTTGTCCGATTTCGACAAGCCTTGGTGAAATTATGTGAAATCATTGAAAACTTATAAATACGAGCGTTGGGAGCGATAGCATTGGAAACAAAAAAGTTTTTCTCACTAAGACTTTTTTTCAGACCTAACTTTTGTATGGGAGCTATACTATATAGTTGTCCGATTTCGACAAGCCTTGGTGAAATTATGTGAAATCATTGAAAACTTATAAATACAAGCGTTGAGAGCGATAGTATTGAAAACAAAAAAGTTTTTCTTACTAAAACTAGTTTTTCAACCGATCGTTCCTATGGCAGCTATATGCTATAGTCATCCGATCCGGCCGGTTCCGACAAATGTGCAGCGTATTTATACCAAAAGACTTCGTGCAAAGTTTGGTTGCGATATCTTTAAAACTGACGGAGGAGATAGCATAGAAACAGACGGACGGACGGACGGACGGACGGACGGACGGACAGACGGACGGACAGACGGACATGGCTATATCAACTCAGCTCGTCATGCTGATCAAGAATATATATACTTTATGTGGTCGGAGATGCTTCCTTCTCTGCGTTACAAACATCTGGACAATTTCAATATACCCTCTCCAATGGTATAATAACATTTTTAAAATTAAAATTTAAATTAAAAAAAAAAATTTTTTTTTTGTATTAATTTGTTTTGTTTATACACAAAATAATTCCAAAAATTAAACTTAATTATTTTGTATGTTATTAATTATTGCCTGTCAGATTGGCGATTGTGCCACCACTGTGCAACGATCGGAAAATTCCCGGAAAACTCTGTATGAAAATAACTATTTTTCATCTGATTGGCTTCAAACTCGGTTTTAAAGGACAAAATGCGAACTAATTTGAAATGTGATTTTTCAATGTCGGAAAATTCGCCCACCAGGAAAATGGTCGGAAAATTCTGCATGCAAAAAGCTATTTTTCATCCGATTGGCTTAAAATTCGGTTGAAAGGAAAGTAGGTGAAATAATTTGAAATGTGATTTTCCGAAGTTGGAAAATTTGCTCTGACGGTCGGAAAATTCCCGGAAAATTCTGCACGAAAATAACTATTTTTCATCCTACTGGCTTGAAACGCGGTTTGTGAGGATAAAATACGAAATAATTAGAAATTTGATTTTTCAATGTCGGAAAATCCGCCCACGAGGAAAATGGCCGGAAAATTCTGCATGCAAAAAACTACTTTTTACCCGATTGACTTGAAACTCGGTTTGTAAGGTCAAAATCGGAATTAATTTTTGTATATATTTTCCGATGTTGGAAATACCGCCGGGATGCCCCCTGGGAAGTGAATGGGTTGTGGGTGTAAGTTGTTTTGGAAGTAGGTGGTAAGTGGATGTAAAGTGTGTGGAATGTGGCGGGAAGTTGGAGGGATGTGGGTGGGATGTAGATGAGTGATTTGCGGGTTTGATGTGGGCAGGAAGTGGGTGAGAAGTCGGTGGGATGTGGGCGGGAAGTGGGCGGGAAATTGGCGGGAAGTGGGTGGAATATGGGCGGGAAGTGGACGGGAAGAGGGCGGGAAGAGGGTGGGAAGAGGGTGGGAAGTGGGTGGTATGTGGGCGGGAAGTGGGTGGAATGTGAGCGGGAAGTGGACGGGAAGAGGGCGGGAAGTGGACGGGAAGAAGTGAGTGTGAAGTGAGTGTGCGTTAGTTCTATACTGTTGAAGGCGCAGCGAAGCGCGACGGGTTATTTGCTAGTTCATATATCACTGCTCGACAAAATGAGAGTCGATTTTCCCCCATTGGACCAAACCAACTTTTTCTCAAGTAAATTGGCGTGACCGCTGATCACGAAAATCGCCATAAAAACAAAATCTATCGACGCGTTATCGAGATATTATCGATAAACCGTTTTTTCGATTTTTCAAGAAGTTACCCCCACTTATACCCTCATAACTTTTTTGTTTTTCAAACGAAGTTAATGATCTAAACAAATTTAAAAGACAAAACTTGACCAAACAGTTTGTTTTCGGAAAAAAGAGAGCTGGGTCGTGTGCTTTTAACGCTATGGGTTCAAATGGAGAAAAAAAATGTTTTTTTTTTGCCAAATTTGAAAATTTATCGAAATTAAAACGCTTGTAGATTCATAATTATACAAAATTGTTATGATTTTTTGATTGGACAGTAAAAACTATTCAATTTACTTTTAAATAAGCCCTCAAATGCAGAAATCGGACATAAAGTGGAGTTTTCAAGAATTTTTTGTGAAAATAGACAAAAATTTAGTTTTCCTTCAAGGGGCGTTTTTTTCGAACTTTAAGTGTGTGATTTTAATAATATATCTTAAAATAGACTAATAACTATTTATTTTGAACTTTTTCAAAATAAACTCCACCACTTTTTAGTATACGTGAAAAAATTTTATCAGAACGTGTTCAACATGGAAAAAAGATACCATGGTTAAAACCTGATGAGACCGTCTTCTGCTGGACTCTAATCTCCGAAGACAATGTGCCCTATAAGAGAAATTCAAACAGGATTTCTTTTCCAACTTCTATTTCTGTAAATAAAAATAAAGACAATGTTCAATAATGTAGCTCATTCAATGCAATTTTTAATATATTGCATCCTATTCTTTATTTTTATTGCACTTGAATAGAGAATAAGACACTAGTTAATACACTTTGAGAAAGACATTTCCATAATCAATATCATTGTAAATTGGCATCTTGCTAACAGACGATTCGGTGGGAATTATGATCTTTATTTCTTGTTGAATAGACCGATACTTTCGGTAGGCAAAAGAAACAATCAAATAGATGATTGTTCTGCTCCCTCTAATGTCCTGGGACAATCAATGGCATCCGTATTTTTTTTCTTTGACTGAGAGGTTGAGGTTTAGGCGGCCACAACAGCCCATCAATCAAAAATTTGGTTTATGACCCTTAATAGAGGAAAATTCAACCTATTTATCTAAATTTTAACAAGCATTACTTCGTTAAATATGACTTTTAAATCTTAGTTATTTTTTATATTATTATTTTTGGCATTTTTTACCAACTTTGACCATTGATATCTTAAAAACTTGACCTGCTAGAATAATTTTGAAAATTGACTTTTTCTCAGCTTGAAAGCCTTCGTCGAACAGTATCAACCTCAATGACCCAATATTTGTTGAACTGTGTTATTGTCATGGTCTTATCCGAGAGTCTACAAGGAACGCATACAGCTAAAAAAGTGGTGGTCTATATCTTGAAAGTGTTAAAAATAAAATTTTATTTATTTTGCAACAAAATTTTATACATATTAGAATAATTCTATGCCTGAGCTTATTAAAACCACTCACTAGATGTCAGAAAAATAAGTCACAGCGGTATTTGAATTTTTGCCTATTTTCACAAAAAAATTCTTGAAAACTCCACTTTATGTCCGATTTCTGCATTTGAGGGCTTATTTAAAAGTAAATTAAATAGTTTTTACTGTCCAATCAAAAAAACATAACAATTTTGTATAATTATGAATCTACAAGCGTTTTAATTTCGATAAATTTTCAAACTTGGCAAAAAAAAACATTTTTTTCTCCATTTGAGCCCATAGCGTTAAAAGCACACGACCCAGCTCTTTTTTGTCAGAAAACAAACTGTTTGGTCAAGTTTTGTCTTTTTAAATTTGTTTAGATCATTAACTTCGTTTGAAAAAACAAAAAGGGGGGAGGGGGTAGGGGGGGGGTCAGGAAAAAAAGGAAAAAGGGAAAAAAAAAAAAATTTGATAAGGGGGAGAGAGTTTTTGGTTGTGGGGGGAGGTAAAGGGGGAAAAAAATTAGTAATAGAGGGGGGGGGGGTAGAGGGAGAAGGGAGGTGGTGGGGAGAAGGGAAAGGAAAAGGGGAAAAGGGGGGGGGGGGGTATATAAATCAAAGAGAAAATTAGTTGATTTTAATACAAAAATGTCATAGTAATAGTAGATTTTATGGAGAAAGAAAAATATGATGTTTATACACAATTCGTGGATAAAACTCTAAAAATTTTAAAAATATTATAACAACAATCAATATTCTTGATTAGTTTAGTTTCTCGTGAGATCTGAAGATGTCGATAATATTATACTAACGATAAACAGTAATAGCTCAGAACTGATTTAATTTATTTCCGGCATAGCGACATATCTCCGACGACATATCTCCGCTCAGTACATTTTGCCGGCGGAGATATGTCGCTTTTTTGTGGCGGAGATATGTCGTTTTGAAACGAGATACCTCCGCCGTGATCAATGACGCTTTCAAACGTCATAACTCCGCCATTTATCACAGCGGAGATCTGATTTTAAAACGATAATATTTTAACAAGCTAATACATTTTTTAACAAGTTAAGATCATATGAGCCTACATATTTAATTTTTTTTTAAATATTATAAATTAAAATGGAATAAAAATATTTACTCTAATATGATCTTAACTTGTTAAAAATGTTTTAGTTTGTTAAAATATTTTATACAGTTTTAATATGGCAACATTTTTGCTGATAAATTACAGAATTTTCAAAAAACCGTCCAAAAATCATTTTCTTTCTTTATTCATGGATAAGAACAAGTAAAGCACGTAATGTTTTGCTCCAAAAACTTAAAAAAACTAATTGACAGCTATTTTGGTACGAAACTTGAGTACATAGGAAGAATGACAACATCAAAACTGATTTTTTTCTAAATACACACTTTTGGGGCCGTTCTAAGGGATATAGAACTGTTCAAATTGTTAAACTTTGTTCAGAAGAGTTGTTTGGTATCTCAAAAGCTTTACTTTTGCCAAAGAAAGTATGCAAAAATTTCACATATTTTTTAAAGTTATAATCAAATAAAGTCAAAAAATACGTTTTTGAAAAAAAGTTTTTGTAGAAATACTCCCGGAAAACATGAGTTTTTTAAAAAACTTTTTAAAACAAATTTATTTTGCAGACTGTCAGCTACAACTTTGCTGAGGACAGTTTGCAGCTATCACCAAAACTGAATGAGCTGTTTGCCCAAAACTTATGACACCTTTTTTTTGTTGTCACACCCAATTTGCAAAACTTTAAGGGTCAAAAAAAAAGAAAAGTGCTAGCAATCTAGCCAAACACTGATAGGGTTTTACTCAGTTCGGGTAGCTCTTCCGCTCTTCTTTTGAAAGGACCCTATGTCCTAAAAATGGGTTATTTTTCAATAATTTGTAATTGTCAAGTTATTGTACTCAGTTGTATCTGTAAATTGTTGTTTATACTTTATTAATTTTTATAAGATATAAGTTCGTGATCGATCTGCAAAGAAAGGCCGATTTGCACGCAAATTCAAATTTTGGTACTTACACTCAGAGAAAAAGTAGAGAATTTCACTCCTGAATCAAGAGCAAAAGTAGGGTAAGAGTGAAAATTCTTGATCCAAGATTGAATTTTTGATCCCGTCATTCTTGACTCGACAGTTTCAGTACTTGGTCCAAGTACGAATAATTCTCAAAATAAAAGACTAAAAATAATAGTTGAAGGGGGTAGAGGTTTGGGTGTGAGAGACATGACCGAGACCCCAGGACAACCCGTCCGACCGACGTGGTGATGTTTGTTCCGCGCTGCTCGCCACTCACCATCAGCCACCCCACCCACTTTTTTCTAAGATGTGATTGATTTTAAGTTAGTCACATAACAGATAAAAATTTTTTATTTTACTTACTTTACTGGGACTTGAACTCGGTACCTCGAAGACTGCAACATACACATTTGGACGAGCATCTTTACCGACTCGACTATTCTCGATAAGCTACAAGCAGCGGCGAAAGCATATTTATGAGGCAGCGCGGTTGGCCAGCCGCAACAGCTCGACCGTGGATCAAGTCCCCGGACCAGCATTTATTTTTTTCCTTTTTTTTTATTTTTATTTCATTTTATTTTTTAATGTGGTGTTTTAAACAGGGATCGCAAATAAGAGTTATGGACTTTAAAAAAATCAAAGCCAAATAAGTGTCCTAGACCCTTTTGGAGACACCCCATATACGAATTTTGAGTGAGCAATCCAAAATCAGGATAAACTTTTATTTTCAATTTTTAAATAAAAATCGAAAAATAACTCTTATTTTTATTATAAAAATTGAAAAATAAGATTGATTTTGAATATCTTTTAAACTAAAAGTGGACATATATCTATGATCTATGATTCAATACCTTTCCAATGATACCTCACATGTCCTTGAAGGATCAAGGATAAGGATTAAGGATACCAATTTTTTTTATTGATTCAATGCCACTTTTTATACATTTCGCTCACTTATTTCAAGTCTGCCATAACTCAAACACGTTAGAAAGTCGGTCAAGCCCTGCAAAGTGAAATAGCAGATGAGTGTTTTAGTCCCAGTTTATGTAAGCACTAGAACTACTTTTTGTTCCTATGGCAGCTATATGCTATAGTCATCCGACCCGGCTCCGACAAATGTGCAGCGCATTTGTACCAAAAGACTTCGTGCAAAGTTTGGTTGAGATAGTTTTAAAACTGACGGAGGAGATAGCATAGAAACAGTCGGACACACGGACATGGCTATATCAACTCAGCTTGTCATGCTTCCTCTTGTGCGTTACAAACATCCTGACAATTTTAATATACCCTCTCCAAGGGTATAGAAATATCTCTTTGTCTTTAACTCGGAAATCATATCACCTTTTAAACCGCATATCGATTTGTTTTTTATGCCCGTTACTCGTAGAGTAAAAAGGGTATACTAAAGTCGTGCAAATGTATGTAACAGGCAGAAGGAATCATTTCCGACCATATAAAGTGTATATATTCTTGATCAGCATCAACAGCCGAGTCGATATAGCCATGTCCGTCTGTCCGTCCGTCCGTCTGTCCGTCTGTCTGTACACCTAGATGCTCTTGTTTTTTTAGATGATCCAATAAAGAGCTATCGTTTCACTTTTGAACTGGCTTAGCCGGCTGGTTCGGCTTGCTTCGTAGTACCAGCCTACACTTCAAGTTTTCAGTTCAAAGCTTAAGTCATTTCCAAGGCTGAAAACCTCTGAAATTCTGTAAAAGGTTCGGCTTTTAAACTTAAATTCTATAGAAACAGCCCTTTCAATAATATCAATGCCGGACTCTCTTCTTATTTACAAGCAAAAATTGTGAAACTGATACGTTTTTTATGCTCTATCTATGTTCTTCATTGTTGGTCATCCATGGTTTGGGGTTCACTATTGTCAAAACCATGGCAATTTAGTTATTTTCCTTATGATCTTGACAATGTTCTTTACCTTTGGTCATCTTAAGCATTTCGCGGTTTTGTTACCATTGAGATCCCTTACCTGCGAATTGCGACTTGATTTTTCACTTGGTTGACATTTTCGTCTTTCATAATTACTATTTTTATCCTCCTTGGTTTTTTTCGCGATTTAATAAGTCTTCAGTCAGTGTAAATGGTTTAAATGCCTCGACTATTACAAAGTACACTCCGTGTACTCAACTAAAAACCATTTTGTACTTAACTAAAATTGTTTAGTACGCACGAGTGCTGAACACAAAAAAGTTCGGTACTTGCTTTTTTCGGTCGGTGCGTTACAAATTATTTACCGTTCTTGAGATTTCGTACAGTAAAATGTAAAATTGGCTATATAGCTCCTCCAACGGGGCCAAGCCATATTCTCATATCACATGGACAGTATAACATATAAATATCAGTTTGAAAATTGTACACAAATCAGTGTACATAATACAGCAAATATTTCTGCATCATTAAGTCAAAATTAGTCATTTTTGAGTTATGACAGACTTGAAGTAATTGAGCGAAATGTATAAGCAGCGGCATTGAATCAATAAACGAGAAAGGCAAGGCTAACTTCGTCCGAGCCGAAGTTTTTATACACTTGAAATCGCTTGTCTCAACGGTTAGCGACTTCGACCAAACTTCGCAGATCAGCTTAGAAACATTTAATATTACGCATGACCGAGATTGAGAGCGGTAATATTGAGAAAAAACCAGTTTTTCCCATTAAAATCCATTTTTCGACCGATCATTTGTATGGCAGCTACAAGAAGTAGTTATCCGATCCGGTCGGTTCCGACATATTAGCAGCGTGCAGAGAAAAGAAGACTCTGTGCAAAATTTCAGCTAGAAACAGACAGACGGACAGTCGGACGTACAAAGCTTAATCGACTCAGCTCGTCACGCTGATCAAGAATATATATACTTTATGTGGTCGGAGATGATTCCTTCTATGCGTTGCAAACTTCTGGGCAAAATTATAATACACTTTTCAAGTGTATAAAAAAAGGGTGTCGGAAAGCTTTCGTAAAATTCCGACAGGCCTCCTACGCTCGGTGGAACTCAGACAAACTAAAATTTCCGTGCCTCAGCGTCGGAAAGCTCATAGTGTCGCTAACTTGACAACACAAACAGCTGATAAAATTCCGATGGGGTGCTAGAAGAAAAAATAGCTTGTAATTTTTCCGACACCTACCCGTCGGAATGTCAGCAGCAAAAGTTTGACGAAAATCATTGATTGCGCATATTTTGAAACCAACGGTAAGATTTTGAATTGCCCATGACTTCTACATTCCATATATCATCCAAAAATATCTAAATATTAGCAAAAACCATTAACTAAATTTAAATGCATGCAAGTCAGCGCAGTGTAACCGTTTCACATTGGGTGGTATTTTGATGAGGGGTGGTATTTTGGCGTTGTACAGTCACACTGCATCGTCCGCTGGGTAACCCATCGGAAAAAGCTGTCAATTTAGCTAGCGGACGATTTAGTTTGTCTGAGTACTAAGCTTAAGCAACTGATTGTGTTCTTCTTATGATTTATAGAAAGCCTACTTGAATACCAGTATTCGAAACAAATTTCAAAATTTTAGGATTTCTTGCCATAAATACATAATTGATTACTTATAAAATTTTAATAATACAATTTTTAATAATAAATGATTATCGTAACAACTATGAAGATTATCTCAATCCAAGAAACCCTTTTCACAATCACCACATATTTCCTACCCCCTTAAACTACACCCTCTACCACAACAACACGTCTCCAAACGCGTTTGGAGGAGTAGCGCTTCTTATCCACAACTCTCTTCAACATTGCACCTTGAACGTAAACTCTTCAAATAATATCGAACTTATTGCAGTTTCGATCCAGTCTAAACTTAAATTTAACATATACTCCACCTATATAGCCCCAAACAAACCATTCACTACCAACGGACATACATTCCACACCCATATCAGCTTAATCGGAGGCGGCGACATCATAACCTAGCACTAGCACCAAAGTCTCATCAATCGTTACCATTCAAAGACATTGAGGATGATGATGATAATGATGACTACCATGAAGTTGAGACGGGGGATGATGATGATTACTTTAAGTAGGATAAGTCTTCTAGAGATCATTCATATGCTTCAGCAGCAGCAGAAAGCATGACAATGAATATGTATTCTTTTGAAAACCCCCGTGCTGAAGATGATGATGACGATGATGATGATGATGATGATGACATTTTCCACTCTCAGACTGCTAGCCACATTGATGCCAATGCTTCAGCCGGGGATGATGATAATCAATATAATCTCAACATCAGCGAACTGGCCAAGGCGAAACTTTTGGATAAATGTTATGGGCCATATAAGAAGGGGGCCACTAAAACCTTATGACAGGTCAGTTCACAAATAAATGTAGCGCATCAGCACCTTGAGTTTTCTGATGGTGAAAGTTTACCGCTCTCATTAGGGCTATACTCGCTAATTTTCCATAATGCACCTTGGGGCTATGATGCTGATGATTTAAATGCCTGCAAGGGGATACTATTGAAAACCAATGCACATAAAACAAATTTTCAATCAGATGGCCACCAATTTATGCCAATTGATGGGTCAGGACTACTCACAATGATGAATCTCAACACAACATCAAAACCCAATTACATTTACTGGGATGACCCTAATGAAATAGTTGATCGCTTGCGCCTATTATTGGCTTCCCAATCGGCAGGTACACCCAAAAAAAATTCAAATTGAAACTGAAACTAGTATCATTTTTTTTGTATCAATGTTAGCCTAGAAAGTACTGTATTGAAACTTGGAATATTAATTTAATGCGCAGAAGTATCAATTTGAAACTAACAAATTTTTTTTTACCCTTACTCCTAGTGTAAGTTTTAATAAATTGTAAAAATTTTTGAAACGGGGGGGATTTTTTTCCCAAAAATTTTTTTTTTTTAATAACAAAAACCGCGTGGTTTTTTTTTTTTTTTTTTTTTCTCCCTCTCTCCCTCTCTCTCTCTCTCCCTTCCCTCCTTTCTTTCTGTTTTTTTTTTACACCTAGTTTTGTGGGGTGGGGGGTGGGTTTTTTTTTTTTTTTGGGTTTTTTTTTTTTTTTTTTCCGCCATTTGTTTTTTTTTTTTTTTTTTTCCCCCCCCCCCCCCCCCCCCCCATTTATAAAAAATATATATTTTTTTTTTTTTTTTTTATTTTTTTTTTTTTTTTTTGGTTTTTTTTTAATTAAATTTAATCGATTTGTTAAAGAAATGGTTAGGATCGGGGGGTTGGGTTGTTTAGAAAGCCCCCGCTACTGTTTTTCTGGTAACGGTTTATATGTTGGAGCAATTTTTTTTAAGTTCGAAATTTCGAAGAATGCATGAATTGTATGAGAAAGCAGGCCAAATGTGGCAGCTGGCGATGCTTGACCTGTCAAATTTAATTATTTAATTTATGCACAAACAATTCAATAATAGGCTATTCATACTAAGCACATCTAACATCCAACATCTTGAGTTTAAATCAGAGGCTGCAAAACACACAAGGTCATTTTGGAGTCGCGTGTGTGTGTGAGCCACGCTTTTGCACTTGTTTGTTGTTGCAAACGAGTGCAGTGTAAGCTCGTATACTGTCGGAGTAGCAACGTCGCTGATACTCTGTGGCTTTTGTTGACACAGCAAATAGAATCGTGTCAAACTTTATTTGAAATGCTTATTAACCATTTGCTCTGCCAACATTTTTAAGATTTTGTCTTGTAAAAATGTTAAGAGGGTCGATGATAGTAACATGCTACAAATCTGGCAAATTTCGCCTTGCCAAATATTTTTGACTCAGGATGTTGGATGCTAGATGTACTCAGTAAGATTAGGCTAAAAAAAGTAAACGCTATGGAAGACGACGTGATGAAGATATCTATATGGATTTTAAATGGAGCACACTTACAAGGAAAATTTAATCAGCTAAGTATTAATGTTGCTGTGGTCGTTTTTTGAAAACATATGTAATAACAAATGTAATTATTCAGAGAGGACACATAACATGCCACAATGCTGAAGTGCCTGTTTCAGCGCTTTGCATGTTAGCGCACAACGCGAGAGGTATCAAACAAAGACAGCAGCTGAGAGGCGTTTTTCGCGTTTTTTCTTCAGAGTCTCTGAAGGAGTAACGCGCTACGTGTATGGGTTTCATCAAATGGCACATCAGTACAGTGATTCTAAAAATATACCATTCTCGTGGACATGACACATGCAGTGGGAGACCAATGTTCTCCATAGCGAGGTGTCCACACTTGACAAATTCAATTATTAGTGTAAAGAAAATAAATTTTAAATAAAAAGATAATGTTTTCAAAATGTTCTTTATTAATTTTAATGGCAGTTTGTAACAAACTGAAATTATACTACAAACTTGATAAGAAATAATATTAAATTGATAAAAGCTAGTTTCAAAATGATACTAAAAGTTTGATAATTGAAGTGTCAAATTAATAAGACCTAGTGTCAAATTGATACTAATAAAGTAATACAAAAAAGTGTCAACCAGATACACGGTAGTATCAATTTGAAATCCTCGAAGTATCATGTTGATACTTTCGAAGATATCAATATGATACTTGGAGTATTAGAAAGAATTCGATACTCAATAGTTTCAAATTGATGTCTAAATTGTGTCATTTTGATGACAACTTTTTTTGGGTGTAATACTAATCTACAGAATGAAATCACATCAATCTATGAAGAATTACGTGAAGCTGAAATCATATTTTAATAAATAAAGCATGCGAATGGCATTTAAACTTATAAGCAAAATGTCAGTTGACAAGTTTGGTCATTTCTCCAATGATAAGGAGCGATCTGAGCATTTGATAAGGGAGGTACGAAATGTGTCGGGTTGTGTTGTTGATTTCAGAAAAAACCAATTCGGAATTCCGCGAAACCCATCAATAGCGATGATTTGGTCGTGAAAGCATATGTGGATGAGGGTGTAAATGCATTAGAAAACAGCATATCCAATGGGCTTAAACAACGCAATGATCGCGTGAATAAATTGGAATCTTCAATGGTTGGGTTGGTTAAGATGGTGGAAAACGTTAATAACATCATTAATGAACTGATTGAGAAAATAAAGAGCACAAATAGTTTTGTCATCAAAATCAACCAATTGTAAAGACTCTGAGTATTACCGCAGATGTGGGTCTCTATCGGAAAAGTCCATTTGCGAAAAGATAATAAATATACTGTGCGTTGATCGCACACAAATTATATTCATTATGACCGTTGACAAGTTTGGTCATTATGCGACCAATAATCAAGAATATTCAGCAGAGTTGAAGCGGGATGTTCAAGGCTTGGTGGGCTTATTCATTGATGGTAATGGTGATCTAAATGCTCAAAAGAAGCGAATCAAAAATTGTGCAACACCCATCGATGTTGACGACCTGGTGATGAAAGAATATGTTGATGCTAAATTAACTCAGATGGAGAACATCATATCGAATGAGTTTAAACAGCGAAATCCCAAAATAACCGCAGTGGAAAAGAGTATTAAAACTGCAATAGCAAGAGTAGAGGGATTTGAGAAAACTCTCGATAATTGTAAAAACAAATTGGCGAGTATAGAGGAGGACATTTTTCAATTTATAATCACACCAACCTCTGCTCATGTAAAAAATACGAAAATACAAATGGAAGAGGTGCCCATCATTCCGACTCGAATTAAAATGTAAACACAAATGGTCAGTGCATTGACGAACCCAAATTAACAAACTGAGTGGCAGCAACAGCAACAAATTTAACAAGCGAGGGTTGGTAAATGAATTGCATGCACCTTCTCGCAAGAACTTTAAACGTCGCGACGTAGAGTTGTGACAAAGGGAATAAACGGTTTGTGGCAGGCTGATTTAGTCGAGATGGGAGCATACGCTACATTGAACAATGGTCATCGATACTTACTAACAGTGATTGATACATTTTCCAAGTTTGCCTGGGGCGCAGCCCTAAAAACTAAAACTGGCAAAGAAGTCACCATGGCCATGGAGAAAATTTTCAAATCTGGTCGCGGTACACCGATTAACCTGCAAACCGACGATGGAACCGAATTCTACAATAGTATTTTTAAGGCACTAATGCAGCGATAGAAAATCAATCATTATTCAACGTACAGCACCCTAAAGGCTTCTATTGTGGAGCGATTCAATAGAAGCATGAAAGAGCTAATGTGGCGTGAATTTAGTTTTAATGGTACACATGAATGGGTGAAAGAATATCAAAATTTAATTGACGCATACAACAAGAGGTGTCATAGAACTATTAAAATGGCCCTCATTGATGTTGATGCTTCGAATGAGAAACACATTTTATCAACTGCATACAATCATCTAAAGATGTTCATCAAATTGAAGGTAAGTGATAGTGTGCGTATCAGTAAATACAAGCATGTCTTTGAAAAGGGGTATACCCCCAATTGGACAACTGGAATTTTTAGAGTAAGTAAAGTAAGAAGCACAGTCCCAACAACATTTATGTTGAATGATTTAAATGGTGAACCGATCAAGGGCTGCTTCTACCAAGAGGAGTTGAAAAAGAGTAAATTTCCCGACACATATCTCGTTGAAAAAATTCAGAAAAGGAGCGGCGACAGGGCGCTTGTCAGCTGGTTGGGCTTCCCAAAAAGTTCCGACAGCTGGGTAAACAAAAATGATATTTTGTAAATGTATTTATTGTGAAAATGTTTTTTTTTTTTGTTATTGCTTTTGTATTTGAGAATAAATAAGAAACCAAAAAAATTACAAACACTCGCGCGCACACTCGCGTGCATTACGCATTTTTTATTTGACTTGGGTTGGGGGTGGGGGTTGGTCATAAATTTAGCCTATATGTTATTATCAGCATTTTTGGAATGATATTTGGAGGTCACGCTTGACCACTTGAAGAACAATCTTTGGCACTCTAATACATTTTTATGTATAAGAAACCAACAAATTATAAACACTCGCGCGCACACTCACGCACACACACACACACATATATGATGTTTGAATGAAGACTCAAAAAAATTACGCATTTTTTATTTGACTTGGGTTGGGGGTGGGGGTTGGCCTATATGTTATTATCAGCATTGTTGGAATGATAATTGGAGGTCACGCTTGGCCACTTGAAGAACAATCTTTGGCACGAAAATACATTTTTATGTTTTTGTTTTTTTGTGTGTTGGGTGTGTTTACACTGAGGGCATATTATTTTTTACATTTTATTTTTAATCGGATTTTTTTGGTGTTTGCATATTCATTTTTTTTGGGGTGGTGTCGTGAGCAAAACAAATTTGAGTATAAAATGGGTAGAGCCACAAGCTCAATGCTGACAGTCTTTCGTCGTCACAGTTCTCTAAAGCAAGCAAAAGTTTGAGACGCATACGCATGGGGGCTAAACTAGTTACGCACTTACCATTTTGATTTTGTTCAAATGGTTATGTGGGGTGGTGAATCCCATTCCCATCACAAACTTGGCAAGTTTACCTACAATTTCATTGAACGCGGTCAGTGAAAGCGACTTCATCATACGATTGCCATCGAATGATACAATTGTTGTATCAAAGAAGTTTCTCCTCATCAACAACAGCATGCTGATTAACGATGGGGTAATAAATGGGACCCAATCCAAAGGTGCTACAACTGAGGGGTATCAGGCAACAACAGCATCACCCCCATTATCGGCGACAGAAGCAACAATAACAACCATTCTTCTTCCTCATCACTCCACGCCTGATCACCACCTCTATCTTTCCTATTCAAACTTGGCATATCTTTAAGCATGATTTCATGCAAACTTATTAGCTCTCTATTTCCCTTAGCAGATGATGATGTCAAAACTTTCTCCTTACGCTTAATGCAGCTAATTGAAACCACCTTTTTTTCAGTCGATGCTGAATACGTACACTTAATATCAATTTGATATTAAGTGTATGATATTCTGAAATATCTATAAAAGTCCTCCTTGCTGTCTATAACACCCCCTATGAGACTCTAACTTTATTAGGTTATCCCTAAAGCCTTTAGGCTAAAGCCTTTTGGGATAACCTAATAAAGTTAGAGTCTCAAATAGGGGGTGTTATAGACAGCAAGGAGGATTTTTATAGCTATTTCAGAATATCATACACTAATTATCAAATTGATATTAAGTGTACGTATTCAGCATCGGCTTAGCTGCATTAAGCGTAAGGAGAAAGTTTTGACATCATCATCTGCTAAGGGAAATAGAGAGCTAATAAATTTGCATGAAATCATGCTTAAAGATATGCCAAGTTTGAATAGGAAAGATAGAGGTGGTGATCAGGCGTGGAGTGATGAGGATGAGGAAGAAGAAGAAGTAATTTTCATACCCCATATAAATAATTTCCAAAATCTTTTAAACAGCAATTTTATTGCAGCATAAGCAAAACAATTTTATCCAGTTCTTTTTTCATTATATGATTATTAATACTGACAACAAAAAAAAAAATTAATTTTCATATTTCTTAATATACAATTATTATTATTAACAAAAAACAATTTGCATAAAATTTGTATACACTATTATTAATACTAAAAAAAAAATTATTTTCATATATAAATATTTACTACTTTTTTTCTTTTCTTTTTTTAAAAAAAAAAAAATTTCAAAATTTATTGTATTTTAACATTATTAATTAAAATAAAAAAAATGTTAATATAGTATTTTTACATTTAAAATTTTATAATCACTAACAATAATCTTTAAATAAAAAATTTTCTTGTATTTTTTTCTTTTGATTTTCTTTATTTTAGAACATTTCAGTGTCATTGTATAGCAACTCTAAATTGATTTCTGCAATTGACAACTCTTCATCATTTTCCTCTGCCTTTTTTTTGGGAGCATTGAGGGTATTGTTTTGATGTTGCGACCGGAAAATATTTGCTTCTAGGGTGGCAATCTCCTGACCATACACAACTGCATTCGCTTCTAGCAAACCAATGCTTGTTTTCAGGTCACGTTCTTCGACCCGATAATGACCCCAAGCATATGAATGAACCCGATCAGCTTGAATCATACGCTTGTCATCATTGCCACTCAACTTTTTTTTATCCGATTTGTATAAATTGTATGCCGTTTCGAACGAAATACCAGCATACTATCGCTGAATGTTTCCTGTTTAAGCAAACAGTTTTGCAGTGTAAGTTTCTCAACGGCACACTTTTTCACACCCTTTGATTTTTTAATGGTAAGCTGTACACCATCAATAGTGTAAGCATACATTTTAGATCTTAGCCCAACGAATTCCCGCATTATTTTCCCATTGGACTCATCCTTAAAAAAACCCAATCTCTTTTTGTTTGTTCGCTTACTCGGACGTATCAAATGTCTGCTCAATATCTTCTCTGATATCTTCATACAAATCATTTGTTTTAATGGTGAAGATGAAAGAGTCAGTGTCCATCAGAGAACGGCTTCATTCGATTGCAAATCGCTCACACATTAATCAACACCCGAATAAACTGGCGTTGCGATCAATACTCGAACTTGCATGCGCAACATGCTCGCCCCTGAGTTTTATTCAATTCAATTGTTGGCACTCTGATTAATAATCAAGTTCGCTTCATACCATTCAGTTCGGGTGTTTTGATCGCTTGCTCGTCGACGATTATTCTGAGCGAACGAAAATCATCTCGTATGAATAAAATCATGCAAAGACGCATATGTTGAAGCAGTGGCGCCCATGACCATTGCGCCAGCTGTGTTTTGTTGTTGTTGCGCTCTGACCTGCAACAACAACTTCATATGTGTCTCTCTTCTCTCTCTCTCTCTCTCTCTCTCCTATGTCTCTCGCAATGCGTTGGCCTGAGTTGGCTGAATTTCGAACACACAAACAAGTGTCGCATCAAAAAGTTCTAGTTCAACCGTTTGATGCGAACGCGGTATGAGTTGAATCTCTT
Source organism: Lordiphosa clarofinis (assembly GCA_018904275.1). Lineage (NCBI taxonomy): Eukaryota > Metazoa > Arthropoda > Insecta > Diptera > Drosophilidae > Lordiphosa > Lordiphosa clarofinis. The sequence goes on from JAEIGQ010000129.1 coordinate 216,380, forward strand.
TGATTAAAAATATTTGTTGCGTGAATAAATGTGATTAAAAATGTTGCATCAGAAAACTCTGACACAACCGTTCGATGCCATTGCGGTTTGAATTGAGTTGAGTTGAGTCTAGAGTTTCGTGACATGATTAAATGTGAGTAAGAATTTTTGTGCATGACGCAATCAAAAAAAAAGTGATTTTTGCAGTTCTCTGGTGTCCATGTAGTTCGGACTCAAGTCATCTTCGAATTTAGGCAACATGTAGCTGTAGTGGAAATCATACATTTTCCACTTGGACATATCCAATACAGCAAACCCAATGTAAATGGGTTTGTTGTAGCAGATGTTTAATCGCTTCATTTGAAATGCGAATAAATTATCGGAAAATTGCACAGAGCTATGAAAACTTGCCTTTGCGACAAGCTCTTGACCACACAATTTGTACCGCCCTGCAGTATGCCGCTGTTGAGGCTCCCATTCACTGATGAGCTTCAAGTCTACTCGCTTTTCAATATTTTCTAACGCTTTACCAAAAATGCTATTATTTAGCAATTTGAAAAAATCTTTTTCAAATGCATTTTTTACATTTGTTCGGTGCTGCGTATTCAAATCGATGTATGGCTTGAGCCAAGGTTTCTGGGCAAACCGTAAAACCCGATGCACCTTTGTGAGCTCCAATCCATTTCGCAGACACTGCTGCAAATTTAAGTAATGAATTGCATACTCTACTTTTTTACATAGATCAGCAATTAGTTTTTTGCTTTTACCACCAAGTGGGGGTTTTTTGTTTGACGGACAAAAGGGAAGGTCATTATGCCGATCATGAATGTTGAAGGGATATTTCAAATCCACTTCAAATATATACCCATTCTCTGAGTCGGCTGGTATGCTTAAAATTTCGAGAGTCAATCTCCTCCTGAGTGAGCCATTGAAATTCCCCATGTGGCAGACTTTGAGACATTGCAAAGCCATAGAGGTTATTGGCATCGAGGTATATTAAATATTCACTCTCTTTCGATGGATCAAAATCGGACATATATTTATTGTTCGCATGGCTATAGCGTTTGGGGCATTGCACCAAGCCTCCACGAATTCCACACTGAATGAACCGATACATATCAATATCGGTCAAAAGCTCATGCTCAATTTGAGTACTCTTGAGCATGGCATCCCAAGATAACCCAGGAATTGTATAATAGTGGGCAGGGTCTAATTTGTGGATATCCATACATATCCGCCGGAAATTTTCAAAAACATCAGTCAGTAGCAAGACGTCCGTTTTTAAGTACAATTCAAGATAATCTTGAATTGTTGCACATGAGAATTTCTCCCACACTAGAATAGAGAGAAAGTCAAACTGTAAAGACGTGCTTACATCGGGCTCCCGTTTCCTTGCGCATTTTTTGTGACTCCTGCAGCAAACAAAGTCGAGGGCAAGTCGAGGTTACCACAAAGGGGCCAAATTAAAGCCATTTCTCGGTGGACACATTGGATGCAAATTTTCACTCAACATCAATAATTGTTGCATACCTACAGGCTGAAAATAAATAAATCGAAGCAAATTCAATTAAGCTGCAAAATGAGTTCACCTGTAACACAGGCACCGCAAAAGCGAAAGCTAGATAATCAGGGGTGCCACAGAATTCACTAGCGATTTGGCTTCTAGCGATTTGCCAAATCGCTCGAATATTTTCGCCATGCCACAGAACTTCGAGCGATTTCATTTTTTTAGCTTGTTCACAAACCCTTTCGAACTTGACTGCGGAGGGTAAACACCCCGCAAGTGAAAACTAAATTTAGCCTTTTTATGTGTTTTTTTTTTATTTATCAGGGGTGCCACAGAAATCACTTTCGCTCTAAATTCGCTCGAATTTCATTTCGCCCTGCCACAGAGCCTGTTTTCGAGTGATTTGCAAATCGCTCACTCTTGAGTCGGCGATTTGCTTAAATAAGCACTTAAAATGCATTTAAATTGAAATAACCCTTGTAGATTCTTGAAGGGTGTTCAATTTGTGAATAATCTACATCAAAATAATAGAACATTTAACACGTTAAGTTTAATAAATAAGTATTTTACTAAATCGCTAGTAAATTCGCTAGTTAAATCGCTAGTGAAATTGGCCATTCACTTCTTTTACATTCTTTTACATTTTTTTACATTTTTTTTACATTTGAATTTCGAAATTAATCGAATTTATTTTAAAAGTGTATACAATAGCGATTTTTGTGTTAAATGAGAGATAAAAAAATTAAATTTACTAGCAATAATTTTTGCTTTGATATGTTGCTTAATTATTGTGCAATTTGCAAATCGATTGCTGCCAATTTGAGTTGAACAAAGTGGCAACGCCGAAGCTAAAATAATGACGAGAAGCCGCTCAAATGTTGGTAAATTGTATTGTTTTATAATTATAATTAAAATAAATTATAAAGCGGAAAGCATCTAACAGATGTCTAGAGCGAAATTTGTTTTGGGCCTCAATCTCGCAATGAGCGACAGGGAAGCTGCTGCTGCAGCCTGAAAGAACTGACTTTTAATCTGGCCAACTTTTTCCTCCGATTGCTTGAATTAAATAATGCGTGGCCCAATGTTATTTTTGAGCACAGCATCGTTTACCCGTATAATCTTGCCTTGTATGTATGTATATCGTCTGATTTAGAAAGGAGGTCAAATGCGGATCCAAGGAGGCTGCACTCTAGCGTCTTCTTACAGATTTGCTTCTTCCCTAAATCGTCGATTGCCATCTGTCCTGCGAGAATCATTTATTTAATTAAAGCAAATCTTTTGCTAACATTTTCGTTCGCAGTTTTGGCGTAACCGTGCTGCATGCATCTAGAGTTGCAAGGTATCATTTTTTTTTTGGCGGGCAGAAAATTTGAATTTTTGTCTGCGAAATAAAAAAAATTTAGCTCAGTTGAGAAAATTAAGTTTGTTTTGTTTAAAAAAGAACTTACCAAATAGCTCACATTCAAAACATAAATAAAAAACCACATGAAAAGGCTTAATTTAGTTTTCACTTGCGGGGTGTCTACCCTCCGCAGTCAAGTTCGAAAGGGTTTGTGAACAAGCTAAAAATTAAATCGCTCGAAGTTCTGTGGCATGGCGAAAATATTCGGGCGATTTGGCAAATCGCTAGAAACCAAATCGCTAGTGAATTCTGTGGCACCCCTGTATGTTTTGAATGTGAGCTATATGGTACGTTCTTTTTTAAACAAAACAAACTTAATTTTCTTCAACTGAGCTAAATTTTTTTTATTTCGCACACAAAAATTCAAATTTTCTGCCCGCCAAAAAAAAATGATACCTTGCAACTCTAGCTGCAGCACGGTTACGCCAGAACGGCGATCGAAAATGTTAGCAAAAGATTTGCTTTAATTAAATAAATGATTCTCGCAGGACAGATGGCAATCGACGATTTAGAGAAGTAGCAAATCTGTAAGGAGACGCTAGAGTGCAGCCTCCTTGGATCTGCATTTGACCTCCAGGCTGTAACAGCGGCTTCCCTGTCGCCCATTGCGAGATTGAGGCCCTTCAGAAAAGCAAACCAAATTTCGCTCTAGACATCTGTTCGATGCTTTCCGCCTTATAATTTATTTGAATTATAACAATTTCGGAAAAATAATCAAATTTACCAACATTTGACCGGCTTCTCGTCATTATTTTGTCTTCGGCGTTGCCACTTTGTTCAACTCAAATTTGCAGCAATCGATTTGCAAATTGCACAATAATTAAGCAACAGATCAACGCAAAAATTATTGCTAGCAAATCTAATTTTTTTATCTCTGATTTAACACAGAAATCGCTATTGTATACACTTTTAAACTAAATTCTATTAATTTCGAAATTCAAATGTAAAAAGGTGGCACCACTGAAATACTAGCGATTTGGCGAGTCGAAGTGAATGGCCAATTTCACTAGCGATTTAACTAGCGAATTTACTAGCGATTTAGTAAAATACTTATTTATTAAACTTAACGTGTTAAATGTTCTATTATTTTGATGTAGATTATTCACAAATTGAACACCCTTCAAGAATCTACAAGGGTTATTTCAATTTAAATGAATGCATTAAATGCTTAAAATGTTAAGTGCTTATTTAACAAATCGCCGACTCAAGAGTGAGCGATTTGCAAATCACTCGAAAACAGGCTCTGTGGCAGGGCGAAATGAAATTCGAGCGAATTTAGAGCGAAAGTGATTTCTGTGGCACCCCTGAATATATCTCAGGATATGCCTGTGGGAATGGCGATTCAGGATCTGACAAGTGTTATGTCAAATCTATTGGACCTTAAACTAAAGGATCTACCGACAAAGTCTGACCTGGAAAATATTAAGCAGGATCTTAAAGGGGATATTGGAACGATTTCACAACAGGTCAGACAACTTGCAGAGGAAAATGATCAATTGAGGAATCAAATAAATGGTTTGCGGGCAGACAGGGAAGAGGATAAAAAAATAATTAATAATCTGTTGGAACAGCAAAAAAAGAAAAACGTAATAATCAAGGGATTAAAGTCAGAAAGTGACGGAAGAAATGCTGTGAAATCCCTGATTGAAGAAAGACTAATGCTGAAAGAAATCCGTGTCAAGGAGTAAGGAAAATTTATGATCGAGACGGCAAAATGGGTGTGATCACAGAATTCGAATCACAAGAAATAGCAGATAGGGTTTTGAAAAAAGGCCCAAAGTTGAGGGGCTTCTCGGTTTATTTGGAAAAGGATTTGACCACCGAAAAGCAAAAAAAACAAAGCGGTGCTCCTCGAACTGAAAAAATCGCTACTGACTCTTGATTAAAGCCGGAAAGTAAATGTGCAGAACGATAGTCTGAACGTCGACGGATATTGGATGTCGTACAACAACGCCAAAGTTCTTATGTGTCAGGGAAAACCAGCGGAAATAAAACTTAAAGAACTGTTTGGCAACCCACTGAATCTGTCCACCCTAACCTACGAGCAATTAGAATAAAAATTCAATCAAAAAACTAGGTAGACACAAAAATAATTGTAATAGTACTAAGTCCATCTCCAATTATTCTAGAATAAGAAGATTAGCCGTCAAAATAATAATTCGTACACAAATGCCAATGCTTGTAATGATGTAAAAACACAACAGATTAGAATACTCTCCTATAATGTAGCAGGACTTGCAAAGAAAGTACTTTTCACCGAGTTCTTCAGATTCGTGGCTTCATTCGAAATTTTTGCTCTCTCAGAGACGTTTCTTGAAACGGAATTAGTGAATATTGAAATGATGTTCAAAAACTATGCCCTAAAATGGATACCAGCCGTTCGGGTCAGCAGCAGAGGAAGAGCAAGTGGTGGAATGCTGTACGGTATAAAGAAGACTCTTTGCGACAGCAGAGTGGCGTGTTTTCTGGAAATAGATAACAACACCTTAATAAAAACAAGTAAGACCATTGCAGTCGAGTTAGCTCGACTTCAAAATACCCTGTACAATTGACAAACACACACATACACAAACAAACACACACGCACACATACACACAAACGCGCCCTCACACACGCGGGCGCAAGCAGCAAACGTAATGCGTAATAAGCAAAGCGTGGGGGGAGGGGGGGGGGTGCAAAAATTGTTTCGTTAATAACTTCTGTGTTTTTGCTCAGATCTCAATGTGCTTTTCAGAATAGATAGATTATAGGCCTAAAATAATATATAATAAGCGACGAGGTTGTAACTTTAAAATTGTGGCTCTGACAGTTTTTTGCGATTTAAGAGGGGAGGGGGGAAATTTTGCAAATCTGAAACAAACTTGATCTGCGTACGGTATAAACCTATCTACATGCAAAAATTTGTATCTCTATCTCTTATAGTCTCTGAGATCGACGCGTTCATACAGACAGACGGACGGACATGGCTAAATCGACTCGGCTGTTGATGCTGATCAAGAATATATATACTTTATAGGGTCGGAAATGCTTCCTTCTCCCTGTTACATACATTTGCACAACTTCATGATCCCCTTTTACCCATTTTCAATGGGTACAGGGTATAATTAATGGACTGGATACTGACACGTTGTACATACTGCCGATATATATCAACTGCAACCATTGGAACAGAGACATTGAAAACCTATACAACCTTTTTTGAATCAGCTACAAGCCGAAGATAACCTTATGATAATAGGCGATTTCAATGCGAGAATAGGGGACTTGCAATTATGTGGGCATAGTCCGCAGCTCGTGCAGACGCGACTGGTAGAAAGAAGAGAAGCCAAAGACAAGGTCGTAGATTCGAATGGTCGTCGTCTGTGCGAACTAATACAAATGTTTGGATTTACTGTTGTGAATGGTAGGACAGCCAGCGATTCACCGGGAGAATATATATTTTTTCGGGGGGAATCCCGATCCACAATAGACTTTTGTCTTGCAAAAGGGAACTGGCTCGAACTTATAGAAGATGTCAAAGTGCATGAGATGATATACTCAGACCATCTTCCATTAGAGATATCACATAACCTTGCTATAAATCAGTCTGCCTGCACCCAGCAACTAAAACTCCTGCCCAAGCTGAGATGGTCGAACAAACACATTTCTCGCTATAGAAACAACCTAGACCGCAATCTCCAAGACGGAAATGTACCATGGAGCACCCCAAACCAGGGTTCGGAATTGCACTTTGCACGCTGCTCGTGAGTGCAACTGCTGCACACTGCACGCGAGCAGATACCAACAGTGTGCAGCAGAGTGCACGCTGCTCGTGTGCAGGCACCCACAGCACACGAGCAGGTGCACCGTGCTAGCGAGTAGTGTGCACTCTGCTGCACGCTGCTCGTGTGCAGGCATCAAGTGCACGGTGCAGGCAGCAAGTGCACCGCGAGCAGGCACCGAGTGCAGGCACTGAGTGCACCGCGAGCAGGCACCGAGTGCAGGCACTGAGTGCGCCGCGAGCAGGCACCGAGTGCAGGCACTGAGTGCGCCGCGTTCAGGCACCGCGAGCAGGTACCCGCTGCTCGCTGTGTAAAGGCGTTGTTGTTGTTTATATTTGCATATGCAACCAATTTGAGGAGAATTTATGACTTTAAAACATTTGCGTCTGCGTACTTGTCTTATTGCGGGTACAGATTGTATTTTGGTTTATCAAAGGGTGAATTGGATAAAAATAGGTAAATCGTTCTTTATGGTAAATATCCCATGTAAAGCTGCTTGCTGGCCCTTAACACAGGTATAATTTTTATATGTTTCGTAAGCTGTAAGAGGGTGGAAAGTGGCCCAAATTGTATACGGGTCATTCCGCGGATTTTCCGGATCCGGTGTGGGCGGTTACCGTAATAAAAAAAAACAGTCCAATTTGGTCCACTTTCCACCCTCTACAGGTTGCATATGCAAATATAAACAACAACAACAACGCCTTTACACAGCGAGCAGCGGGTACCTGCACTCGGTGCCTGCTCGCGGTGCCTGCACGCGGTGCACTTGCTGCCTGCACCGTGCACTTGATGCCTGCACACGAGCAGCGTGCAGCTGCTGCACTCTACACGCGGAATTCCGCTCGCTGCACAGAGCAGGAGCCGAAAAGAGTCAGTGCGGGCCACTCATGAGCGAGCGATTCCGAACCCTGCCCCAAACGAAATAGCAGACTTCCTCACAAAATGCATCACAAACGCGGCAATCACACCAAGAACAGGAAACAACACCCAATACACACAATTATGGTACACCAGTCAATGTGAAACAGCGCGACAGATCTCGTTTAGAACGTTGAGAAAAGCAAGGATGGAGTACTCCCCAGAAGCTATGCGAGAGTACCAACAAGCGAACTCATCATATAAGGCAATATGTAGCAGTGCAAAAGATCTCTACTTCTCAAACCTGGCTAAGTCACTAGAGCGTATAAGAGACAGTAAGTCTTACTGGGAAGCCATAAGAAGTCTAAATGGAAAAACCTTTATTAAAGCTATAGCAGTCGACGCAGCACAACTAGGGGACTACTTTAGAGACCTGTTGAAACCCAGCGACGATGGATACCCTCTGCATTACGCTTCGCCTTATATCGAAAATGAACTACTGGATGGTGCTGTCACCACCCAAGAACTTGCAAATATAGTACAGAATCTAAAAGAGAGAAAAGCACCTGGGCTCGACAGAATCCCTGCAGAATTTTTTAAGTTTGCCACACCACTGTTCCTGGAAATGCTTGCAAAAGGATTCAACAAAATCCTAGAGACGAGGACTGTACCAGAGGGGTTTAAAAAAGCCATCATATTCCCTATATATAAAAAGGGCGACCCACAAGTGGTTTGCAACTACAGAGGTATTTCATTTCAGAATGCGATTGCGAAGGTTTTCTCCGCCATGCTGCTAGAGAGGCTTAACCAATGGGTGGATGAAACCGACCAGCTAACAGAGTTCCAAGCAGGGTTCCGAAAAGGCTACTCCACTATCGACAATATATTCAGCGTCACCAGTATCTCTAGAAAGTATATTGATAGCGGACGTAAGTTGTATGCTTTTTTCGTCGATTTCAGTGCAGCATTCGACTTCACCGACCGAAAGGCGCTAATGTATAAGTTGAGCAATTTTGGCATATCAACCAAATTTATTGACATTCTTGAAAGCATGTATGAGAGAAATGAAGCAGCCGTTTGGGATGGAGAAGTTTTATCCAACTGGTTTCCCACGAAGTCTGGAGTTAAGCAAGGATGCTTGCTAAGCCCACTTTTGTTCTCAATCTACCTCAATGATGTGTTGGACTACCTACCAGAAGGTATTCACATAAATGGGTATGAGATAAAGTCCTTGTTATATGCCGATGACATTGTGGTGTTTGCGGAGTCGCCAAGAAAAATGCAAAATATTATATGATAAATGCTCTGCAAGACTATTGTAAAACCTGGGGCCTCAAAATAAATACAGCAAAATCGAAGATTCTTGTTGTGGTCCATTATGTGCTACGGTGCACAAGTATGGGGGATTTTGCAGCACGATGAGGTTGAGAACCTGCTCAGATACTTCTTGAAAAAGCTATTCCGACTGCCCAGAAACACACCAAACAGAATGCTATTTTTGGAAACAGGATTGTCACCCCTCTATATATTTACCGCGAACATGCACTTTTCGTATATGCAGAAGGTTTTCCGCATGCCCGAAACCAGACTGCCAAAAATATTGGCTCGGTCTCTGTTAAGTGGACGTCGTCAGTTCTTCCGGGAATGGGAACTTCTATCAGCCAAACATAGCGAACATCTCAACCTAGAAGAAAGCTCAGAGTGGGGATCATGGGCCACAGAAATTCTGAAAAAGATGAAAGCTTCATATAGATCATCTTTTATGATGGAATCTGCTAGCAACTCTCAAAGGCTCATCTACAGAGATTTAAACTACGATCTAGGAGAACGGAATTGTTTTAACGACGTGTATTCAGTGGAGCAAATTCGCACAATTTTTATGGCCAGAGGAGAAATGCTTAAACTCAACTTTATCCCAAACATAGAAAGCACTAACCCAGTGTGTTCCCTTTGCAATTGGAACGAGCAGGAAAACACTATCCATTTTATTGGAAGCTGTCCAATCTTGAGAGAATACAGAATTTTATATTTTGGTAAAGCAAGTCTACATCCGCACGAAGTTCACCAGCTACTAAATGGATCAAATTGGTTGATCCTATATAATTTTATAAGTCAGGCAACCAAATACAGGCAACAAATATTAGAAGGGGACTTTTAAAACAAAGTAACACTGCCAACCGAATCTCGCGCTATGCAGCTGAACGATCAGGTATCTGGGGAAGACCCGGGAAGCCAGGTGTATTAGGCTGAATAGCGAAGAATTTGGAAGACAGTGATCGACTGACCGTTCTTACCATGTCGATTTTCTTTTGATCAAACTTCTTGTTTAGATATAAATTTAGAATCTAAGCTATCATCTATGTACTGTCTACTTCATTAATTTAAATAAAGAAGCACACTACTACTACTACTACTACACTAGAATAGCATGAGCATAACCCTCTTCTGGGCACTCACTATCTGTGAGACTATTGAAAAAATGCTTCTCGTGGCGGTAATTGAGTTTCTGATAACCGCTCAATTGAATCAATATAGGCATATGGAAATACACCCTTTCTACGCACCAATGAGAAAACATCATTGCCAGGGAAAAATTCTCTAACTGTTTTCATGTCTTCATCACTAAGATTAGACGCCAGAGTGTCCAAGCCTGAAGACATAAATATAAAGGAGTCTAAGAATCTTAGCTCTAATTGCTGTTGCTGGGGATCACCAATTTTAATGGTCTTGGAGACTGAAATGTACAGCTCCTTATTGAGAGGCAGTACACTAATGCCCCCGGGAAACTCGGCCATTTCTTTGACGAACAAGTGTGAGTCATAACGTGAGAAGTTATGGAAAAATATTGGGATGAAGGAGCCTATTTTAAAATTTAAATTGCACTTGTTGTGTGCAGCACCCCTGAATCGACCAGTCAAATTACAATGGTCTCTAACCCTATCCTCACCCATGAAATAGCCACAAATATGGCAAAAAGTGGCATTATGGAAACTATCAATATCCTCCGGTCGCATTTCCATCGGAACTATTCTCCTCAAATATTCTCTATAAATTACAGTGGCGTTTTCTATCAAAGACGATATGAATTTTAGCCCTGCATTTTCTCCTGTCAATAGTACAAACTTACTTAAACTATCATCGAAGCAACACTTAATATAATAGCTAAATGCTATTGGTACATGCGTATTAATGCTATTTCTGTTTTCACTTACTCTAATATTTACTGCTCTTAGAGCACACTCGAAGTCCGCATATACCGTGAACGGCACCTGCAGCTGTCGTCTGAAATGCTGGAACCTTAGGACTGCATTCTCGGGACTTGGAAGTTGGGCGACCATCCCTCCACATTGCTTTTCATGCTGTGCAAACCATTTCTTGTTGCAGCAGCCTATCCCCATTTGACGATTTACTAATCTGTAAAGTAAAAGAAATTTGGTTAAAAAAGGGGGTAATTAACATAAAACGATAAAAAAAACTCTCAATATGGATGGAGTGGGTAGGTTTGGGTGAGTGAACTTACCTTGATAGGTTTGTAATCAGCACATAGTGAGCTGTGATTCCTTCCTCCAAAAGCAGCAAATTTACATGAAACTCCTTCTTCTTGGGTGATTTGACGAGGGGGCCAAGGACGAGCTTTCTCTCCTTGCAGTATCCAAAGATTGTCAGACTTACAGATGGGTTCAATGATTGGAAAACCTTAACTTCACTTATTTTAAATGGGAAACTCAAACCACTAAAGTTTAAGGTTAAACCATCATTCACCCTTATGTGGTTAGCGTTGATGTCTACCGGCAAGTAGGCGGAACATCTCCACCGATTATTTTTAGGGGGATTCAATGCAGCCAAAAGTACCCATTTCAATCACATATCATCATTAATGTTACGCACATTAATAACCGACTTTTCCATGATGATCCTCTAATTGGGGTGTATTTATTTACACTCATTTCCAATTTTTATACCCGTTACTCGTAGAATAAAAAGGGTACACTAAAGTCGTGCAAATGTATGTAACAGGCAGAAGGAATCATTTCCGACCATATAAAGTATATATATTCTTGACCAGCATCAACAGCCGAATCGATATAGCCATGTCCGTCTGTCCGTCTGTCCGTCCGTCTGTCCGTCCATCCGTCTGTCTGTATGAACACCTAGATCTCAGAGATGGTAAGAGATAGAGGTTTGGCATGTATGGGACAAATGTTTCTTTTATCTGCACGCAGATCAAGTTTGTTTCACGCCCCCTCTCGCCCCCGCAATTTAGAAAAAAACGTTGTATCTCCTACAGTTTTGTTCCTTCTAAAGATAGTTAGTATTTAGCAAAATGAATCGATTTGCCGAAGAAATGATGAAGATCGGATGAACTGTTCTCAAGTTATGAGCAAAAAAGTGAACCAAGCCTCCCCGCTACTCCTCCTACCACCCTAAAAAAATGTTGCATACTTTTCAGATGGTCACCCTAAGGAACGCAGAAACACTGTTAAACATGTTTTTTCATGAGTAACGGGTATATCGAAGTCGGTCAGAGCCGACTTTAACTTACGCTCTCGTTTTATTTTGACAAGTGTCCATCCACTGTCACGCTCTTGGAACTCACTCATGGATCTCAGAATAACATCCATGTGCTCCTTAAACAGCTCTTCCAAATCCGTTCCAGCCATTACAATGCTCATGGAACTTTGAAACGATTTGGTTTCGTTTCGACATAGCTCTTCCTGCTCCTTCATAAGCATATACTCTGCAAATAGCTCAAAACTAGCTTTGCATGAAGTATGGAGCTCGATGATTTGCCGCATGTGCGGTAATAGCACCGATCCAGCCTCATTTAAGAATTCCTCAGGAATCACCACACCATCATGTACATTCTCGTACATATAGTGCAGAATGCGCCCTTTGAATCCATTGGTCAGGAACTTGATGCGCTCATCCAGAGGTTGCACAGCCTTTTCCTTGTGACGCTCGGTCCTGATATGGTGGCTCCACGATAGATTAGCAGGCAGCTCATTTAAACGATACACACCACATTTTTATTTGTTGCTGTTTATTTTTTTCAACAAATTTTAAAAATTTTCAGTTTTTTTTCGCTTGTTGTTTTTTTACTTTTGGGTTTTTTTAATAAAAAATGTTGAACACTCGCAACTTTTCTTTACTTTCCCCCAAAAAACTCACGCAAATAGAATGACTGAGAGACTGATATTCAAAACTTATATGTACTACCATATATAGCTTCATTCTTTCACCCCAACCAATGCAATTGCCTACACGTGGTTACTGGACAAGATCCTCAGCACACACGGCACAACCTTCACCCCTCTTTCCAAATTTTTTCCGTTACGATGACAAACACAAACACGAGACAACCTTTGACACACTTAGCTGTACACACACGCACACACTCACACCACACCACAATTAAGCGCTCACTCAACCTGCTAACGAACATTTCTCCCAATTCTCCCAACGGATCAACAACAATACACACCACCAAATCACAAACAATCTAATTAGTTAATTAGTGATCGCCCCTGGGAACCCTAATTAATTAATGACATCATAAATCAACCCCACCTGTCAAAAGGGTGCACACCTGTGAAAAAGCAATAAAATCACTCATGCATAGCTGTTTGTGAATCATGATTCTCTATCTACTTATTTCAATTCTGGGGGTATGATCTCGTCCATAAGACGACACATTGTCTGGGCCGCAATACAAAGGCCAAAAGGCATCATAACAAATTGATATAAAGGGAATCGTAAAGGCAGCTATGGCCTTGGATTCCTTCGTAAGCGCGATTTGCCAATAAGCGTCCTTTAAATCAATTTTGGAAATGATGTTTGCCTTTGGTAATCTAGCAAAAATACCTTCCACACTGGGCAGCGGGTAAGCATCTTTTTTAGTTGCTTCATTAATTTTTCTGGCCTCTAAGCATAGTCTGACTTTTTCCGGTTTGATCACCATGGGCATCGGAGAACTCCAAGCACTAGATGACTTTTCGATAACTCCTAATGACAGCATCCTATCTATCTCCTGAAACATAAGTTTTTCTACTGCGGGTGAAACTGGGTAAAACCGTTGCTTGACGGGCTGGGCATTACCAATATCTATCGAATGTGTAATTAACGGTGTTTTTCCTTAGCCTTGTTTTTTCGAAACTTGGAAAAAGGAAATGACTGTCTTGAGCTTACTTCTTTGCTCTGCTGTCAATGGATAAGCTTTGTCTGAATCAAGGTTATTCTTAATCAAATCAAGAGGTGCATCAACAGCTGAAATTAAACCTGGAGTCAAGTTAAAAGCTTTCCAAAAGTTTACCCCTAAGATAACTCTTTTACTTAGAGAGGGTTCCAAAAAAAAAATTTTACTTGCTAGCTCCTTCCGTTGTATAAGACATTTGTCTCAATATAACCCAAGACCGGATTGTTTTGACCGTCTGCTGTTTTAACTGATGATGAAATCTTTTTATAATCGGGAAACTGTTCCCAATCATATTTAGCTACACAGAGAAAAAAAAGGATTTTCTGATGATCCTCAGGATATTTTCGGTATCCATTTGGACTGGATAGTTAACTGTCCTTTTTTGGGATCCATTGGATATTTTCGAAATCGATTTATTTATGCTTAAAAAGGATATATCAGAGAAAAAATATTTCATTGATCTTTTTTCTCCATCCAAAGGAGCTGAAAAATGTGAAAAGGATATTTAAAAAATGGATCTTAAGTGGATATTTTGAATATCCATTTTACGGGGATATTTTTTTCTCTGTGTAGTTCGCTACCTAAGCAGCTTATATTAGCTCCTGTGTCGAGTAGCCCATGTTCAACAAAATTAAGAAAATTAATTTGAGCGTAGTAACGTCCATCTGATGCCTCGTTTACTAAGGCCGAAACTAGTAATTTGTGCGTTGTTCAAACATGTTTCCAAAAATCGCGCATGCGTCGCGCTGAACTCTTGCGAACTCTCTAGACTGCTGACACGTTATTAAAAATTTTTGCATGTGCTTTGTGTAATTTTGATATCGTTCATGATAAGGTAAGATCGGGTGTAATACTGGAAGATTATTTTCCGTATCATTATCGCTGCAACTAAACTAATTTCTTGGAGCACTTAAGATGCTCGTTTACGACACAGCTTGGCCAGCTGGTGTGCAATTATTCCCGTTTAGTTTTAGTTTGGGGCCCTCCGGCTGTTCTCGGCAGGAGTGCCCTTTCGGTAGTTTTCCGACTTTTTGGCTAAACAAACGCTACACTGCGGCTTGTATATGTTCTTTGCACCGCAGCCGCAACAAAATATCTTACGCTCCTGGATGCACATATCCCAAGTATGCCCATCTATGTCACAGTTCCAACATTTAAGGGATTTTCCTGAATATCTCACTGCATTTACTTCAACTTCATCCTCTGATTTATTGTAACCTCCGCAATCATTCGCCTTATTGGCTTGGTATAAGGACCATTTTTATAACTTTTAAAAACTTCCTCTTCCATCATGTTTTCTCTTTGTTGAACGAGTTGTCGCAATTGGGACACTGAAGAAACATGCACATACAACAACTCGTGTCTAATTTCTGGTCTCAAATTGTGCTTAAGCCTGCTAAGCAACATATGTTCTCCTAAAGAAACAGACAAACGGGATATAGTACGAGTACGAGGATATAGTACGAGTCAAACGATTCTCTTTCCTTTTGTTTCCTTCCGCGTATCTCTTCTAGTAAAATTTCTTCGTCTCGACTATCTCTAAATTGCTCTGTAAATGCCTTTTCAAACTCTTCCCTTTTACCTTTTTTTTTGTTCTTTCTGTATCGCCAATACCAGTCACGCGCGGTTCCAGTTAAAATATTATGAAGATTTTTGCATAAAATCACTAGATCCCCATTAACATTATCCTCCGCTAACGCCTAGACTCGGTAAAGAAATTCTTGTACCGTTGGACCTTTCGGGGATGCATCAAACCTAACATTCCGACTCTGTATTATTTGTGTGGCTTTTTCCGGATTACGAAAAGGTATTGTTTGAGTAAATTCTTCTTGGTCGGCAACATCCGTTACGAATTCGGCAGGCTCTGAGACATTGTTAGCATTTGTGCTATGACTCCCATAGCTTAAATTCAGTCCTGACAAACGTCTATCCAGCATTTCCTCTAACCTGTCAAAAATCCTATCATAATCTTTGTCCATTTTCTGCTCTTTTTGGAAACGATTCGTTTGTTCCTACTTGGCGCGGTGAACGAGTTTTTCTTTCCGACCTCTGATTCTTATAATTTTTTTTTAATTGTGACTGTTTGGTCCAAGTCTTCTCCTGCAGCTAGATTGTCCCTTGTCTGAAGGCTTTCAGTGGTTTCTGATTGTTTTTTTGAATTGCCTCTTGTGTTGTGAGTATGTGTTTTTGGTATCGTTCCCGTTGGATTACGGTGTTGTGTACCCTGATTTGATACACTATACCAAATGCGCAAATCTTTTGGATGACATAACCTTTTGCAAATTTTACATTCATTGTGATCTCTTATGAACTCAAGGATACAAGTTGTGTGGAATGCGTGATTACATTTTGTAATTGAATTTTCTTGTGTCTCCAGCATTGGTTGTTCGCAAATTTGGCATTTTTCTTCAGATTGAGATTCCTGTTCAGGAACACTCGTTAAATCCTCTGAGCTACGTATTATTGTCATGATTGTTTCTTTTCAAAAGCAAAAATATTTTGAATACGACGAAATTATTTATTTCTTGATTTATTTTTAAAATTTCATAAAATTTTGTTTTTTCCTTTTCCGTAAGTGGGATAAGCTAGAAGAAGATATTTTGTAGTAAGCTGCTTTGGGCTATGGTGCACAGAAACATACAAACGAAAAAATGGTTTGTATTTTAGTTTCAGGTGGAACACTTTGTAAGTAACAGTTTCTAAAAAGTCGGTAAGTTTTCGGTCTTATGCCAAAAAATTCCTTATTTCCATTACTCTTAGAAACAACACTTCTAATTTGAATAAGGCTAACAGTTATCTCAAATATGTTTTTAGGATAGATTAGAAGTTAATCTAAAAAGGAGTAGAAACCCATGGAGGCCTTTTCGCAGCACCATCTGCTGTCGAATGTGTAGTCCGCCAGGGACCTACTAAAAAATAAAAACTCTACTAGTTAATTTACCAAATTATTTTAGGAGCAAATCAACTGAATTGCAGAACAAATGTGGAACAGCGGTCGATATTTTGGTCGTAAGCCAAAAATCAAAATTCCGTAACTCCTATATTGTTCATGCACATTGACTACTATAGCCGGTATAAAGAAAAGATGTTCGAAGAAAAAGATAGAAAATAGAATAGGAGGATTTTTAAAAGATGAAGAGCAGAAGAAAATCATTGAAAAACTGTATTTTCTCTTGCCCCACGTTTTGTGCGCCAAAATTTATGTATCGTACGTTCATACACCAGACCCACTGTGACCGTCCAAACACCCGAAGTGTACTTTAACATAAAGGCCTATCAACAGCAACTGATCATTTAGAAGTATACAGAACGCACTCCAAAGAGAAAGACTTATAGAGTCCTATGACTTTTCTAATAATCCCGAACTGCACAGATGTTTAGGCCAAAGCAGGTGTCTCTTATTTCCCTCCGGATATGGGCTATATGTTGGTAAAGCGGGAGTCGATGGGGATTATAGACTTCAGCTAACAAAAGCAGCCAGTGGGGGGTTCTTTTGACCCACCACTTTGCAACACCCATAGCACATAAAAATAATATAATCCTTTTTGCCTTTTTTAAGTCATATAATGCGTAAGCTTGAAGCTAACTTTAAGAGCAGATAGAAAATTAAAGTACAGTGGAAGGTAACCAGCATAACTGGAATATTATAGAAAAAATGAAATTAATAACAGCAACTACATGTTAATAAGCTAACCTGATGACCTGGTAGCTTCGCTCTCTCCGTGGCGCATAATTATGGAAAAATCACAAAAAGAGGGTACCTTTTCTTCTAATTTACCCCATTACTTCAAAGGAAAAACAGGAATAGTTTACAAATTCATGATGTAACAGTAATCTAGTTTATTCAAAGGATTTCAACCTCCATATTATTTGCATTTTCATTGTATAATTTCGTTTAAAAAAAAATTTTTCTTTGAGTTAACCTGATCTCTAAACATAATCACTAATACTAAAAGGGTAACATAATCATTTTTTTTTGCTTTGTTTTAATCCATTATCTTAAAATATTACAAATTTATACTGCAGAATTTGGATATTAGTGCATGTTTATGTTCTTTGTGACAAAGTAATCCAAAAAAAAAGGAGAAAAAATTAAGATAATAAAAAATTCATTTGTCTTTGTTTTGTTCTTTTTTTTTTGTCTCTTTAAATTGATCTAAAAATCTTGCTTCATCCTTTCTCTATATTTGATTACTTCATTTTGAACTACTAAAGACTACAAATTGCTTACAAGCAAACTGAAAAACAAAACCGATTGGCTTATCAGTAACTGCCTGATCGAGAAGTCAAAACATGCGAACAAATATACAACAGTTTGACATGCACTGCTGAATTTAGGCACTGCAAAACCTCTTTAAAAGATCATTTTACATCTTTTTAATAATGACTCACCTTCTCGAAGATCCGATGAAGCGCTCCATGGTTTCAAGAAGACTGCTGCTATATGTAGGTTTTGGGCATAAAAATTTGTATTTAAATTATTTCACCACTCAGATTCCGATTAAAGATCACAAAAAAGAGCTTTACTTGAGTTTAGTATAAAACAAGTAAGAGTGTTGCGGTCGAGTGCCCCGACAGCAAAATACCCTGTTCCAAGTAATGTGGTTCCTATAGCTTCGAATTCCATTTATTTTTAAATTTATTTCAATAAATGGGCAGGCGCACTTATGTACCTATATTCGGTGTTTTTGCTCGGATCTCATTGTGGTACACAGAATAGAAAGATGTTGGGCCTCACTAAATATATATTAAGTCACTAGGTTCAAACTTAAAAATTGGAGCTCGGACAGTTTTTGCCAAACCTGGAGCAAACTTTATCTGGGTACGATGTACACCTACATATATGCAAAAATTTGAGGCTATACATCTTATAGTCGCGCGATTTTTTTGTATCAAATTTTTATTATTTATTTTAAAAATTAGTTCAATGTTAGCGCCGCAGGCAAAATTTGATACAAAAAATCACGCGATTTTTTTGTATCAAATTTTGATTATTTCATAGTGTTATAGATAATTTCTTTTTACTAGAAATCCAAAAATTCATTTTTTTTTTTAAATGGCGGTCAAATTTCATTTTGGATAATGAAATTAGACCCCGCGGTCTAATTTCATTTTGTAATGGCGGTCTAATTTCATTTTGCAAAATGAAACTAGACTGCCGACGGCGGTCTTAATTCATGCGATCTTATTTCCATCACCCTGTCAAAGGTCTCTACCAATTTCCCTTTCCGGAGCTAGGTCTTTCCGATTTTAGCAGTCCAACCATCACGTCTGGATCAATCCATACAAGTGGTATATTATATCGGAGAAGAAAAGTAGCCATTGAAATTTGTAAAGCCATCCTTTGACGAAATTTCACAAGAAGCTGAGAAAAAGTTCGGTCATAAACGTTGCCAAAAGCCAAGTATAAAGCGAATGTAAGTTTCTTAAGAGGCATTTCACGCATTACGCTATATAAAATTTTATTTCAAAGGCTTTGGGCAGTTTCGGAAAGGCTTCTATGTAAATTAGAGTTAAACTAATTTAGTCAAGAGCCGTATAAAATTCAAGGTAATTATGAGCTTACAAACATTTTTCCTTCTATGGAAAATCCAGAAATTCCCACCGCGCTTACAGACTATTGTCTTTCCTTTTTACATTAGTTTTCATCAGCAAGCTCATCAAAAGCCAAAAACAAATAAATTATTGCCTTGGAGTAAGAGCAGAGGAGAATGAGCTTTCTATGAGCATCAGCTTGCTTGGGGCTTTGTTCTCGCCCTCTTCACATCCTCATCTTCAGTAGAAGTTCGCAAGTGCAGCTGGAAACGTGGATCCAGCGACCTGAAAATCCCTCACCAAAGCATAGTGCCCAACAAAGTAAAAATTGTGGATAAAAAAATCCCTCGGTTTATCCAACGTTTGTCAAGAAGCCTGGCTAAAATTTGTAAAAAGGCTAGCGAGAAATATTTCACCCACTCACCTCGGCAAAGAGGCAGAAAACCAATTTTTTTTGTGGCTAGGAAAAAAAATCAAGAGAAGCGAAAAGTTAAAAATGAAAATAATTATTATTTAATCGTTTAATCTTTGAAACTAAACTCCTAAGTCCAAAAGAAAAATCCAAAGAGAGAAATCGAAAGCAGAAAGTGTTTAAAGTTAATGATCATTGTGCTAAGTAAAATCTCTTGTACACACAAATTCGTCGTTCAAGCTGTCCACTAATACATGAAACGAAACAATGCTTCTCAAACTGTAGGCCTGCAAGTTTTTTTTATACCCTGTTCCCATTAAAAATGGGATGTATGTAACAGGGAGAAGGAAGCACCTCCGACCCCATAAAGTATATATATTCTTGATCAGCAAATTTTCGCCTGCGGCGCTAACATCGAATCAATTTTTTAAATAAAATAATGAAAATTTCCACAATGCAAATAACTCAATTTATCAACATACTTTTGCACATCTGTACAAAAATTCCGCGCATCAAATAAGTCTAAGAACAAAGCCGCGGTCTAATTTCATTTTGTGATTGCGGCCTAAATTCATTTTGAAAAATGAAATAAGGCCGCGCGGGCTAATTTCATTTTGTGATGGCGGTCTAAATTCATTTTGCAGAATGAAATAAGACCGCGCGGTCTATTTTCATTTTGTCATGGCGGTCTAAATTCTCTTTGCAGAATGAAATTAGGCCGCCATACAAAATGCACCGCGGTCTAAATTCATGCGGTCTAATTTCACACAGCCCCTTTGACAATTGGTTTTGAGAGAGACTTGACAGCTGTCAATCAAACGTCATGCTCTCTTCTGTTGCTTAACAGAAGCTCGGTTGCATATTCGCTTATCGATATTTGCGCGCGTTTTCTTTTTAACTTCAAAATATCTACACTTCCCAAAAATATTACATTTCAAATAATTGATATAAAGAAATGAACAGTTTATTCGCCTCGAAACTGTCCATTACACAGTCCTTTAATTCGTGATTCGTTCTTTTGCAAAACAAACATTGGTTTTGATGTGCTTGCTCCGCTGAATATAAACCAACAGCTGTTTCTCGCGTGGTTTTCGTTTTTTTAATTTCTCTTCTGCCTCTGCTCTCTGGCTTCGACAGCTGTGATTTTTCTTATGCTTCGACTTCGATATTTATCATCTCCAATAATGCAGTTAACTGTTCACACGGCTCCGGCTCTATTACTATTGAACTAAAGGTTTTATAAGAGAGATCGTCTCTCATACCCCTCCTCTGGTAATCAATTCGCAGATTTGCTGGGATCGACTTTAGTAGAAGAGAGCTTACCATTATGTTATGTTGCGAAGTTGACACTCCGAGTGCCTTAAGGGTTCGTATGGTAGCAACTGTCTCGTTGTACAAGTGGCGTAGCCCTTTTACGTCGTCCGCTGATCCACTGCTTTTATCTTGCTTAGCAATTTATGTACGTATTTCTCGGTTAACTTCTCAGTGTCTCCATACTCTTCTAACAGTAGTTAGATCGCGTCTTTGTAACTCGATTCCGATGGAATAATTCCCATAATTCAATCGTACTCAAAAGCAGACGGAATTGCAAAGGCAGCTTCATCAGCTTTCTTTAGATTTTCATGCACGTTCTTTAGCCGCTGAACGTACACCACCATAGCTTCCTGAGTCGGGTTTTCCGTTTCAGCTATATATTTGTCTATTAATTTACACAGCTTGGTTAGCTGCTAGTCACTTTCACTAATAAGTCTCTTGATTATATATAAATAAATTCATATAATATCGGCAGACACTACTCTCCCGGGTTTCGGCGCCATGTGAAAATATTGAGATTATATGTCCACGGGACCCGAAAAGAATGCCTGTATGCTGCGAGTGTTCTTTTATTACTAATTAAGTTTAATTACAGTGTTTGTGTATGTGTGTATAGGTGAAGTTGAATGAGGTATAATGAAATGGAACAATAGTGAAACAATATTTAGAATTGAAATGAAACATGTTTATCGAATTCATCAGTTAGATTTAAACTTTAGTTTTCAGTTTTTACAATAAACAAATAAAAATTTGCCCTTAAAGCTTGCTACGGAGATACTTGCGGAAAGTATGCGAAATCTCTGCACATTATTTCGTCGATAGCAAGTGCGAAAAAAGGCGCTCTCTGCTTTGTTTTCAGGTTTAACTGTCGAGAAAAATTAAACCAATTAACATCGAATAGTTTTGGTAGCCTTTAATGACGCAAAAGTTGCTACAATAGTTTTAAGGGAGAAGTTAGTGAGAAGAGAGACTAATTGGGAGATTAGGCATCCTGCTCTCACTAGGGGAATGTGGGAAGCGAAAGGGGATCGGACAGAGAAAAACGGAAGGAACATTTGCGTCCTACTCCCACCAGTGATCCAAGAATAAGAAGGCCTGGAAATCGGCCAATGACTTCTTATTCTCAATATGTGGGTCACAGGGCCAATCTGCTTTACAGCCCTTTTTTGAATTAAAGAAGAACGGGAAACTCAGTCTGGCCTAAGTGACATTATTTTTTTGAATTTACTTCTTTTTGTGTTAAATGTGAGTCCAAACAAAAAGGGGTGATAATGTGAAATAAAAAATAATAAATAATTAGTGAGCCGAAAGTCCACCAAATCCGAGACGGGGATCCAGTTTGACAGGCTCACGGGGAGAGATCCTTGGAGTTGGACTCAGTTTCCTGCTTCTGCCCCCTCATCTTGGGCCACAGTCCGCAGAAAAGAAGTTCTCCAAATGTGGTGTACCAAGGCCACCCACAGACCAGGCCCTTCCCGACCCCGAAAGGCAGCTCAAGGCAACTCAATAGCAAGCAAAAGGAAAACTTTACCGTGTGAGTCCATTCCAAGCAAATTAGCAGCCAAAAATTAAGTCATCAAAGCGACAAACGCCTTTTTGTTCGACAACTAAAACCAACTCTACATATTATCTACATGGTAGAGAGATTGGATAGTTAGGCGAATGTAAGTAAATAATCAAACACTTATATTTTACATACATACATACATATATTACTCGTAGAGTAACGAGAGCGTAAGTTTAAGTCGGCTCTAACCGACTTCGATGTACCCGTTACTCATGAAAAAACATGTTTAAAAGTGTTCCTGTTAGTATGCTACACTTTTTGAACTCGGCTATTTTTCACATTGCTCATAACTTGAGAACCGCTCCTCCGATCCGATCATTTCTTCGGCAAATCGATTCATTTTGATAATTACTAACTATCTCTAGAAGGTACGAATCGTCTATCTTCAAAACTGTAGGAGATATAACGTTTTTTCGAAATTGCGGGGGCGGGAGGGGGCGTGGCCAAAATTTGAAACAAACTCGATCTGCGTGCAAATAAAAGAAGCATTTGTCTTATGCTTGTCAAACCTCTATCTCTTACCACCTCTGAGATCTAGGTGTTCATACAGACGGACGGACGGAAGAGATGGTAAGAGATAGAGATCTCCTACAGTTTTGAAGATAGACGATTTGTACTTTCTAGATATAGTTAGTAATAATCCAAATGAATCGATTTGCCAAAGAAATGATAAAGATCAGATGCATACTTTTCGGATGGTCACCCTAAGGAACGCAGGAACACTGTTAAACATGTTTTTTCAGGAGTAACGGGTATAACGAAGTCGGTTAGAGCCGACTTTAACTTACGCTCTCGGTTTATCTAAAGCCCATAACACTAGTTTACAAAAAAAAAAAAAAAATTACCCATTTCAGCTGAAAAAATTTCTTAGTATAGTATTTGGAATGGTGATCTAAAATCTCAAACTACTGAACCGATTTAAAAACAATGCTCCACGCAACTATTGGCAGCTCCATTACCTTTCCATTTATTTCTTCCTTGACTCTATCTGACAATTATAAAGTAAGATATGGCTTAAAATGTAATTGCCCCTACCAAAAAAATAAAAAAAT
Organism: Lordiphosa clarofinis; assembly: GCA_018904275.1. Lineage (NCBI taxonomy): Eukaryota > Metazoa > Arthropoda > Insecta > Diptera > Drosophilidae > Lordiphosa > Lordiphosa clarofinis. Next base: position 239,961 of record JAEIGQ010000129.1, read on the forward strand.
AAAAAAAATTATATTTCAAAAACGGAGCCATGAAAAATTCCAAACTACACTAAAAATAATTTTCAGTAGAAATGGGTCTTTTTGGCTGTTAACTAGTGTAATTAAAGGCACATAATTGCACTTACACTTACTTACATACATATACCTACATAATCCTTGTCAATGCCATACCAGCAGATCCATCTCCCTTCACTGCCCCTGACTTAAATAATCAGTGACCCCGTCCCGATCTTTCCCGTGGAGTTCCAGTAGGGTGGGTTTTGGGACGGAAAGGCATAACTTATATACATTCTCATACCATTTGGCAATGAGAAGAGTCGATTGATCTGTGAGGCAAAGAAAAAAAGTTTCAATTTAATTTAATAAGTCATGTTCCATTAATATATCTAAACCAGTGGTGCACAAACTCACATTATCATGATTTGCGCTGGTGTGCGTAGCAGAGCAACACGAAGTAAACGTCGTTATGTCAAATATAGGCTACAAACAAACACACATATGTGTGTGCGTGCATTTTATAGAGCACACGTATTCTCTCTCTCTATGCGTGTGTCGGCTGCGACGCTGGCAGAATTATGACTTCGTATCCCACGGGGTACGAAAAATGAAATGTGTCCACCACTGATCTAAACATAAAACCGTCCATAAATATATGTATCAATAATTATTATAGTCTACGTGTCCAAATGTTAGCAGTAGTTTTACGTGTCAGAATATAAAAACCTTTAAGACTTTATATTATTAGGGGGGGAAGTAGGATTATACCAGCCTGGAGTGGCACGCTGACAATTGCGCAGTGGAGTGTTTGGCTAAGAAGAGTAAAATCACATTTAAAATAACGTGGGGGGAGTATACCGAAAATGGGAAACTTAGCTGAAAGTAAGTGTCGGCGAATTGCTACCCAGATAGTCCAATCGTAGCCACGGTCCAATCGTTAAGGCGTGGTGGCGTCATCCGAAACAGCCGAATCGATATGGCTTGCATTCATGCACTTGGCCGAAATGGCCAAGATGACAAGGATCTGTGACACTAATGGGGTAATTAGGTTAATTTTTTTTTTTTTGTGGGGTATATGTACTTGTCAAATTTCTAGAAATTCAAGACCTGTTTTCGTCCTTTTGTGCATTCAAACATGGCTCTGGTTACGTTGGAGTGGCCCAGACGGGAAAATGGCTCAGTCTGTGATGCACTCTAAATGGCCGGGACAACCGAGTGTGCAAAAAGCATCGAAAATCAAGTACATTGACAACCAAGATACCTATTAGGAACCCTTGACTGACGGTCATCAACTCAAGTTGATGACGGGATCAGGTGAGGAGTCATGACGGTGTGTTCTGTGTTGATTTTTTTTTTTTCTCCGAGTTATAGAGCGCCTCATATGTGGTTATATATTATATAATAAGTAAGGAAAACAGGTTGGTACGGCATGGTGAATCTTTCTCCCCTATTTTGTTTGATGAATAGTTGCTGTAAAGAAAAAAAGAAAGTTTTGTTGAGTTTAGCGAATAGAGAGAAAGTTTTTGGTTAGTTCTGTTGATTAGTGGTCTTAAACTATTTTTCATTATTCATATTTCTTAATAGTTCAGTGTAGTTTGGTCAATATTCGTTAGAGGTAAATTCAGGGATTAGTTAAAATTGTGCGTTCCAAAAAGATGTCTGGCAACGAGAAGCAGGGAGCTGGACCAGTGAGTGATCACGATCATCAGCTGAGGTCTCGCGGACGGGCTGGGAACAAAGATGAATCGTGGAACTTTGATCAGGGCCGGGCCGTGTACGGGACAGGAAATGTGATTGGCCTAAAAAGAACACCAACACATTTTCTGCGTCAAAAACAGTAACCCGAAGAAGAACAGCGGAAAGAAGATGTAAATAGATCGCCAGAAATTAGCACGCCCACAAGAGCCAGATGAACGGCATCAAGAGGCGGACCTGCTTGGAGGTTTGAATCCTCCAAGACTACCCACCGAATCACAATTCGCCATAGCCGCCAACGCTGCGATTGCACAGGCACAGGAAACATACAGGCATTCATTGAAAGCAGACATAGGACACGCTTTACAGGAGCAGATCAGGCTGGGGTTCATGCAAATGATGAAACAGGTGAACGACGCGATGCGCCCAATAAATTCCGGGTTAAATGTCCAAGATCGGGGCTGGCTTAACACGGAAAAAAGTCCTAAGCAGTCCGTGGGTGCAAAAACAGCACAAGGAGCGATTCCAAAAAGTCACCCACCAGCTCCTTATCCGAAACCAACCCTAATAGGAATAGACGAGAGCAGTTCTTATAGTTACCGGCGAGAGAAGGCCTGGGAATGGTGAAATCGGATGGAAGATGGTCAGGGACATAGATCAGATGAAGAGTCAGGTGATGAGGATGAACTGCCAGCGCCGGAAAGGCGAAATGGTCGGCATAGGGAAGCTCGGATCCGTCAAATAGAAAACCTTGACCGGGCAGAGCCAGTGTACGAAAACACCTTGCAAACGCACAGCCGCGTCGAGATGAGAATAGAGCGATGGGGATGAGCTTTGATGGAGACGCACGATCTTCTGTGGTTGACTTTGTCTTTAGGGTGGAGTTCCTGCAGCAGCAGTTCCGTTGCCCATGGAGTGAAATTATCCGATGCTTTCATCAGCTGCTGACTGGGCGGGCTCGCGATTCCGTGGGCCATGGACAGAGCATGACCTCATGCATAATTTGCTGCAGAGGGAACAATTGCCGGGAGAAAGCTGCGAGGATTATATCCACGCCATCCGTCAGCTGTCCTCTCGAGTAGAAAAAACCCCATTTGAACGTCATCTCGTGAAGACAATTAAAAAAGGATTACGCGAGGGGATAGCACGGTTTTCATTGTCGATGAATTGCGCGACGAGTGCAACGAGGTAGAGCACAGCTTGATTCGCCGCGGTAACCGGGAATCAAATACCAATCGAAACACTGGTCGATACACGCAAATGGGACAGAAGGTTTGAGCTGTTATATGGCAAGTAAATGGGCACACCCAGGAAGTGGAAGAAGCTCGATTCTATGCCGATTTACGGGCCAGTATTAGATCTGGATGCTGGAGTTGTGGTTCGACTGGGCACGAGTTCAGAGACTGTTTGGCAACGGACCGGGTAATCTTTTGCTTTAGATACGGACGCCCAGATACATTTTCACCTCAGTGTCCTGAATGTGCGGGAAACGGACGCTTGAACTTGCGCAGAGTGGGAGAGACACGTTCAGCTGCGAATCCCGCGAAGGGAGATGCCTAGAAGAGAAGAAAAACGAAAATAAATTTGCATGCAATAGGAATAATTTAGAAAATAATCATAATCTTACCAATAAACGTTATTTGTCTTTTGAAGAGCGCATGCGGAGGTATTTGCAAGTGTGGAGGTACATTTTCGATGCTCACCAAGTTGCCGGCATGCGGATGGTGACACGCTGGGTCAAGAAAGCTCGCAAAAGGTTTGAAAAGCGAAATGCAGTAAGGAAACAAGTCATAGCAGACGTGCAGCGTACAACTGACCCAGATAATCGAGTTTTCGCCGAAGTTGTGGAGGTAGGACGACACCTAACTGGATTAATCGACACGGGAGCAACCGTAAGTCTCCTTGGACACGGCTGCAGAGAGCTTGTGGAAGAGATGAGATGGACTGTTGAGCCGTACAACTCAACCGTGAAGTTTGCGTCAGGTCATGATCGGTCAATCATAGGCCGAGTAAAGGTACCAGTGAAATACTCCGATCAGAAGTGTATGATCACCTTGTATCTCTGTCCATACCTTGAACAAAAGGCCTACTTTGGAATCGATTTTTGGAGGATGTTCAATTTGGCACCTGCTGTGCTTGGCAAACAGCAACAAAACGCATCCATAGACGAGTTGAGCATTGAGGAAGAAAATGATCCAGGAGATTGGCCAATATATAGAGCAGGAAGATGAAGCATCCGATCCAGAGTCATGGCACCTTGAAAAGAAGGATAGAATTAAATTAGAACTCGTAAAGAAGGCGTGGATCTTAAATTTGCCTTCTGGCAAATCGAGCTGGAGGCCTACACTGCATTCACGGTCCCAGGACGGCCGCTATATCAGTTTCGCATGATTTCGTTTGGGATGTGTAACGCGGCTCAAAGGTTATGGATAAGGTCATTCCGGCAGAACTGCGTTCCAACGCCTTTGTCTATCTAGACGACCTTCTGATCATTTCCCGGGACTTTGAAACGCATTTTCGTGTGACAGCCATTTGGAACATGCCTGAGTCCAAATCCATTAAGGATGTGCGAGCTTTCCTCAATACGGCAGGATGGTACCGGCGATTTGTTAAGAACTTTGTTCGATTTACAGAAGCCTTGAAAAAACGAGCGGGAGGCGAATTCGTATTCGGCTCTGAAGATAGCACTAACGACAGCTCTGGTTCTGATACATGCCGACTTCAAACGCCAATTCTTCATTCAGTGCGATGCCTCAAACTATGGGATAGGATCTGTTCTGTTCCAGCTGGATGATGCCAAAAACGAGAGACCAGTGGCTTTCTTCTGCGCAAAATTGAATAAACACCAGCTGAACTTCTCAGTCAGGAGAAGGAATGCCTGGCTGGCATTCCAGATGTTTAGACCCTATGTGGAATTATTGCCATTCACGGCCATCACCGACCATGCCAGTCTCAAATGGCTCATGTCACTGAAAGACTTCACCGGCAGGCTTGCTCGATGGTCGTTGCAATTGCAGGCACACGATTTTAAAATCGTACATCGCAAAGGAGCTGATAACGTGGTGGCAGACACATTATACCGCTGTCTGGAACATGCAGCAGTGGAGGAATTGGAGCTCGATGTCGGCACGGTATTAGGATTCGGACCGCGGAAGTTTAATCTGCAGAATGTGTTGCATTAGTGGAAGAGATTAAGTCAAATGGATCAAAATTCTCAAAGTTTCAGGAAGCGTCATCTTTAAGAGGATGCATTTTAAGCGTGTTGATGAGCAGATGGAGGGCACAACGTGGAAAATTTGGTTTTCAGAATCCCTGACAGCCGAGTTGATACGGCGTGCTCACGATGATCCTATAGCAGCGCACGGAGGGACCACAAAGGCCTTGGAGATATTACGCCGGCAATATTATTGGTCCAAGATGGCAGTTCACGTGGCGCGCGTCATCAGTGAATGCGAAATTTGCAAGGAAAAAAAGCCGTGAACTTCAATATGCAGGTTGGACTGGGAAAGGAAGTGATCACGGAGAGGCCCTTTCAGAAGATCTATGTGGATTTTTTGGGAAAATATCCGAGATCAAGGAAAGGCCACGCGTGGATTTTTATCGTGGTGGACCACTTTACAAAGTTCACGATACTAAAAGCGATGAAAGAGTCAACGGCCAGCAATGTGGTGGACTTTTTAGTAAATGAGGTGTTCTACAAATTCGGAGTGCCGGAAACCCTTCATTCGGACATAGGCAAGCAATACCTCGCCAACGTCTTCAAAAACGTGGTAGACGCGTTCCAGATCAATCACATGAAGACTGCGATTTATTCTCCACAAAGCAATGCCTCCGAAAGGGTTAATCGGACGATTACACAAGTTTACAAAAAAAGGCCAACTTTTGCAACAGAGAACTTCGCAAACCGTTCCTTATGTATATTTGGCTGCTGAACTCAGATAAATTGTCCGTTTTCTTCCAGCACGTCAGGCTTACGAGATATTTGCATAAACGTTAGTTAAGCGAGGTATCATTACATTTGTTGGTCGTGGCCACATTAATGTCCTACCCGAACCAACTTTGTTTTAATGTAAGCTGCATTGAATGACGTTACAGAAAAACCAAACACGAAGTTTTGATTTTGCTGATAAGGTACAAATTTTTGGATTTGAACATTAAAAATGTGGTTATTTTTAAAAAAATCGAATTTTTTGCAAGTTTAAAAAATTCTGTAAATTTTTCGAAATTTTGGCGGTAAATGTTGTCCAAAAAAAGTCGAAAATTTGTATAGTTTTTGGGCTATAACTTCTAAAAGCGCAATGATATTGGAAAACTGAAAATAATTGAAATAAGAAGAAACAAAAGGCTACCAACCATTTTTTCTAAGATTTTTAATATTAGCATAAAAATTTACAGAATTTCTTAAACTTGCAAAAAAAAATCGACTTTTTAAAAAAAAAAACACATTTTTAATGTTCAAATCCAAAAATTGGTACCTTATCAGCAAAATTAAAACTTCGTGTTTGGTTTTTCTTTAACGTCATTCAATGCAGCTTACATTAAAACAAAGTTGGTTTGAATAGGACACTTAATGTGGCCACACGACCAACAAATGTAATGATACCTCGCTTAACTAACGTTTATGCAAATATCTCGTAAGCCTGACGTGCTGGAAGAAAACGGACAATTTATCTGAGTTCAGCGGCCAAAAATACATAAGGAACGGTTGCAAAGTTCTCTGTTGCAAAAAATTGCCTTTCTTTGTAAACTTGTGTAATGTGAAATAAAAAATAATAAATAATTAGTGAGCCGAAAGTCCACCAAAACCGAGACGGGGATCCAGTTTGACAGGCTCACGGGGAGAGTTGCTTGGAGTTGGACTCAGTTTCCTGCCTCTGCCCCCTCATCTTGGGCCACCGTCCGCAGAAAAGAAGTTCTCCAAATGGCAACCCAAGGCAACTCAATAGCAAGCAAAAGGAAACCTTTACCGCGTGAGTCTATTCCAAGTAGGCAGTCTTTCGCCCGGCTCAGGCTCCGCAAATTAGCAGCCAAAAATTAAGTCATCAAAGCGACAAAAGCGTTTTTGTTCGACAACAAAAAGCAACTCTACATATTATCTACATGGTAGAGAGATTGGATAGTTAGGCGAATGTAAATAAATAACACTGTGCACTTTTTTAAGGTCATTTTCTGGTTACGCCTTCGGACCCCGATATTTTTTTAAGAGCATACCGAAACTAAAAACTTCCCCAAAGGACTTGGCCCTATCACATCGCAAAGGTCCTTTTGTGATACCCAACATATTTTCACCCCAAACCACAGTGGTCCCGCCCGTAGGCCAAAAATAAAATAACCAAAGTCAAAATGTTGACTTTAAATGTAGCAATTCTTATTTATAATTGGTCTAGCTATTTAAATTTTTTCATCTTTTTGTTTTGCTCTATCTGTCCTCTTCAAGAATAGCATCGAAAGAGATAGCATGATATTCATTGTGTATTGTAGCGTAAGCAACGTGCAAGGGAAGCTCTCCGTAAAAAATTTGTTAAATTTATTTAAAACAAGTGTTGGTGCAATGGAAGTGATTAATATTTTAAATAAAGGTATTAACTTTCTTTTTACAACAAAAAGTATATGTAGTATGTGCTGTGTCTTGTGTAAATCATTATTGTATTTAGTACATAATTGTGAACGTGCTTAGTTTGCCTTTTTTGTGTTTGGTTAGAGTTTTAGTTGTGAAGGGGTTCTTGGGGTTGAACAAATCTTTTTGTATAATATTCTTAGGTATTTTAAGAATATAAGGAAGTTTAATTCAAGTGCCGTAAGGTGCCGTACGTCTTGCAATATACGAAAAAGGTAACCTAACCTCAATTTTAAAAAAGCACGTGCTTCTGCTGTGTGCTGTTGTTTGTTGCCGTTTGTTGGTTTGTGTTGTCATTTGTTGTTATTATTGTGTTATGTTTTGTGTTTATATTCTTTTCTTTAAAATATAAGCTCATTATTTAATTAGGAGCCACTTATGAATGTATGAAAATAAAGACATTAAATTATTTATGCTAAACCATACACGGAAAATTTCAAGGGTCCTGACAAATACTGATTTATTGAACAGATTACTTTTAAGTTCTGATCCTTTTATTGCGGGTCAAAGACAACTTCAATGCAAACCAAAGTCCAAGCTACTAAAATCAGCTATTGATTTACTGGACGAAACTATATGAAATATGATTTTTATTTAACATTCATGTGTATGTTTTTTGAATTGTTACTTCACATATATGCAAATATTAAAGGGTAAACATATAAATTTAAAAAAATTGATTTATTTGATGGTCGTTTTTGTCAAATATATGTATCATTTCTGTCATTATTATTTTAAGGCGAAATAGTTTTTCCGGCAAAAACTCGTTTAACACTGATTGTTCCTATGGCAGCTATAACCTATAGTATCCAGATTTTTACTGAAGTTTCTCAGGTTATATACGAAAATTTCCAAAGTTTTGTTGCAATAAAATGAAAAACAAAAGTTTTTCATATGAAAACTGAATATCAGACCGATTGTTCATATGGCAGCTATATGATATAGTTGTCCGATCTGGCTGATTTTTACATATTATTTTAGGATAAATATAAAAAAATTTTGTGCCAAGTTTCAAGTCCCTACCTCAACTAGAAGTATTTTTGGCCGCTCTCCCCATACAAGCCGGACCACTGTGCAAACTGTCCATGTATCATAAACCGTTTGGAATTTGGTTTTTATATCTTTGGCAAAGTTAAAGATATAAACTAGAGGAAAAAAAAGTCATGAACAGACTGACCCAAAAAATTGGCATCTAGTGCTTCAAAAGTGCAAAAACTTCGAAAAAAGTGCAATTTTTCATGTTTTTCGCCTGAAACGGCTAAACTACTGGGAATTTGAAAAACCTTTCTTCTGCGAAATTATCCCAAACAACAATACAAACAAATCTCTAGTACACGCCAGCTTCATACGAACACCACTTCATACCGTTTTGATACTATTCAATTGCCGAAGAAATGATAAAGATCGGATGAGCGTTTCTCAAGTTATGGGCAAAAATGTATATCAATATAATAGATTTTACGTGACTAGGTAATTGATTCCAACAGCGAATACTGTGTGTAAAAAAGTGTTTTTCAGATATAGAGAGCCTAAATCTAATGGTTAGTAAATTTTTAGTTCTGACGGATGTGCTAAAAGTGAGTTTTTCGAAAAGTTACGAGGGTTTCTTATTATTAATGATCTTGTGTAAAAATAGCAGAGTTCTGTTGCTCATTCATGAGTTTAGGGGCAAATCAAATATTTTTAGCGAATAGTGGGATATGTGTTTTATGTTAAAGATGTATCTGGCAACGTTGTTAAATACAACCTTAAGTTTGTGACGGCTAACTGAATCACAGTTGCAAAAAGCATCGACCCCATAAAATAATGTAGGAATAGGGCAGGTTTTTGCAATTCTCATTCGAAGTTTAGGTGGTATGTATTGCTGCGTAATAAATAATTGCCTTAACTTGTCATAGGTTGTGCCAATGGCATTATTAATGTGATCAGTCCAGGAAAGAGTTTTGTTAAAAGTGAAACCTAGGCTAACAGCCCGTTCTATAAAGTCTACAAAAGTATTGTCAATATATAATTTTGGTAAACTTGTAGTGTCAATATCTTTTTTGTAAGTGCTTAGCACTTCGACTTTGTTGGGTTCAGCCCGAGTCAGGTCAGATCATTAACATAAATTGAGAACAGTAATGGGCCAAGAATCGATCCTTGAGGGACACCAACCCTATACTTTTGAGTTGGTTCCGGATTTCCTTGTTACCAACAACACTGCCAAATTTTTCTTCGAAAAATTTTCGTTTTGCACAATTGAGTTTTTTCTCGCCAGTTCTCCTGGCTTTTCTAAATTTGTCCAGATGATATGTAGTTTTGTAACGTTTCCATTTCTTAAACATCATGTCACGTGAAGAAATTGTCAACTTTATGTCCTTATTTATCCACGGTTTTTGTCTTGGACTAATCTTTTTTTGTCGAAGTGGAACATATAAGTCGTATAGATATTTAATGTTAGTTTGAAAGTGACTTAACTGATGATCAACAAGGGGCAACGTATAAATAAAATTCCAATTACACAAGTTAAAGGCATCATGTAAAGCAGAAGTGTCTTCACTTCTAAAGTCCTTATGTTCTATTTGATGGTCATTGTAGTCAAGATGTGTATCATAGGTCAAGAAGATTAAATCAGGTTTGGAGAAGACAGGTACGGACAATCGGTCATACTTGACGACTTTCACAAGTGCTGGTGTAAAGTGTTGCAATGGTGGAGTTTACCAACTGTAAGTCGAGTGAGATCATGTCATCTGATAGTTTTTTGTCAACTTAAAGTTTACTGTTAATGTCCCCTGTCAATATGGTAGGTAGGTATTACCGGCTGGCCCCATGGGGGGTAGGCCCACAAAAATTAAAGGTCCCTATTGAGCCTTACGTCCTTTGGATGGTACCATTTCCTTTAGAAATCCTGTAGGATTCTTGACGTTTTGGCAAATGCCAATAGTTGTTTGGGGGAGCTCTTGGCTGCCTCTTCCAGAGTGGTGAAGCTTGGGGAGTGCAGATGTTTTAATCTTGTCGTGGCGATTGCTGGGCAGCTGCAGATGAGGTGTTCTAGAGTTTCTGCTACTCCAGGTTCCTTGCATTTCCTGCAGGTGTCTGCTGTCGTGATGCCTAGCTTTATCGCGTGAGCGGCTGCTAGGCAGTGGCCAGTTAATATGCCTATAAGCAGTCTGCAGTCTCTTCTTTGGAGCTGCAGCGTATAGTGCGTGAGTTTTTTGTCTCTCTTATTGCACATAATTTTAGAGATTCTACAGCCGGTCGTGTTCTTCCACTTTTCCTCTGCTTCTTTCTCCGCTATCTCCTCCATCTTGCTGTATAGCGTCTGTAGGGAGATAGGTATATTTAGTGTTGCTTCTCGGCTTAGTGCGACCCCGGCTTTTGCAAGAGTGTCCGCCATTTCGTTTCCATCGATGCCCTGGTGGCTGGGAATCCAGTAGATTTGCACCTTGCTGGAGGTGCTGAGGGAATCTATTGCTTCTCTGCTTGCCAGAACATTTTTGGAGTTGATGGCGTGACTCTGCATTGCTTTGATTGCCGCTTGACTGTCTACGTATATGTTGATTTGATCGTTTGGTGCGTGTAATTCTGCCAGTTCGGCTGCTTTCCTTATGGCGAAAACTTCCGCCTGGAATATAGTGCAGTGGTTTGGCAGTTTGTAGGAGAGTTTCAATTCCGGTTCCTTGCAGTACACGGCGGCTCCGACTCCTGAGGCCATCTTTGAGCCGTCCGTGAAAAGGTGCATTGCTTCCTGAGCCAGCCCTGTACGCCAGTCTTCTGGTCCCAGTAATGCTGATGCGCCTGTAAAGTTGGTTTTTGGGATCATGTAGTCCGTGCTACTGTTGATCTCTCTGCCCACTGTGCTGTGTCCATAGCTTTGTAGAGCCATGGTGCCTGCCGCGCAAAGACGTTGGGCAGTCCTGTGTGCTTGGATGTTCAGGGGGTTGACACCTAGGATGTGTTCCAGTGCTTTTGTTGGAGTAGACCGCAGCGCCCCCGTTATGCAGACCAGTGCCTGCCGCTGGGCCTTTTCCATCAGCTTTAGATATGTGGACTTCTCTGTGGCTTGCCACCATACCAATATACCGTGTAGTAGTATCGGTCGTATAACTGATATGAAGAGCCAGTGTGTTAGTCTTGGTGATAGGCCCCAAGTGCTGCTTAGCATCTTCTGGGATGCATATAGCGCATTGGTTGCCTTTTTCACCCTTTCCTCCACATTGAGTCTCCAGGATAGTTTACTATCGATTACTACTCCAAGGTATTTTACGTTGTTTTTGGCGTTAGCGGTGTTCCATTTATCGTGGGTGGAGTCCATTGCGGTATCTTGTATCTCTTGGTGAAGAGAATGAGGTCCGTCTTCTCCGCATTGATGCTAAGTCCGGCTTCTGTGGCCCACTTTAGTATCTCTCTGAGAGTAGAGTCCATGATTGAGCTGACAGTCGATGGACATTTTCCCATGATAATTATGCTTATGTCGTCGGCATATGCGGGTATTTTGGGTGCTTTCCTGCGAAATTTTTAAAGTAGTTCGTTGACCACAAGGTTCCATAGAAGAGGTGACAGGACTCCGCCCTGGGGCGTTCCGCCGTGTGCCTCTCTTGTAATGGTTGTGGTACCCCACTCGGCTTGTACTCTTCTGCAGCTCAGCAGGTTATATATCCAGGAGTCCAATGCCGTGTGTATTGCTAGGGCTCTTAGGCTTCGCATTATTGCTTCTGTAGTGACGTTGTTGAATGCACCCGAAATGTCAAGGAATGCTCCCAGGGCAAATTCTTGATGGTACAGTGCCTTCTCGATGGTGGCTACTAGGGAGTGTAGCGCTGTTTCCACCGATTTCCCTTTCGTGTAGGCGTGCTGGTTTCCCTCCAAGGTCAGGTTCATGCCTTCTCTTATGTGAAGGTCCAGTAGCTTTCTCCATTGTTTTGAGCAGGAATGATGTGAGGCTGATGGGCCTGTAGTCTTTTGGTTGCACGTGACTGCATTTCCCTGATTTGGGCAGGAATACAACGCGTGCTGTCCTCCAGGCCACAGGTACATAGCTCCACCTCAGGCATGCTATAAAAATGGATCGTAGCCATGGGACGATTGCGCATTTGATCGTTTTTAGCATGGCTGGGAATATTCCATCTAGCCCTGGGGATTTATAACTCGCGAACGAGTCGATCGCCCATCGGATCTTTTCTGGAGTGATGATATTGTCTGGGATGTTGACTTGTTGCGTGTGTAGGTCTTGAGGCGTATCTGCCTCAGTGACTGGAGTGCAGCCTGGAAAGTGCGCATCAAGTAGAGCACATGTCGCTTCCCTGCTGCTTTCTGTCCAGTATCCGTCGTTCGTTTTTAGCTGACTCTGCATGGGTGGCTGCTTTGAAAGCAGTTTCCTGAGTCTAGCTGTTTCGGAGACCTTCTCTATGCTGGAGCAGAAGTTTCTCCAAGAGTTCTGTTTTGCCTTCCGTACTTCTTTTTTGAAGACGCGAAGTCTAATCTTGTATTCCTCCCAGATTATTTGCTCATCCGCTTGTTTGGCGAGTTTGAAGCATTCTTGTACGTCCTTCCTCTGCTCTTTCAGCGCTGGGGTCCACCAGGGGGTCTGGTTCTCCTTTTGCTAACTGTGAGTTTGCAGGAGGTTTTGTATGCTGCGGTTAGGTTGGCTGTGAGCGTCTCCACGGACCTCTCAATGTCGCCTACCGAGCAGATACTCGTTGGCTTTGGTAGTTTTGATTCTACCGTTCTAAGGTACTTCACCCAGTCTGTGTTCCGGGGGTTCCTATAGGCGTTTCTGGTTTGGTTGTGGTTGAACTCGATCTTAAATTGGATGTACTTGTGGTCTGAGAAGGAGTTTCTATCAAGGACTCTCCATTCTGATGCCTGTGTACTATTCCCTAAGGTCAGAGTTAGGTCTAGGACATTGGCCGATGTTGGTCCCACATATGTGGGCACATCTCCAACGTTTTCTATTTTAAGGTTAGTTTGTAGGATAAAGCTTAAGAGTGACTCACCTCTGTCATTGATGTCTGGACTACCCCACACGGTGTGATGTGCGTTGGCGTCCGTTCCGACGACGAGTGGTTGTTTTCTCCTGCTCGCCTCAGCCGTTAAGTGTTCGAGCTCGGGCGGTGGCGACTCTCGCTCGTGTGCCATATAGCAGGATGCCAATAGTATTGGCTCATCATCGCGACCTTCCAGGGCCACAACTGTGAGGTCATCCGTGCTGTAATTAGACATAAGGTAAGCATAGATGCCTTTTCTTACCAGAATGGCCGTCCTTGCCTTACTTACTGCGGTGGATAGAAAACGTTGTAGTTTTGTGACCTTAGCCCTGAGACCTTGTTCCCTGCCGCAATCCAAGGTTCCTGAACTAAGGCCACTTCGGCGGGCCCTGTCTCAAGGGTTAATAGGAGCTCCGCCGACGCAAGCTTGCTTTTATGCAAGTTGACCTGGAGGACCTTCAACTGCATGGTCGTTGTCGGCGTCCCCAGGCCTGGATGGGTCAACTACCATGGTTGCGTCCACATCCTCATCGTCCTCCATACTGGGTGGGTCAGCTGCTGTGGCTGATTCCTCATCCCTTTCGGTCTCTACCTCCGTTATATCGAGGCTGCTGGCTTTATCGACCATCTCGTCGATGCCCAGGTCTTTCTCGACCTCTCCAGCCTCTAGCGTGTGCTCGTTCTTGTCTTCGGGATGGCGCTTTTGAGTCGTAGGTGCACGCTTCCTACTCCCCACGCCATCTTCCCGAATTTAGGGTAGAGCAAATCATCGGCCTCCTTGTTGATCTGAGGACCATGTGCTGCCCGTTCTTGTCGGGCTTAGCAACATGCAGTACCTTCCAGTCAGCTGTTGGCACGTCTGGGTTTTGCCACCTTAATAGTTTCAGCGCCTGCTCCTTTGGTACAACCCTTGGGAAGAGTACTTTCGCTTTCGGCACTGACGGAATACAAGTTCTGTCAACTACTTCCAGCTGGGCACCCTCCCATGGGCTTCCCATGTCTGCAACGACGCTGGTGACCCACTTGAGGGTGAGGTCGTCCTTACATTTAAGGATTTTGACTCCAAACAGCCAGCCTGCTCCGTCAAACGTGACAGGTTGCGCTGCTGGGTCGTCCATCCTTTTAAAAAATCTCCTCGAACAGCTTCCCCTCCACTAGCTTCCACTGTTCCAGGGTCATTTTGCCGAAAGGGTCGCTTTTTGTCGACGAGGGCTACGGTCAGATGCCGTTTCGCCACGTCACTGGCTGACTCCTTTCCCGGCGTTTTTCCCTTTGAGTAGAGCTTGGTGGAGCCTTGCTCTGCGGTCTTGGGCGTGGCCTTTTGCTCGCTGGGGCCTCCGCCTTCGCTGGCTCAGTTGAGCGCTGCCGCTTGACAGCCAAGCTCTCCTCCACTTTGTTGGCGTATAATGCGGAGGTGGCTTGCATCGCCTGTCTCTCCGCAAAGTGTTTGCGACCCTCCTTGATCTTTTGCTCGGCCCACGCCAGCTTGTTGCTCTCCTCTAGGGTGAGCTTACCGCTGCCATCGAGCCTCGCTTTAATCTTGAGGGCCGCCTTATATTGGGCCTTCGCTCGCATGCCTTCCTTCGTCCTTTTGGGCCTTACCTTACAAGAGGTGCTAGAACCCGACAGGACTGGGGAAAGCAGCAGCTTTTCCTCGGCCTCCGTATTTATAGAGCCGCCGTGCGACTCGCAGTCCGAGTCTGTATCGACTGCGGTACCACGCCACACTTTGGCTTTTGACGTTGTGGCAGTAGCTGTACAACTGTCTTGGCCTGCTCCAACCGCGACAGAGGTGTGACCGCTGGCGACACGAAGAGGGGATTTCTCCCCACCGTGCCCGCCGGTGGTAGCAGTCACGCCTTCCACCGACGTTTGGGCTGATATCCCAGCCCGAGTTTGGTCCTTTATGTTGTGCATTTGGAAATGACCATGGTGGTTGCATTTTGTTCTTGGGTACCACCCCATAGCATTTTATGCCTACTGCCAGGCACCTCGTAACCATGGCTCTTCCTCAACTCTGCCCAGCTAAAGCTGGACAGAACTGGCCGTCACCTTAGCTAGACACTGCATTTCCTGGGTATAACGCGCACAAGTACGACACTAGGTATATAGCTCGCTTTAAGCCGAGGTACATACAGTGTCCATTGCCCAGCCGACACCCTCGGGGAGGGTTCAGTTAGAGGATTTCCATCAGCCCCCTGTCAATATAATGTCAGTATAATTAAGCGAGAGTGTGGAATCAAGACTTATAACTTAGGAGTAATCAATATTTCGGTATTGACGGTAAATGCAGCCAATCAGTGTCTTCATATGGTGTGTGTTATTACATATCTGAACAAAAATCCATTCCATTGTACTCCCGATTGGTTGCTTACAAACTAACTTAGAGTTTAGTAAATTGCCACACCCCTAGCATGACCTTCACGATCAGAGCGATACAGGCCGTAACTATCACATAAGACTAATTGATCACATAAACTTGTCATAAACCACGTCTCCGACACACAACGCTGAAGCTTGATCAACTTCATTATTATGATTATTTTTATACCCGTTACTCGTAGAGTAAAAAGGGTATTCTAAAGTCGTGCAAATGTATGTAACAGGCAGAAGGAATCATTTCCGACCATTTAAAGTATATATATTCTTGATCAGCATCAACAGCCGAGTCGACATGTCCGTCCGTCTGTCCGTCTGTATGAACACCTAGATCTCAGAGATGGTAAGAGATAGAGGTTTGACATGTATAGGACAAATGCTTCTTTTATCTGCACGCAGATTTTGTTTGTTTGAAATTTTGGCCACGCACCCTCCCGCCCCCGAAATTCGAAAAAAAACGTTATATATCCTACAGTTTTGAAGATAGACGATTCGTACCTTCTACAGATAGTTAGTAATTAGCAAAATGAATCGATTCGCCGAAAAATGATAAAGATCAGATGAGCGGTTCTCAAGTTATGAGCAAAAATTTGAAAAATAGCCGAGTTTAAAAAGTGTTGCATACTTTTCAGATGTTCACCCTAAGGAACGCAGGAACACTGTTAAACATGTTTTATCATGAGTAACGGGTATATCGAAGTCGGTTAGAGCCGACTTTAACTTGCGCTCTCGTTATTTACGCCAACGCTCTCTGAAGAGCGCAGGTGCAGCGGGGAGTACAAATGTTGTGTGGCACGCAACGTAGAGAAGGAGAGCTGGTGGTAATGTAGCGGCTACAGTGGCACGCGGTTATTCCCGGCTTGTTGGTCGTCGGCTTGGGTAGGGTTCACTTTATTTCCTATAGGCCCCTTGCTCACATGGGTGCACAAACCTTTTTAAAATTTCGCGTGCAAAAAAAAATAGAAATACCAAATATTTTCTTTGTCCGATTGGACAGACGATACATGACATTAATCTGCATATATGGCTTTACGTTGATTTAGTTGCGTATCTTGATGCGGATATATGGCTGTGCAGGTGTATTGCAACAGCAGATGCCCACCCTTCCTATGATCACCTTATGCCGCATGACCTTTCTTGGCCGGTGATCCCTTTTACCATTACATCTTCTTATACGTTCTCCCTAGAACGCTGCATGGCTCCACACAAAAATCACGATTAGCACATTTCGACTACAAAATTAACAATATATTTTAAACATAATAATTCCTTACCGGGGTTAACAAAACGGAGTAGCATTTACGATGGGTGAAAATTAAAACAAAAATTTTTTTAAATAAACATATCCCATATAATAAGGGTTTAACAATAATGTCGTGTAAAATTTATAAAATAATTAAGAGCGATTAACCTTGTGCGATGGAATTAAATTCTAAATTTGAGTAATGCAAGAAAAAAAATATTTCAAATAATTCAGAAGGGTTTTCATTATATAGTTTCTACAGAACTTTTCTATTAATTTAAATTTTAAGCTTTAGGTATTTTAGCGAAGCAACATGAAAAAAACTTCGATCATAACCGATCATATTTACTGCAAAATTGCGAGGTATAAAAATCAAATCAAATATCGTAAATGAGAAGAAGAGAAAAAAAAAGTTGACACAGGTCAAGCCACTCTCTCTTTAATTCATCTTTCTGTATGTGCACTCTCTGTACTTTTACTTTTATTTAATTAAAGGTTAATACCTATGACTTACATGATTTTAATTCTCCACTGCAGAAAGCGCTTTCTACTCGGCTGCATCGGCTATATATAATAAAAATATAATAAATATATTTGAAAGTCACAAAAGAACACCAAAAATCCGACGAGCAAATTTGAACCTGGCTGGTCTCTTCTCTCCTAGTTCCTTGCCTTCCACAAATTCGGCTTTTTTTTTCTCCCCCTCTCTTTCAGAAAAAAGCTGCTCTCGCGCCCAAAAATGGCTGACCGAATAACGGAGGATTTTGAACGTGAAAGGGAAAGAATAAATCGAACGGTACACCAAAAAAAATGTATGGAATTGGTTAATTTCTTGTTGCTTTGGCCGTACAAAAGAAGGAAAAACTACTGCACTTAACAAAAAGAGAAAAAAAAAAAAAACGAGAAGGCCAAGCTAACTTCGTCTTTGCCGAAGTTTTAATACCCTTGCAAATGTTTTAATAAATCAGAGTTTACGAACGTCAGCATTAAAACAAACAATTTTTTTACCCTTGGAGAGGGAATATTAAAATTGTCCGGATGTTTGTAACGCATAGAAGGAAGCATCTCCGACCACATAAAGTATATATATTCTTGATCAGCATGACGAGCTGAGTTGATATAGCCATTCCCTCTGTCCGTCTGTCCGTCTGTTTCTATGCTATCTCCTCCGTCAGTTTTAAAGCTATCTTAACCAAACTTTGCACGAAGTCTTTGGTACAAATTCGCTGCACATTTGTCGGAACCGGCCGGATCGGATGACTATAGCATATAGCTGCCATAGGAACGATCGGTTGAAAAACTAGTTTTTGTGAGAAAAATTGTTTTGTTTTCAATGCTATCGATCCCAACGCTCGTATTTATAAGTTTTTAATGATTTCACATAATTTCACCAAGCCTTGTCAAAATCGGACAACTATATAGTATAGCTGCCATACAAAAGTTAGGTCTGAAAAATAGTCCTAGTGAAAAAACTTTTTTGCTTTCAATGTTATCGCTCCCAACGTTCGTATTCAATGATTTTACATAATTTCAACAAGATTTGTCGAAATCGGACCACTATATAGTATAGCTGCCATACAAACTGTCAGCCATATATCAAGTTCCAAGGGTATATAAACTTCGGTCGAGCAAAAGTTAGCTGGCCTCTATTTTTTTTAAATAATTTTTACCAGCTTTTCGACCGATAATCCCCATGGCTGCTATAAAATATACTCATCCGATCGTCGTTCCGAAAATCAAAATTAAAATGCACGGGTATAAAAATGTTGCTTCGTGGCCCCATAGGGCCAAGCATTACCGTTAGCTTTAGATCTGGGACTTCTTATTTGCCGTAGCTGGCCGGCTTTAGAAGAAGAGGGGCAACTTTGCACTTATCACGTTCGTCCACATTAAGTATTTGAAGTATGAACACCTAAATCTCAACCAGAGATGGAACAGATAGAGGTTTGACATGTATGGGACAAATGCTTATTTTACCTGCACGCAGATCAAGTCATTTCGATTGGCCACGCCCCCTCGCCCCCCAATTTAAAAAAACGTTGAAACTCCTACATTTTTTTGAGCTAAATGATTTGTCCCTCTTTCTAGAGCTAGTTAATGTAATTTCTCCGCAAAATAAATCGTTTTTTGCCAAATAAATGATAAAGATCGGATGAACGGTTCTCAAGTTAGGCAGCCAAAGAAAGTGAACCTGGCCCCTTCTACCTTTTCTCCGATCCTAAGAAAAAATGTTATTTTCAAATGGTCACCCTAAGCGCGAACACTTTAAACATGTTTTTTCATGTTTTTCAAGGCCAGAGCTGTTATAGCTGACAGTCCGCTGAAGAAATTAAATCATTACTATGATTTATTCATCACCATTAAAATCCCATTACGAATGATTCCTATTAATTACTATCCCATTAACGAGAAGCATCGCTTGTAGTACATTACTTTTTCGTCAGGCATTTCGACAGAACACGCTAAGCTCTGCGCCGCTGGCCAATTGCAAGTGTATCAAAACTTTATAATATACAAAATTAGCTTGGTCTTCTCGTTTATTTAAAGCTTACAACTACTTAGGTCAAGTTCTGGCGAGATTAAAAAAAAACACTTAAGTTACTTTCTAAATTTATTATTTAATTATTAAGTACGGTCTACTTGTTTAAGTACTGCATGCTTAAATAATACTACAAACAAACACACAGTTTTACGGATAACTTAATGGCTAAGTTCGCTATTGCTGGCCTCATACTGGGATGCCCATATAAGTAGCTCAGTTCTCGATTGGTTACTCGTCAATTCCACTGGAGGGTTTCCCCACAGCACGCCGCACCACGGACTCGGCGAGCCAAAGAAGCAGGGCCACAGCAGTAAGTGTATTAATAGCATGAATGGTTGCCTTATATCCGTAGGAATTAGTGATTGAGCCTAAAGCAAAAAAGAGCAATTAAAGTTGGTTTCAATGCTGCGCCGTATTTTGATAGTGAACTTACCCAAAATGGGACCCATGGCAACAGTAAATATTGTATTAAATATCAATTGCAGACCCGAGGCAGCGGGCAGCCGACGCAGCGGCACATAGCTGGGAATAATTAGCGGCGAGAAAATGGTGCGAAAGCCCTTGCCGAATCCAATAAGCAGGAACACAGCGATCATAACCTCAAAGGAAGTGGTCACCGAAACAATCACTCGTCCCACAGCAATACAAATAATACCGAAAGCAAAAAGCACCCGATTGTCCAGCTTGACCTTCTCCAGAAAAAGGGGGGCTAGAAAGCGCACTGAGATGTCCATACAGGCTAGCAGAGACATTACTAAAGATATCTGTGTATCTTTGTAGTCAAAGCTGTTGAGAATGAACGGCGTTAGAACAGAAAAGTTCATTTCGCCAAACATCATGATGCTCATGCCGACAGCCAGGTTCACGAATGTGAAGTCTCGCAGCAGATCGAGGTCAAAAAATTTAGTAACCTTCTCCCAAAAAGTCATGCGGCTTTTGGCTTCCTCCTCCGCCTGCTCTGCAGCTTGCAGGGCCATTTGTTCCAGCTTAAGGGCCTCAGCGGACTTCTCCAACAAGGCCTTGTCCTCAACGCAAGTGCATCGCTGCAGCTCTTCCTGCCCGGGCCTGGAGTACACGCTAGTTTTGCTGACATATCGATCAATGTCCTCGCGTTCGCGATTAAAGTAGTTGGGCTTGTAAAGGGCCGAGGTCGCTTGCTCTGTCGACTGAATGTCGCGGCTTGCCTCCAATCTATCTAAATTCTCACGGCTGCGCGTGGAAGACGAAAGCTGACGGATGAGCGCCTGTTTCGTGCGATAACGTGTTCCGCTGGCATGTTCTGAGGTAAGCGACAGCTTGGAACCAAACCAGCCATCATTGGCGCGTGCGAGCATGGGAGTACCCGGTTCCGTGATCTCATACCCTGGCCGCTCAGGGTCATCCACATTAAACAGATACTGGGAGGAGAAAATGCTACGCTTGCCTCGCTTTTGGTACTGGCAGTACTTGCACTCGTAGTCGCTCCAAGGATCGTTAGTAGAAGTCAACAGATTACCATTGGCCTCCAGTAGCTCCGGTGGCTCCTTCTCACCCTCTCCGGCGACCCCGGCGGTAGACAGAACCGTTGGTTTATCCGGCTTGCGTACGTGTCGTAACACAGGCTGGAGTGTGAGAGCACAGAGTATGGCGTTCATAGCAATGCCAGCATATATAAGAATGCTTCCTTGGGCGCCATAATAGCTTAGCAGAAAGGTGGTCACATGTGGGAACATGATTGGTCCCAGTCCGGTTATGGTCCATGAGAAGCCGGTAGCGCGACGACGTCGCAGCTTGAAGTACGTGTTCACAGCAAGCGAAGTGGCTGCCATTGACAGGCCCAGTCCAATTCCGTATACGCATGACAGGAAGATAACGTACTGCAGAAAAGTCGTGCTAAAGGCCGTGGCAAAGATACCCAGAAAGGCTAGAGTAGTCCCCGTCAGGGCCACCTGGCGGAAAGAAAACCTCCTGAACATGGCACCATTAACAATTCCTGCAAGGACAATAAAGTGATGAGGAAAACTATTAGGTGCCTACTTAAACTCAAACTCAAACTCTTACCCACTAGCGAGGATATGGACATTACGACATTTACGATAGTAACGGTTTGTTCAGCATCGAATCCTAGAGATTTCATTCGGTCTCTGTAAATCAATCCGTACTGCTGCAGTGCCGGAAACAGGAAAAACTGAGAAAGTAAAAAGAAAATTAGCTAGTTCATATTGAAAAGGTTTCATTCTCTGTGTTCTTTGAGCCTACATTGTTAAGTCCGGATGCCAGGCAAACGACCCAGCCCCAACCTCCATCTGGAGCCACGAAATCAGGACCCAAATCGCTTTTGTCGCGACGTTTGGGTTTCATTGGTTTTGTTGTGTCATTATAGACATTAGTGCGGTTCTTTTCTGTCAGATTGGAGTTCTCCATTGTGATAGAATGAGGTGACGCTAAAACGAAACAAAAAGAAATATGTTAATCAAGTTAGAGTGCTGGACTCGAATGCCCCGACTCCAAAATACTCTGTACCCTTCATTTTATTGCTTCCCAAGTCTAAGCAAACTTGATCTGAATACGCTATACACCTACTTACATGCAAAAATGTGTGTCTCTATCTCTAGAGACTCTGAGATCGACGCTTTTGTTCGGACAGACGGACAGGGCTATATCGACTCGGCTGGTGACGCTGATCACGAATAAGTATATACAATCAGAGAAATCTAGCACGAGTTGGCGAAACTGAAATCGGCTTAAAATTAGATTTTTTGAGACAAAAGCTGCTCTAATACTAGAGGACAATTGATCTCAAATTCGCTCGGCTCCAAGTTATTACTTATATTTAATCCGACTAAATGCAACGGCAAATACTTTTTGACACATCGCATAAATGGGACCACCTTCTAATTCCCAACTTCAAATTTCCCATATTTAATTTAAATACGACACCTAAAGTTTGCGCTGCAACTATTAATGGTAGTTACTGATGACATAGTAAAGCAAAAAACGAGAAGGCCAAGCTAACTTCGTCTTTGCCGAAGTTTTTATACCCTTGCAAATGTTTTAATACATCATAGTTTACGAACGTTAGCATTAAAACAAACAATTTTTCTAAATAAAACCCACCTTTCGACCGATAGTTTCTATGGCAGCTAAATAAAAACCAAAAAAACGGTTTCACTATTGAAAAAACAAGCAAACACAAATACCCTGTGTATTTACAAAAAACGCCGTGACTCTGCTATGGTGGATCATTGGACAGATTGTTCAACCACCTTGCGGACCTCAAAGGCAAAAAGAAATTAATTACAACAATTGGAAAAGCAAAAGCAACACTCTCAAAAAACATAGCAGAATTCTAGGCTGAATCGTTGTCTCGCCCCATAGCAAATTGGAGTCCCCAACTCGTTATTCGGCAATATCAAGATTTATAAGGAAGTCTGTGTGATCGTTTGAATGTGAAAAGTCCGCTGATGATAAGATAAGCGATCGTTGTACGGACATACCAATTGCTATTGCAAATTGTAGTAATTAATCTCTGTTGATTTGTGTTGACCAAAGCGCTCTACGGTATTCAAAAGAAAGAACTTAGAGTTAAGCCCAGTTGAAAGTTTTGCTATGGACGAGCTGTGGGCTACGATCATACGATTATCCAGTTATGTTCAGAAGCAGAAAGAGACCGCAATAGGGAAAGCATGGTTTCTCTCTCTGTAAGAGGAAAGCTCTCGGGTGGACCGCATCGATGCTTACATTTCATTGCTTGAGATTAGCGCTTGGACTAAGAAACCACAAAATCTGTGTCAAATTCATTTTAACCGAACCACGTGATTATATATACTGTACACGGTGGAAAAGCGGAAAGAAAAGTAACGTGCGAAAGTTAACCCCAAAACTACTCAATTTTCCGGTATTCTTTTACTTAAAGGTATTTAATACTTCAAATTTTGAAATTAAGGAGTTTATAAAAGAAAACCAAAACCTAATTATTTTATAGTGCACGTGGAAACCCCATTACGGTGCACTACGCCTTCTTCGACTAAGGGTCCCAACTGGTACCTGGTTCGGCAACGGTTGAAAACCTGGTCTAAATCGTGGTTTGGACGCGATACATCCGAGAAGGAAGTGTTAGCCACGCCCAGGGACTTAGGTGTCGAAGGGCCCTCCGGACCAGTTAGCACCTTTAACATCACCAAAAGCAACCCCGATCAAGATCAATATGTCTGCTAAGTGCTAAAAGTGGAAAATATGCCAATTTAATGTAGTGAGCAGTGCAGTGATCAGTCGCAGAATTGATCAAATCCTAAGGGTTATGGCCAAGTGATATTTGAGCGAGACAGTTTTATATAAGTTTTGCCAACAGGTGTCAAGAAAGTCACTACGTAAGTGGCATGCCGGACTACTTCGGTGTAGCGCATCTCGAAAAGCTTCGCTGTTGCATTTGGATCTCTGGTCTTCGCGCATCAGCTGTTTCAAATTCAAGTTCAATGTCAAGAAAATCATAATTACTTAAATTTCACGCTCAGCCTCGCCATAATGAAGTTCGCTCTATTTTCTGCTTATCACTTATATTTGGCCAGCGCTTCTCAAACTGTACAAGTCAACTTTGCTGCCGCACTTGCGTAGAATAGATGAAGGAAGAAGTTACTCTCAAACTGTCACATAGGAATTATTTATAGTATAGGATAGGATAATAATTTCAATAATGTTAGTTAAAAACTATGTTTAAGTTAGTAATTTGATCAAGATCGGATATCGGGTATGGACACAAATGAAATTTGAAATTTAATTTTGTACGAAAACATGTGTATGCTTATAATTTCTCTTTAAACTCCTACAACAGTTTACCCTCATCGTCATCCGTGAGCTCAACGGTCAGGAAGTGAGTACGGCTTAAAAGTCGGTGAACAAATGTCTTAAATGACCCATATTATTATATTTTAATTTGCATACACATAAAAACCATAAAACAACAAATGAATTGAATTATGTTAACCACTCAATTTAGTATTCCGCCCATACTACGATCTCCCCTTTTATATATTATATATAACACAGTTCGACAAAATCCGACTTTTTTTAAAAGCCCGGCATAAGACCCATAAATTATGATAAAAGACACCTTTGTAAGCATCACCTCATACCCAGTTTTTCAAATGCACCCTCGGGTCGCGTTTAATGGGTACTTTTGTACTTGCAACACACAACTACAACAATTTTAGATTAGTTTTTAATGGCTTAAGATAAAATTTTCCAAAATTCAGCAAATGTGGACAGGGTCATTGGGAACGACATATAAAAAATTCACTCAATTCGCGCGATATCTCAAGAACCGGTTATCTACTTTTTGACATATCTGAGAGCAGATTTGAATTCAGCGTGCAATTTTACATTAGAATCAATTGCTAAAAATGCAAAAAAACGTTTTCAAATTTTGTGACATAGTGTATATGCTAGTTGTCAAAAAATTAAACCTTCCGCCAACAAAAATATATCGATAACTTCGTTGCCTAAAAATTCTAACAAGTTCGTTCACCAGCAGACCTTTTTTTTTGTTGTTGATTTTTGTTAGATGATTGGTGTATACTGTCGAATACGCCCAATGAAACATGAATTATATGAAGTCCAAACTACCCCTTTTCTTGAATTCAATTAAATATTAAATAATGTTCTAAAATTATTTTTCGTTGTTCGTCCTGAGTAGAGCATGAAGAAGTCAAGGTACATCTAAACCTGTGAAGAGCTTATTTGAGGGTACATATATAATTTCTTATATGGCATCGGTAGGGAGGGTAAAGAAGGGGAGTCAAAGTCATCAGATTTCCCACCACTTTTTGGAATATGATACCTATATCCGTCGGAAGAATTACCGTTTCACATCTCACTAATGATTGGTAGAATGTTCCTTCTGAACTTATTTGTAAACCGTGCACCTAAAAAATATTATGGAAATGTGTGCGTATGACATAATGGAGAGTAGAAAAGAACCCCGACAATCCGGCGAGCTAGCAAGAGCATAGCTAGAGGTGCACCCGTCGAAATCCAGCCTTACATCCAATGTGTTCAAAAGCCATCGTACAAATTGACAGCCGTACAGTCCTACACAGCACCCAGCACATTACAGGATTTCCCTTTGTGTCGCCCTCATTGTTTATTTGTTGTAATTTATTTCAACTAAGCGCACTAATGGTGCACCATAAAAAGGAGCGGCTGAGCCGTTTTTTCCTTAATTTGCCGGAGAATGCTCTAATTGCGATTGTCGCCATTGATAAACGCATCGTTATAGATTACCATTCCCATTTCTGATCTTATGACAGAGTTTACCGAGAGACTATTAAAGATAAAGTATTTTCTATTTTGTTGATTTCACAAAATGGGTGGAGACAGCGAAGTCGATCGACGCGTCGACGTTTGTCGATTGCTTTTGAGATTTGATATGCAAAGCACGAGCTCGCTGTGGTTCATGTTCCAGGCAAGGCAAGGAGTGCTGATATTCGAATTGGCGCATTTGAACGATGGCAACTACAAAACAGAAATCACTTAGCGGGTGCGCCAAGCTTGAGGAAAGATCATTGGCATGATGCTGGACGATAAGTGAAAATGCCTCACATCCCCAGCCAGACCAGACCGGATTTGCAAATGTCGTAAAGCGAGAACGAGACTAAGGCAGCGCTAGACTCGGGGACAGACCGACCGATACTCCGATAATAAGAAGAGAAGCTGTAATATTAAAGCAATGCTCTAGACAGACAAATGGGGCATATGAGCCGAGTGACTTTGACGTTGACGCCCTCATCGAATGGCCTTTATTTATGCGCCGATAACGCGCCGACAATTCTGGCAACTGGCGCAGCCGGTGCCATGCCGGTGCCGGTGGCGGCGCAAGCAGTCAAACCGGCAGGCAAATGAGCTCTGCAGAGTCTTGGATGTCTTCATTGAGATCGAGAATCGGGCACCAACAAAGCAGTTGTTGTCTGTGTCTCTTACTGTCTGGTTTGCCATTGAACTTTATCGAAGCGTGCCATAAATTGACGCCCCATGTCAGTCTTGGTACTGTGGTCTCAGTTTTAGTTGCAGTCAGACGTTAAGGCGGAGGGGAAGGGGAACACATGGCACTTAGCACACATACCACCGCACATCGATCAGCAAAAAAACTTTCGCTTAAAGTCGAAAAATAGAGGGAAGCTAACTTCGGCTTGACCGATGTTTATATACCCTTGGAGCTTGATATATGCCTGCCAGTTTGTTATATGGCACCTATACCAAATATTCATCCGATTTTGATCAAACTCTCCAAAATTGTGCTGAAGCAGATCAAATTCACAGATAGAAAATATAAAGACGCTACCATTGAAAATAAAAAGGTCTTCTCTAGCTCCTATGGCAGCTATAAGCTATAGTCAACCGATCCGGCCGACTCCGACAAATGTGCAGCGTATTTGTACCAAAAGGTTTCGTGCAAAGTTTGGTTAAGATAGCTTTAAGACTGACGGAGAAGATAGCATAGATAGCATAGACATGGCTATATCAACTCAGCTCGTCACGCTGATCTAGAATATATATATTTAAGTTACTAATTACAAACATCCGGACAATTTTAAAATGCCCACTCCAAGGGTATAAAAATCACCCAACATGTTTTGGACTTGTACTTACTAACCAAGCTATCCACCGTCGCATACCGGTTGTGTGGCGTCTTTGGCGTTTGATTTCTGTGATCATTTAATCATTTTATTTTTTTGCAAGTCATGTCACAAAGACAACAAAAGCAATTCGGGTGATCGTTGTCAACCATCATAGAACAGAATTGGTGGTTTGAACAAGTGCGGTGATAAAGCAAATGCAAATACCAAGCCACAGGGAATTCATTTATAAATTTCACAAGTCTCGTTCATTCAAATCAACTAGAATCGAGCGCGTTGAATTATACTAGTGTGAGTGTGATTGGATAATTAATGGTTGCTTTATAATAACTTAGGTATGTGGATTCTGCGATTGGCAAAGTTAATTAAATTACCTAAGACCAATGCGGTCTTTGTTTTAGGCTTTATTTTTAAACGTTTTATGCTGAAACAATTTCATCACGCAGAAGTTGCGCGGTCTACAACGCCCGGGCCCATCCGTTGAAACAATGTAAGCCAGCTCCATAGCAACGACTGAATTGCTCAATCATATAGCTGGAGTTTAATTGTCTTATCAACAAATCTAATGGTAATTATCGTGAATGGTTATTCTTGAGCGGCCAGTTCAATTCAATTCAACATATATTTAAAACAAATATAAGTTGGTAAACGTACAGGAAAGCTTACTTCGCGAAGCGTAGGAACGGCCGAAGTTTAACTACCACTGCAGCGGGCTTAAAATGTAAGTAGACCTACACAGCAGTGTTGGGTAAAGGTTGTTCTTTTCGCTGAACATGTTCACATGTTCTTTTTTTATAAGTGAGTCAACTCACTTAATTCGCTCACTTGTTCTCTTGTTCACTTGCTCTTGTTCTATTGCTCTTGTGTTCTCAGCGAGCGAGAGAAAACAGATGATTACAAGTGTATGTGTGTGTATTGCTGTTTGGCCCCCGATCATCATGCAGATGCCAAGCTCAGTTTGCTCGTCATATTAGCCATCTACCCGTCGCGTATTTTTGGCAACATGTAGGGCTGGCTTATACACAAAGCTTGCCACTCCTTTGTTGGCTTAGAGGACCGAATTGCACGACATTTTCCACAAGGGCAGAATGGTCGTTGTTGTTGATCTGCCGGACAACTGGATCCACTGTGCGATGTGATGCTTTTTGATTTGCAACTCAAGGTAACGTTGCAATATTTACATTTCGCCGTTTTAATATCCAATTCGGTCGCTTTGCTTTCGATGTTATCGCTCCCAAACTTGTCATTAATCAATACTATATGCTACCAAAAAATTCTGTCAAGTTTGATTCAAATCGAATGGCTATAGAATATAGTTGCCATAGGAACGATTGGCCGGAAAAATTGTTCTAGTGAGAAAAGCTTTTTGTTTTCAATGGTAGCGTCTTTATACCATCAAGTTATTAATATTTTCGGGTTCTACACAATTTTAGGGAATTTGGTCGAAATGGATTGAATATATCGTATAGCTACTGTCAAGCAAATGGTTTTGGCAACCGTGTTGCCAGTTAAAATAATAAGTTGATTCAGTATTGTTTAATAATAAATTTATAATGTTTATTTCAAAGAACGCAGCTCAGACGGCATGAAAGACATGAAAATCTATCACGAAAATCAGCATAAAACAAAATTCAAATATTTCATTCTGCAAAATGAATTTAGACCGGGATCACAAAAGGAAATTAGACCGCGCGGGCTTGTATCAAAAGTACCGTTTTAAAATAAGTGATAAGTTTTTGTATATGTTGATCAGTTTAGTAATTTGAATTGTGGTAATTTTCATTATTTTATTTTACAAATTGATTTAATTTTTCCGCCGCAGTCGAAAATTTTTTTTGTTTCTTAATGTTATTGATATTTTTTTTAAAATATCCAAAAATATATTATTAAAAACATAAAAATATGTTATGGCGGTCTAAAAAAATATTTCAAAAACCAAACACACCAACGACCGTTTCAAAAGAACTCGAAAAGCATTTAGTACTGTATACCTTAAATTTTTTGAAACGTTCTTAGATCTAAAACATTACTTCGGTCGAACTCAGTTTTAAAGATATAAAAAAAAAATTTTCCACCCTTTATATGAATTGTTTTATCGACCCTCGTTTTTTAAAAATTCGTATTTTTTCCCTTTTTTGGTCAAAACTTTAAATATTTATAAAATTCATATTATGGAAAAAACTTTTGAAAAAAATTTTTTTTTGTTTTATTTACCTGTCTTGACGACTTGACTCAATTCTGATGTAATTTTGTAATCTTTTTCGTAAAACACCCCCAACATATTTTATTAATTTTTCATGAATGTCGTCTTATGGTTATTGTAACCAACTTTTTCAAAATGTTGCAGTTTAAGTACTTACCGTTTTCAATTCTTCCTTAATTGTCCTATACACCTCTACTTATTTTGATCGGTCAACAATAACGAGCTGGACCAAAACATGGGAAAAATGTCGTTTTCATTTTGACTTTGACCTAACTACGTCTTTTTGACCGATCCAAATATCTGTTCCCCGTTACTTTTTCTAACAACCCTGTCTTCGATTTCTTCGATCATCCGTTCTCAAAAAATTTTTGCAACCTGCCTTGTTTAAAATTTTTGTTAACTTGAACGAAATACGACAACAACCGTGGTACAACAACAACAACAAAAATTACTATTTGTTTAACCGTTACCTCAATGAAAAAACCGCTTCTTAATACCACTTATAGTTATTGAGTAATCTAATTTTTGGTAATCCTTTAAAAAATGACACCTGAAGGTATACAGTACCCTTAAAATTGTCCTTATGTTTGTAACGCACAGAAGGAAGTATCTCCGACCACATAAGGTATATATATTCTTGATCAGCATGACGAGCTGAGTTGATATAGCCATGTCCGTCTGTCCGTCTGTTTCTATGCTATCTCCTCCGTCAGTTTTAAAGCTATCGTAACCAAACTTTGTACGAAGTCTTTTGGTACAAATACGCTGCACATTTGTCGGAACCGGCCGGATCGGATAACTATAGCATATAGCTGCCATAGGAACGATCGGTTGAAAAACTAGTTTTAGTGAGAAAAACTTTTTTGTTTTCAATGTTATCGCTCCCAACGCTCGTATTTATAAGTTTTTAATATTTCAATAATTTCACCAAACTCGAACGACAAACATAAAGCCATAAATGTTAGGTTGAAAATAAGTCTTATAGAACATTTTTTTTCAATGTAATTTCAAATTTTAAGCCTTGTTTCAAGATTTGTCGAAATCGGACCACTAAATAGTATAGCTGCCATACAAACTGTTAGGCACATATCAAGCTCCAAGGGTATATAAACTTCGGTCGAGCCGAAGTTAGCTTGCCTCTATTTTTATACCCTTGGAGAGGGTATATTAAAATTGTCCGGATGTTTGTAACGCATAGAAGGAAGCATCTCCGACCACATAAAGTATATATATTCTTGATCAGTATGACGAGCTGAGTTGATATAGCCATGTCCGTCTGTCCGTCTGTCCGTCCGTCCGTCTGTCCGTCCGTCTGTCCGTCCGTCTGTTTCTATGCTATCTCCTCCGTCAGTTTTAAAGCTATCGCAACCAAACTTTGCACGAAGTCTTTTGGTACAAATACGCTGCACATTTGTCGGAACCGGCCGGATCGGATGACTATAGCATATAGCTGCCATAGGAACGATCGGTTGAAAAACTAGTTTTAGTGAGAAAAACTTTTTTGTTTTCAATGTTATCGCTCCCAACGCTCGTATTTATAAGTTTTCAATGATTTCACATAATTTCACCAAAATTTTTTGAAATCGGACTACTATATAGTATAGCTGCCATACAAACTGTCAGGCATATATCAAGCTCCAAGGGTATATAAACTTCGGTCGAGCCGAAGTTAGCTTGCCTCTATTTTTCTAAATAAAACCCACTTTTCGTCCGATAGTTCCTATGGCAGCTATAAGATATAGTCATCCGATTTTGATTTTGAAAAAACTTCAAAATCTTTGTAAAAGCGTATTAAACTAATAATTGCTGAAGCGGGAGGCGTTTACATTAAAAACAAAAAAGTTTTTCTCACAAAGACCCACTTTTCGACAGATATATCCCATGGCAGCTATAAGATATAGCCATCCGATCCGGTCGGTTCCGACATATTAGCAGTGTGCAGTAAAAAGAAGACTCTGTGCAAAGTTTCAGTTCGATAGCTTTAAAACTGAGAGACTAGTTTGCGCAGGAACAGACAGACGGACGGACAAAGCTCAATCGACTCAGCCCGTCGCCCTGATGAAGAATATATATAGTTTATAGAGTCGAAAATGAATATTTCTATGCGTTGCAAACTTCTGGGCAAAATTATAATACCCTTTGCAAGGGTATAAAAACGTTGAGTAGAAATTGGTCTTTTTGGCTGTAAACTATTGAAATTGTCCTAGCAGGCCAGGGTTAATGTGTTTTGTCTGTGTTTGTCTTAATTATGTAAATCAAATTCATCAATTCAATTTGTAATCAATTAAAATGCAGAACATAAGTGATAAAAAAACAAGGTTGATTTAAAAATGGTAAAAATGTTTTCCATCAAACTGTCTTAAAATACATATTTCCAAATAAGGTACCCGACACCCGGCGGCACAATATTTCATATAAACTTTTATAAACTTTTTGAAATTCAAATTTCAAAGCTGTTTAAAATTGTTAATATTCGTGTGAAACATTGTGCTGAACTAAGTTTTTACCTCATCCGCCTTTAGAAAAATATTAAAAAATTGTAAAACAAATTTAGTTTTCTTTTTTATACCCTTGGAAAGGGTTTATTAGAATTGTCTGAATCAGCGGTGGGCAGCAGATATAACGGAAAGTGTACAACAACATTCTTATTTTTGTCTTTTGCTTTTGATCAGCGCGATGCAGCGTGTGTTTGTTGGAATTTCTATTGCGTCGTAGAATTATAAACATAACGGGCCGGGTTGCGCGGGTCAGAAGGGCGGCTATTAGGCTGCCCACCGCTGGTCTGGATGTTTGAAACGCACAGAAGGAAGCATCTCCGACCATATAAACTAATATATTCTTGTCTGTCCGCTTTGCAAGAAAATTAAAAGCCCGCAAAAAATTCGTTTACTAACTTACGTAAAAAACGTACTCTTAGTCTTTTCTTAGGTACTATTCAATTCAAATTCTCATTTAATTGATTTTTAAATGTTTTAAGTAGAAAGCTTACACACCACACACTCTCATTCTCTACAAAATATTTCCACACATTTCCCATTCGTTTCAAATCAATTACGCACCATATCGTTCATTGTATCTATGGGGTTTAATCAATTCTCATTGACACAATTTAATTGTTGAGCGGCGCGCAATTGGAATGAATATATGAAGTTAAACGTTTGGAGCGACGCCTCAGTTTTAAATTGCACATACGAGCATGCATGTATGTGTGTGCAATGTATGTAGAAGTTTTTTTACACTACACGGAAGAAAAAAATCTGAGATTTCCATACTAAAATCAATCCCAAAAGATTTCTGAAGTCGGTCAATACCGGATTTCTAAAACGATCTTTATCATTTCCTAGGCATAATAAATAATGCTAATTACTAACTATGTCCAGAAGGTATGAACCATCTATTTACAAATCTATAAATTTCCTTTTTTTCAAATGGCTGAGGCGGGAGGGCGTGTGAAAAAATTCAAAATAAACTTGATCTGCCTGCAAGTATAAGAAGCTTATGTCCCATACATATCAAACCTCTATCTCTTATCATCCCATACGGATATGGCTTTATCGACTCGGTTGTTGATGCTGATCAAGAATTTATATACACCTTCTTTATAGGGACGATGATTCCTCTCTCTGTTACATACGTCTGCACAAACTTAATGAACTCTGTGTGACTTTGAGTTCTAATTCTTAGGTGCCACAGAAATTTCTTTTGATTTGATTTCAAACCTCCCGTGTTTTGTTAGGAGATCTATCAAAGCTACCTCCTCAGTGGCTCCCTCTGTAGCGCCATCTACTTGACAGCCAGCTACAAGTTAAGCCTCATATTTGGCGCCAACAAATTTTTAAATTTTGCATTTTATTTATGGAGAATACTACTTAAATTTGAATTATAATTTAAAAATGCATTATAAAACATATAACACATTCAAAAAATTTCAGTGAAACATCAAATTAACCTTTAACTAAAAATAGGTGTTTTTAGAGATGAAATTTCAATTGGATCATCTGGTGTTCTAACTAGATTTTCAAACAAAAAACTGAAGTCTCAAATTTTTGTGGCACCGAGGAATTTTTCAAGAAATTTAGAAACCAACCGACGCATTGGCAAAATTTTTAGAGATTTCTGTGGCCCCCCGAGTATGAGCTTTTTTTTTTGCCGTGTAGCAATTTAATAGACTGCACGTAAATGCTAAAAACTTCCGCTGTGGCTCTGCCGCAATGCGTATCAGTAAGATACTTGCTTACTTGCTTCACACATGTTAGCTATTAGCAGCACCTGTACTACAACATGCCGTTGTCGACTCGTACATCATTTGAACTTGAGATACAAATGTTTTCTTTTATTTCAACTTCAAGATCTGTTTGTTCATATGGACGGACGGACGGACGGACAGACAGACATGGCTGTTACGCCTTAGTTGTTGATGCTGACCAGGAATATATATACTTTGTAGGGTCGACAATGATTCCTTCTCCCTGTTACATACTTTTGCACAAACTTAATATACTCTATGTACCTTCGGTACAGAGTATAAAAATAATTTATGTTATAAGGTGGAAATAGGTGTTCATAATGGATTTTCGCCTGCTGAGTCTGAATCTGGGCTTTAAATTGCTCTAGGTTGTCGAGAATCTGAAAAACATAACCTCAAAGTAACAAAAAGTGTGTTTAAATAATATTAATATCAATAATTGATAAATATCAAGGGCAAAATCGGTATTTTCAACATCGGAAAATGAACTTTATCATTACAAACCGAGTTTCAAGCTAATCGTATGAAAAACAGTTTTTTTCATGCTAAATTTTTCGGTCATTTTTACGCTTGGGGCAGAGTTTCCGCCATGGGAAAATTACATTTAAATTTCTTTCGTATTATATCCTTACAAACCGAGTTTCGAGTGAAAGTGTAACGTCCGCAACAGGACAAAAATTAAGATATTTTAAGAACTGGACCACTAATTATTATTTTGAAAGCTGGGTTGAAATGGTCATTTATTCCACTTAATTTTTTGTGTTAGGAGTTTTTTTTGTTTATTATGCAAAATTTGCTAAAAAAAATGAGATGCACATAAGCCTCACAGTTGACTTCCATTTTTTGGTAACGTCCGCAAAGGAACTTTGAGCAAGCATAAGGCTAGTGTCAGAGCGCGCGCGAGAAGCGATGCTACGCAAAAAGCGATAATATTTCTTGCTATGAGCAAAGCGAGAAGATAACATAGTATAAGCTTTGAGAATTTACCATGGTTTAATACAGGGATAGGCCAGTAGTAAGAGACTCAGAGAGCCCGAACTTTATTTTCTGTAATTATTGTGAGCGCAAGCGAAGAATATTTTGCTACAAGAGCAGCAATTAATTTTTTATCAAAATAAAGTCTCCACGGTTCACCCACTCACCCGAAATCGAAATGACAAAAGGAGAGTTTAATAACAAAAGGCAACACTAAAAAGTTTTTCACACTAAAACTTTTTTTTAGACCCTTTGTATGGATATAAATGTACATATATAGAGGGCGGTCCATTTAAAAATTGGAATTAAATTTGGCAATAAAAAAAGAACGGCTTGATATTTTTCAAAGGTTGAACATTTATTGGAAAGGTTGATTCATGTCATTTATTAATGAAAAACACTTTTGGTCAAATGACCACCACGGATGACTTGGCAGTAGCAGTAACATTTTCAATTGTTTCGGCACGTATGTCAACAATAGCAACTCGAATCTGGTTTTCCAACTCATCAATTGATTCAGGATTGCTTGCATAAAATTTGTCCTTTACCGCTCCCCAACAACCGTGTCAGATCACATCTTCTTGGCGACCAATTCGCATCTCCATATTTGCAGATTGTTCGATTTTCGAAGATAGGGCGCTAAAGATCGATTGTGGCGTGCGCTGTGTGGCACGTAACGCCGTCTTGTTGAAACCATTTACCGTCCAAGTCTTTCGTTACAATTTCGAAAAACCAACATTTCTCGGAACCGGCCGGTTTGGATGACTATGGCATATAGCTAAAATAAAAACGGTCAGTCGAAAAAGTACTCTTAGTGAGAAAAACTTTTTGTCTTCAACGCAATCGGGCCCAAACCTAGTATTTATAATTTATTTTATGTTTTTACATAATTTCAGCAAGTTTTATGAAAATCGGATAACCATATAGTATTAGCTGCCATACAAAAGATAGTTCTGGAAAAACGTTTTCGTTTTCAATGCCAATGCTACCATAAATTCAGGCCTTTGGCGGCGAGTCCGACCGTCCCAAGGCCTGAACTTATTAGGACATGCTCCCTTGTGCACAAGAAACTAGTACAACCAATACTAGTTCATGGACACATAACATGGTTCAATGTAAAATCCAGGCAGATGGAAGATCTACGTCTCTTTGAGAGACGGGTCATCCGTCGAGCCCTGGGCAGAGGAGCTAGAGACCCTCTCACGCTTCATTATATTTAAAATAAAGTTTTGTACGAAATCACGAAAACCACACTTATTTACCAAATATTAGAAAAGTTCTTAGATAGCAACAGCAATTGCCCAAATCCATTGATCGCAGATGCTGTGACTCAGAGAAGGCTGCCGGCCAACTACTCTGTCCACCATCTGACGATAAACAATATAGAACATTTGAAAGAATTAGGAATTATGCACGATTCGGAGGGCAATCTCATTTTCTACCATAGAACACGATTGTTTCTAGATCCGAATGAGCTAGTTTATGATATAAATCAGTAAATTTAGACCCCATAGATTGGCTCAACTTCCCCGTCTCTTCCTTCCCCTGTAAATACCTCCCATATTTTCTTTTCTTTTCAGCTCTTCTTCTATTTGCAGCTCTTTTCTCGCTGTCTCTTTTCAGTTATTAGTGTTTGTAGGTTGTTTTCATAGTTTTAGTTATAAACAACAAAAATCCTTATTGTAGTGCAGGTTTTTACTCGGATTGTGGGTTTTCCTGTAGCGTATGCTTACATTTGAAATGTAAATTTCTTTTCTTTTAAAATCATATATTAATCCTCTTTTAATTTTAGATCTATCCGTAGTAATTCACCCTTATTGCCTTAGTCCTAATTAAGCACTTAGTGCCCTGGACCACATTAAGTTTCAGTATTTTAGTTAGTCTTGGAGTAGTCGCCCAAGGCTCAACCATTATGTAGATATAATAAACATGTGTTATCTTTAAGTTTTTCTAGACAATAAATAACTAACTAACTAACTTTACATTTTAATGATTCTTAATGTACCTTTATTTTTTGTTGAATCGCACTCTGATTTGATGCACACTATTTGTTACGCATTAGAAGTGGCCGCACCCCTCGGTCAATCAAGAGAGAGAAGGGAAAATATTTTGGTTGACATTGCTTTGGTGTACTTTTCATTTGTGTCACAGCTGCTTTCCTTTAGTTTTAGTCTTATATAACAAAGTTAGTTAGACTTTATTCATTCACCCTGATCTAGACCTAGGATAGACACACTGATGTGTCAAACAAACTAAAAATCATTCGACTGTTTTCGTCATGCTTGGTTTAAATAAAGAGCACAAATTTCTATTTTGATGCTATCACTAATATACACACGAGATCGTATGTACATACGTTATGTATGTTTGTATGTGCTTATGAATGCAGTTGCAGTGCAGTTATAGACAACGCCTTTTTCTATTCTTCGTTTTGGAACTACATTTGAATTTCAATGCCGGAGATTATAAAAAAACGTGTTCTGCTTGCTATTTTTAGGTGCATTTCGGTTATTGTTATTGACATGTGTGTGAGAGAGTGTGCTTGTCCATCGTCGGCCCAGTGTCAATCTCAGGCCCATTCTCAACTCCAATCCCGATGACCATGTGTCTGGCTTAAGCATTGATGCTCATTTCAAAACATTTCCAGGCACTCTTGTTTTCGGCTCGGTCAACCAAATAAACTCACGTAATTCATTTTGACTCCGTTTAAGTGTTCGTTCTAAGTGTTTCTGTGAAGTGAAACTCAAACTAGCCGCATTGTCCCATTACAATGCTAATTCCAAATAAGTGGACTGTCGAAATAGACGAGTGCCTCGCACATTAACAGTGGAAGCTTTTAGAGACAATGGAGGAGGTGTAGGATAAATCTTAATTTTCTATCAATCCGACCATTATCAATAACTTAAGCCTTAAGGTCCTCTTCTGATCCAGGTGGCTGTATTTTACCTGATTCTTGAAAACTTGTGGAAACAAATCGGGAAAAGATTCATTAAAATATACAAAATTTATCAATGCGAGGGGTGTTTAAAGAGTTCTCAGTCGCAAAAATAGGGTATTCTTAAAAAGGTGTGTTAATGGATCGCAGCTTTCCGGTAGTCACCAATATTTCAAAGCAAAACGGAAAACGGGAAATTGGTAAGTATGAATGCCCTTTTGTCCCTAAGTAGAGTCCCGAAAAATATTTGATTTTGTAAAAATGGCTGCCAACTGAGAATAAGAAATCGATTTTTGACAATTTTTTCAGTCCAGTGTAGCCACGGTTTTGTTTTGTCCATTAAGCCCTACATCATCAAAACAGCGTTGTCGATATCTCAAAATATCGATCAAATCAAATATTACAATTTTCAATATCGATATTTGATAAATTTGTTCCAAAAAACATCGATATTTCGTTATTTTCTAAAGCTTAAGAAACTGAATAGTTTTTAAAGAACGTCCTTACGGCCAAATAACCATTTCTAGTGGCCTTTATATATTATCTCTCTAATTGGATAACGTTATAATTTAAATGATTAAATTCTCAGAAACAAGATTATAGGA
Organism: Lordiphosa clarofinis; assembly: GCA_018904275.1. Lineage (NCBI taxonomy): Eukaryota > Metazoa > Arthropoda > Insecta > Diptera > Drosophilidae > Lordiphosa > Lordiphosa clarofinis. The sequence continues at coordinate 277,974 of JAEIGQ010000129.1, forward strand.
TACGGCTGAAAAAATCAACAATGCGTGTAACAAAAACGAAATTTTTGGAAAATAGAGGCAAGCTAACTTCGGCCCGACCGAAGTTTATATACCCTTGGAGCTTGATATGTGCCTGACAGTTTGTATGGCAGCTATACTATATAGTGGTCCGATTTCGACAAATCTTGTTGGAATTATGTAAAAACATTGAAAACTTATAAATACGAGCGTTGGGAGCGATAACATTGAAAACAAAAAAAATTTTCTCACTAAGATTTTTTCAGACCTAACTTTGATGGGCTTACATAATATTTATCCGATTGCCTTGAATTATAAATCTTGAAAACTTATAAAACGGGTGGGCGATAGTAGCAAAAAGTTTTTCTTACTAAAACTAGTTTTTCGACCGATCGTTCCTATGGCAGCTATATGCTATAGTCATCCGATCCAGCCGGTTCCGACAAATGTGCATCGTATTTGTACCAAAAGACTTCGTGCTAAGTTTGGTTAAGATAGCTTTAAAACTGACGGAGAAGATAGCATAGAAACAGACGGACGGACAGACGGACATGGCTATATCAACTCAGCTCGTCATGCTGATCAAGAATATATATACTTTATGTGGTCGGAGATGCTTCTTTCTATGCGTTACAAACATCCGCACAATTTTAATATACCCTCTCCAAGGGTATAAAAACTCTAAGAAAATTTCACCGAAAACTCATGGGTCTAAAATGCCTAGCCGGCGCAAAGCAATCTCAAGTATTAAAATAATGTAGCAGAATAGAGTTGCATGGAGGATTTTATTTTAGATGGTATCTGGGATGGTATCTTCCGGAGATTTGACATGACAGTCTTGTCATGACAATTTGCTCCTGCAATTACCATAGTAGTTTTTTTTCTAATTTAACGAAAATCGCCTATATCGGCACAAAAATATCATATCGAAATATCCCTTAACCCAGTTCTCGAGAAATTTCGGCCAGAGTGCGTCAAGACATGGCAAAACAAAAATCCCAAAAAAAATCCAAGTAAAATTTTTTTCTAAATGCAACTTTTTTCAGACTTTTGATAAAGCAAGAAAAAACATGGAATTTTAAAAAATACGAGGGTCGATGAAAATAATTTTCATGAACATACGAGAGTCGGAAAAAATAGATTTTGTTTATTGTTGTAAATATATTGTCATATTTGCTTGAAAGTCTTACAGCATGTTTTCAGAGCCTAATAGGAGATAAGAATAATTAATTCTTAAGCCAGAAGAGGACCTTAATCGAAACTCTATCTTTTCAAGATTAAGCTTGCCCTCTCGTTAATGCCGGGCCTAGCACAATAGCAATCTTTGCACCAAGTCTATATTTATTGCGTAGTGCTCATATAACAGAGCGCTTCCATTATGTAATAGTCACTAGCACGTAAGCTGCTTATAACTGCTGAATCAATTCAAATACTGATTTGCCTGAAGTATTGTTTCAGTTGATAACAAACACAAGCGCTTCTAAGAGTATACTTATTTGAGTCAATGGGTACAACTACAAATTTTTGTAACCACTTATCCGACTGGCGTTCAATTTTGACACAATATAGAATTGATTTTAAGAAAGCCTTTGATATTAAAATCTTAATTTTAAAATAACTCCAGTTTTGCCTCAGATATGTATATTCTTGATCAAAGTCAATAGCCGTGTTTGTCTATCTGTAGGAACACCTTAAGAGTCTGTAAGTAACCTTCTATTTTGTTTTGGGCCCAGCAATCGCATTAAAAAATAATTTACTGATAAGAAGTCCTCATTATACCCTTGCAGAGGGTATATTCATATTATCCAGATGCTTGTAACACATAGAAGGAAGCTCCTCCGTCAGTTTTAAAGCTACATTAACAAAAGTTTGCAAGAAGTCTTCTAGTACAAACTCGCTGCACAATGATGACAATAACATATAGCTGCCATAGAAATGATCGGACGAAAAACAAGTTTTTGTGAAAAAAAAAACTTTTTGTCTTCAACGCAAACGTATGGTGAACAATATGGCCATTGATTCATAAGATTCTTATTTATTAACGGCATGCGCTATCGGATTCAAAGGCTTGATCCTTCCTTGGTGCAACAATACTGGTTTTGGAAGAACTCACAACCGTCGATAACAAAACGCCACTCGACTAATTCATATGGCTCGTTAAACTCCTCAAATAAACCACACACATTGCAATAACAAATACTATTTTTTTAAGTTATACTTAGAATAGCGCTGTTGCCGATCTCTATAGTACGTTATTTTTACATCCTCCTTTAACAAATTCAGTTTTTGCAAACGTGATGCTAAAATTTACGGTTTTTCTTTTGAAAGATCTAGAACTCTTTTAAGATCGTTTATTCCACTTTGGCAGAATAAATTTCGCTCTTTTGCGTGTTCTTGGCATTGGCTGATTCAGATGAGTCAGTAACCTAGAAGTCGGTCCATATAAAACGGATCAACTAGGGTCAATGCTGAACTCTATAAACTCTTTAAACATTCCATAATCTGTGCACACGAAAGGCAAAAAAAAACGTACCATTGACTTTTTTAATATTATTTGAACGGTTAATCTAAAATTGCTCAGTTACTAATAATTTAATAATTTCCAACAGATTTCGATCAATGAACACAATTACACAATTTCATCCAAGTGAGAAAGAATTAAAAGAATTGTTTCTTAGTTAAAATACGTGGTGTTATAATTAAAGGCACTTTTTAATTTTCGATAAGAATAAAACTAAATTATCTGTATCTTTGTAATTAGCATTTACACTACGAAATTAACAATGATAAAATTGGAACATAAATACATATATTAGCATTATTTTTGTGTCTAAAACTTATTTATAAGTTATTTCATAATTCAGATATTTTCAAATGCAAAAAATGGTAGTTTGGGACTAAGATTTTTTTAACCTCCAGATTCGGATTCAGAACGTATTTGCAAAACTGTGGGAGATATAGGAGATAGATATGTGAGATATGAGTATAAGAAACATTTGTCCCATACACGCAAACTCGTATCCTTAAGCAACTCCGTCTGTTTTGCTTGCTTTATTAAAAATATGTATATGTAAACAATGAGAATGTGCCTCAGGCAAAAAATTTTTAAAACTAAGCACAGACAATAATTTCAGCGCGATTTTTATTTAAACCGTTCGAAAGGGTATTATAAAATTACCCATGGGATTGCAACGCATACCCTATAAACTATATATATTCTTGATCAGGGCGGCGAGCTGAGTCGATTGAGCTTTGTCCGTCTGTCTGTCTTTCGTCTGCCCGTTTCTACACAATCCATCGAGCCGAAAATTTGCACAGAGTCTTCTTCTTACAGCACACTGCTAATATGTCGGAACCGACCGGATCGTATAACTATAGCTGCCATAGGAACTATTGATCGAAAAATTGATTTTAATAAGAAATAATTTTTTGTTCCTAATGTCAACGTCTCCAAACTCTGCGATTTAAATGCCACAAAAATCTCTAAATTAGATCATATGTTTGGCTATAAGCTCAGATGGCGAAAATATTAATCCAATTACCGCGCTTGCTTAAACGGGATGCTATATTTTCACAAAAATGCTATAGGTCGCTAAATCTCTCTCTTTAAAGACCAAATTTGACACTTTCCGCTGGATTTATAGAGCCCCTTTGATTTTTCAAAAATGCATAGATATGTACTTTATCGCAATTACTTCATAAACTCAAAGTTGGTCTTTTTGTTGGCATGTGTTATTTATATTATATGCTTTCACACAGATTTCTAAATTTTGGTCAAAATCGAATGGCCCCAGGAACCTTCGTCCGGAAAACGGGCTTTAGTTATACAAATTGTTGATTTTATTTCTAGAGTTCTTAAAGTCCGATACTTCAAAACAATTGCAAGAGTATATAACTTTCGGCACAGACAAAGTTAGCTTGGCCTTATCGTTTTAATTATTGTCTGTGCTTCTTTTTAAAAATTACTTGACATGACGCATTCTTCACATACATATATCTTTAACTAATTCATGCGTGCCTAGTCATGCTGATTACGAGTTTATATGTCAAAGCCATGGCTAAGTTTCCTTTTAAAATATATTTGCGAAAAACTAAATTTCCGACTTCTTATCGTTCTAGAATTTTTGCAGGCCACACTAAGCATTAAAAAAATCAAAACGAGATATAAGTATGTTCAATTGTGTCGATAATGGCCTTCAAAATCAAATTTTATTTAATATATAGCAATTTTGTTAACTGTTTGCTACAAGCCATTCTGTTTGTCATACATTTATTGGCGCCATCTCATCGTATAGTTATATATGAACACTAATTATGGAAATTTGGTGGCATTTTTGTCAGAACCGCAGGCAAAGTTACATCCTGTAAAAACCGAATATCAAGCTTAAAATTTATGGAAGGAAAACTAGATTCCCATTTTAAATGTTTGTAGAAGTTTAAAAAGGCATTGGCTTAACTAAATATTTATTATAATGTAATATAACAACATTCATGGAATGCTACGTTAATATTTGCGGATAGTAGAACTATGGCCGAATTAAAACAGGCCAATTGGATAGCAGTAATCAGTAGTAAAACCTTTCTGCTATTCTCAAAAAACCAAAGGACTTTTGGACTTTTTTCGGGACAATTGCGGGGAGTTAAGTGAGCGTAGGGGCAAGTATGTAGAATGTTTCTATGTTAGCGGACTATTGCTAGAATGATTATCGGAGGCAGAACACAAGAAGGGTGCGAAAAAATTGCGACGAAATCATTAGTATTAAAAGAAGCTATAATAAATATTCAGTATATCAATATGAAACAAAATCTTAAGAAAACCATTATTTTACAGAATTTCCCTTTGTTTTTAATGACTTGTTCATTGGATTGGTGTGGCCGGCCGTGTGTGTCCCAGCGGTTAGTGTGCTGGACTGCTGGGCGGGAGATCGTGGGTTCGATTCCGCCTCGGAACATCTAATAAAAAAAGTTGTTTCTGTCTTTAGAAAATAACTTTTACACATCCGGTCACATTCACCAGCTATTGGCGCCAGCTGTGAAGTAACTAGCTATGAACAAGCAAATTCTCAAACTTTGCCTGTAGGTCATTTTCTCTTGTGCGTCAAATTTAAAGCACACACGCCAAAAGATTGAGAAGCTTGGCTTTGCCCTAGAGAGCAGTATGTATTGCCAATTTTACATTTACAATTGGATTGGGGCATCGGGCTTGGTACCCATTAGAGCACTGCCCGGCATACGATTCAAAGACCACGATTGTAGGATATATGTATGTATATATGTTGACACCATCAACAGGGAAGGTTTTGATAAGCAAGTAGTGAATGTCCGCTTTACTACGCAGAAGCATTACTCTTGCAATCTGATGTTTCCACGGGCTCAGCAGTGCTTCAACCCAAATTGAATATATTTTTAGTTGCAAAATACTGTACTAAGAAAGATGCAAAGAAAGCAATGAAGCTTAATGAACCATGAAATGATAAGGCAGCTAAATTCTAGAGGTAAGCCAATAATTGCTAAAAAATTTACCAAAAGTGCTTTTAGCCACATCTTGAAATGCACACTCTGTGCATTCTGGGATCAAAGATGCGCACAGTTGATTTAAAATTTCCTACATTATGTTTATAAATTTAAATTGGTCAAATCAAAACACAAAATTTGATAATTTCAACAATTTTTGGGAATGGAAAATGTGGTTCTCACTATTTTTTTGTGTGTACTTGTATGCATGTGTTTGGCACACACTACTCGGTGTGTTGAGTTGCCGGCTGGTTGATGGGTACTTACTTAAGTTGTTGTTATTTTTATTTTTTGTTATCACAGTTTAGCAGTTGATTTGTATTTATGAGCTGCTAATTTTCTCACTTTTATTTACCACAACACATAATCACAGATAAAAAATACTACTTTACTAAGATTGCATCACAGTGCGAGTCGAGCCAACCGTTAGAATACCCAACAACAACAAAAAAAAAACATTAACACGGACACTACAACGCATATGACGTAGCCACTCAGCTGTTTAAAAGTCTTCTCTACCGCTTCGGTAATCTCTCGTTGTCGGCCGCGGTCTCGGATGAGTGTGTTGACTCTTACGCGCTCAGCAGTTGACTTACTTGCCATCTGGCAGATACGGTCTGCTTTATAGCTTATTTTGTTATCTGCCGCCAACTACAAAAGAGAGTGAGAGCCGTAGTTTGTGTAAAAAGGGAGAGAGCGAGTGCCTGTTGCTGCTGCTGCTGCCTGCCTGCTAACCGTTAACATTCACAGAGTGTGGGCAGACAGGACCATCGTGCACACTTGGGCCAACGCGTTGCAATCAGCAAGAGACACACCAATTAACAAAGCAATGACCAAGCGGAAGCCGCCTTGCCGCTCTCACGTTCTCCCTCACAGTGGGAGTAGGGCTGATGGGATTTTTGCAAACGCTATTATCAGGATCGTCCACTTGAATCTGTTGCTTGCTTCACGGACACTGAGTACATTTTGATAGCGACGCTAACCTTTTTGACCAACTGTTGCCAATGGTGGGCCACACAGCAAGTTCAAAGGTGACCACAGGTAGACAGCAGCAACTAATTGGGCCGTAAAACGGCAGTGTTCGGTTTTATTACTGCGCTTGTAACAGATATATTATATATCAAGAGACTGTGAACTAATACGAAATACACTCATCGAAATTTAATTAAAGCCACCTATGATGTAAATTTTGTTCAGAAAATATGTTTACATGTTAAAACTGTTGGACAAAATTCGGTTTAGCGGTTTCAGTTCAACGACCAAGAATATTTTAGAAAAATTGATTTTTTGATCGAAAATGCAAGAAATTTCATTTTTAACGCCTAGGAAATTTATAAAAAAAATAGAGGCAAGCTACTTCGGCTCGACCGTAGTTTATATACCCTTGGAGCTTGATATGTGGCTGACAGTTTGTATGGCAGCTATACTATATAGTGGTCCGATTCCGACAAATCTTGTTGAAATTTTGTAAAATCATTGAAAACTTATAAATACGAGCGTTGGGAGCGATAACTTTGAAAACAAAAAAGTTATTCTCACTAAGACTTTTTTTCAGACCTAACTTTTGTATGGCAGCTATACTATATAGTAGTCCGATTTCAACAAGGCTTGGTGAAATTATGTAAAATCATTAAAATCTTATAAATACGAGCGTTGGGAGCGATACCATTAAAAACAAAAAAGTTTTTCTCACTAAAACTAGTTTTTCAACCGATCGTTCCTATGGCAGCTATATGCTATAGTCATCCGATCCGGCCGGTTCCGACAAATGTGCAGCGTATTTGTACCAAAAGACTTCGTGCAAAGTTTGGTTACGATAGCTTTCAAACTGACGGAGGAGATAGCATAGAAACAGACGGACGGACAGACGGACGGACGGACAGACGGACATGGCTATATCAACTCAGCTCGTCATGCTGATCAAGAATATATATACTTTATGTGGTCGGAGATGCTTCCTTCTATGCGTTACAAACATCCGGACAATTTTAATATACCCTCTCCAAGGGTATAAAAAACGAGAAAGGCAAGCTAACTTGGCTCGACCGTAGTTTATATACCCTTGGAGCTTGATATTGTGGCTGACAGTTTGAATGGATATCAGTTATAATATAGTAGTCGGTCAAGCCCGACTATAACTGGATACTCTGTACCTGGAGTAGAAGCTGAATGCAATGCTGTAAGTGCTGCGGAATCATCTCTAAAGTCTATCTCTCTTTTCTCTCTCTCTCTCGCTCTCTCTGTTTCTCTCTTAGATAGAGTGGCCAAAAATTTAAAATAAACTTGATCTGCCTGCAGCTATATAGCAACATCTTTTCCCATACATGACAAACCTCTATCTCTTACCATCTTCGATATCTGTTTGTTCATACGGACAGACGAACAAACGAAAAAAGGGAGAGCAGCTAAATCGACTCGGCTGTTGATGCTGATCAAGAATATATATACTTTATATAGTCGGAAATGATTCCTTCTCCCTGTTACATACTTTTGCACAAACCTAATATACTCTATGTACCTTCGGTACAACGTATAAAAATCACCCACTTATAATAGACCTAGAAAAAAATGATTTTCAGCAAAATCTTAATTTTGTTCAATCTCTGCATATCCGCCATGATTTCAAAATTTCTGATTTTTACGATTTTCTTCACCGATAATGATTAATTTTCATTAATTTTATAATAATAGTTTTTAATCATTATTTTTGAGTTTTATTTTTTTGATCATAAATAATGATAAAAAACGATTTTTATTTTTTTCGCTCAAAATAAAACTCAACAATTGTTTTTGGGCTTCTGTGTTAAACTTTTCGCCGATATGATTAAATATTCTTGATCTTTGATTTAATAACTCTCATATGATACACCACATGTCCTTCAAGGACGAATTTTAAGGATCCTACTATTTTCCAGGGCTGCAAACCTCCTAAATTCGGGAGGGGTTCACTCCGGGGTTCAAACCCGCAAAACTTTTTGGGTTCGGGTTCCAAGAGCAGGTTCAGAAGGTCCCTGAACCTAGGTTCGGGTTCTCGTAAAGTAGCCTTTTTACAGTTCTAATACAAAATTTTACTAACAATCTAGTTTTCCTTCCATAAATTTATATATGTATTTTCGTCTTAAACTCGACATAACTTTGCCAAATAAACTGATTTAAGTGCCATACAAATCACAAAATAAGATCATATGTTTGGGTATATGCTCAGATGGCGAAAATATTAATCCAATAACCGCACTGGCTTAAACGGGGTGATTTATTTTGATAAAAATGCTATAAATCAAAAAATGTTTGTCTTCAGAGGCCAATTTAGACACTTTCCGCGGTACTTATATAGAGCCTTAGATTTTTAAAAAATGCATTGATATGTACTTTTTCGCAAATAGCTCATAAACTTAGATTATTGTGCCCAGTGTGGCCTCCATAAATCCTAGAGTGCCAAAAATTCAATTGGAAACAAGAGCTGATAGAACAAAACCAATGATACAGTTTTGTTCAGTGCAATCAATATTAACATAATCAGATATAAAATAGACCTGCACCAAAAACACTGTTTGGCTGTGTTATCAATGGCCGTGTTCACCAGCACAAATCGATGACGAAAAAATCGATGGATCTAGTGCAATTGTTGAGGTGAACGAATGTGAAGTCCAATTATGATTGCTAATTTTAGTGATTTTCATTACAAGCAAAACGACAGCTTTCACGCATACCAGTTTTACTTAAAGAAATTTCATCAAAGCGTTAAACAATAGCCAATTAACTTTTTTTGATGGATAATTTCTTATGTTTGATGTATGCTGGTGAACAAGCCCAATGTCCAATAAATTTTGTTTTGCTTTGTAAATTATGTGCGTTCAGTCCAAAATTTTAAGATCATTTCGTAGAAAATTAAGCCTCTCAGCTATGCAGGTGTAGAAATTCCAGAGTTTTGGCCAAAAATGGACTGGTCCAAGACGTGATATTAATTGCCTACCAAACTCTCCTCTCAATCAGTCCATGGTTTCGCGAGCCGTCTTGCATGTGGCACCGTCCTGTTGAAACCACATGTCAACCAATTCCAATTTTTCCATTTTGGCAAACAAAAGTCGACTTTTCAGGCCAAATTTGGAAATTCTGTTTGTTGATGGGTACATTGAGCCAAAAATGAGCTTCGTCGCTGAAGAACAATGTCTATAACAAAACATTTTGAAACTAGAATTCAACGATTTCAAGCGCTGTTCGTTTGTCAGTCTATTCAGACGGAAATGAAGGTGCGTGCGGTGGTGCAACTATTTGCCTCGGAACATCTAATAATAAAAGTCATTTTCTTTCTTTAGGAAATAGCTCTTACACATCCGGTCGCCTTCACCAGCTATTGGCGCCAGCTGTGAAGTATAACTAGCCATAAAAAAGCAAATTATAGATTACAATATCAATATAACAGATTACAATCAATGGTAAAATTAACTGTTTTTGTTGGTTGGAGCATTTTCAGTGGTCATTTTTGGTTGAAGTGTACTGCCCTCCCCTCATTACCTCATTACCAAAGAATATTTACACCTAGGAGCGACATGTCAAGCAAAATACTGCAAATTATTTTAACGTTTCGTGATGCGGGGGGAATGCACAAAAGGGGTTGGCCGGTGCTAGCAAATTTTTTGAAACCCCCAAAAACCACCCCCCCCCAAGCGCTCCATTGGAGCGCTACCAACTTTCCTTTATATCCCCAAAAAACTTCTGCGTGCATTTTTATACTCTGTACCGAAGGTACATAGAATATATTAAGTTTGTGCAAAAGTATGTAACAGGGAGAAGGAGTCATTTCCGACCCTATAAAGTATATATATTCTTGATCAGCATCAACAGCCGAGTCGATATAGCCATGTCCGTCTGTCCGTCTGTCTGTCCGTCCGTCCGTATGAACAAACAGATATCGGAGATGGTAAGAGATAGAGGTTTGACTTGTATGGGACAAATGTTTCTTATAGCTGCAGGCAGATCAAGTTTATTTTCAATTTTTGCCACGCCCCCTCCCGCCCCCGCAATTCGGAAAAAACGTTATATCTCCTACAGTTTTGAAGATAGACGTTTCGCCTTCTAGAGACAGTTAGTAATTATCAAAATATATCGATTTGCCGAAGAAATGATAAAGATCGGATCAGCGGTTCTCAAGTTATGAGCAAAAAAGTATATCGCCCTCGCCCCACCCCCTCCCACCCATTCACAACTAACACCACACAATCTTAGAGAGAGAGAGAGAGAGAGAGAGAGACAGGTTTATGTTATAGTCGGGCTTGACCGACTTTCTCACTTGTTTCCTCTTTATTTTGTTCGTTTTGTTTCTGCTTTGAATAGCTCGCTCTGCACAGTTAACGGTATTCCTTTATGACTTTCATCAAATGAGCATAAAATAAGCAAAAATTATGTAGGGAGATGTCGCAATTATATTGGGGATTACAGTAAACATTTAAACTTTTGCGAAAATCATTTTCGAGTACTTATACACTCAGAAAATTTTTTTCTATAATTTAAGAAAATCACCCTAGAATCGATATCGCCCTTAAATTTAGAAAAAATTGCTATCTTTAAGAAATATTTGTCTAAGTTTTAGAAAAGTTGCCCTAAAAATTAATTTTTTAGAAAAAACTTTCTAAAATTTAGAAAAATATATTTTTTTCTAAATTTTAGGGTCAATTTGCTTTATTGCCTTTTCTAATTTTTAGGGTAATTTCGCCTTTGATTTTAGAAAATATTTGTTAAAAATTTTTGGTACTTTGCCCAAAAATTAAGAAAGTAAACCCTAATTTTAAGAAATTTTTTCTAAATCCTTCGGTCTTTCTAAAAATGTTTGCGAAATTGCACTGCGCTATACTGGGTTTAACGACTAAGCCGTCTATGTGATGGCATTTGTTTACACACACAAATGTCCATTCGCTATGCCTGAAAAATGTAGATATATTGCACTGATGTAGTATTGAGCAAGTTTTTGCTTGACAATGCGTTACACCATGTAGTAATCGATTAAAGGATTGTATAAAATAAAGGCAATGATAAAAACATTTAAAATAAAAAAAAAAACCATTTAAAAAAGAACCATTCAATGAGAAACAAGTGAGAAAGTCGGTCAAGCCCGACTATGTCATACTCTGTACCAAGAGCAGGAGCTGAATGCAACGTTTCTGCTGCGCTCATCTCTAAGTTTCTCTCTCTCTCCCTCTCTCTTTCACTCACACGTTGTTGAATAAAAATGCGGTGTTGGTTGTGAGCGCGTGGGAGGGGGTGGGGGAGGCGGAAATTTATTTTTGGTCATAACTTAAGAACCGCTCATCCGATCTTTATCATTTCTTTGGCAAAATTATACATTTTGCTAAATACTAACTATCTCTAGAAGGTACAAATCGTCTATCTTCAAAACTGTAGGAGATATAACGTTTTTTCCAAATTGCGGGGGCGGGAGGGGGCGTGGCCAAAATTGAAAATAAACTTGATCTGCCTGCAGCTATAAGAAGCATTTGTCCAATACATGTCAAACCTCTATCTCTTACCATCTCCGAGATCTGTTTGTTCATACGGACGGACGGACGGACGGACAGACGGACAGACGGACAGACAGACGGACAGACAGACGGACAGACGGACATGGCTATATCGACTAGGCTGTTGATGCTGATCAAGAATATATATACTTTATAGGGTCGGAAATGATTCCTTCTTCCTGTTACATACTTTTGCACAAACTTAATATACTCTGTGTACCTTTGGTACAGAGTATAAAAAGTATGTTCCTACGGGGATTGGATCCCAGTCCAAGACATTTTCTAATGTCTTTTCCACTCCACCATGGCTCTTGCTTCTTATTGAGTGGCAAATGTTAGTACTTAAGCTCCAAATACGCCACACAAATTCTTAGGTATGATTTTTACTCAGGGTTTTGCTAAATAAAAAAAAACATTAAAAAACAAACATTTAAAAAAAAAAATTATAAAATGAGAAGAAAAAGCATGCTCCTACTGGGACTTGATTCCAGGCCTCCACGTTTGCTAAGCGAATGTCATGTCAACTTGACCAACTGTGTACATTATTAACTATGGTTATATCGCCACGTTTTGTATAAGGCAAATAGTCGAGTGGGCTAAGGCGTCGTCAGAGTGTTCAGTATTTGAGATTTTTTGAGATATTTGTGTTCAAGTCCCAGTAAAGTAAGTAAAAAAAAATTTTTTATGCGCTTATTTCTAAATTAATTATATATCTATCCCCCTATAGGTTAGGAAAAAGTAGTTTGGTGTGAGGAGGTGGTGCTGGTGTTGGAAGGGGGGAGGTTGGACAAACCCTAAAACCGAACGGTTGGGGCGGGGTGGATCCAAAAACACAACCACCACACACGGGTTGGTCTGTGGTCGGTTCTACCCTACCTCCCCCTAAAACTTTTTTTTATGTGTTTACTGTCAGCTGCTTCCTCCTCATTCCAGCGCTGCCATAACCGCTTGGGAATTTTAAATCGACCCAACAGCTAAAATTGTCTAAGAGTTTTTTAGAAAAATTGCCCTAGAATCTAAAACACAAATTTTAATTTTTTAGAAAAGCATTTCTAAATTTTAGGGCGTTTTTGTCCTGTATAAAGTTGTATTTTTTATGAAAGGTCCTTTCTAAAATCAAAGCGAACTTACCCAAGGCGCAAAAATATGGGCGAATTTCTTAATTTAAGGCCGATGTTGGCCTATTTTAGAAAGAAAATTTTCTGGGTGTATGTATAGGCAAGCGATTTTTGAAAAACGATGCCATTCCAACAATGGAACTGGATAATTTCGCCGACGTCGAATAACACCCCAAATTTTGAAGAACCTACAAATATTAATGACTAAATTTGAACCGGAGCAGAAAAATGATTTTCGCACGAGCCTGAGCCGGAGCAAAAATAAAATCGAAAAGGGTTCGACTAATAATATTGAATGTCATTTTTTTCTAGCTGCAATTAATGTTCAGTTTGAGAGCGAGGTTGTTATTTATTTTATCTCTCTCTTGTTTTTTTTTCAACTCAACTTCTTGTGAACTCAACCAAGCATAAGTTGCCTTCTAGATGGAATCTGCAAAAGTGTGCCACGGAATGTGAAAACGTTAAAAAATGATGCATACTTTTTTGATGTTCACCCTCAGGAACGCAGGAACGCTGTTGAACATTATATATAAGGATATGGAAATGTCTTTATGAAATGTCATATATCTTAAAGATTTTGTTATGTAAGTAATCAAAGTAAATTTTGAGTTTATAAAAAGTGCAATGATTATTAAAAACCTGAAAACCTAATTCTAAGTTATTGTATACTCTAAATACTTTTCTCAATTATATATTTCTCTAGTTTATAAAATGAATAAAGAGCTTAGCCGCTGTTTAGTAAGCCCCAAAAACCGTGCAAAAAAACCGGTTCAAAAACTAGGTACAGCACTAAACCAAACCAGTTCTTATTCTCGAGCGGTTTCATTGCCAGAAATGTATGTCAAAATGTAATATTCAAATGAGACAGCTATTTACTAGCTTAATATTTTATATTTATAATTAAATAATAAAAAACCTGATCTGCGTTGAGTCAATAGGTATTTAAATACAAAATTTGGTTGCTCCAATTCTTATGGTCTCTGAGACCCAGCGGTATACATCGACGAAAGAACGGGGCTGGATCAAATCGGCTATTTATGCTTATCAAGAGTGTATATGCTTATGGAAGCTTGAACGAAAATGTTTAAGCTGTCAATTAATGAAATAAATTCATTTAGAAATATTTATTAAACAATAAAATTATATATTATATACAAAATAGTTTTAAGCAAAAATTTTAAGCAAAAAAAAAAAGTTCGCACATAAGAATCAATATGCTAACTCACTACATTCGTACAACTCAATACACAAAAAGCGTTCAAAGTGTACACAAACATGCGTCCACTACTTTGATTTGCACGAACTTTTTAATCTACGAGCTACGACTGTAATATATTTTTGATAAAGTCTTATTAGTGTTATGTGAACTATGCAATATTACTTTTGGTCTGTAAAAACTAATCGTAGTTAATGTAGAGTCTGCGTGTATTCGTGAGGCATAAAGCAAAATCAAATTCTGAAGATCCGATCCACAAAAACTGTGTATTCAATAAAGCAAACTTAATAAACTTTTTAAAGCTCGAAAGGAAATGTAGAGTTATCGCTTTCCCCTCTTTGCAGCTTTAAGAATATCTTCATATAGTTTTCTTCACCGAGTAACTCCCAACTTGGTCTGACTTTGAGATAGAGATAACCTCGAGTCAAGCTATATTGCCTTAAAGCAAAGATTGCTAGATATTATAGATGACGCTTGTAAAACAAAAAACGATTGTTTTTGGGAGATCACATTGAATCCCAATTTTTGGTTCTCGCCGCCTTTACGAGAATATATATATAATGAAAGGGCATAGCAGAATAAGCATACAAAAACTGCCCCCACTCTGATCAGCACCAAAACTAAATATGTTGTTACCATCAATGAGAAACTCACTCTCCTAAATTTGTAGTCTTTTAATCGCTATTGGAGTAGAGTTATGAGGGCGGAAAGATAAATCAAAAAAGTCGTTTATCTTAAGAACCGCTTAACCGATTTGAATGCGTTAAAAATATGTTATAAGTGTCCACCATAGAATTCAGAAAACCATTTTTGCACATTTTTATACATTTATACGTGTTGCCAATGTGTAGTTTCAGCTTGACTTTAAGAAAAGTAGCTGTGCATTATTAAATTTTACGAATAAATTTTGTAGCTAGAAATACGAGTTCAATAGCGTTGAATATAACAAATTTTGTGTTAATCAGCCATATCAGTTATTTGGCAGCAATATGAAATGGTGGCGCGTACTAACTGAATCTTGGCAAGTCGTCTTGGGGCAGCGGTGTGCAGCAGAAATAGCGGAAATTTTTGTCATTCGCTTTCAATTAACTTGATGCAGCATGTGTTTGTTGTAATATCTATTGCGCCGTAGAATTAGGTAAATATCAGGCCGGGTTGCGCGGGTCAGAAGGACTATGAGGCTGCCCACGCTGAACTAGAGTATTCGAAAAAAAAAATACAAAAACGAGAGCGTAAGCTAAAGTCGGCTCTAACCTAGTTTTTTATACCCTTAAATTATCTATTTTTTACCCGATCTTGGTAAAAACTATAGGGATCACAGATATTGCGAAAATAAATTGAAGTTTAAAATTTGATCGGTATCTTAACGAAAAGGCCAAGCTTACTTCGACTGAGCCGACATTTTTAAACCGTTGCAAATGTTTTGATATATCAGAGTTAAAGAACGCTAGCATTAAAATCTGAAAATTTTTCTAACTATAAACCATTTCCCGACCGATGGTTCCCTACGTCAGCTATAAGATAAAATAATCCGATTTTTTGACCAAAATTTTGCAAATCTGTGCAAAAGCAGATAATCTTAGTATTTGCAGAGTTTGGTGACATTGAAAACCAAAAATATTTGCTGTCTAAGACCCATTTTCCGATCGATGATATATATTTGATCGGTATCCTTCAAATATTGACCATATTGTTCGTAATTTTATAAGCTAAAAAAATTGTGTAAGATATTTATAATCCAAATTCAAGTTAAGATTCATTTCACCATTTTCATTTTTTTTTTAAATAAAAAAAACAGAAATTCGGTTAAGCCCGACTATAATAGACTCAGTGCAGGTCTTATCCATGGAATCAGGCGGGTATCATGCAATATTTTAGTTGTATTTTGATACGCTCATCTCTAGGTTTCTCTCTCTCTCTCTCTCTTAGGCATGTCTATGTTGAATGAAATGCTGTGTAGGTCAGCGATGGCCAGCGAGAGCGAGGCCAAAAAGTGAGATGGTATTGGTGTGCGAAAATAAAGCGCCGAGAATTCTGTCGAGCGAATGACGCCTTTCTGCTCTTTTGGACTCAGAGCTCGGCAAGCGTTCGGGTCATGCACGTGTGACTAGCGAAATGTTTTTATTCCCAGGGAGGAACCAAGGGCCATCGCTGCTGTAGGTTGTGTGGGTTTCACTGGTCCCTACTGATTACTGGTTTCACTGGTTTTTTATACTCTGTACCAAAGGTAATATTTGTTTGCTCTGAAACTACTTGTTCATACGGACGGAGGGGCATGGCTATTTCGACTCGGCTGTTGATGCTGATCAAGAATATATATGGGCATTTACATGACGTCGAACAGGACAATCGTACGCAATTTAAACTTTTAAGAAAGTCAAAATAAAACGGATTTTTATTGTTACAATAGGCTTAACTTATAGCTCTTCAATAGCCCTACAATTGATGCAAAGATCGATTTTGGAAAAATTTTTGGTTTCAAAATAATCGCAAAAAACATGACATTAGCACGGGACAAAAACAAGTGGTTTTCGCGGGAAACCATTTAAATGCCGATTTCAGCGAATCTTGAGGGAATATAATATTGCAAGATTTTAGAATCAAGTGCATTGATGTCTGTTTAAAATGGTTTTAATTTTACCCAAAAATAACTGGGGGTTTTTTCAAAATATTAGCTTAAGCATTTTCGCACGGGACCGTTTATTCCATCATTATATTTATGTGGCTTCTGCTATAATGCGAAGCGATAACTTATAGGTAATTTCATTGACATAGTTTCTCATGGTTTCTTAAGCATTCATGTATATCCCTTTGTACCATCCGAAAGATTTGAAATAGCAAAAGTACGTTTAATCTAAAGTCACTTTTTTCCAAAAAATTAAGTAAATTTAATGTCAAGATGAGAAGTTCCGCTAGCAAGGCCGTGAAACCGAATATTTCCAATTGGGTTATTAGTAAAAGTAAGATTACTTTACATTGCACTATGGTCCAGATGTCGTTTTTTTTTTTGGCATAAAGTCGATTTTTCGATGTTAATATATCGTTGTTTTCTTCTTTTAATTCTAAAGTAAGTTTATCATACATTACAAAAATGTTAATTAAAATCTTTAAAAGCGCCAAAAAAACTTTTTGAGAGCTTTTAAAAGTGAGCTAGCGATCAGGGGATTTCCGAATGGAAATTTACGCCCAAAAATTTAGTTGCTTTGTGTTGTGCCACACGCGTTAAATTGGTCCAGAAAATTCAACTAAATTATGGAAAGTAATCTTCAAGGTATGCACTATTTAATGTTTATTGTTATTTTATGTGTAGTTCTAGGGATTTAGTGTTGTGTAATGTCCAATTTATGTGTATTTTTTTAGAAAACTAACATGCGTTCCTCGTGTTTCGTGGAATATAACTATTAAGCTGTTCCATGCTGAAAGCAACTAATTGGTCCAGATAGTACTTGTGAGTGTTGTCTTTAGTCTCAAACCAAAAATTCATCCCCGTTCGTCCCCCTTTTCTCTTATTTTGGTAATATATAGGCACGTTTGAGTTAAGTCACAGCGAAGTTTTCGAAATATGGCGTAGCAACAATCGAAAAACGTAATGTGTATCGGATTGGATATACACCAAAATTAATAAAAAACACTGTGGAATCCAAGATTATAAAGGAAATAGACAAAAAATAAGTAATTTTAATAGTTAGACTCATAAATATCTTCCCAAATATAACTTCATGCTTGAACGGTTCATGTCTAAGCATACTGTATGGTTGGCGTCTTAAATATCAATTACTATCGATGAAACCTGCAAGACACCACAGCAAATGGATGGTCGTGTTTCATAGAGCTATGGACTCTAGCGATCCACTGATCTCTTGTTTGTGTTTAAATAAAAGGAAGGCACAAAATAAAAAGATAGCTCTTCCGTTCCCTCTTTTACATTAAGTTGTTGTATGGACCCTTTTTGTAATGAAGATAATACTGACAATACCGATTCGGATGGATCCGATATTGAGAATAAATACTGTTTCCATATACATAATTAAAGTTGTGTTAAAAGATTTGCTTCTGTAAATATTGCACTTATTACATCATCATAATCAGCTAACTTCATGATAGTCGGCCTGACTGATGACAGTCTAAATTGAACAAAATTTGGTAGGATACCTTGGGAGCCTTAAATACGTGCATAAACTGAATTTCAGTTCAATACTTTAAAAAACAACAAAGTTAGTGAAAATCGGCCAGATCGTTTATATAGCAGCTATATAAAATAATGGTCTAAATTGAACGAATCTTTGTAAGTCGCCTAGGGGGCCCGAAATATGAGTATAAACCAAATTTCGTGCAGAAATCTTTATAATTAGACTTTATGCCAAAAAAATCGACTTTGGGACCATTGTGCATTGGTTTAATTTGACTGTTTCCCTATACATATAATTCGATAAAATATATTGTTTATAACCACTTTTAATTTTTTGGCACGGGTTGAACTTTTGTTGAAAGTGCCCATATATATACGTAATAGGGTCAGAAATGATTCCTTCTCCCTATTACATACTTTTGCACAATCTTAATATATTCTGTGTACCATTGGTACAGAGTATAAAAAATGATATTGTAATTAATGTTACTATGTCAGTCATAATTTTTTTTTTAAATTATGGCCAGTAAGGTGCACTTATTTGTAAAATGCCTCCCACTGCGAAAAAATAATTTATAGTTGCACTTAACTTACTTGCTGGCAATTGTCATCCGTATATAAGTCCATATTTAGGTATGTAAGTATATTTACTAAACATCGTAATGTGTTCATAATGCAGATTGCACTTCAAATCATCATTTGATGCGCCAATTGGAAAACTGCAAACACATACAACACAACAAGCGTAATTGAAATGCATTGATATTTTTCTAGTGTTTTTTTTTTTAACTGAAACTCTAAGAGCATTGCCCCACTGTTACTGTTCAAGCGAGAGCGATGGAGACCGGTTTTGGTTAACCACTTACTCTTACCCTCGCGCCTCTCTATCAATGTCAACCAGGCATACGCTTCATGACGTCGTAGACTCTCTCTCTCTTCCCATTACTCTTCTTTCGACTCTCTATCTTCATTGCGTACTACAGGTGATTCAGTGGGGCAGGGGGTAATTCAGTTGCGCTTTGCTTCCCCCTGTTGGCAAAGCCAATTAACATTTTCACAGCAAATAAAAACAAAGCTCAAACAAAATGATAATAACTCTGCAATTATAGTAAAACTAATACACAATGTATACATACTTACATACATATTATTGTATATTGTATTTACTTTTGCATCTATGTATTTACATATGTATGTATGTATATGATTCGTTTGTATTTGTACAATATCAAATCAAAAATTTTAAATTTCACCATGAAACATAATAATAGAGCAGAAATGATTGTTAAGTTCCCGGAGTGACTCGGCATTTTAATTGAGTTGCTAGCTATGTATATATGTTTGTAAACCAACGAGTATAGACAGATAGAACAACATATGTAGATATGTACATATGAATGTTTTTGTGCTTGGGGCTTGGTTCTGAATTTGTTTGCGTGTTATTTGTTATTTGTTTTTTTGTAATTTTGACCTTGATGTTTTGGCAATACAAATATTCGAGTTGAAAGGTCGAGCCTATCGAATTTGAAAACTTTGCATACTAAACAAGAATCGGGTGTTATTTAATACTCATGCAGATTTACAGAATTATTTACCTACATATATTAATATATATGAAATAATAATATACTATATTATCGTTAACGTGTGTTAATGAAGATTTTCCAAAAAGGCTTATCTCCAGACTAATAAAGAAGGAAGCTTAAGTTACATATGTACATATGACCTGTTCCTCGTGTGAAGAAATATTTAATAGCACAGGCTTAAAAGCTTTTGCACCAGACAAGATAGCAAACTTTCCATATGTATTTTTGGGAGTTTTAATCAAATTTATTGTTGTCAGATTTTTCCCCCGCACGTAAAGTTTAAGAGATATTTGGATCCATGTGTGTTAAGCGAGGTTTGTCAACATTTGTAGGTACAGCGGCCACATTAAGTAACCTTCTTAATCTTTATACGACGAGAAATTTGTTTTGATACAGTTAGGGTGTTCACTTTGTTGAGCACTTGTGCACTTGGGGAAAAGTGTAAACATTTCCAACAACAATTTACTCTGAACAAATTGTGCACAGCTTGCTCGACCCAGACCCTGACTACGAAAAGTCGGGCACTTGTACCTTATAGAGACCTGCACGAGTAAATAAAAAAGTAATCGATAATTACTCGCCGAGTATGATTACAAATGAGTACGATTACCTAGCTGTCAATTTGGCACCGTACTCATGTTTACTTTTCAGGGTTCGGAGTCGCCCTTTACCTGCAGCTTTCGAGACTGACGGCTTATTAAATCGCGAAATAATACCAAAGAGGATAAAAAATAGTAATAAAAAAAAAGACAGTGCAAATAAAGTGATAAATCATGGCGGGATCATTGCATAAGCGCAATTCGCAGCTAAGGGTTCTCCGTGGTAATAAAAACGCGAACTACTTAAGAAACTGCTTTCCATGGCCAAAAATGACCACACATAACAGCATTACCATGATTAAGACAATGCCGAACCGCGGTAAATACCATGGATGACCAATGGTTAAAAATACAGTTAAGATCATAAGGAATGTTTCAAACCACTTTTCGTGACTGACAACTCATCAAATCGCGGAAAAATACCGTTGAGGATCAAAAATAGTAATAATGTCAAACAAACAGGAAAAAAACCATGTAAGGATCATTGCATACGCGCAGTTCGCAGCTAAGGGTTATCCGTGGAATTAAAACCGCTAATTACTTAAGAAACTAGTTTCAAGGCCACAATAGATCTTATATAACTACATCACCATGATTATGACCAACCTCTAGTGACTAACCGCGATACATACCATGGATGACCATTAACAAAGAACTTAGAAGAAGAAATTTTCTTTAAAATTTCCGAACATTTTTTCAAATAAATTGCCGGTGTGGTCATCCATGGATTGGTCATCCATGGTATTTATCGTGGTTCAGTATTATCATAATCATGGTAATGTAGTGCTCATGTGTGCTAATTTTTTTGCCTCGAAAATCAATTTCTTAAGCACTTAGCGGTTTTATTACCACGGCGATCCCTTACATGTGAATTGCTTTTATGCATTAATCCTGGCTTGATTTTTTACTTGGTTGGAAGTAAAGTATGTTTGACATTATTTATATTTTTGAACCGCAACGTTATTTTCCCGCGATTTGATGATTTGTCAGTCCTAAAAAGTGGTTTGAAACATTCCTTATGATCTTCACTATATTCTTTAACATTGGTCATCCATGGTATTTATCGCGGTTCGGTTTATTCAAAATCATGGTAATGTAGTTATGTGTGGTCACTTGTGCCCTTGAAAAGCAGTTTCTTAAGCACTAAGAGGTTTTGTTACCATGCAGATCCTTCAGCTGCGAATTGCGCTTATGCATTAATCTAGGCATGATTTTTTTACTTGGATGGGCATAAAGTTTTTTTGACATTATTAATATTTTTATCCTCTTTGGTATTATTTCGCGATTTAATGAGTCGTCAGCCGAGTGCTGGATGCTGGCTCCCAAACTGAGCCACCAAAATAAACCTTGCTAGTATTTTTATTATTATTGTTTTTAATTTTATTTTATTTTTTACGGTTTTTCGATTATAATCGTACGATGCCACGATGCCGACTACTACTCGGCACCGTAAAAATAAATCATATCTTAAACGTAGTTGTGCACAAATTTCGTGTACAGAGGGCTGCTCACAATACTAGTCAGGCAAAACTGCTCAAGTGCTCAAGTGCTCAACAAAGTGAATACCCCAAGTATTTCACATAAATAGAAACACTTTCTAACTGCACATGAGCATCAAAGCAAAGCCAAGGTGTTTCTAATTACACTATGCAACAATTTTTTGAACCCTGCTACTAAATAGTTGATCCTTATGTAAAATTTCACGCTGAATTCAAATCTGTTTTCTTTTCTTTTCAACTCCTACAAACTCCTAATGATCAACGTTTATTCTTATTTGGCTTGCTAAGATGTGATTTTTATACTGAAAAAACTAGCAAAAAAATACTCTCAAACAGAGGTATGTTTACTTAATTGTGAATATAGCGTTTATTTTTCATCCGATTTTGATGACCAAGGGCAAAAAATGCTCGTTAAAGATTACCCAATCCTGTCAATATCTGAGACCTGAGCAATTTTAATGGTAAGATTGAAAAAAACTCAATAAAAGTAAAATATTAAAAATTATCAAACATTTTTCAAAAATCCAACTTTGAAGTGCCATAACTTCGTCATTTATGGTTGGACTAAAATCAGAGAAAATGGCATTTTAGTAGACCTACTTTTTTTCAAAACACTAAAATTTAAAATTTCGCGATATCTCAAGAACCGTTCTACTTTTGACATATCTGAGAGCAGATTTGAATTCAGCGTGAAATTTTACATTAGAATCAATTGCTAAAAGTGAGGGATACAAAAACTTTTCAAATTTTGTGACATAGTGTTATATGAAATACTGTATCGAAACGAAATTTACGTCGTACTCCTTATAGGGCTTAACTCGAAACTTTGATTATTTTCATAAGATAACATTTTTCTTATTTTAAAGCTTCGCTAACTAAATTGTCCGCTAGCGGAATTGACAACTTATTTCGATGCCAGGGCCAGCGTACGGTGCAATGTGAACGTTCAACGCCAAAACACGACCCTTCTTTCCAACAAACCAAATGTGAAATGGTCCCACTCCGCCAATTTGCTTGCATTTGAATTTAGTTGAATGCTTTTGCAAATATTTAATGAGTTTTGAAGGATATATCAAATGTAGAAGTCTTGGGTAATGCAAAATCTTACCAATTTCGATGATTTTTTGTCGAACTTTCGCTGCTGACATTCCGGCAGATCGGTGTCGGAAAAACTACAAACTGTTTAATCTGCTACCACCCCATCGGAATTGAATCAGCTGTTTGTGCCTTCAACTCAGCGCTCCTACCTGTCAAGTTAGCTGCGCTACGAGCTTTCCGATGGTTATGTACGAAAATTTTAGTTTATCTAAGTTTGACCGAGTGTAGACGCCTGTCGGAATTTTACAAAAGCTTTCCGACACTCTTTTTTATACCCGTTACTCGTAGAGTAAAAAGGGTATACTAAAGTCGTGCAAATGTATGTAACAGGCAGAAGGAATAATTTCCGACTATATAAAGTATATATATTCTTGATCAGCATCAACAGCCGAGTCGATATAGACATGTCTGTCTGTCCGTCCGTCTGTCTGTATGAACACCTAGATCTCAGAGATGGTAAGAGATAGAGGTTTGACATGTATAGAACAAATGCTTCTTATACTTGCAGGCAGATCAAGTTTATTTCCAATTTTGGCCACGTCCCCTCCCGCCCCCGATATTTGGAAAAAACGTCATATCTCCCGCAGTTTTGAAGATAGATTATTTGTTTCTTCTGGAGACAGTTAGTCATTTCAAATATGTATTGATTTGCCAAAGAAATTATAAAGATCAGATGAGCGGTTCTCAAGTTATGAGCAAAAAATTTTCATGAGTAACGGGTATATCGAAGTCGGTTAGAGCCGACTTTAACTTAAGCTCTCGTTTTATAAGGAGTTGACACCCAGCGAAAGTGATTTAGTTTGTCCGAGTACTAAGCTTTACAAATAAAATATGATAGTTGTTGAATGACTATTTCTTTAACAAATCATCGTTTTTATACCCTTGGAGAGCGTATATTAAAATTGTCCGGATGTTTGTAACGCAGAGAAGGAAGCATCTCCGACCACATAAAGTATATATATTCTTGATCAGCATGACGAGCTGAGTTGATATAGCCATGTCCGTCTGTCCGTCCGTCCGTCCGTCTGTCCATCCGTCCGTCTGTCCGTCTGTTTTATGCTATCTCCTCCGTCAGTTTTAAAGCTATCGTAACCAAACTTTGCACGAAGTCTTTTGGTATTAATACGCTGCACATTTGTCGGAACCGGCCGGATCGGATGACTATATCATATGGCTGCCACAGAAACGATCGGTCGAAAAACTAGTTTTAGTAAAAAAAAACTTGTTTGTTTTCAATACTATCGCTCTCAACGCTCGTATTTATAAGTTTTCAATGATTTCACATAATTTCCCAAAAACTTTTCGAAATCGGACTACTGTAGTATAGCTGCCATACAAAAGTTAGGTCTGAAAAAAAGTCTTAGTGAGAAAAACTTTTTTTTTTCAATGTTATCGCTCCCAACGCTCGTATTTATAAGTTTTCAATGATTTCACATAATTTCATCAAACTTTTTGAAATCGGACTACTATATAGTATAGCTGCCATACAGAAGTTAGGTCTGAAAAAAAGTCTTAGGAAGAACATTTTTTTTGTTTTCAATGTCATCGCTTCCAACGCTTGTATTTATAAGTTTTTAATGATTTTACATAATTTCAACAAGATTTGTCGAAATCGGACCACTATATAGTATAGCTGCCATACAAACTGTCAGGCGTATATCAAGCTCCTAGGGTATATAAACTTCGGTCGAGCCGAAGTTAGCTTGCCTCTATTTTTTATTTTCCAAATTGAAATAGTTTTGAAATTTTTTTTATATAGAATCTTAGAAAATAATAGTTTGTACATTCTAATAAATCACATTTTCAGTTTTAATGAAACAAACACCATAAATTTGTAGTTTAAAAATAACAAAGTTAATAATGTGAAACAAAGGTGTGGATATTAAAAGGATTTTTAAGTACATTTTTTTTTCCAAAATATCGAACATTTTATAAATATTTAAAAAGTTTTTGACCAAAAGAAAAACTAAGAATTTCTGAAAACAATTTTCATATAAAAGGGTCGAGAAAAATAATTGTTTTTTAAGTTTTTATACCCGTTACTCGTAGAGTAAAAAGGGTATACTAAAGTCGTGCAAATGTATGTAACAGGCAGAAGGAATCATTTCCGACCATATAAAGTATATATATTCTTGATCAGCATCAACAGCCGAGTCGATATAGACATGTCCGTCTGTCCGTCCGTCCGTCCGTCCGTCCGTCTGTATGAACACCTAGATATTAGAGATGGTAAGAGATAGAGGTTTGACATTTCCTGTTCAATACATTTACACAACTTCTGATCCTCTTTTACTTATTTTCAATGGATCCAGCTTACAAAAATATTAATTTTGTTCAAAATGCCTTATTGAATAAAATGGCATAAAATACCTAAAATATATGTACTAATTAACTCAAGCATCAGTCGTATCGTGGCCGTATGTGGCCCAGTGGTTAGTGTGCTGGACTGCTGGGAGGGAGGTCGTGGGTTCGATCCCGCCTCTGAACATCTAATAATAAAAGTTTTTTTCTTTCTTTAAAAAAAGCTTTTAGACATACGGTCACCTTCACCAGCTACTGGCGCCAGCTGTGAAGTAACTAGTCATGAAAAAGCAAATTCTCAAACTTTGCCGTTCGGATCCGGCGTTAAACTGTAGGTCTCTTTCTCTTGTGCGAAAAATTTAAGGCACACACGCCAAGAGATTGTGAGAAGCTTGGCTTGGCCCCGTTGTAGGAAGCTGTATAGCCAACATTTACATTTACCTAGAGCTTTGGGTAATTTATACTTTAGTTTTAGGACTGAATATTCCTAAACTTTAAAAAATTCTTACCTTAATCCAAGCACATCTTTCCATGAATCATAGTTTAGGCAATTTCTACCTTAATTTTAAAACAAAGTGTACATAGTATTTGTGGTAGGCATGTCCTATATATAATATTATAACCCTCATGGACTTGGTATCTATTTACGTAATTTTTCCTCAGCTTATAGTAAATTTCTTGACCTTAAGACAATAAATTTGTACTGACAATTACCACTTTCACTAAATGCCACTTGTAGTCATCTTCATACACTTAGTCAAATATTTGCCAGTAGATTAGTTCATAGTAACAACCAAGCCTAAGCCTAGTTGATGATGCCATAAAGATACTTCAAATAGCTCCTTATAAACGATAAAAACATTTTCATTCAAAAGAGAAAAAAATACTTACGACTGCAATTTGATAAGAACCTTTGTTACGCTGAATGTGTCACCTACGTAGCTACTTATAAAATCCAAAAGGTTGGTGATCCTTGGTTCGGGTTCGAACCGGGACTCAGAAATAATTTTGATTTTGCTAATTCAGAAAACATTATTCTAAATTGTAACAATATTAGAAAACTGTTGATATTTTTCATATAAGCTTTTTTTAGGTTAATTATGGATAAAACAAATTTAACTGACTGAAGAAAAATTTGGCTAATACTTGTGTTGCAGCAAATGCAACAAATGTTTCTATTTTTATACCCTGCACCAAAGGTGCACAGAGTATATTAAGTTTGTGCAAAAGTATGTAACCGGGAGGAGGAATCATTTCCGACCCTATAAAGTATATATATTCTTGATCAGCATCAACAGCCGAGTCGATTTAACCATGTCCGTCTGTCCGTCCGTACGTCTGTCTGAATGAACACCTAGATCTCAGAGATGGTAAAAGAAAGATTTTGGACATGTATGGCACATAATCTTCTTATACTTGCAGACAGATCAAATATGTTTTACATTTTTGCCACTAACTGCCACGACACTAGCAATATGTCGAAGAAATGATAATGATCGGATGAGCGGTTATCAAGCTATGAACAAAAATGAAAAAATAATCCCTTGCACCCACAACCAATACTGCATTTCATTGAACAAAGAGAGGGAGAGAGAAACTTAGAGATGAGCGCAGTAGCAGCGCTGCAGTCAGCTTCTAGAGCGCGAGAGCGCTCTCAGTTAGCACATGTTTGTTAGTGCAAAAGAGAGCAGTGTACGCTCGTATAGCAGAGGCGGCCAAATGGAGAGGAAAAAAAAGTGAGCTTGTGTTAGTAAACAAGAGAGCTCTCTTCAGACAACACGCATTTTACTTGCTAGGCAGTGCTCACCGATTCACACAACCATAACTTCGGCTCGCGTTTGCTTAAAAATACGACAGACTTCGGCTCGTGCGTGCCTTAGGTGGACGGGTCTGTCGTATAGTGTCTGTGTATCGACGCCGCTGCTACAGAGGATGGACGTCGATACTTGCATACACAGAACATTGAACGGTGCCGGACACTGCTCTACACAGAGAAAAAAAAGATCCCCGTAGAATGTATATTCAAATATCTACTTTAAGATCAATTTTTTTAAATATCCTTTTCACATTTTTCAGCTCCTGTGGATGAAGAATAAAGATCAATGAAATATTAATTTCCTGATATATCCTTTTTAAGCGAAAATAAATCGTTTTCGAAAATTTCCAGTGGATCCCAAAAAAGGATAGTTAACTATCCAGTCCAAATGGATGCCGAAATGGATCATTAAAAACTATCCTTTTTTTCTCAGTGTAGGTACAGAGTATGATATAGACGGGCTAGACCGACTTTCTCACTTGTTGTTGCTTACAATGATAGCTCTCATTAGTATCTTTATGCAATCTTTGAATTCCTCCAAATGAAGACGATCATTATGTGTTTGTCACTTATTCCATAACATGAACTTAGTGAAGAGTCATTGATGCTTTTATTAGTTTACTTTTTGAGGATCATACAATTCAGCACTTTGTCTCTTTGCAAGCTGAATTTGTTTTAAGGTCAAAAAATTAAGTTTCTTGGATAAAACGAGAGCGGAAGTTAAAGTCGGCTCTACCCGTTACTCATGAATAAACATATTTAACAGTGTTTCTGCGTTCCCTGAGGGTGAACTTGACTATTTATTATCCGATCTTGCTGTACATAAATGATAATTTTGAATATCTTAAAAAATGTTAGAGCTATTCATAATTTTCTGTTGTGGTGGCGGGGGTGGGCGTGGCCAAAATTTGAAACAAACTTGACCTGCGTGCAGACATAAAGAGAGTACATGTCAAGTTTGGCTCTTTTAGTCTCTGAGTTCTAGATTCTACAGACAGACAGACAGACGCACAAGTCTATATCGACTCGGCTGTTGATGCTGAACAAGAATATATATACTTTATATGGTCGGAAATGATTCCTTCTGCCTGTTACATACATTTGCACGTCTTTAGTATACCCTTCTTACTCTACGAGTGAAGAGTGTACAAATATATAAATAAGATCTGGGTGAGTTCTGGGATCTGAGCGGGATCTGTGTGGGATATGGATGGGATCTGGAAGGGATCTGGGTAGCATCTGGGGTGGGATCTGGGACGGATATGAGTGGGATCTTGGATCTCACCTTGGTGGTATCTTGGGGGTGAAACATCATCATTTATCTATGGATTACCACAATAAACTTCCTGAAAAAATAAAGAA
Organism: Lordiphosa clarofinis; assembly: GCA_018904275.1. Taxonomy (NCBI): domain Eukaryota; kingdom Metazoa; phylum Arthropoda; class Insecta; order Diptera; family Drosophilidae; genus Lordiphosa; species Lordiphosa clarofinis. The sequence continues at coordinate 306,724 of JAEIGQ010000129.1, forward strand.
CACAGCAGCAAGTGATCTTGTTTCTGGTATCTCTACTCCCCGTAAAACTTCTTCTTTCAAAAGAGTGCCTAGCTGATTACTATACCATTAAAAGAGCTTGTGATTTGAAAATAAGCTTTTAAACTTAGGATCAAGTTTCACATCAAAGACTCGTGAGTGCTAGCGACACTCACACTTTTTTTTGCACCGGTTCGGACGTAAAAAATTTTTCAGCTCCGGTCCAGATTCGGTTCGGACTTTTAACTCCGAACCGGTTTGCAGCCCTGGTGGCAATTGCGTTGTCGTTCGGCGGCCCTAAATCAATAATTGCATATTTTTCCAACCGTTCTAAGTTGCTTTAGAATTTGTTTTGCATGATCTATTTAAAGACGATTTCATTTCGCTTTCCTGCAACTCATCGTTTAGTTAACATTTTTAGTGCAATCTTAAAATCAGCAATCGACACACTCCAATTGCTTTAAGCCTTTATGCAAATATAAGCAAACCCTTCCTGCTACATATTTTAGGTCCATACCGGTAATCGGTGTATTGATGTTCGGCAAGCTCATCCATATGTATTTATTTGCGGTTAGTTTTTTGACCGAGTCAATCTGCCGGCTGGCATCTTTGCGATCATCATCAACCGGTTTCGTCTGAAACGTTTCAGCAGACGATTGCTTGGAGGTCGGAGTACGCAGCATTTCATTAATCAGTCATAGTTAATGGCAGCAGCGGAAGGGCTTGCTCCCTGGTTTGTACTGGGACCACACAAGCGAATTTCACAACATTGTCAGATACAACTCGCCCCCCTCCTCGTTTGCACACTATCCAATTACCAACGATGGCGATGGCATGACACATTGCCCGATGATGAGCTGACGGCATGACTTGCAGTTTTAGATAATTACCAATCCAACGAACGAAAAAAAGCCAGATAAGAAAGTCTTGGTATAAGATACCCTAGAAAACCCACTCATGTGAGGTTCAGTCTTCTTGGTATAAAATTCTGTTTTCGTTCTGTGCACTGATTGCAAAACTGGTCTGGGTTTTCTCCACCAGCTCTTGTTTTCAAGACCCGCGAAAAATCCATTTGCAATATTTTTGGCTTTTAAAAAATTATGAATGTTACGCCGAGCAAAAATGTATGCGTTTTTGAGACTTATGCGGCAGTATACACTTACTCAGAAATAAATATTACCTAAAACTGTTAAATATAACCTGAAAGTTACGGACATTTGACCAAATATGACAGCCAAGGAATATAATAACGTGATTTTATGAAATAGAAAGGCCCACATTTTAGTCAATAAATACATATGCTTTTTAGGTAATGAGCAGAGAACTGCAAAGAATTATTTTTTTTTGATTGCCTCATACACAAAAATTCTTACTCACATCTAATCGATCGTAAAAACTCATTGATGAATATACTTAACTCGACCGCAATCGCATCGAGCGACTTAGCCAGAGCATTTGCTGTGTTCATAACATATGTATGACATAGCTCTATGTACATCGAATTAAATCACAGTCACACCGCGGACGTCGAATGACCAGCGCAATGTTATCTCTCTCTCTCTCTCTTTTCATATCTTTCAGCGCCGCCTATGCGTCTTTGGAAGAATTTGTTCATAGGAGGGGATTTTCACTCACTCTGATCCAGTAGCGGATCCAGGGGTTGGGTCTATAGGGGCTGAATACATAGATATAATGATGGAAAAAACTGTCCCGTGCGAAAATGCTAAAGCTTAAATTGTGGAAAAAGTGCAAATTATTGATGGATAAAATTAAACCCATTTTAAAGAGACATCAATGCACCACATTCTAAAATTTATCACATGTATATTAGACTGGCCTTATATTAACTTTTTGAATTAACACATAATTTTTTGGAATTTTTAGAGATTACATTCGAAACTCATCCCCCTCATTTTCCATATATTTCAAATGTTCCAAACTTTTTTTCATATCTATTGGGACCAAAACGAAACTTTTTCGGCCCGGTATTTTGAAATCTATTTTACAGGGCCAGTCTTATGTATATATTGCCTCAGGATTCTTTGAAATCGGCGGTTGATTGTTTTGCCGCGAAAACCACTTCTGTTTGTGTCCCGTGCGAATGTCAATGTCATGTTCTTTGCGACTATCTTGAAAACAAATATTTTTCCAAAATCATTCTTTGCACCAATTGTAGTGCTATTGAAGCAGTGACGTACGCAGGGGGTTAAACCCCCTCCCCCCCCTGGCCGACGTGCAATATATTTTTTAATGCAAAATACTTTACTAAGAAAAAAGCATCTAAAGAAAATTTTAATTTGACCCTACTTAACAACAATTTTGAGCTTTTATACATTTAAGTCGAGGCGGTCATCCCAGGTTTCTTTTTAAATTAATTTTTAAAATTTCCGGTTTTGTTCTACAAATATGTTAATTCTTTTCGTCAAATGTTAAATAAATAAGACAACATTACAATTTTTGAGCGATTTAACCACAGAGCTTAAAAGCAATAGCAAAATACAAATGACGTGTACAACATTTTTTGATTTAAAATTATGTTTTACTTGAAGGTAAAATTTAAAAATTTGCTCTACACATCTCGCAAAGTTTTTCAATGATTACACAGTGTAACAAAAAAAAACAAGTGACAAAGTCGGTCAAGCCCGACTATAACATACTCTGTACCTGGAGTAGAAGCTGAATGCAATGCTGGTGGTGCGCTCATCTCAAAGTTTCCCTCTCTTTTTCTCTCTCACTCGCTCCCACTCTCTCTCTAAGACTGTGTGGTGTTAGTTGTGAATGGGTGGGAGGGGGTGGGGCGAGGGCGATATACTTTTTGGCTCATAACTTGAGAACCGCTGATCCGATCTTTATCATTTCGGCAAATCGATACATTTTGCTAATTACAAACTATCTCTAGAAGCTACGAAACGTCTATCTTCAAAACTGTAGGAGATATAACGTTTTTTTCCGAATTGCGGGGGCGGGAGGGGGAGTGGCAAAAATTGAAAATAAACTTGATCTGCCTGCAGCTATAAGAAACATTTGTTCCATACATGTCAAACCTCTATCTCTTACCATCTCCGAGATCTGTTTGTTCATAAGGACGGACGGACGGACGAACGGACAGACAGACAAACAGACGGACATGGCTATATCGACTCGGCTGTTGATGCTGATCAAGAATATATATACTTTATAGGGTTGGAAATGACTCCTTCTCCCTGTTACATACTTTTGCACAAACTTAATATACTCTATGTACCTTCGGTACAGAGTATAAAAATTTGCACATACTTTTCACGAGACCCAGTACATATTGTTGGGCAGGTCGAGTATAGCATTTCCACATACTTGGTTTTTTCCTAACACCCCCAAAATCTGAAGTTATGGCACAAAAACCGCTTTTTGCTTTTTTACCTCACTTAAATAGATATAACTCGCGAATGGACCATCTGATTGCTCATAACCTTATCAATTCCGATAGCCACGAGGGGGATCTAAAACATTATAATCAATGGTTTGACTAATTTAACGCGATGGCTGAGAAATGCGGCTTACAGATCTGGCATTTTCAACTTTTTTTGAGAAATTTTTACTTTGACCATCACTGGTTTGACTATTTTATTCTATGCTATTTTTCCTTAAAGTTTGTAATAAAAGTCCATTTAATTCTCCGTCGAACGGTTGTTGTCCCAATGAATTTGGATACCGTTTTACGAAGTTATGCACGATTTTCTGAGTACACATCGACAATCTAGGATTTTTTTTTAGTGTGCTAACATATTTATGTTTGCTTTCACATAATTGCCCCTAAAAGTAAACTCAGCCAGATTCAAATAATATTTTTAAATACTTAAAATGCAAATGTATATAAACTTCCATGTATCAAAATTTTTTCGCAAATATTAGCGGTCCCTGAATACTGTTATCTAGCTTAAAAATAAATTGAGCTATATTTTTTAATGAGCTGAAATTGGCATATTAAACAAAAGAGCCGTGCACAGCAAGAATCGTAAACAGGTAGGCACGGTTAAGGCTTGTGAAAAGCAGATTGCTCTCGTGGCGCAAGCCTTGGCCACGCCTGGACATATCTGGTCTAATGCAGAGAATTTAGCTGCGGGCTCTATTTAATGATAATCCCCATTGGTACCTAAGAATAACTATTTAACCACGATTGTAGAGAACCGCGAAAAAATACCATGGATGACCAATGACGAAGAATATAAAAACCACTATTACAGGATGGACGAACCATTAAATACCAAATAAAAACCAAAGTGGACCGCGCCAAGTAAAAATGAGAAGAAAGTGACATCAGCTTGCACTTAAGCAGCAATGGGTAATGCATAGCTCGCTTCGGCCGCAACGGCCGGCCCGTTATCCTGTCTAAAAACTCAGCGCATAATAAATTGTGTAATTGGCTCAATTTGAAGTGAGTTAAAACAAATAAATCCAAGATTGTCAGCCAGCATAAGCACATAGCGCCAGTCTTCAGCAATTTAGCAGGAATTTTAGCAGCACCAGCTTTTTTGGCCCGAAATTTATATCACATATGCCTGACGATCTCGGCCACTGCTATTACTGCCCGTCAGTCACTTCTGTTCCGTGCGAGCTGGCGGTAGTTGTTCACAACATGGTTGGCAGTGCCAGCCGCCTTCTTCTTGTACACCCTATTTGCTGGAGCTCCTCTATCCATCCGGGTAACATGTCCTATCCAGCGCAGTCTCTTTTGACTTATGCGCTTGACTAGACTAGGATCCCCATTGAGCGCTTACTGTTCCAGATTCATTCGGGTGCGGAATCCATCAACTTGCATCTCCAACTTTTAAAGGTTCATAAATCCTCCAAATAATTCTCTCTCGAAGACGCCGATCGCCGCCTCATACGTTGCTGTTTCAGGACTTGGATGATGAGCGAATTGCAAAACGCAATTTTTGTTGATTTTCATAAGTATTGCAGTGGTAGGGGATTACTTTTAAGTAGAAGAAATAGATTTGGATAAATAAGTAAAGATTTTTAAAATATAAGAAAATTACCATTCCATTTGATCACAGAATTGTCTCTACTTAGTCGCCATGCCTTCTTTTTTCTCCAGAGGCGGTATTTAGTTTATTGTCACCTCTCTAGCATTGCACAAAATGCTATTAGAAGTCGTCCGTCACTCGTTTAAGCGACCATCAGTAATTGGAAAGCATTTTGACTTGACATTTCCCTTCGAACCATTTTTCCATTGCCAGAAGTTCTTGGTGAAAGCGTTCACCTTGTTCATCACTAAATTTGCCAAGATTTTCTGGGAAGAAGTCTAGGTGTGAATGCAAAAAATGCACCTTAATGGACATTCTGCATCCCATTTCTGCGTAGGCTTCTGGAAATTCATTTACTACCGCAACATAGGCGTCGCTTCATTTGTTTCCCAAAAAGTTTTAGCACAGAGACACAAAGCCAAGCCAGGCACATTTCTCCACTGTATTCAGTTTTTTGAAAAAATCCTTATCGTTCATCATCTCTCGAATTTGTAGTCCAACAAATACGCCTGTAAGCCATAAAATTATTGAAATGCATTTTTAAAAATTCTCAATCATAAAAATAATAAAATTTTAGTAACCTTCTTTAATTTTGGCTTCACTTAATCTGGGAAACACTGATTTAAGGTGAAGAAATGCCTCGCTGTTCCGATCTAGTCTTTTTACGAACTGTTTCATATATCCCAAATCAAATGCAAAGGCGGCAAGATAACTTTTTGAGCTTGCACCAGTGGAGTATTGGTTACATTCTTTTCGCCTTTTTGAAATCTGACTCTCTTTGTCCAATTTCTAGTGTTATTACTTTTAGGGGCAATTATGTGAAAGCAAACATAAATATGTTAGCACACTAAAAAAAAATACTAGATTGTCGATGTGTACTCAGAAAATCGCGCATAACTTCGTAAAACGGTATCCAAATTCATTGGGACAACAACCGTTCGACGGAGAATTAAATGGACTTTTATTACAAACTTTAAGGAAAAATAGCATAGAATAAAATAGTCCAACCAGTGATGGTCAAAGTAAAAATTTCTCAAAAAAAGTTGAAAATGCCAGATCTGTAAGCCGCATTTCTCAGCCATCGCGTTAAATTAGTCAAACCATTGATTATAATGTTTTAGATCCCCCTCGTGGCTATCGGAATTGATAAGGTTATGAGCAATCAGATGGTCCATTCGCGAGTTATATCTATTTAAGTGAGGTAAAAAAGCAAAAAGCGGTTTTTGGGCCATAACTTCAGATTTTGGGGGTGTTAGGAAAAAACCAAGTATGACGAAATGCTATACTCGACCTGCTCTACAGCGTGTGCTAGGTCATTTCGAAAGTATATTTTGGCTGTAACACTGTGTTATTAATTGAGGGCTCTGCGATATACGGCCCTAAAAATAAAATGAAATAAGGCCCCAAAAATTTATATAAAAACAAGTAAGACCATTGCAGTCGAGTTAGCTCGACTTCAAAATACCCTGTACAATTGACAAACACACACATACACAAACAAACACACACGCACACATACACACAAACGCGCCCTCACACACGCGGGCGCAAGCAGCAAACGTAATGCGTAAAAAGCATAGCGTGGGGGGGGTGCAAAAATTGTTTCGTTAATAACTTCTGTGTTTTTGCTCAGATTTCAATGTGCTTTTCAGAATAGATAGATTATAGGCCTAAGATAATATATATTAAGCGACGATGTTGTAACTTTAAAATTGTGGCTCTGACAGTTTTTTGCGGTTTAAGGGGGGGGGGGGAAATTTTGCAAATCTGAAACAAACTTGATCTGCGTACGGCCTATACCTATGTACATGCAAAAATTTGTATCTCTATCTCTTATAGTCTCGGAGATCTACGCGTTCATACAGACAGACGGACAGACGGACAGACGGACGGACGGACAGACGGACAGACGGACAGACGGACATGGCTAAATCGACTCGGCTGTTGATGCTGATCAAGAATATATATACTTTATAGGGTCGGAAATGTTTCCTTCTCCCTGTTACATACATTTGCACAACTTCATGATCCCCTTTTACCCATTTTCAATGGGTACAGGGTATAAAAACAAAAACCACCTTTATTATTGGGCATTATTTCCTAAATCAAATTTCAAAATGAAATAAGTCCTCAAAAGAAAAAATAAAATAAGACCGCAAAACTAGTTTTTAGGGTCCTGTTTAATTTGTATATGGAAATAAGACGCTAATTTTTGATATGGATTTTTGGGTTCTTATTTAATTTTCTTATTTTTGCTAAGTACAAAAATCGCACAATTTTTATACCCTTGGAGAGGGTATATTAAAATTGTCCGGATGTTTGTAACGCATAGAAGGAAGCATCTCCGACCACATAAAGTATATATATTCTTGATCAGCATGACGAGCTGAGTTGATATAGCCATGTCCGTCTGTCCGTCCGTCCGTCCGTCTGTTTCTATGCTATCTCCTCCGTCAGTTTTAAAGCTATCTTAACCAAACTTTGCACGAAGTCTTTTGGTATAAGTACGCTGCACATTTGTCGGAACCGGCCGGATCGGATGACTATAGCATATAGCTGCCATAGGAACGATCGGTTGAAAAACTAGTTTTAGTGAGAAAAACTTTTTTGTTTTTAGTGCTATCGCTCCCAACGCTCGTATTAATAAGTTTTTAATGATTTCACATAATTTCACCAAGCCTTGTCAAAATCGGAAAACTATATAGTATAGCTGCCATACAAAAGTAAGGTTTGAAAAAAAGTCTTAGTGAGAAAAACTTTTTTGTTTTCAATGTTATAGCTCCCAACGCCCGTATTTATAAGTTTTCAATGATTTTACATAATTTCAACAAGATTTTTCGAAATCGGACCACTATATGGTATAGCTGTTATACAAACTGTCAGGCATATATCAAGCTCCAAGGGTAAATAAACTTTGGTCGAGCCGAAGTTAGCTTGCCTCTATTTTTATTGTTTCAAATTTTCATTATTTAATTAAAAAAATTGAATCAATTTTAGCGGCGCAGGCGAAAATTTGAAAAAAAAACGAGCGATATTTCTTTTAAAAATTTTTGAAATTGGGGTATTATTTCCCAAACTTGGGGCCTTCTTAAATTTTTTTATACCCTTGCAAAGGGTATTATAACTTTGCCCAGAAGTTTGCAACGCACTGAAATATTCATTTCCGACCCTAAAAAACTATATATATTCTTGATCAGGGCGACGAGTTGAGTCGACTGAGCTTTGTCCGTCCGTCTGTCTGTCCGTCTGTCAGTCTGTCTGTCCGTCTGTCTGTTTCTACGCAAACTAGTCTCTCAGTTTTAAAGCTATCGAGCTGAAACTTTGCACAAAGTCTTCTTTTTACTGCACACTGCTAATATGTCGGAACCGACCGGATCGGATAACTATATCTTATAGCTGCCATAGGAACTATCGGTCGAAAAGTGGGTTTTTGTGAGAAACCATTTTTGTTTATAGTGTAAACGCCCTCCGCTTCGCCAATTATTAGTTTAATACGCTTTTACCCAGATGTGGAAGTTTTGGTCAAAGTCGGATGACTATATCTTATAGCTGCCATAGAAACTATCGGTCAAAAAGTGGGTTTTATCAGAAAAATTGTTTGTTTTAATGCTGACGTTCGTAAACTCTGTCGTAGTAAAACATTTGCAAGGGTTTTAAAACTTCGGCAAAGACGAAGTTAGCTGGGCCTTCTTGTTTTTTTTTTTTTTTGATACACAATTTGTGGCAATATAGCTTCTAGGAGGAGCATAGGGCGAAAACCAAATTCTTCCAACGATTTCTGTCTGCTGCCAGGTTTCTTAGTTCGTTCCAACTCAATCTGCTTTCTGCATGGATTGTGCGCATCCAAGTCTGCCGGGGTCGACCTCTCTGCCGGCTGCCTTGTGGGTTCCATTGAAGAGCCATCTTCGCGATGTTTTCATCTACCTTTCGTAAGGTGTGTCCAATCCAGTTCCATTTACGACTCTTTTTCTCTGTCGCGATGGTGTTAATATGGTCTACACAGGATCGGTTGGGTCTGAAACTATTTTGCTCTCGTCTGAGCAGGCCATTTAGCACGGGTGATATTCTGTCCAGGATTATGAATGCCACGATTTTTTAAGTCACCTTTTTTGGGAATGGTGACAATAACGCCCTCTTTTCGCTCTGGAGGTATTGTTGCAGACATCCAAGCATTCTGAATGATGGGTTGCAGAACCCGTGATATAGTGCTGGTGCCAGCTTTTAAAAGCTCAGCTGGGCGCTCGTCCGGATCAGCAGCCTTGTTATTCTTAAGCTTTCTGATGGCTAAGCTTATTTCAGTTACGGTGGGTGGGTCTGTGCAAAGGCTTCTATTTGGGTTCCGTCTATGTTAGGGCAGGTTTTGGGCTGCCGGGGTTTCTGGTGCGATACGGGCCTCTTTGAAGAATTCTCTCCATCGGGAGAGTTGGTCAGAGACAGCGGTAATACTACTTCCATCCTGGGACCTGATGGGCGGTATGTTGTCCTTAGTACTTGCTAACTTCTTGATGGCTTTGTAGACACCACGAAGATTGCCACTCCTCGCACATTGTTCCGCTTGGTTGGCTATATTTTCCGCGAAGAAACGTTTGTGCTGGTAAAGTTACCGCTGGAATAATATTACGATTAGACAAAGTTGACTAAGAATCCGAACCGCTCCGCTCACTATTTTGTATTTTGTCGACTCAAATTGTGTAGCTAGTTTGTTGGATAAGATTTGCCTCTTTACTACCACTTTACCTTCTTCCTCTAAATCGTTTGATTTTGCATGGCACTTAAGGTCGGTATACTCCTTCCCTATCAGTTTTATTTTAATGTCTCGATCGCGTACCTCCTCATATACATTTGTAGAGAGCAACTGGACCATTGTTGATAACTTTGTACAATAATAACGAATAAGTTATGCCCCAAGGGCAGCGAATTACATCTTAATAGCTCTGGAGCCAACAGGCATCATTGACAGTGTCCATTTGCGGGCACCACACTCTTGCTCTCAATCGCCTCTTCAAAATAGTCATACCCGGTTATCTTTTGTGTCCCAGCTGAAGTACATAGAACTTTACTTTAGCAAAATTCGTATTCCACGTAATAGGATATTCCTGGTAAAAGAACTTTCGATATTGAGCAGAAACACTCTCAATTTCGCCCACATTTAGTGCGGTACGCTGAGTCAAGGTGAATTTACTTACAAGCTGACGTATTCCCCACAGCTGTTATCATTCGAGGGGCCTTACTTTATTTTCAGCTGTCTGTTAGGTACAACAATAACAAACGAAGTGTGCCTAGCATCTGCCTCTCAGAGCAATTGTCATCTATGTCAGAGACCCGAGAGAGCGAGTTGAAAAAATTAAGACCCCTCCCCAAAACGGAATACGTCACCTTATAGTAAATTCCCCTTGCGCTGAGTGGCACAATCCATTTGATATAATTATACCCTTGGAGAGGGTATATTGAAATTGTGCGGATGTTTGCAACGCAAGGACGGAGGCATCTCCGACCACATAAAGTCTATATATTCTTGATCAGCAAGACGAGCTGAGTTGATACAGCCATGTCCGTCTGTCCGTCCGTCTGTCCGTCCGTCTGTCCGTCTGTTTCTATGCTATCTCCTCCTTCAGTTTTAAAGCTATCTTAACCAAACTTTGCACGAAGTCTTTTGGTACAAATACGCTGCACATTTGTCGGAACCGGCCGGTTGAAAAACTAGTTTTAGTTAGAAAAACTTTTTTGTTTTCAATGTTATCGCTCCCAATGCTCGTATTTATTGTCGAAATCGGACCACTATATAGTATAGCTGCCATACAAACTGTCAGGCATATATCAAGCTCCAAGGGTATATAAACTTCGGTCGAGCCGAAGTTAGCTGGCCTCTGTTGTTTTTAGTTTTATTTCCAGGATCTAATCTGGCGTTCAGGGCTTAAAACTTGTCTTAAATGTATATGATTCAAGCACATGGTTTTGATTTCGGGTCAACCAAGTATACCAAAACCTTGTGATCAGTTACACTCAGGGAAGATTGGCATAGTAAAAACTAATACAATCATATTTAATTTTACTATGCCATTTTTTTATTAAAATCAACTAATTTTCTCTTTGATTTAAATACATATAAACACATATAATGACCAATTTTCTTTGCCCTTTATATATGAATAATCTACGGAATTCGTACTTGAGAATTACAAGTGGTATCTTGTTTTTAGGCAGATGGTGAATTCAATATATACAAGTAATGATTTAGACGCTTTGCCACCAGCGCGTGGAATAGCTCAACCGGTAGAGAAATACGGCATTCCAATTGTGTTAAGACCAATGGCTCCGAGTTCGAATCCCACAGTAAGTAAACATTTTAAAATTTCAAATAAATATTAAAATTTCAGTGCATTTTTCCCACTGTGTACGAGCTCAAAATGTCGTCCAAATAAAAAAATAATGGAAGTGTTTGACAGCCCATACTTAAGCAAGTGCTTCCTTCTCTCCCTGTGCACAATTTAATTAAGATGAATGTACATAGTTCGTCCACGACTGGCATATGATATAATTTTCCCCGTCATCATTTCCGAAATTAAATGAGAACAGCACCTAGCCCGACTGCACTACTGTTTCATATCCAAGTGAAAAACTTGCAGATTCGTCCGCAAGATAAAAAAAATCAACCACTACTTGCGCCTTAATGTCTTGATACTTAAAATTTTCCTAAAAAACCTGTGTGGATACCCTCCGTATAAGCGAAAGTTAGCTTTGCCCGCTTTCTGTTGGCTTGTCGTAAGAATTCCTTTCCATGATTTTCGATCTACTATGTTATGGCGGGATCCCGAATCGACAATGATTTTGATCTCAATTCCTCCAATTGAGCACCAAATTTTATTTCCTGAGACCTTAAAGACCATTCAGAAAATGTCTTCATACTCGTCTTCAGATTGACTCTTGTTTAGATTGAACTCAAGCATGTGTACTTCTTCACGGTGCATTGTTTAAAACTTGGCTCTACACCGACTAAGAAACATTTCCGAGAAAAATAATTTTTCCCCTAGCAGGGAATTTTTGATCCCTCGTTCTGTGCCCTTCTTAACCACAATGACCGAATTCGCCATCAAATTTTCTTTTAAATGCTGACGTCAATGGGAAATGTACTTTTTATGGCAATATTGCCCACATTTCCATCCCCTGATTTATTTTTTTCATTCCGTTTCCCAAATATGTAATTTCTGTTGCTTGAATACTGCTTCTATTTCATCCAGGTCCACTACGTTGATTTAACAAATTACAACGATCGGCCTGCTCACACAATCTTATTAAAAAACGAGAAAGGCAAGGCTAACTTTGTCCGTGCCGAAGTTTTTATACACTTCAAATCGCTTGTCTCAACGGTTAGCGACTTCGACCAAACTTCGCAGATCAGCTTAAAAACATTTAATATTACCCGCGACCGTGATTGAGAGCGGTATTATTGAGAAAAAAACAGTTTTCTCATAAAAATCCATTTTTCGAGCGATTATTTGTATGGCAGCTAAAAGAAGTAGTTACTTGATCCGGTCGGTTCCGACATATTAGCAGCGTGCAGAGAAAAGAAGACTCTGTGTGAAATTTCAGCTCGATAGCTTCAAAACTGAGGGACTAGTTCGCGTAGAAACAGACAGACGGACGGACGGGCAAAGCTTAATCGACTCAGCTCGTCAAGCTGATCAAGAATATATATACTTTATGTGGTCGGAGATGATTCCTTCTATGCGTTGCAAACTTCTGGGCAAAATTATAATACACTTTTCAAGTGTATAAATATATATATTTGCCTTTTTATACCCTTGGAGAGGATATATTAAATTTTTCCGGATGTTTGTAACGCACAGAAGGAATCATTTCCGACCATATAAAGTATATATATTCTTGATCAGCATCAATAGCCTAGTCGATATAGACATGTCCGTCTGTCCGTCCGTCTGTATGAACACCTAGATCTCAGAGATGGTATGAGATAGTGGTTTGACATGTATGGGACAAATGCTTCTTTTATCTGCACGGGTATAATAATCTTGCATACTTTTCGGATGGTCACCTTAAGGAAAGCAGGATTACTGTAAAACATGTTTTTTCATGAGTAACGGGCATATCGAAGTCGGTTAGAGCCGACTTTTTCTTACGCTCTCGTTTCTGGTTAATTTGGCGAAAAACTTGCCTTTCTTATGACCGGTTTTGTTTATTCGGTCTTAAGTTAAGGTCATCAAGTTGTTAATATAGTCTATATCAATCTTATTTTAACATCTAAAAGTTCTTAAAAAAGCCCGAATCGTGCTTAACATATCCAAAACGTTCTTAGAATCAAGAATTTTGGTATTTTTAAAAACGCTCTTGAATCAAGAAATTTCGTACTTAAATCAAGAATTTTGTGGCTTACTGAAGTTTTAAAACTGGTAAAGATCGTATAAAAGATTATCAAGTTATGAGCAAAGGAAACTTCGCAGCTGCAGCGATGCTTTTTATTGTTACTGCAGCACCAAAATTCACATTATGTTGTTCACACTTTCGCAGGTACTGAGTATTTTAAAGTCGGGCTTGAACGACTTTTTCAGGTGTTTTAGATTTCTATTTGCTTTCAGTGACTACGAGGACCAAATAAATATTTTATCGTGAGTTCAATAAGTCCTGCAAGAAAACTCTCGCACTTAACATTTGAAGATCAAGTCCGCCTTTGCAATTGCCATGAGAATTTAGATCAAAGAGGTCTCAATTTGTTTTTGGTTTGCGAACTTACGTATATTATTAACATTTATCAATTAATAAATAAAAGTAGTTTTCTACGTTGAATTATTATATATACAAAATGTACAAGCATTATAATTTAGAAAAAAAAAGGTAACAACAAAAACATTTGCTAGACTAAACGTTTAAGGTGATGGGGTAGGAGAAGTGAGGATGGTGGGTGGCGACTAGACTGGCCAGAGGTGCTTCCAGCGGCGGTCCAACGGAGCTTACTTGCAGACAGTGCTCTCCGTTACCGGCGGAGACTTGCGACGACGACCACGAATGCAATCTTCCAAATACCAGCCGGCAATGGCCGCGACGCACAATGCGTTCAGACAGTTTAAGGTCACGGCATAGCTAGTCCTGTCTCGCACCAGACCTAGGAGTGGGAGTGGATTAGGGTTTTATGGCGATAGGTTGGCGGTGGTTAGCGCACTCAAGCACATGCTGTCATGCAGAGTCCGAGCGATATGCACTTACCAATCAGGGGTCCAAATGCCATGGAGAAGGTGCCCGACATAAGTAGTTGCAATCCTGCAGCGGCCGGCAGGCGCTTCAGCGGCACATAGCTGGGTATGATTAGGGACCAGAACACTGTGCGGAAAGCTTTATTCAGGCCTAGCCACAAAAAGATACCAACCATCACATAGAAGTTGGATGTCATTGAGAGAAAGGCACGGCCCACACACATGCCCAGGATGCCCACCACAAAGAAGGTTCGGTTGCTGAAGTTTATCTTTGCGGTGATCAACGGAATGAGGAATCTGACAATCAAATCAAAGAAGCCCAGCAGGGACATGGCAAACGTAGCATCATTGCGAGTGAAGCCGAGATCATAGAGAATGAAGGGGGTCAGGATGGCAAAGTTGATCTCCACAAAATTGATTAGCGTGAGGCCGACGGCCAGGTTTACGTAGGTAATGTCCCTCAACAGATCCAGGTCGAAGAAGATAACAATCTTCATATAGAACGGCAGCTTCTTGCGACGCTCCTGCTCAATTTCATCTTCCAGCTGTTGCTGTTCTCTGGCTGTCAGCTGAGCCTGAGCTGACGTGGGCAGGCTTTTCCTCAAGGGTTCCTCAGCAAGCTTGCTATCGTCATCGTGGTCATGCTCATATGGATCTTCCTTGATGCTGTGGCTGACGGAGATGCTACGCTGCTGCCTGGCACCTGTCGAGTCGCGACTGTTCAAACGCTTCAGCTCTACGTGTCCACCATTCTCAGACTTGTCCCAAGTGTTCACGCGGTTGCGTGCGCCGCTGCTGTTGAGGGAGACGCGAGAACCGAACCAACCATCATTTGCACGAGGCAGCACAGGAGTCTCCGGCTCCACAACATGCTTGATGATGTCATGCTCCTCGTCCTCGTGCGGCACTTGCAGCTGAAGTGCCTCAGCATCTTTATCCCGCTTCACTACATGCCACTTCACTGGTTGGTAGATCAGCGAGCAAGCAATCGTATGCAGCGAGGCGCCCGCAAAGAGCAGAGTTGTGCCCTGCACCCCAAATATTTTCAGCATGTAGTTAGCAAAATATGGACACACAATCGGGCCTAGGCCAGCCACTCCAAACTGATAGGCGGTCGCTGTACGCCGCTTCACCTTAAAGTATGTGTTGACCGCTAGTGAGGAGGCGGAGACTGTCAGGCCCCGCCCAAATCCGTACATAATGGAGAAACTCAAAAGGTAGACGGCAAACGATTCCGCAAACACCATCCAGAAGAGACCCACAAACGTGAGTACCGATCCGACCAGGGCCACCACACGGTAGGTGTAGCGTCGAAACAGCGGACCATTAAGCAAGCCTTCAAGAGAAAGTCGCAAGTGGTCATTTGAGTATGAACTAGATTGAGGATGCGTGTTCGCATCAACTTACCCGTAAAGGCAGACACCGCAATCTGTGTGTTAATAATGGTGGTAAGCTGCGAACTGCTGATGCCCAGATTTTTCATACGATCAGAAAAGATGATGCCAAACTGCTGGGCCAATGCAAACGTCACCAGCTGCAATCGGGAAAAGCAAACATTGCATTATACGTTCCGGTATTCCGTCATATGCCTCTACTCACAATATTAATACCACTGGCAATGGCCACCAACCAACCCCAACCTCCATCGGGAGGCACAAAATCATCGCCCAGATCACTTTTATCGCGTCGCTTCTTTTTTACTGGATGCGATTCAGCTGTTGTACTTTTTGGCGGTGGCAATATCTGCGGTGTCGGTCTGGATTTTCCTTGATACTGCAACAGGTTCTCTGTGGGCTGCTCTGATTTTTTTAATCTGCTCGATGCAGCGTTGTAGTTGTTGTTATTATTACCATTGTTATCGTCAGTCATTATTAGGCACTTAAGAGGAACAGGTGCGGATAGATTGGGGTAAGTTGGAGGAGGTCAGGTTAGGTAAAAAACTGGCAATTCTGTAAATGTAGAATTTAGAAGTAATAACATGTGGGTTAGTTCGAAGTAGCGACCATTTTACATCGCCAAAAAGCATTCGGGAATGATAAGTAACAATCTACGAGTAATATGGTTACACTAATGAATGTAAACGCCTAAAGCCGCTTATTGATACACTGATTGGACCTTATCAGCGTGGCTTTAGACCTGGTAAATCCACCACAGACCAGATATTCACATTGCGCCATATCCTGGAGAAGACCTATGAGAGAAACATCGAAAATCAGCATCTTTTTATCGATTACAAAGACGCTTTCGACACGCCGATAAGGTCAAGGTTTTTCGAAGCCCTGTCTACTTTAGGTATTCCAGCAAAGTACGTTCGACTTTGCATGATGACGTTGAGAAGCACTCAAAGCTCCTTCAAAATAGGAACGAACCTCTCCGAGCCTTTTGATACCAAAAGAGGTTTTAGGCAGGGTAACACCTTATCGTGTGACTTCTTTAATCTGCTGATGGAGTATATACTGCGCCAGTGCCCAAATGCCAACAGATCGGGCACCATCTTTAATAAAGATGTAATGCTACTCGCATGTGCCGATGATATTGACATTATCGGCAAAACCGAACAGGCAGTAAGCAAGGCGTTTTCAGAGATTGAGAAGCAGTCTGAACTAATGGGTTTAGCGGTAAACGAGGACAAGACGAAGTACCTAGTGTCCTCGAAACAGAAGTACACACTACTTGGGCCATCTGTTGCAATGGGAGAGTACAACTTTAAAGTTGTAAAGGACTTTGTCTTGACTTTGATGATAACCGGCGACAACAACATCAGCCTGGAAATTCGAAGAAAAATCACGCTCGCATGCTATGCTATGCTTTTACGGGCTCAAGAGCAGAAACCTCAAGCGAAGAACAAAAATAGCGCTATATAAGTCGCTTATCATCCCAGTCCTGCAATACGGCGCAGAAGCATGGGCAATATCATTAGCGGATGAGGCGGCGATTGGCGTTTTCGAGCGAAAGATTCTTCGCAGGATCGCAGGACCTTTGAAAGTTGGCGAGGATTTTCGCATCCGAAGGAATGACGAACTGTATGAGCTCTATGGGGATACTAGTCTGGTCAAAGAAGATGAAGAAGATGTATGAATGCTCGCTGCAGTGTTTGCACCTCCGATTTTACATATTATTCGAAGCTGCGGCATTTGGGAGTAGACTATAAAAAGCTTGAATTCGGCACAATTCAACTCAACTCCACCACCGCACAGAAAAGTATAAGCAACTGTTTATACGAGCATATATGGTTCGACATTTACAACTTTTCAGAAATGCTTAGTTTAAGATGACAAACATTACATCTTCTAGGACTTGTTCATCTGTATCAGCTCGTTGATCAGAAAGATCAAGCCTAAATGTGGAAAAGGCTCGTTCAACTGATACCAGAGTTACTCAAACCAGCAAAAATTGTTAAGGCAATGTTTTAAGTCATCGCTTTTCTGACCTTTCCAAAATTTTAAAACATTTGTTGATGACATTTGACCCTATAACATCATTTACAGTTTTTATATATTTTTTTTATTTTATAGCTTTTATAAACTTCCCTCTTTCGCAATTAGACGTTGAATCATTTAAGGTTGCATTTTGATGGTTTTTTGGTGCCACTGAACTTCTAGAGATTTCATTTTTTTATTAGAAAATCTAGTTAAAACACCATGTTCCAATTGAAGTTCCATCTCTAACAAGTGAGAAAGTCAGTCAAGCCCGACTATAACATACTCTGTACCTGGAGTAGAAGCTGAATGCAATGCTGGTGCTGCGCACATCTCAAAGTCTCTCTCTCTTTTTCTCTCTTTCTCACTCTCTCTCTCTCTCTCTTTCTCTCTCTCTAAGATTGTGAAAGGGTGGGAGGGGTTGGGGCGAGGGCGATGTACTTTTTTGCTCATAACTTGAGAACCGCTGATCCGATCTTTATCATTTCTTCGGCAAATCGGCATTTTGCCAATTACTAACTATTTCTAGAAGGAACGAAACGTCTATTTTCAAAACTGTCGGATATATAACGTTTTTTCCGAATTGCGGTGGCGGGAGGGGGCGTGGCAAAAATTGAAAATAAACTTGATCTGCCTTCAAGTATAAGAAGCATTTTTCCCATACATGTCAAACCTCTCTCTCACCATCTCTGAGATCTGTTTGTTCATACGGACGGACGGACGGACAGACGGACAGACGGACATGGCCATATCGACTCGGCTGTGGATGCTGATCAAGAATATATATACTTTATATGGTCGGAAATGATTCCTTCTGCCTGTTACATACATTTGCACAAACTTAATATACTCTATGTACCTTTGGTACAGAGTATAAAAACCGGGATGAAACTCTCGCCAAAAACTTTCTCTATTTTTATACCCTTGGAGAGGGTATATTAAAATTGTCCGGATGTTTGTAACGCATAGAAGGAAGCAATGTTTTGCTGAAGATTTTAAAGCAATTGCGCGAAATGAAAAGCAAGCGCTAAAAAAACCACTTGGTAGTTAATGTGAATATTGCAGCATTAAAGAAGTTTTGTAAGCTGACTGCAGTAAAATACATTTATTTTGAGCTACGTTCCATTAGTTAATATTTTCAAGTGAAGTTTTCTTAGAGCTTTAAATGAGTTAGTAAACATTCACATATTTTGTATGCTGAGAAACTTGGTCATCGTCTGAATTAAGATATGATTTTGATTCACATGAGAAACCATTATCAACACTACCTTCTTTATAGTTGCATTCCTTTTCTGCTCTACAGTTGTCACTTAAAATTCTCCTGCTCGAACCATATATGCTCGATTGTGTATTAATTGCAGCTTTGTTTATTTTTTTTTAAAAGTTGTATCAATGATCCTAGAATCGATTAAACCAGGTTCGAGTCAAATTCTTAGGTTTGATAAATGAAGGAAACAGTCCCCCAGTCCGAACCTTCTCCAGAAATTTTAAGGCTTGCAGCCTTGGTTCAGAGCCATAAATCGCAATAACAGTAAAAAATCTAAGTTTATGCGACACATAGCCAATGTTTGGAAGTTCCTAGCCACAAACCTAGATACATATTTTTGTAATCTTTAACCTTAACGCAGTATTTTCAAATTCAAGTACATTTAACCTTATCTAGATCATAATTTTTATTTACCTTGTCAATAGTTCCTAGGGCTAGTACCCTAACTAGGTACCAAGTATCGATATCAATTGCAGTGCTTTCACTTTTGGGATTTTGGCGATTTTCGGTCACACTAAGTTGAGGCGTTAATTTCCAAGAAATACTTAAAAAACAGACAGCGCAACAACATTGCATTGAAAAATTTGTGCAGAAATTTTATCAGCATTGTCTCGTAACATTTAATCTTTATTATTATTAACAACTAGCAGACCCTCGCGCTTCGCTGCTTACTAAATGAATTTAATACTTTCGTACATACTTTACTTTAAAAAAATGATTGGAGTCAGGTGTCAATCTATTAAGTAGTGGTTCTGGTGGACTCCTCAATTCAGGCAATTTCACTTTACCACTCGCATAGCACATCCCACCTGCTTCACCTTTAAATTATATATGCAGGACAAAGGTGACAACGTTCGTTTATTGGACCAATTTTAATATGCCTATGAGAAGAGTAATCGGTGACACTATTGAACGTGATCGTATTATGTATTAGACAAATGCTTATTTTATCTGCACGCAGATCAAGTTTGTTTCAAATTTTGGCCACGCTTCCTCCCGCCCCCGCAATTTGGAACGTTAACGAAAACGTTATATCTCCTACAGTTTTGAAGGTAGACGATTCGTATCTTGTAGAGATAGTAAGTAATTAGAAAATTTGATAAAATAGAAAAAAATGATAAAGATCGGATGAACGGTTCTCAAGATATGAGCAAAAAAGTGAACCAAGCCCTCCCCCCCCCCCTCCTCGCTAACCCCTTCCACCCTAAAAAAAAGTTGCATACTTTTCGGACGGTCATCCACAGGAACGCAGGAACACTGCTAAACATGTTTTTTCATGAGTAACGGGCTCTAACCGACTTCGATATACCCGTTACTCATGAAAAAACATGTTTAACAGTGTTCCTGCGTTCCTAAGGGTGACCATCCGAAAAGTATGCAAAATTTTTTTAGTGTGGGGGTAGCGGGGGGGCATGATTGATTCATTTTGCTAATTACTAACTATCTCTAGAAGGTACGAGTCGTCTATCTTCAAAACTGTAGGAGATATAACGTTATTTTCGAATTGCGGGGGCGGGAGGGGGCGTGGCCAAAATTTGAAATAAACTTGATCTGCGTGCAGATAAAAGAAGCATTTTTCCCATACATGTAAACCTCTATCTCTTACCATCTCTGAGATCTAGGTGTTCATACAGACGGACGGACAGACGGATATGTCTATATCGACTCGGCTGTTGATGCTGATCAAGAATATATATACTTTATATGGTCGGAAATGATTCCTTCTGCCTGTTACATACATTTGCACGACTTAAGTATACCCTTTTTACTCTACGAGTAACGGGTATAAAAATAGAGGGCAGCTAACATCGTCTCGACCGAAGTTTATTTACCCTTGGAGCTTGAGATATGCCTGCCAGTTCGTTATATGCCAGCTATACAATAAATTCATCAATATATTCATAGCTGAAAAGTGTAAAGTGTTACAAAAAAAAGTTTTTCTCACCAGAACTACTTTTTCGGCCTTTCGTTCCTATGGCAGCTATATGCTATAGTCATCCGATTTAAATCAAACTTGGCAGAATTGTGTGGCACAATGTAACATTAATCAGTAACAAGTTTGGACGCGGTTGCATTGAAAACAAAATAGTTTTTCAATAAGACTTTTTTGCAGACCTATCTTTTGTATGGCAGCTATGCTATATAGTTGTCCGATTTCGACAAGTCTTGGTGAAATTATGTGAAATCATTAAAAACTTATAAATACAAGCGTTGGGAGCGATAGCACTAAAAACAAAAAAATTTTATGACTAAAAGTAGTTTTTCAACCGATCGTTCCTATGGCAGCTATATGCTATAGTCATCCGATCCGGCCGGTTCCGACAAATGTGCAGCGTATATGTACTAAAAGACTTCGTGCAAAGTTTGGTTAGGATAGTCGAAGCTATAGTCCGTCTGTCCGTCCGTCTGTTTCAATGCTATCTCCTCCGTCAGTTTTAAAGCTATAGCACATAGGAACGATCGGTCGAAAGACTAGTTCTAGTAAGAAAAACTTTATTGTTTTCAAAATTTTCTCAAAATTTGATTTATGTGGGGGTTATAAACTTCGGTCGAGCCGAAGTTAGCTTTTCTCAATTTTTTTCAACAGACACTGCTTAATTAAAAACTAAACAAAAATTCATAATTAGAGCATTTGTTGATTTTTATGCCTTGGTGGCTTCCATATAAATGCGACAACCACTCCAGCTTTGAGTGGGTGATTTTAAAGGCCAATTAAGAAACTTTCTGAGATACTTATAGGACGCTTTTGATTTTTCAGCACTGCACTGAAATGTGCTCTGTCGCAAATGACTCATAAATCTTGAAATTCATCCCAAGTGTGGCCTCGAAAAATTCCAGAAGGAAAAAATACTACAAATCTGTTTTTTCCCTATATCTAGGAATCAAGAGCTGAACCAAAACCAATGATGCAGTTTTGTTCGGTGCAATCTATATTAATTAAAAACAAATCAAAAAACCCCTGCTCCAAGAGCACTGTATTTGAACAGAAATTTTTTATGCAATATTCTGTTGAACAATAAAAAGAAAACAATGCTTAGTAAAACAACACACCATATTGGATGTCTTTGATGATTAAAATTGGACCTTGGGCGAGGGTCGTCCAAAATAAAGCTCTGTGAATCAGCGGCATACACCTTTTTTTGATGGCTATTCATCACCGATAAACCGATTTCAAAGTTCATGTTAAATTAGCGCACAGAAATTCACTCAATTACATTTCTTTTCTCGCTTTAATATTATTCACCATCAGGCCTGTACCCGTTTCCGAATCCGATTGATCGGAATTGGTAAGTGTTGTTATTTCTAAGAAACTGTTAAAGAATTCGACCGAATATGTTTGCCATCAAGAGGATCAAATGATGGTAAGTGGGATTTGTAAGTTAAAAGACGAATAAAACTGTCGGTTTTTGGAAGCGAGAACATTTAACAATTCCGATTCAGCACGATTTGATTGAAATCAGGCCTGTGTATATCTACAAAAATATTCAAGCAAGGCTTACCGTTTTTAGTACCCCTTTAGTTTGTCGCGGCAATACAAAGAATGGCCAATCGCCAAATATGTAAAACGCATTGACTGCTTTGTATAATTAAAGCCTTTCACGCACTTGATTTAATATTACTTGACTTCTTTTAACTTTTTAATGATAATCCAACTAAAAATTTCCACTCATACACACACCCACAATGATACTTTAAGACAAGGAAGGACTCTGGAATGCATACACGTATTCACGCCTTTAAATTAATTTTGAGATCAACGACTTGATCAAGTTTGCAATTTAATCAGAACCTCCAGCATAACGTAAGAACCAACGCCTCAACCTCAACTGACCAGATGTATTTTTCGGCAGCTCTCTCTTTTCTTTCTTTCTGCTAATGTTTTTCGTTACCTGTTAACGTGACAGCAAAAACAAAACTCAAACGTAACACCCTTATATAAAATACAAAACAAAACTCATGCACGTCAATGAGCTTGATTGTGCCTGCTTGCAGTGTTATCGCAATGTTTTGGGCGCTACGTTGGCGATATTTGGACATTGTATCGAGTTTGGTGCTGACCAGGAGTAAGGAGAAGGCGCGCCGCGGCGGCGCGGGCCTTTGAAACCTTGTATAACAACCCATTGACCAGTCCGACGGCACTTGCCCTCCCATAAAAGACGATAATAACGGCGTTATCTATTCCTCAGCCGAATCGAAATTTATGAGTATAATGTTACCATTATGCCATTTGATAAGCCAAGACCTCACACCTTCTTCCTGATATTGTCTAATTGAATTGTTGCCCGATATCTTTATGTCAACATACGCGGGCGACGACGATCGAATGCGAATTCAACTACGTGGACGGCTACGCACACAGGAAATCACACCACTCGGGTTTCTGTTGGTTCGGTGATTATATCGGGCGCTGACTGACTTGTGTCGAGAATTATTGTTATTTTCTGATTGAACAACAGAAGCAAAAAGTAAGCTTGAAGCGGGACTGGGACTGAAACAATGTCAGAAAGATAAGCTGCCTATCCAGCGAGATGGAGAGGCGGCAAAATTTCATTTATTTGTGTTTGTATGTTATAAATGAAACAACATTTCGGACGTTCTAAAGTTCGTTGCGATAATCAATTAAATTGCCGCACAAATATTAATTTTCACAATCACACATCTGTTTTATATATGACAGTTTACAATTTGTGTACCCTGTAGATAGTATAATAATACTGTTTGCATGTTTTATACACTGATGAACCCCCAAGTTGTGTAATTTTTTAATTATGAAAAATAATTTTGCAAAAAAGTCGCAGAGGTCATCCATGGTTTCTTTTTTAATATAATCAGTTTTCGAACAAAAAATATCGTGTCACTTTGTGCTCGCACTTCTCCGAAACGGTATTTTGGTATGAGAATAGATAATAAAGTATATTTTAAGTCGCTACATGATTAGTATTAATAGTTGGGTAAATAGGAGGTGAAGACTACTATGTCCAACAAAGTCGCGAAATTTGCGAAACTCATATATGAGTTTAGATTATAGTAAAGAAGGTTAAATAGATTACATTTTAAATTTTAAACATTCTACAATGAGTTTTGATTATCATGTCGGGTTATTGCGAATATAACTTAATTTTTGTTTGAGTTAATCTAAAATCATGAACATGAGTGAAAATATACGGCCCTGTTCCGAGTTTCGACTCGATGTTCGTTAAGTTTTTTGCAGTCAAATTTTAAAACGTTGTATAGAAGGCAAATATATAACAAATATACCTACGGCTACCAGATCAGGTATAACTTAATCCCAAATGAGGTCAAATCGAGAGAAAATTGCAATGGGATCTGGTAGTCTCAAATTTACTTGACAATTACGGTTAAATTAATATAGGTTGAATTCGAAATTCAAATGTTTACACGAAAATCGACTCGGAATTCGGAACAGGGAAAGCTAGTGAAATATAACAATTTTGGATCGACATTAGAAATTTTACCAATAGCGAAATACGATTTGTTCTATTTGGTTTTAGTCATTGGTGGGCACTTTGTTCCCAGGATTTGGTGCGAAGTCCGACAAACTAACTCATTCTTCTCTTTTCCGAAGCTTTGAGTTCCAATCAAGCGTGACTTTGACTGTTTTGAAGAATGTTTTTCTCAGATGCGTGAACAAGTGTAAACGAATAACAGTTTGCTAGCTGATTAGCGAGTGGCCTGACTCCGACATACCCTTCACAATTGAGGCACACATATAAACACACACACATACCTGTGCGCAAACACAGCGCGCACACTGACTCATACGTCATAGCGTCCCAGCCAGCTATTTAGCAAGCAGTGTGCAAATCAAGCTTAAAGTAAGATCGCTTTTGCAAGCGTTGTCGTATGGCAGCCTACTACATTTACAAAACACTTGCTATGGTAAGCGATTTGCGAATGTCGTTTCGGCGACCGAGAGATTTCGTGCTCACTCTCTCTCATTCTCTTGGCACTCTCTCTTGGCGCTCTCTTTCGCTTCTGATCTTTTAGTGCTAGGCAGCTGCAGCTGGCAAGGCAGGCAAAAAAAAAGTTAACCCAGAGCAAAGGCAGGAAAAAAATGTGTATCTTATTCTCGTTGTGTTTCTTGAAGAGCAAACAAGTGAAACTTTTCCTCTAAAAAAGTAAGTGCACGTTTAAATTTATTTAATGCCAGCAGCATTAATATTAGAAAAAATTAAGAAAGTAGATTATATACGACTGTCAACATCAAGTGCAAGGAAATTTGCTGCGGACAAGACAATACATTCGCCACTGACATTCGTCGTGAGGAACAATGCTTGCTTGCAGTTTAAAGTCATCTATTTACATTTATATTTAAGTTCTATTGCAGAGACTTTCACTCTGATATTAAGGAAGGAAGAGGACTTTGTATTTCCCTTTAAAGCAGGGAAAACGCTAACTTAATTTAATTTTAATTTTTGAATAATAACCAGAACACTCACAAAATAAATTTTGAAAACGCTTTATTATATCACTTACAAAACGTGTTTTATAACTGTATTTACAAAGATTGTGGAAAACATGTTTTGCGTGGGTGCGTTTCGATTATAAAACTCTTACTTTGATGCGTTTTAAAAATGTCACAGCAGCGTTATATAAGCGTTTTGCTTATATTTGAACGCTAACAGAACGTTTATTTTTATATGAAATTGTTTGCTGGGGTAGTGTTCCTTTCCTCCCACTTGCAAAACTTTGGTGTTTTTGCTCGGATCTTGGATATTGTGCTTTTTATAATAGATATAGGGCCTAAGATCATATACCTTTTTTCAAATCTAAAACAAACTTGATCTGGGTACGGTATATACTAGAGACCTGCACGAGTGATTCCGGGACCTTATGATAACAGGTAAAAGTAATCATTTCGACGATACCACGATACTTGTGTGTAATCATGTACTCATTTTTACGGTGCCGAGTAGTAGTCGGCACCGTGGCATCGTACGATTATAATCGAAGAACCGTAAAAAATAAAATTAATAAAATAATACTAATAAAAATATTAGCAAGGATTAATTTTGGTGGCACAGTTTGGGAGCCTGTATCCGGCATTCGACTGACAACTCATTAAATCGCGAAATAATACCAAAGAGGATACAAATATTAATGTCAATAAAAATTTTATGCTCAACCAAGTATAAAATCATGCATGGATTAATGCGTAGGCGCAATTCGCAGCTGAAGGATCTGCATGGTAACAAAACCGCTAAGTACTTAAGAAACTGCGTTTCAATGCACAAATGACCACCCATAACTACATTACCATGATTTTGGCAATACCAAACCGCGATAAATACCATGGATGACCAATTATAAAGAAGATAGTCAAGATAATAAAGAATGTTTGAAACCACCTTCCGTAACTGACAAATCATCAAATCGCGGAAAAATACCGTTGCGGATCAAAAATATTAATAATGTCAAACAATCTTTATGCCCAACCAAGCAAAAAATCTTGACAGGATTAATGCGTAAGCGCAGAGGGCGGGAAATGGGGTTGGGTAGAGTAGCTGACATGAGGTCAATTTGTAAATTCAGTGCGAATTTATTCCCATTATCCGTTCCTGACATAAATATCGATTCTGCTCGCGTCCCTAAACAAGAAATCAAGAAGCAGAGTTGATGAAATCAACCTACCAGAAACGCAAACTGCAATTTCATTTCCTAAGCTTAGTAACAAATCTGCTAAAGTCCTTAAAGAAAATGATTTTAGTTTAAAAATTCAGTTTCACAATGAACCAGTCTACAACAAAAGATGGTCCAACAACTAATGTCATTTTTCACGATAAATTTATTTATAAATTTTTTTTTTTATTTCAGAAATCATAGTTAGGGTGTTCACGAGCCCTCGTAAAAACGTAATTGGTAAATTTACCTCACATGAGCTAGTGAACGCCCCCTTGTTATTTACCCTAGTGATTGTTGTGGTAAACCAGCTTTTTTAAACAGGCTATGAATTTTGCCCTTAATATTTACAACGGAATTCAGACGCCTCAGTGGCGTAGAGCACTGTATGCATAACTTATTAACAGGAAGTCGTGTGTTCGAACCATGAAGCTGACTTTTAATTTTTTTTCTCTTTTGTTATTGAACATCTTTTTAGATCTCGCCTATATTTTTGGCACTGTTAATAAAAATAAGAAAGATTATAGATCCATCCTTTCCCGGGACTCAAACCAAAATATCAAAAATACAAGGGGATAATCATCCACTAATCCACTCAGCCAACGCCTATACAGAAAAATCTGTATTTTTATTTCTTTATCACATAAGCCCGATACCAAGTATTTTAGCCGAAACTTTGAACAATTCGAGCTTTTACGCTTTTACGAGCGATTTCATAAACATACCCCAGGGCAACAAAAAGTTAGTAATTTTTTTCCTATGTTGTTGTGTCGTAAACTTTTGGAGTTTACGCTTTTTAATTTACGCTTTTACGAGGGCTGGTGAACACTCTAACTATGAAATTTTTTTAAAATTAATTCCATTTATTTGCTATTTCAAGATTGAGTTTATCCAAACGAATCCAAAAAGTGTATTTTTGCCAGATCTTAAGTTAAGAGCTTTGCTTGTTCCGAGCGTCCTATGAGACCCATTCAATTTTGTTTTATATATTTCCTAGGTGAATAAAAATCAAATTACTTTTTTATTTTTAAAATATCTTAGTCATTGTAATCGAACTACTAAGCCCATTTGAAAAAAATTATCTACGCATTAATAATTGATTGGATTATAATCCCATGTAAATTTAAGTCAAAACTTGTGACTCATAACTATTAATACTAATATTCTTATGTAAATTGTATCATAAAATTCGCTTATTGTCCTACGCAGGACAGACAGCAAATAAAAATCATAATAATAATGGGAAAAAAAATCAATGAGAAACTCACTTTCCTAAATTTTTAGTATCCTAGTCGCCATTGAAGTAGACTTATGAGGACGGAAAGATAAATCAAACTCGTTTATCTTAAGAACCGCCTAACCGATTTGGAGGAGTAAAATGTGGTAAGTGTCCACGCACAATTCGAACAATAAATTTTGCACATTTATAATACCACTTCTTCGGCCCAAAAAATATTATTGAAATTTTCATATTTTCATATATAATTTTTAAGGTGTTAACCTATTACGACAATTACCTTTTTTTTTTGCTAGTTTCTTTATCAAGAGTTCACGCAGCCGATAATCTGTGACTCGTTTTCGTAATTTGTCCCATGGTGCAACTTAACGAAACTAAATGCATTGTTTTGACTTGACATTGCCCATGGTTTTTGTTTATACATAAACACACCAGCATATTGTAAATTTCTCTCTCGATTGTAATTAATATTAATTAATATTAATATCAAGTTGGTATTTCAATACAATTTCAATAATATCAATGTTTTCATATCAAAGCGAAACTATTTAACATTAATATGAACCTGTAGTATTAAGTTGATATCTAGAATATTATATTGAAATGTGAAATGATCTATGTGATATGCAAAATGCCCAAGTGATATGATTCTAAGTAGATCTAAGTAGACATCGAAATTTTGAAAGCAGAAAGAGACACATACAGGGGTGTTCTATAAATCTCTAGAGATTTTCGTATAAACGATTGCACTTCGATTTAAGCTAGGACTACTTTACTTGCGAAGTGTCAAGAATCAGACCGCCTACTAGATTATGTGGAAGGAAAACCGTACGCTTCAAATCTACTTGGCTTTGAGCAGGCTGTTTCAAATCGCTCAACTTTTGTCATCTAATCTAGGTGCCGGGCATATTTGAGCCCTTAACATATAAATTTAAACAGCTTTAATATGAAATGCTAACGTTCATACGAAAACCTCTAGAGATTTCTGGGACACACCCGATAGAGTTTCTCGAATCAAAGAGAGACCGCTATAGTCCATCTCGAAAAAAGCAACAACTACGCCCATTGCTGTGCCGCAGCAAGAGCGAAAACGAGTGCCGGTCGTTTTTTCTTCGGATGCATTTCGAAGTTGGCCTCG
This sequence comes from Lordiphosa clarofinis, assembly GCA_018904275.1. Classification (NCBI taxonomy): domain Eukaryota; kingdom Metazoa; phylum Arthropoda; class Insecta; order Diptera; family Drosophilidae; genus Lordiphosa; species Lordiphosa clarofinis. The sequence continues at coordinate 335,635 of JAEIGQ010000129.1, forward strand.
GGTCAGCAACGTGTTTCTATAAGGTGTTCTCGTCCGCAAAAACTTAACAATACTAAACCATAAGATATTATATCACAACCTAAAAAATATGAAATACTAGATCCTTATACTTATTTCATTATGTTTCTAGCTTTTTCTTGTGAACTTCGTCATTCGTTCTGTGCCAAGGGCGCAGCCAGTTCTCCGAAAAGGTGGGGGCAGCTGTATTTGAACGTTTCTTAAATATTTAATTAATTATATTTTTGAACATTAATTAATTAGATCATGAAGCATTTAATATGAAATGAAAATCAATCATCAAAATAATGGCGAAAAATTTAAGTTATAATTGAAAAAGTGCATTTTCCAGGGCAAAATCTGTGATTAAGGGGGGGCAGCTGCCCCTCCCCCCCTGGCTCCGCCCTTGTTCTGTGCTGTTGCGTGTGAAAGGTAAGTGAAAAAAGTGCTGTGCTTAAAAAGTGAATTGCATGTGTGTTATACCGGCAATGTGTAATTGTAAACTTACAAATTGTTAAAAGATAGATAGTGACTTAATATATATTCAGTGAGGCCCAACATCTATCTATTCTGTGTACCATAATGAGATCCGAACAAAACACCGACGATATGTACATAAGTGCGCATGCCCATTTATTGAAATAAATTTTAAAATAAATGGAATTCAAAGCTATAGGAACCACATTACTTGGGACAGGGTATTTTGCTGGCAGGGCACTCGACCGCAACACTCTTACTTGTTTCATATGCATGTATGGATATGTGTGCTGTTCGAAGTTCAAGGGCAAGGGACAAAAAACGCATAGCAAAAAATAAATTGAGTGCCCGCGTTTAAAGAAAAATGGAGAAACAACAGTTATCGCGTGTTGTTCTGCCTTTGCTTTCGACTTCGCACAGATTTACTGGAAATCTCACGAGAGTTTAAATTAATCTCTATTAATTTTTTTACTTTATTTTTAATGCCTTTACAGTTTAAAACGGAAGATAAATATAAGACTTTTGGAAGTGTCATTAAAACTTGAGCTTGACAATTTGGTGTACGAAAAATTGATTGGTACAAAACTGTATTGGAATATTTAGTCTTTTCAATAAATTAATTGTACAATTTAGGAGTTTTTAGAGTGTAGACTTTATAAGGACCGCCTTAAATACATTTTTTCCAGAAACATGGAGCAGAGTTTTCGTAAATGGAATTGTGTCAGCTTGAAACTAAATATTGTGATCCTAATTTCCTTCTTCTCGCTTGTATTTTGGCCAGCCGCTGGCCTAGCCTAGCCCTCCCCAACGCATAGTTAGTTGCTTATCGTAGTAGTTTGCAGTGGACAGTTGGTCCACTTTCCTAATTCTTAAACTCATTTGCTAATTAGAGGTTCCACTGACAGCCGGTTCCACTCCTAATCAGTCTTCCCAATCCTAGATTCGTAGCGGACCTTAGCTCCCATATTGTGTTAAATAAAACCCCACAAAAAACACTGAAACAAAAAAGTCTTGCTTATGGGAACATATTCGCAAAATACTCAAACATAAAAGCTTTTTTTTTTATTCACTATAAAGATGATTTCCGAAATGACCGCAAAAAGTATACTTTGTTAAGGACTTCTTGTCAAAACAAGTGAGAAAGTCGGTCAAGCCCGACTATAACATACTCTGTACCTGGAGTAGAAGCTGACTGCAATGCTGGTGCTGCGCTCATCTCTAAGTCTCTTTCTCTCTCTCTCACTCTCTCTCTCTCTCTCTAAGATTGTGCGGTGTTAGTTGTAAGAGGGTGGGAGGGGGTGGGGGGAGGGTGATTTACATTTTTGCTCATAACTTCAGAACCGCTCATCCGATCTTTATCATATCTTCGGCAAATCGATTCACATAACGATTGTCTAACTATCTCTAGAAGGAACAAATCATCTATCTACAAAACTGCGGGAGATATGACTTTTTCGTCCAAATTGCGGGGGCGGGAGGGGGCGTGGCAAAAATTGAAAATAAACTGGATCTGCCTGCAAGTATAAGAAGCATTTGTCCCATACATATCAAACCTCTATCTCTTACCATCTCTGAGATCTGTTTGTTCATACGGACGGACGGACGGAGGGACGGACGGACAGACAGACGGGCAGACGGACATGGCCATATCGACTCGGCAGTTGATGCTGATCAAGAATATATATACTTTATAGGGTCGGAAATGATTCCTTCTCCCTGTTACATTATTTTGCACTAACTTAATATACTCTATGTAACTTCGGCACAGAGTATAATTATGAGAGTTACAATTGATTTACACTTTGAAAGGGTTATTTGAAAATTTTATAAAATATTCTGTGCCTAAGTATTGGACATAAAAATGTGCAAAAATTAACTTTTGAATTCTATGGTTGACACTCATAACACATATTTAACCCATCCAAATCGGTTGAGCGGTTCTTGTGATAAACGAGATTTTTAATTTAACTTTAGAGACTATAAGCGATAGAGACAAAAATTTTTGCATGTACATAGGTGTATAGCGTACGCAAATCAAGTTTGTGTCAGATTTGCAAAATTTCCCCCGGAGTTGGTTCCCACTCTGCATACTTTTCGGGTTTTCCTTAAGTTCGCTTAAACTTAATTAATACAGAAATCAGTTTCGTTCCAAATTTGCTCGAATTTGATTTCATCCTGCCACAGAGCATGTTTGCGAGTAATTTGCAAATCGCGCTCTGTTGGGTCGGCGATTTGCTAAAATAAGCCCTTAAAATGCATTTTAATAAAAAAATAAGCCTCATTGATTCATAAGTGTTCAATTTGTGAGTAATCTACATCAAAAAAGTTAAATATTTCACATGTCAATTCATTCGAAATTAAATTAGCATTTTACTAAGTCGCTAGTAAAAACGGTTGTTGAATCGCTAGTTAAATTTGTCATTCACTGGAACTCACCAAATCGCTAGTATTTCAGTGATGTCACCTTTTAACATTTGAATTTCGAAATTAATCGATCTTAATTTTATGGTGTGTAAAACAGCGATTTTGACGTTCAAGCAATCATAAAAAAAATTAAATTGATTAGAAATGATTTTTGCGTTGACCTTTTGCTTATTTATTGTGCAATTTGTAAATCGATTGCTGCCATATTATAATCACGAGAATCCGCTGAAATGTTGGCAAATTTTGTTATTCTTCCGAAATTGTTATAAAGGTGAAGACATCAAGCAGAAGTGCTGAGCGAAATTTTGTTGGCTTTTATAAAGGAGCATAATTCACAATTTTACAATGTCGCCTATTGTTGACGTTGTGGCTGCAGCCTGGAACAAACCGACTCCAGTGGCTTGAACTAAATAATACATCGCCGCAGATTATTTTCAAGTATAGCATCATTGCCTATAGAATTTCGCCTACGTATATCGACAGATTTAGAAAGTAGGTCCGATGCGGATCAAAGGCGGCTGAGCTCTATAGTCTCCTTGCGGAATTGCTTCTTCCCTAAATCGTCAATTGCTATCTGTCGTGCGAGAGGTATTTGTTTAGTTAAAGCCATTCTTCACCTTACATTTTCGTTTGAGGCTCTAGCGTAACCGGGCAGCAACTAGAGTTCGAGGAACATATACGATAGTCGTTCAAATGTATGTAACAGCCAGAAGGAATCATTTCCGACCATATAAAGTATATATATTCTTGATCAGCATCAACAGCCGAGTCGATATAGACTTGTCCGTCCGTCTGTCTGTATGAACACCTAGATCTCAGAGATGGTAAGAGATAGAGGTTTGACATGTATGGGACAAATGCTTGTTTTATCTGCACTCTGATGAAGTTTGTTTTAAATTTTCCTCCCGCCCCCGCAATTTGGAAAAAACGTTATATCTCCTACAGATAGACTAATCGTACCTTCTAGAGATAGTAAGTTGTTAGCAAAATGAATCGATTTGCCAAATAAATGATGAAGATCGGATGAACGGTTCTCAAGTTATGAGCAAAAAAGTGAACCAAGCCCCATCGCTACCCCCCCTCCCACCTTAAAAAAATTTTTGCATACTTCGCGGATGGCCACCCTAAAGAACGCAGGAACACTGTTAAACATGTTTTTTTCATGAGTAACGGGTATATCGAAATGGGTTAGAGCCGACTTTAACTTACGCTCTAGTTGATGTTGCTCTAATGATTTTTTGGGATGCATTGATATGTGTTCAGTCGCATAAGACTCATAAGCAAAAATATTATCGCTCAGTGTGACCTCCATAATTTTTTCCAAGCAAAAAAACATGCAAAACACATTTTTCGCGATATCTATAAAACAAAAGCTGAATTTTAAATCGAAAAGGTTGCAACATACAAAAGATGCCATTTTGTTTCCCTGTGTTATTGGCAATTCAATTACCTTTCGATTTTTATCTGCTTGCCTCCATCTTACGTTTGTAAAGTGCGATATGGCTTAAAAAAATGTAGAAAATCATTTTTAAAAAATTTCGGATTGACACAATTTTTAAAATCGGTTTTTTTTAATCAAATATATAGTTTATTTCCAACAAAGAAATTAAACTGAATTTCCTGTCATTTCAAGAAATGAAGAAAATGATATCATTTCATACGATTAGCCTTTTATTTTGCTCTTCATTTCTGTCATATCTTAAAAATGATGGCATTCCCCACGATGGAATTTTGTTTTTTTTTCATGAAAATACTCTCTTCTCTTTGGATATAGAAGGTGACATCACCAATAATACTGATCTACTGAAAAAGTATCCCGAGCATCTTAAACAAATTCCTGCTGATTACGAGTTGGTATGTCAAAGCTATATTTTTCCGACATCTAGCCGTTCTAGAATTGTTCGTAGGATTACTTGGAAATTTTGTGGAAACTAAAAACTAAATTCCATCCGGAAAAGTCGGAAAAGCGTCAAAAAAGTTTGCTTGGGACAAATGTTATTTTTCATCCGATTGACTTGAAACTTGGTGTGTAAGCATAGTAAGCGAGATAATTCGACATGTGTTTCTCCGATTTTGGAAAATCCGCCCACGAGAAAAATGGCCGGAAAATTCTGCATACAAAAATCTATTTTTCATCCGATTGGCTTGAAACTCGGTTTGTAAGAATAGAACACGAAATAGTTTGAAATGCAAATTTCCGATGTTGGGAAATTTGACCCAACGGTCGGAAAATTTCCGGAAAATACCGCATGAAAAATACTTTATATTCATCCGATCGGCTTGAAAATCGGTTTGTAAGGACAGAATACAAAATAATTTGAATATGATTTTTTAATGTCGGAAAATCCGCCCACGAGGAAAACGAACGAAAAATTCTACATACAAAATAACTATTTTTCATCCGATTGACTTGATACTCGGTTTGCAAGGTCAAAATGAGAATTCATTTGTGTTTTCATTTTCCGATGTTGGAAATACCGCCGGGATGCCCACTGGGAAGTGGATGGGATGTGGGTGGTAAGTGTGTGGTATGTGGGTGAAAAGTGGGTGGTAAGTGGATGGTAAGTGGTTGGGATGTAGGTGGAAACTGGGTGAAAAGTTGGTGTGAATTAAGTGGAGGGTGTGTGGGAGGTGGATGGGAAGTGAGTGTGCATTGGTTCTATACTGTTGAAGGCGCAGCAAAGCGCGACGGGATATTTGCTAGTATTTTATAAAACAAACTGTGCTGCAGAATTATTGGCAAACATTTTTAAATCTATGTGCAAATAGTTGGATTTACGTTGTTTTTTTTTCGCTGTAACTTTATTTTCGTAAATGTCAAGGAAACCATTACTTGTGATACTTATTTCCCCAATATGTAGCGGGGCTTAAAGTAATTTTTTGAACTGAACTATTTTCGTAAAATAAGTGGTCCGGATAGGATCGGGAGGTCATTAATAAATAATGACGGATTAACAGTCCAATTCAAGATAATCAAATTTTCAAAACGAAACGACTCTAAGGGCATTAAAGCATCAAATTAATAAAATTAGGCTCTCTACTGCACAAGCTCACCATCTAGTACCGATAACTGTCCACATCAGTAAATCTCTGTAATATCCAATAGGCACTGCCTGCGGAAGTTATTATTCTAAGCCGATCATTTCTGTAGTGTAATTAAAAAAATGAACGGCTCCGACTGGTCTCAACAGTTGTACATATTTACATATTCCAAGTTTCACTCAGAATATTTGAAAACCGAGAGACTTATTCGCATGAAAACACAAAGACAGACTGACAGCACTCGCTGTATCAAATAAATAAGCTCGTCGTTCTGATCACGAATATAAACATATACTTTATTGCCGCATTCACGTCACATACCATAAAGCTTGAAATACATGATCTTAGCTCTGTATCAATTAGCTAAGCTAAAAACCAACATTTGTTTAATTTGAGCTTCTCGTATACTCTACACTTCACTTGGTTCTCCCGCTTGCGCTTAATGATGTTAAGCCTTATTATATTTGCACTTCAACACATCAAAAACACTTAAGAAACAAAAATTGTACAGCTAGATGTGGCGGCATGTGCATTCGGAAGTCAGTTTGGAGAGAGAGCAAGAAACTACGACACGGTGCGAAAGCGCGTGCTTCAGTGCGAGCCTCGGCGAACGGACTTTGATTGATGACTAAAGACATGTGGTATGAATCGATATGTCCCGAAATTGACGAGTTCACATGATTTGTTGCTGCCAATTCACGAATGAGATATGTCCATAAGTCTAGGTACATAGTCTACGCACGTGTTTTGAGGTTTCTCGAAAAAAAAACATCGGTCTGGTGTTAATTAGAGCCAAACCTAAAAACAAATTTGGAGATACACACTCACTTAAGTATAATCATTTATAGATGCGCGTAGGTTACATATATATACTTTAAAATTTGTTTGTTGTCAGTACGACGGCGTCGCAGGGCCCAGTGTAAAAAAAAAATGCGACTTTTCCGTTACGTTCACTGGCGCGAACTGAACTGAACAATTTGGTGAACTATAATATTAAACACCAAACACATATACACTCACGAATGCGGCGCTCTCAATGTCTGTGTGTTATTTATTTGACATACAAACATTTACGTACTTATGAATGTTCTATACGTAAGCGAGCGTTGTTTTTGTTGTTCTATTTTGTTCAATGTATTGGTATTATTTTGGTCTTTTGCTTCAGTGTTGCGGCTATTGGGCTTTTTGGCATGGGGTTGTAGTAACCCGAAACAATTTTTGATAAGACTTTTTGCGGCTGTATTTGCATTGCTGTAGTTGTTGTCATATGAAGTCAGTGAGGCCGTACACTCGGTTATCAGAAGCACTTGTTTTTGTACATATATACAAATTACATACTCATACATGCATGGCCAAAATACATACTCATAAATAGATTATGATACGATGGTGATAAGAATTTGATTTGGTCATCGAGGCACAGTAGGATGAAGGTGGAAAACTTTTCATTTGAAATAACTTTGTGCAGAAAAAGAGCTAGTTGAAGATTTGTTGAGTTATGAACTTCAGAAACTACCGTTTATAATAGTGAAATAAAAACACGATTTCGCTCTGAACAGTGATTCAACTGATTTTCCAAATTGAGCAAAAGACAGTGATACTACTTTGACCAAAAGATAAAATCATATGAAGCCCCAAATGGCTTGGGTATGGGGTATTTGGGGTAATTTGAAGTATGAAATAAGGCTCAACTGCTATGAGATAAGGCCCTAAGAAATATGTAATAAGGCCCCAAATTCGGGGTGTTATTCATACAAAATTATACCCCAATTTCAAAAACTCACCAATTTTTGTAGGTCTTTGTAAATTTGTATATTTAGTACAATAAACTACACAGAGAAAAAAAAAGATCCCCGTAGAATGGATATTCAAAATATCCACTTAAGATCCATTTTTTTAAATATCCTTTTTACATTTTTCTGCTCCTTTGGATGGAGAAAAAAGATCAATGAAATATTTTTTCTCTGATATATCCTTTTTAAGCGAAAATAAATCGATTTTGAAAATATCCTATGGATCCCAAAAAAGGATAGTTAACTATCCAGTCCAAATGGATACCGAAAATATCCTGAGGATCATCAGAAACTATCCTTTTTTTTCTCTGTGTATCTATAACATAAGGAAATAATGCAAATTTGATAAAAAATAATCGCGCAATTTTTTTATTTGATTTTTGATTGAGTTAAATTCTTTTTTTAAATAATGAGGAAGTCGGTCAAGCCCGACTATAATATACTCTGTACCTAGAGTAGGAGCTGAATGCAGTGTTGAAGCTGCGCTCATCTCTAAGTTTCTCTCTCTCTCTCGCACCCTCTCTCTCTCTCTCTATGATTGTCAAAGGATGGGTGGTGGCGGCGTTGTATGACTTACTTATTTTCTCATAACTTAAGAACCGCTTATCCGATCTTTATAATTCGGTAAATCGATACATATTGCTTATGACTAAACATCTCTAGAAGGTACGAATCATCTATCTACAACACTGTGGGAGATATGACGTTTTTTCAAAATTTCGGGGGCGGGAGGGGGCGTGGCAAAAATTGAAAATAAGTTTGAGCTGCCTGCAAGTATAAGAAGCATTTGTCCCATACATTTCAAACCTCTACATCTTACCATCTCTGAGATCTGTTTGTTTATACGGACGGACGGACAAGCGGACGGACGGCCAAGCGGACGGACAGACAAACGAACAGACAGACGGACAGACAGACAGACGGACATGGCTATATCGACTCGGCTGTTGATGCTGATCAAGAATATAAATACTTTATAGGGTCGGAAATGATATCTTTTGCACAAACTTAATATACTCTATGTACCTTCGGTACAGAGTATAAAAATGAAGGCAAGCTAACTTCGACTGAACCGAAGTTTATATACCCTTGGAGCATACATATATCAGTATGCCTGCCAGTTTTTTATACGGCAGCTATACAATAAATTCATCAATATTTTCATAACTGAAAAGTGTAAAGTATTCAAATAAAAAAGGTTTTCTCACTAAAACTACTTATTCGGCCTTTCGTTCCTATGGCAGCTATATACAATAGTCATCCGATTTGGATAAAACTTGGCAGAAGAACTTGGCATGTGGTAGCATGTAACATTGATCAGTAACAAGTTTGGATGCGATAGCATTGACAACAAAAAAGTTTTTCTGACTAAGTCTTTCTTCAGACCTATTTTTTTTATGGCATTTATACTATACAGTTGTCCGATTTCGACAAATCTTGGTGAAATTATGTGCAATTAAAAGCTTATAAATACGAGGGTTAGGGCGATAGCATTGAAAACAAAATATTGTTCTCACTAAAATTAGCTTTTCAACCGATGTACAGTGGTCCCAAATCCCAAAAACACGGCCAAAAGTCGAAAAAGTTTTTGAATTGGCAAAAAGTTTGTACTCGGGGTTATTCGGGGTCGCTGATCACGAATCCGACGTCAAAAATTGGATAACCAAACGGCGGATCCAATATGGCGGACAATTTCTTCGGAAACGTTCTTGATTTGGCTAAAACATCGAAAAACCCCGTTTATCGATAATATCTCGATAACTGTTCGACAGATATTTTTTTCATGTCGATTTCCGTGCTCAGCGGGCCAAAATACTTTAGAAAAATAGAGGCAGGCTAACTTCGGCTCGACCGAAGTTTATATACCCTTGGAGCTTGATATATGCCTGACAGTTTGTATGGCAGCTACACTATATAGTGGTCCGATTTCGACAAATCTTGTTGAAATTTTGTAAAATCATTAAAAACTTATAAATACGAGAATTTGGAGCGATAACATTGAAAACAAACAAGTTTTTCTCCATAAGACTTTTTTCCAGACCTAACTATTGTATGGCAGCTATACTATATAGTTGTCCGATTTCGACAAGTTTTTGTGAAATTATGTGAAATCATTAAAAACTTATAAATACGAGCGTTGCACAGTAGGCGGAAATGCCGATTTTTTGGCATAAACTCCAAAATTAGAGACAGAAAGTTGAAACTTCATATATGTGCTATTTATATTATTAGTTAATTTCGAATTAATTTTTTACCGTTAATTAATTTTTTATTTTATTTTATTTTTTTTTTGTATTTTTTAATTTTATTTTAATACATTAGCTACTTCTAACTCAAATGCAAAATGATTTTTAACTTCAAACTCGTTGTCCTCATCTGCTGTTCCGTCTGCTACCTCAAATGGGGGTGAGTTTGCGTGTCTGACACAACGAATATCGACCTTGTCTGAATCTGTCAAAATATTTCGAAATTGCGCAAATATGCGCTTCAGTTGTCAGCTCTATATAAATGTTAACACAATAACACACACTTCTACATTAGCACTTTCAGCAATACGGCGTAATCTTGCTAGATCTGCTCCACGAAACACAATTATTGAGGCTAGGTTCTGCATGAAATATGTTCCAACAATACATTAAATACAACACGAAACAAAAGCATCTCAAATTTAACCACTTTACACTATATTTTACATACCTTAATGAATATTTTGCATATTTCAAAATGCAGTTATATATAATCTTGTAAGAATGACTAATAGTCAAACATTTACAAAATTTTCAACACATACAAGGCATAACTAGCCTTGCGCAAACAGCTGATTCAACGCGCTGCCAAAGACCAGGGATGGGCAAAAAAAATGTTTCTTTTATCTTTTTATTAAGGGTAGGCATTTATTTAATGGAAATAATAAAAAAAATTAAAAAAATATTAAAAAATTATTTTGGACTTTATGCCAAAAATAAGGCCATTCCGCCCAATGTGCGTTGGGTGTAATAGCACTAAAAACAAAAAAGTTTTTCTCACTAAAACTAGTTTTTCAACCGATCGTTCCTATGGCAGCTATATGCTATAGTCAACCGATCCGGCCGGTTCCGAAAAATGTGCAGCGTATTTATACCAAAAGACTTCGTGCAAAGTTTGGTTAAGATAGCTTTAAAACTGACGGAGGAAATAGCACAGAAACAGTCATGCTAATCAAGCATATATTAGTTTACATATGTGATCGTAGATGCTTCCTTCAGTGCGTTACAAACATCCGGACAATTTTAATTAACCCTCTCCAAGGGTTTACAAAAGAAAACTAGCAATTTTGTAATATTTTTCTAAAATCAGATGATGTAAAAATTTAGTTAGGCACAATGTTTCACACGAATAGAAACAATTTTAAACAGCTTTGAAATCTACATGATTATGAAAAATTAAAAAAAATATTGTGCCGTTATAAATTTGTATCTTATCTGAGTATTAGACTGGTCCAGATTTAAAAAATTCTGCTAATTGAAAAATGTCCCGAAGGATTTTGAAAGTTTGACACAAAAATATAATTTTCACATTTATTTCGCATTTTGCATTTAATCTATCAGCAGATAATTCCGACTAGCGATTACCGATTTGCGATTGCTGATGAGTCTCTGCTGAATAGATTTAATTGCAGGCGTTAAGATAGCAGTTTCACAAAATCTCCAACATTTATGGATTTGTTAAATTAAAAATTTTATATTAAATAATATAATTTCGTTAACCAATCATACGTTTTGTACGATATCTATTGAGAAAACATGTTTGTCAAATTTTCCAATCCCAATCACTGTATTCAGCAGCTAAAATCGGCAATCATAAATCACAAATCGTAAATCAGAATTATCTGCTGAATGCGCCGAATGTTTAACGTGATTGTTTGAAACTATAACATTTCGATTGCTTGACGCCAATTAACGTTTCTGAGGCGAGGGTTGGCTCTAAATGTAAGTGTACCCACCGAAAAAAATGAACAAAAATTCTACCTTAGAAAACAAAATTACTAAAAACTTATAAAAAACTAGAAAAAACAGACTGCGACTATTTCATTTACTTTGGAAGATATTAATTTCGTCTCTCTGAATTGGTCATTTCGCCCACTGTGCAGCGGCAGCGCTGCATTCAGCTCCAATTCCGGGCACTGAGTATATTATAGTCGGGCTTGACCGACTTTCTTACTTACTTACTTTTTACTTACTTTTTACTTGTTTTTTTTATCAATTTCATTATACCATGTATAACATTTTCCGTTTTCTTACGTAAAACAAACTTCCAGTCCTGCGTAAGGCAGCAATTTTTTTGCACTCCATAATTTTAATTTTTACTATAACGTCTATTTCGCACAATGCAAATCACTAAACTGATCAACATACACAAAAGCTTATCACTGAGCTATTTTTAAAACGGTGCTTTTGCACATCTGTACAAAAATTCTGCGCATCAAATACTTAGTCTAGGAACACCTACAGATAAGAAAACTAAGCGTTATCGAAGTTCTTCGATTTTTTTCATATTTTGGCAAAAATAAGAAAAATTAAACAAGATCCCAAAAAAAATCATATTAAAATTGGCGCCTAATTTCCTAATTAAAATTAAAAACGGCCCCAAAAACTAGTTTTACAGTCGTACTTCGGGTCTTCTTTTGGAGACTCATTTCATTATGATTTTTAGGCCTTATTTCATTTTTACATTCTGTCCAAAAGTACACAGAGTATATTAAGTTGGTGCAAAAGTATGTAAAGTCCGTCAGTTCGCCCGTCTGTCTGTCTGTCCATCCGTATGAACAATCAGATCTCAGAGATGGTAAGAGATAGAGGTTTGACATGTATGTGGCAAATGCTTCTTATATCCTGCAGGCAGATCAGGTTCATTTTCAAAATTTTTCACGCTCCCTCAAGCCCCCGCAATTTGGAAAAAACGTTATTTCTCCCACAGTTATAAAGGTAGTTGATTCGTACCTTCAAGAGATAGTTAGTCATTAGCATTATGTATCGATTTGCCGAAGAAATGATGAAGATCTTACATTACAATACCAACATATGTGAAACGGTCACACTGCGCTGATTAGCTTGCCTTTTAACTTAGTTTTTATACCCTTGCAAAGGGTATTATAATTCTGCCCAGACGTTTGCAACGCAAACATCTCCGTCCATCTAAAGTATATATATTCTTGATCAGCAAGACTAGCTGAGTCGATTAAGCTTCGTCCCTCCGTCGCTCCGTCTTTCTGTTTCTACGCGAACTAGTCCCTCAGTTTTCTTCTTTTCTTCTTGACTGCACGCTGCTAATATGTCGAAACCGCCCGGATCGGATGACTACTTCTTGTAGCTGCCGTCGAAATGATCGGTCGGAAAATGAGCTTTAGTGAGAAAAACTGATTTGATCTCAATATTAGCGCTCTTAAACTGTCATATAACTAAATCAGGGCTGCAAACCGGTTCGGAGTCGGATGACTATAGCCTATACACTCAAAAAAAAAATCAATCCATATGGGATCAAATCAATCCTAAGCGGTAATGAAAACAACGTAATCCCGGTTATGCTTGACCCGTTCTGAAAAAAGATTGAGTTGATACGACTTTTTTAATCCTAGGAAGGATTACATATATCCCGGGGTAATCCTATAAAAAATAGAATTGTGCAAAAAATTCAATCGCAATTTAAATCCCAAAGCTGGATCATTTTATGCCTATTCAAGGTTAACTTAAGCTCGTTATGTAAGATTGATTTGATCGCAGGAAAGATAACTATTCTTCCCTTCCTCCGCCATGCCATTTGCCATAGGACATCCTCAGACATGTTAAAAAGACCACCCATACCAGTTTTGGTTAATTTAAGACTTCTGAAGACCCACCGGGTCAGAGATTTCTAGTTATTTTATTTTAAGTATAGCTTATAAATTTTGTATTTTTAATTAGTTTTAAACTTCACTTTTAGTTAGTATTTTTATACCCTTGCAAAGGGCATTATAATTTTGCCCAGAAGTTTGCAACGCACAGAAATATTCATTTCCGACCCTATAGACTATATATATTCTTGATCAGGGCGACGAGCTGAGTCGATTGAGCTTTGTCCGTCTGTCTGTCTGTCCGTCTGTCTGCCTGTTTCTACGCAAACTAGTCTCTTAGTTTTAGAGCTATCGAGCTGAAACTTTGCACAGAGTCTTCTTTTTACTGCACACTGCTAATATATCGGAACCGACCGGATCGGATGGCTATATCTTATAGCTGCCATAGGAACTATAGGTCGAAAAGTGGGTCTTTGTGAGAAAAACTTTTTATTTTTAATGTAAACGCCTCCCGCTTCAGCAATTATTAGTTTTAGACGCTTTTACACAGATTTGGAAGTTTTGGTCAAAATCGGATGACAATATCTTATAGCTGCCATAGGAACTATCGGTCGAAAAGTGGGTTTTATTTAGAAAATTTTTTTTTAATCTCTGATGTATTAAAACATTTGCAAGGGTATATAAACTTCGGCAAAGACGAAGTTAGCTTGGCCTTCTCGTTTTTTATTGTTTTCTCCTAAATTTTTTTCTCTTTATATCTGATCTATTTTAGTTTTATTATTACTTTTTTCCTTTGCCTCTATTTAGGCTTTGTTTTTTTTCCTCTTCTCTATCTCTACAGCATTAAAGTTTTTGGTAGCTCTAGTAACGTCTCTGACTACAGTTAGCTGTGAATCGGGGCATAGCTTGCCGGACGGGCAAATAAAACTCCCCCATCGAGTCAGATTCGTTATTAGTTATTTTGTAATTTTGTTAGTTTTTCTTTGATAGGCTTTCTTAGTCAATAAGGCTTTTTATAACGTATGTGTATTGAGTTGACAGCCTTTTTTTGTCGACTAAATAAATAAATAAATAAAAATTTTTGGCTGCACTGGGACGCGAACACACGACGACTCGCACTGAACAGGAATGGCACGGCATCTCATCGCACACCACCATACCCATTGGTTGTTGCAGCGTGTCTGAAAGGCTACTTATATTTCTTCGCTCTCGCTCTCTAATTTATGGACATGTGATCTCGAAAGGGATTGTGGTAAGCACATTTGGAATGATACAAGTTCGAAAGGAATGGACCAATCCTTAAAAGATTAAATTGTGTAGAATATCCTGGAAATCGATATTGAATTTTCAAGCTAGTGCCGGGCTTACTCCAAGATTTAAAAGATTGAAAATATCGCGACTTTTTATACCCATGCAAAGGGTATTATAATTTTGCCCAGAAGTTTGCAACGCATAGAAATATTCATTTCCGACCATATAGACTATATATATTCTTGATCAGGGCGACGTGCTGAGTCGATTGAGTTTTGTCCGTCCGTCTATCTGTCTGTTTCTACGCAAACTAGTCTCTCAGTTTTAAAGCTATCGGGCTGAAACTTTGCACAGAGTCTTCTTTTTACTGCACACTGATAATGAGCCGGGATGACTATATCTTATAGCTGCCATAATAACTATCGGTCGAAAAGTGGGTGTTTGTGAGAAAAACTTTTTATTTATAATGTAAACGCCTCCCGCTTCAGCAATTATAAGTTTTAGACGCTTTTACACAGATTGGGAAGTTTTGGTCAAAATCGGATGACTATATCTTATAGCTGCCATAGAAACTATCGGTCGAAAGGTGGATTTTATTTAGAAAAATTGTTTGTTTTAATGCTAACGTTCGTAAACTATGATGTATTAAAACATTTGCAAGGGTATAAAAACTTCGGCGAAGACGAAGTTAGCTTGGCCTTCTCGTTTTTTCTGTGTAGTTGCCCATTTCCTATGGCGGACGAAAAGGGGGTTTTAGTTAGAAAAACTTTTACGTTTTTAATGTTAAAGTTTCCCAACTCATCGATTATTGATATTTAGCAGTGTCACAGAAATCTCTTCCAACCAAATTCCAACCAAATTCCAACCCAAACCCAATTCTCGGAGTCACAGAAATCTCTTTCGGTTGGTTTTAAATCTCTCGTGTCTCTCGTGGGAGATTTGGCAAAATTCACCACTAAAATAATTTTGATAAGTTAAATTGGTATTGGAAATGTAGTCAACATTATTTTCCTGCATAGGTTGCATCAAATGAATTAAATATTTTAATTGTTTTAATATTAAAATTTGCGTTTTAATAATTGTTCGCAAAACCAACGGAATGTTGACAAACAAACTCGCTACTCAACCTTAGCTGGCGCCCTCTACACATGGTGATGCTTTCTGAGTACCAACAAGCGCTAAGGGTTGTCAAGTTACTTTTAATGATTGGCGCAAAAAAAATTTTTAAATTTTGCATATTATTTTTGAAGAATATGACTTAAATTTGATTTATAATTTCCAAATGCATCGTAAAACATGTAACACAATCAAATAATTCCAATAAATCATCAAATTAACTCATAACTAGAAAATGGGAAATTTTTTTTTGCAAGAAATGACAACCCTGTTTATAGATTTGATTGAGAAATAACATTAGCATGGATACAAACCTTCCAACTCGATTTTCAAATACGAAAATGAAATCTCTTGAAGTTCTGGGACACCGACGGATTTTACGAGCGATTTGCAAACCAACCGAGGCCAAAATCTCTAGAGATTTCTGTGACACACCCCTCAGATTTGCATATTTTGGTCAGAGTCGGATGACTGTATTATTTAGCTGCATTAGAAACTGTCGGTCGGAAAATGGGGTTTATTTTTAAAATTTTTTGATTTTAAAGCTGGCGTTTGTAAACTCTGATATATTATAACATTTGCAAGGGTATAAAAACTTCGGCACAGACAAAGTCAGCTTGGCCTTCTCGTTTTTTGTTTTAACGATCGATTTGACCATTGCTACTGCAAAGCTTTGACACTGTAGACCATGAAATACTAATCACAATGCTTAGGACCTTTACAATCTCGCTCATACAGCATTAAAATTTCTATAAACATACTTACTTATCAGACAGACGGCAAGCAGTAGTGTCGGGAAAATTTATCTTAAAGACTCTACTCACTAATTGAGGTGTTCCTGAGGGTTCTGTGTTGGGTCCTTTTCTCTGTTCAATTTATATAAATGACATTTCTAATAATCGTCAAATTGTGATGTCCATATGTATTCTGACGACGTTCAATTAGATGTTAGTGCGCCGTTAAGAGATGTAAATGTATGTGTCAGGATATGTAACAATAAATTAGATGGAATAAACAACTGGCCAATTGCAATTGAGCAAGGACTTAACCCCTTCCAGCTGCTTAATAATTTACAAGAAAGCGCTACATACAGGTCAGCTGGCTAAACTTACTACTGACAGCACCGCTATTGAATATGTTGACCATGCTTCCAACCTCAGAATAAACTTCAACAATAATCTGTCTTGGAGTTATCATAGAGCAAAGGCAACAGGAAAAACGTATGGAATGCTTAGGCAGCTGTCCCACAAACGAAACATCAAACTGACTGTTGCAAAAACATGCTCAATAGCGACACTGTTCTATGAAGTTGAAATTTTTGGGAGCTGTGATGCAAGTAGCATGCACAAATTGCTATTATCGTGACTAGCGAAAATAAGTACACAGTATTTGTAGCACTAAGATAATTATTTAAAAATAAATTTAAATACAAATCTATGAGGGTCTTATAAACCTGCTGAGCAACTTTCAATCAGATCCGAAAATATGTTTTACAAAAAGAAACAAAACCAATTTTATTCGACAATCTTCTATAAAAATTTTATTCATAGACCATATTTTTATACCCCTGCATAATTTTGCCCAGAAGTTTGCAACGCATAGAAATATTCATTTCTGACTTTGTAAACTATATATATTCTTGATCAGGGCGATGAGCTGAGTCGATTGAGTTTTGTCCGTCTGTCTGTCTGTGTGTCTTTCCGTCTATCTGTTTCTACGCAAACTAGTCTTTCAGATTTAAAGCTATCGAGCTGAAACTTTACACAGAGTCTTCTTTTTACTGCGCACTGATAATATGTCGGAACCGACCGGATCGGATGACTATATCTTATAGCTGCCATAGGAACTATCGGTCGAAAAGTGGGTCTTTGTAAGGAAAAACTTTTTTGTTTTTAATGTAAACGCCTCCCGCTTCAGCAATTATTAGTTTTATACGCTTTTACACAAATTTGGAAGTTTTGTTCAAAATCGGATGACTATATCTATATCTTGCCTAGGAACTATCGGTCGAAAAGTGGATTTTATTTAGAAAAATTGTTTGTTTTAATGCTGACTTTCGTAAACTCTGATTTACTAAAACATTTGCAAGGGTATAAGAACTTCGGCAAAGACGAAGTTAGCTTGGCCTTCTCGTTTTCCCTTATTTCATCGTAGTGGGGCCCTATTTTCACACTTCAAATTGCGGTATTGTTCTTTTATGAAATAACACCCCAAACTTGGGGCCTTATTTTATTTAACATTTTCGGGACTTATTTCCTGCTGCCTTAATTGAGCAGTTTGTCCATAAGCTTATAAACTCCTTACCAAGCGCGTTTTAAAAAAATTTACCTGCGGCGCTCTTTCTTTTTATACCCTTGGAGAGGGTATATTGAAATTGTGCGGATGTTTGTAACGCAGGGAAGGAGGCATCTCCGAGCACATAAAGTATATTTATTCTTGATCAGCATGACGAGCTGAGTTGATATAGCCATGTCCGTTTGTCCGTCCGTCTGTTTCTATGCTATCTCCTCCGTCAGTTTTAAAGCTATCGTAACCAAACTTTGCACGAAGTCTTTTAGTACAAATACGCTGCACATTTGTCGGAACCGGCCGGATCGGATGACTATAGCATATAGCTGCCATAGGAACGATCGGTTGAAAAACTAGTTTTAGTGAGAAAAACTTTTTTGTTTTCAAAAATGTCTCAAAATGGGATGAACATATCGTATAGTTGCCATATAACAAACTGGAAACATTTATCATGTTCCAAGGGTATATAAACTTCGGTCGAGCCGAAGTTGGCTTCCCTCTATTTTTATACCCTGTTCCCATTTAAAATGGGAAAAAGAGGATCATGAAGTTGTGCAAATGTATGTAACAGAGAGAAGGAATCATTTCCGACCCAATAAAGTATATATATTCTTGATCAACATCTGTCTGTTTGCCCGTCTGTCCGTCAGTCTGTCAGTCGCGCGTCGATCTCAGAGACTGTAATTGATGAAGCCACAAGTTTTGGCATGTATGTAGGTGTACACCGTACGCAGATCAAGTTTGCTTTAGGTTTGGCTAATTTCTCCTCCATCTTCTTCTAACCGCGAAAAACTGTCAGAGCTAAAATTTTTATACCCTTGGAGAGGGTATATTAAAATTGTCCGGATGTTTGTAACGCATAGAAGGAAGCATCTCCGACCACATAAAGTATATATATTGTTGATCAGTATGACGAGCTGGTGGTGGTTCAGAACTTCTAGTCATAGAGCTCTGGACCTAATGGGGGCGTATGTGGTCAGGGAAAGCTTCTGATCGGTTCAACTTGGCGAACCCAGAGTGATCCTGGCTTACTACGTCTCAAGTCGACTCACACCTCCTCGTGGTGACCACCGGAAGCAGTGGCAATGCACCCGCATTCGCTGCTGACTAACGTGAGCGCACTCCAGGAAATGCGATGGATTGGATATGGAAGCAAGAAAATAGCGCTACCACAGGATGAGACAGGAAATAAAACACCCCCCTGGGAGATCTACTACAGCGGTCATGCTACCAAGCACGAGTTTGGGTGCGGCTTTACAGTGAGTGATAAACTGCGCCACTCTGTCATCAGCTTTACACCAGTTGACGAGCGGCTTGCCGCACTCAGACTTAAGGCAAAATATTTTAATATTAGTCTTATCTGTGCTCACGCGCCAACAGAGGACAAGAAAGACCCGATAAAAGACGAATTCTATGAGCGCCTGGAACAACTATATGAGCGCTGCCCCGACCACGACATAAAGATCGTGCTAGGCGATTTTAACGCGAAAATCGGGAGAGAAGGAGTTTTTGGTTCGACAGTCGGACGCTTTAGCCTTCATGAAACAACCTCTGGTAACGGAGAGAGGCTAATAGACTTCGCTGCGGGCCGGAACATGGTCGTAAGTAGTACCAGATTTGAACATAGAGACATCCATAAGGCGACCTGGAAGTCCCCTGATCAACGAACTCGAAACCAGATTGATCACGTTGTGATCGACGGAAGGCATTCATCAAGTGTACTAGATGTGCGCGCGATTCGAGGAGCCAATATTGACTCGGATCATTGCCTTGTTGCAGCCAAGGTACGCACACGGCTCAGTGTGGCGCATGCCGCACGCACTGGCACACGTCGAAAGCTAAACGTCGAGATGCTGCAATCACAAGGGACCTCCGAAGCCTACAAAGCTAAACTCGCCCAACTGCTCAAGGAATCCTCCCCATCCCCTTCCGATATAGGTGAACAATGGAATCAAATATCACACTCCATGAGAGCGGCTGCCGAGGAGGTACTCGGGTACTCCGAGTCCCCTCAAAGGCGGTCTTGGTACGATGAGGAGTGCCGACGCGCTACTGCAGAGAAAAACGTGGTGTACAAGACCTTTCTGCAGACGAGAGCGAATGCTGATAAAATTGTTTACAAGAAGAAAAGGAAAGAGGAGAAGCGCCTATTTAGAAGAAAAAAGAATGAGCAGGAAAGGCGCTTGCGCGAGGAAGTCGAGATGTTATTCGGCATGAGCGAGACTCGAAAATTTTACCAAAAGATTAAGCAATTAACAGAAGGTTTCAAGCCCAGAGTCCCACAATGCAAAGACGAACACGGGAATCTTGTCACAGATCCGCAAGTGGCGCTTAACAAATGGAGAAGTTACTTCTCCAACCTACTGGGAGGCGATGACGAACAGGATGCCGCCACTAGAGAAGTAACGATGCCACCGATCGACAACATAGAGATAGACCCGCCGACCCAACAGGAAGTCTGTTTAGCCATACGAAGGCTAAAGAACAACAAATCACCAGGCGCTGATGAGCTGCCCGCTGAATTGTTCAAGGCTGGAGGCGAAGAATTGGTAAGGTGCATGCACCAACTTCTGTGCCGTATATGGGTTGACGAAAGCATGCCCGACGATTGGAATCTAAGTGTTCTCTGTCCAATCTTTAAAAAAGGAGACCCTGCAGTTTGCGCCAACTACCGCGGGATCAGTCTCCTCCCCATCGCATATAAGGTTCTGTCCCGCATTATTTGTGAACGTCTAAAGCCGTTTATTGATACACTGATTGGACCTTATCAGTGTGGCTTTAGACCTGGTAAATCCACCACAGACCAGATTTTCACACTTCGACAAATCCTGAGAAAACCTATGAAAGAGGCGTCCAAACACACCATCTGTTTGTTGATTATAAATCAGCCTTTGACACACCGATAAGGTCAAGCTTCTTCAAAGCCCTGTCTACTTTAGGTATTCCAGCAAAGTACGTTCGACTTTGCATGATGACGTTGAGAAGTACGCAAAGCTCCGTCAAAATAGGAAAGAACCTCTCCGAACCATTTGATACCAAAAGAGGTTTTAGGCAAGGCGATACCTTATCGTGTGACTTCTTTAATCTACTGATGGAATATATACTGCGTGAGTGCGAACATGCCAACAGAACCGGCGGATTTATTTATAAAAATCTAATGCTACTTGCATATGCCGATGATATTGACATTATCGGCAAAACCACACGGGCAGTAAGCAAGGCGTTTTCAGAGATTGAGAAGGAGTCTAGATTAATGGGTTTAGCGGTAAATGAGGACAAGACGAAGTACCTAGTAACCGCGGACAAAAAGTCATTGCGACTTGGGCAATCTGTTACAATGGAGGGGTACAACTTTAATGTTGTAGAGGATTTCGTCTACCTCGGAACGATGATAACCAGCAAGAACAACATCAGTCTGGAAATCCGACGAAGAATCACTCTTGCGAACCGATGCTACTATGGGCTAAGTAGGGAGTTCAAGAGCAAAGACCTCAAGCGAAGAACAAAAATAGCCCTGTACAAGTCGCTTATCATCCCAGTCCTGCAATATGGCGCAGAAGCATGGACAACGACAGCAGCGGATGAAGCGGCGATTGGCGTGTTTGAACGAAAATTCTTCGGAGGATTTATGGACCTTTAAAAGTCGGCGATGATTTCCGCATTCGAAGAAACGACGAACTGTATGAGCTCTATGGGGACACCAGCCTGGTCAAGCGCATAAAGCAGCAGCGGCTGCGCTGGCTAGGACATGTCGCCAGGATGAAGGAAGAAGCTCCAGCAAAAAAGGCGTATAAATCGAAGGCGGCTGACTATGGAGGCGGCAAGGTGGGAAGACCACCACTAAGATGGGAAGACCAGGTGCGGGAAGACATTGCCGAGCTTGGTGTGACCAACTGGTGGCAGCTCGCACAGAACAGAAGCGAATGGAGAGCGTTAATCGCAGAGGCCCAGACCGTCTAACGGTTGTAATGGCCATTAAAGCAGAAGAAGAAGAAGTATGACGAGCTGAGTTGATATAGCCATGTCCGTCTGTCCGTCCGTCTGTCCGTCTGTTTCTATGCTATCTCCTCCGTCAGTTTTAAAGCTATCGTAACCAAACTTTGCACGAAGTCTTTTGGTATAAATACGCTGAACATTTGTCGGAACCGGCCGGATCGGATGACTATAGCATATAGCTGTCATAGGAACGATCGGTCGAAAAACTAGTTTTAGTGAGAAAAACTTTTTTGTTTTTAGTGCTATAGCTCCCAACGCTCGTATTTATAAGTTTTTAATGATTTCACATAATTTCACCAAGGCTTGTCGAAATCGGACTATATGGTATAGCTGCCATACAAAAGTTAGGTCTGAAAAAATGTCTTAGTGAGAAAAACTTTTTTGTTTTCAATACTATCGCTCCCAACGCTCGTATTTATAAGTTTTCAATGATTTCACCAACATTTTTCGAAATCGGACCACTATTTAGTACTAGCAAATAGCCCGTCACGCTTCGCTGCGCCTTCAACAGTATAAAACAAACTCACACCCACCTACCATCCACTTCGCACCTACATTCCACCTACATTCCACCCACATTCCACCCACTTGCCACCCACATACCACACACTTCCCGCCCTCCTCCTGTCCACTTCACGGCCAAATCCCACCCACTTCCCATTAACATCCCACCCACTTCCCATTTAGATAACACCCACATCCCTTCCACATCCCACCCACATCCCTCCCACTTACCGCCACATTCCACCCACTTCCCATTTCCATCCCACCGGCTTCCCACCTACATCCCACCCACTTCCCGCCCACATCCCACCCACTTCCCGCCCAATTCCCGCCCACTTCCCAACTACATTCCACCCACATCCCACCCACTTGCCACCCACATACCACACAATTCCCGCCCTCTTCCCGTCCACTTCCCGCCCACTTTCCATTAACATCCCACCCACATCCGTCAAACTTCCCGCCACATTCCACCCACTTTACATTAGCTTACCACCCACTTTCTAGCCACTTCTAAAACAACTTTCCACCCACATCCCATTTACTTCCCAGTGAGCATCCGGCAATCGTATGAAAAATATTTTTTGCATGCAGAATTTTCTGGCCGTTTTCCTTGTGGGCGGCTTTTCCGACATTGAAAAATCCCATTTCAAACTATTTCGTATTTTGTCCTTACAAACCGAGTTTCAAGCCAATCGTATGATAAATACTTTTTTGGATTCAGAATTTTCCGGCCATTTTCCTCGTGTGCGGATTTTCCAAAATCGTCAAATTATTTCGCGTACTATGCTTACCACTTATGTTTTGTTATGTGTAATTTTGAAAATGAGTTTGGCGCTAATCGCTGGCAACTAAAGTTTCGCCCATACAACCTTGACCACCCACTTTCCACCCAGCGGGGTGAATTTTCCGGAAGATTGGTATGCAGTTGTTGTTGAATTTTCATATAGATCTTTGAAAATGAGTTTGAACTTGATCGGATGAAAAACAAAAAAGTTTCATACAACAGTTTTCCGCGAATTTACCACATTTGCAGACAGAATTTTCCAAAATCCGTTCTTAGTACTCACTTTCAGCATATGATAAAACTACTGTGAAAATCTCGTCATCCTATCTTTTATGGTTTAGGCTGTGCGACGGTCACCAGTCAGTCAGTCAGTCAGTCAATTAGTCGGGTTGAACTTTTTTATATATATAGACTAGCAAATAACCCGTCGCGCTTCGCTGTGCCTTCAATAGTACAACAACGCACACTCACTTACCACCCATTTCCCACCCACATCCCACCCACATACCACCCACTCCCACCCTCTTTCCGCCGTCCACTTCCCGCCCACATCCCACCCACTTCCCGCCAATTTCCCGCCCACTTACCGCCATCAACCCGCCCACATCCCACCCACATCTCACCCACTTCCCGCCAATTTCCCGCCCACTTACCGCCATCAACCCGCCCACATCCCACCCACATCTCACCCACTTCCCGCCAATTTCCCGCCCACTTACCGCCCACATCCCGCTCACATCCCTTCCACATCCCACCCTCATCCCCCCACTTCCCGCTCACATACCACCCACATCCCACCCACTTCCCGCCCACATACCAACCGCTTCCCGCCCATTTCCCGCCCACATCCCGCCCATTTCCCGCCCACATCCCACCCCATATACCACCCACATCCCACCCACATACCACCCACTTCCCACCCTCTTTCCGCCGTACACTTCCCGCCCACATCCCACCCACTTCCCGCCAATTTAAGGCCCACTTACCGCCCACAACCCGCCCACATCCCACCCACATCTCACCCACTTCCCGCCCACTTACCGCCCACATCCCGCTCACATTCCACTCACATCCCACCCTCATCCCCCCACTTCCCGCCCATTTCCCGCCCACATCCCACCCACATCCCTCCCACATCCCACCCACATCGCTCCCAATTCCCGCTACATTCCACACACTTTACATCCACTTACCACCCACATCCCAGTGGGCTTCCCGGCAATATTTCCAACATCGGAAAATAAAAACAAACATTAATTCCGATTTTGACCTTTCAAACCGAGTTTCAAGACAATCGGATGAAAAATAGTTTTTTGCATGCAGAATTTTCCGACCGTTTTTCTCGTGGGCGGATTTTCCGACATTAAAAAATCACATTTCAAATTATTTCGTATTTTGTCCTTACAAACCGAGTTTCAAGCCAATCGGATGAAAAATAGTTTATTCATGTTAAATTTTCCGGAAATTTTCCGACCGTTGGGTCAAATTTTCCTACTTCGGAATATCACATTTCAAACTATTTCGTATTCTGTCCCTTCAAACCGAATTTCAAGCCAATCTGACTAAAAATAGTTTTTTGAATGCAGAATTTTCCGACCATTTTCCTCGTGGGCGGATTTTCCGACATTGAAAAATCACATTTCAAATTATTTCGTATTTTGTCCTTACAAACCGAGTTTCAAGCCAATCGGATGAAAAATAGTTTATGTTCATGCAGAATTTTCCGGGAATTTTCCAACCGTCAGAGCAAATTTTCCAACTTCGGAAAATCACATTTCAATTTAGTTCACCTACGTTCCTTTCAAGCCGAATTTCAAGCCAATCGGTTGAAAAATAGTTTTTGGCATGCAGAATTTTCCGACCATTTTCCTCGTGGGCGGATTTTCCAAAATCGGGAAAACAAGTGTCAAATTATTTCGCGTACTAAGCTTACAAACCAAGTTTCAAGTCAATCGGATGAAAAATAACATTTTTCCCATACAAACTTTTCCCACGCTTTTCCGACTTTTCCGGGTGGAATTTTCCAAAACCCCGTCTTAGTACGCACTTTCACCACCAACAGAAACTCCTGTGAAAATTACAGCCCTCTATCTCTTACCGTTTGGGCTGTGCGATGATTGCCAATCAGTCAGTCAGTCAGTCAGTCAGTCAGTGAATCAGTCAGGACACTTTCTTTTATATATAGAGAGACTAGCAAATAACCCGTCGCGCTTCGCTGCGCCTTCATCAGTATAGAACCAACGCACACCCACGACCCGCCCACATCCCACCCACTTCCCACCTAAATCCCACCCACTTCCCGCCCACATCCCACCCACTTATCACCCACATCCCATCCACTTTCCGCCCACATACCACCCACTTCCCACCCTCTTTCCGCCCCCTTCCCGTCCACTTCCCACCCATTTCCCGTCCACTTCCCGCCAATTTTCCGCCCACATCCCACCCACATCCCGCCCACATCCCACCCACATCCCACCCAATTTCCGCCTACATCCCACCCACTTCCCGCCCACAACCCTTTCACTTCCCAGTGGGCATCCCGGCGGTATATCCAACATCGGAAAATAAAAACATAAATTAATTCCGATTTAGACCTTACAAACCGAGTTTCAAGTCAATCGGGTATAAAATAGTTTTTTGCATGCAGAATTTTCCCTCCATTTTCCTCACGGGCGGATTTTCCGACATTGAAAAATCACATTTCAAATTATTTCGTATTCTATCCTCACAAACCGCGTTTCAAGCCAGTAGGATGAAAAATAGTTGTTTTCTTGCAGAATTTTCCGGGAATTTTCCGACCGTCAGGGCAAATTTTCCAACTTCCGAAAATCACATTTCAATTTATTTCACCTACTTTCCTTTCAAACCGAGTTTCAAGCCAATCGGATGAAAAATAGTTTTTGCATGCAGAATTTTCCGACCATTTTCCTCGTACGCGGATTTTCCGACATTGAAAAATCACATTTCAAATTATTTCGTATTTTGTCCTTACAAACCGAGATTCAAGCCAATCGGATGAAATATAGTTTATTTTCATGCAAAATTTTCCGGGAATTTTCCGACCGTTGGGTCAAATTTTGCAACTTCGGAATACCACATTTCAAACTATTTCGTATTCTGTCCTTTCAAACCGAATTTCAAGCCAATCGGATGAAAAATAGTTGTTTGCATGCAGAATTTTCCGACCGTTTTCCTCGTGGGCGGATTTTCCGACATTGAAAAATCACATTTCAATTTATTTCGTATTTTGTCCTTACAAACCGAGTTTCAAGCCAATCGGATGAAAAATAGTTTTTTTTCATGCCGAATTTTCCGGGAATTTTCCGACCGTTGGGTCAAATTTTCCAACTTCGGAAAATCACATTTTAATTCATTTCATCTACTTTCCTTTCAAACCGAGTTTCAAGCCAATCGGATGAAAAATTATTTTCTTTTTATGCAGAATTTTCCGGTCATTTTCCTCATGGGCGGATTTTCCAAAATCGGGAAAACACGTGTCAAATTATTTCGCGTACTAAGCTTACAAACCATGTTTCAAGTCAATCGGATGAAAAATAACATTTTTCCCATACAAACTTTTCCGACGCTTTTCCGACTTTTCCGGGTGGAATTTTCCAAAACCCCGTCTTAGTACGCACTTTCACCACCAAAGGAAACTCCTGTGAAAATTACAGCCCTCTATCTCTTACCGTTTGGGCTGTGCGATGATTGCCAATCAGTCAGTCAGTGAATCAATCAGTCAGGACACTCTCTTTTATATATATAGAGACTAGCAAATATCCCGTCGCGCTTCGCTGCGCCTTCAACAGTATAGAACCAATGCACAGCGTAATCCCACCAATTTTCCACCCACATCCGTCCAACATCCCACCCACATACCACCCACTTCCCGCCCACATCCCACCCACTTCCCATCTACATCCCACCCACATCCCTCCAACTTCCCGCCACATTCCACACACTTTACATTCACTTACCACCCACTTTCCACTCGCTTCCAAAACAACTTACCACCCACAACCCATTCACTCCCCAACCACTTCCCAGTGGGCATCCCGGCGGTATTTCCAACATCGGAAAATAAAAACAAAAATTAATTCCGATTTTGTCCTTACAAACCAAATTTCAAGCCAATCGGATGAAAAATAGTTTTTTGCATGCAGAATTTCCCGGCCATTTTCCTCACGGGCGGATTTTCCGATATTGAAAATCACATTAAAATTATTTCGTATTTTGTCCTTACAAACCGAGTTTCAAGCCAATCGGATGAAAAATAGTTTATTTCATGCAGAATTTTCCGGGAATTTTCCGACCGTTGGGTCAAATTGTCCAACTTCGGAATATCACATTTCAAACTATTTCGTATTTTGTCCTTTCAAACCGAATTTCAAGCCAATCGGATGAAAAATAGTGTTCTGCATGCAGAATTTTCCGGCCATTTTCCTCGTGGGCGAATTTTCCGACATTGAAAAATCACATTTTAAATTATTTCGTATTTTGTCCTTACAAACCGAGTTTCAAGCCAATCGGATGAAAAATAGTTTTTTCATGCAAAATTTTCCGGGAATTTTCCGACCGTTGGGTCAAATTTTCCTACTTCGAAATATTACATTTCAAATTATTTCGTATTTTGTCCTTACAAACCGAGTTTCAAGCCAATCGGATGAAAAATAGTTTTCTTCATGCAGAATTTTCCGGGAATTTTCCGACCGTTGGGTCAAATTTTCCAACTTCGGAAAATCACATTTCAATTCATTTCACCTACTTTCCTTTCAAACCGAATTTCAAGCCAATAGGATGAAAAATAGTTGTTTTCATGCAGAATTTTCCGGGAATTTTCCTCGTGGGCGGATTTTCCAAAATCGGGAAAACACGTGTCGAATTATTTCGCTTACTAAGCTTACAAATCAAGTTTCAAGTCAATCGGATGAAAAATAACATTTTTCTCATACAAACTTTTCCGACGCTTTTCCGACTTTTCCGGATGGAATTTTCCAAAACCCCGTCTTAGTACGCACTTTCACCACCAACAGAAACTTCTGTGAAAATTTCAGCCCTCTATCTCTTACCGTTTGGGCTGTGCGATGATTGCCAATCAGTGAATCAGTCAGTCAGTCAGTCAGGACACTCTCTTTTATATATATAGAGATGAATGAAATATAATTACAGTGACAAATGAAATGAAATTCTATTACTAATAACCGAGTTTAAATTCAATCGGATAAAAAATAAGTATTTGCATGTATAATTTCCGCGTATTTTCACACCCGAGGGCGGATGAAAAATAGTTTTTTGCAAGCAGAATTATTTTTGTGGGCGGATTTTTCGACGATAAATTACAAATCAAATTTTTTTGTATTTTGTCCTTTCAAATCGATTTTCAAGCTAATCGGATGAATAATAGTATTTTTTATTCAGAATTTTCCGACCGTTTTGTCAAATTTTCCAACTACGGAATATCACATTTCACACTATTTCGTATTCTATCCTTACAAACCGAGTTTTAAGCCAATCGGACTAAAAATAGTTTTTTGAATGCAGAATTTTCCGACCATTTTCCTCGTGGGCGGATTTTCCGACATTGAAAAATCACATTTCAAATTATTTCGTATTTTGTCCTTACAAACCGAGTTTCAAGCCAATCGGATGAAAAATAGTTTTTTTCATGCAGAATTTTCCGGGAATTTTCCGACCGTCAGGGCAAATTTTCCAACTTCGGAAAATCACATTTCAATTTAGTTCACCTACGTTCCTTTCAAACCGAATTTCAGGCCAATCGGTTGAAAAATAGTTTTTTGCATGCAGAATTTTCCGACCAATTTCCTCGTGGGCGGATTTTCCAAAATCGGGAAAACACGTGTCGAATTATTTCGCGTACTAAGCTTACAAAACAAGTTTCCCAAGTTTCAAGTCAATCGGATGAAAAATAACATTTTTCCCATACAAACTTTTCCCACGCTTTTCCGACTTTTCCGGGTGGAATTTTCCAAAACCCCGTCTTAGTACGCACTTTCACCACCAACAGAAACTTCTGTGAAAATTACAGCCCTCTATCTCTTACCGTTTGGGCTGTGCGATGATTGGCAATCAGTCAGTCAGTCAGTCAGTGAATCAGTACACTTTCTTTTATATATAGAGAGATAGCTGCCATACAAACTGTCAGGCATATGTCAAGCTCCAAGGGTATATAAACTTCGGTCGAGCCGAAGTTAGCTTGCCTCTATTTTTTTGTTGAAAATTCATCTTTTTGTAAGGTTTTTTTCAACCACCACCTGGACCCCACCTGCAAGGTGGGGGGTGTCCGCAATAATTTTTATCTGAAAACAAATAAAATTTACTATAGTATAATGTAATTACGTAAGCAATTGGTTTTACTAGATCCTACAGAAAATTTTTTAAAAGAAAGCAACTTTGCTGTTCGACTAGTCGAACAGCGGCGTAAAATGGGTTAAACCATTTACACTGACTGAAGACTAATTAAATCGCGAAAAAAAACAAAGAGGATAAAAATAATTGAAGACTTATTAAATCGCGAAAAAGAAAAACAAAAACAGAGGCCAGCTAACTTCGGCTCGACCGAAGTTTATATACCCTTGGAGCTTGATATATGCCTGGCAGTTTGTATGGCAGCTATACTATATAATTGTCCGATTTTGACAAGGCTTGGTGAAATTATGTGAAATCATTAAAAACTTATAAATAAAACTGTCCTTCAATAATTTGTTTCCGGAATCTTAAAGACTGACTTATTAAACTAAATAGTGCCCACCAGTTTTCGCCATTAAGATAATTTATTATCTCGTGCAGCTGTAGATCAGCCTTGCCGAAATGGAGTATTCGGTGCTGCCTCAAAATGGGACAGACGCCGATGAAGTGTACAATGTTCTCTTTTTTACTCAAATTGCATAGTGAACATGTATTGTCGTTGCCAACCATATTAGGAACAAAGTTTAATTCGAGAATCTCTCCTCTAGCCTTGAAGATGGTGCGAATTTGATCCACTGCACAGTGGGTCGAATTCCAAAATAATTGGCATAAAGTCGTGTGTTGCAGATATCGAGTTGAAACTTGGTACTTTTAATAGATATAACACCTTTAATATTTAAACAAAATGTTAAGTTAATTTGACCACGCCTACCCCGACCGCCTTATATGGCAACACTGCGTATACGTAATCTGAAAACAAAGTTTTGAGAACTGTGAATAAAAAGCTGAAATGTAAATAAAAATTAAATTTTAAGTAAATTATAGTCAAATTTTAAGCGTTCATTCCTTCAGTTGGGCAAATATCCAGTTTGTAGGAGCTTTAGAGTTGCCACCCGTACGACCAGCAGCGTTGCATGATAGAGGTTAAGCTCATCTTCAAATTTAAAGCACCGCAAAAGCCGCAAACAGGTTAACTATTATCTTTTAATACACACTTTCTTCTTTATTTTGACATACATCACAAAACACACAAACACGCACAAGGTTAGTTTTGCTCCACAGAAGACTTGCACTTTGGTGAAGTTTTCTCTGTTTAGGAACAGTACAAAACAAGCCACTTTAATAAATCACATTGAACATTTTCAAAAATTGGTTTCATTTTTTAATTTTATATACCCTAGCCTTTATTATCCATAATTTGCCATAATTTTTTGTTCAATTTTACACGAAGTGCAAGCCCTCAAAGTTAACAAATAGTTAACGCCATTTTTATCGCAACAATCACTGCACTCAACACCTGACTTCGATAATCGATAACAATTTCAGGGTTGCCAAACTATCGAAAAGTGTCACTTTTCATTAATTTCTAGTCTTCTCCAATGCCTTTTAAAAATTAGGATCTTGGATTTTTCTGTGTTCACTTTAAGACTCCACGTTTTGCAATATTCTTGGAGTGCATTTACCATTTTTTGCATTTTTGCAGGTGATTCTGCGAAAACCACAATGTCATCAGCGTACAAGAGTGCTTTTACTTCGTGCCCATTAACAAAAATCCCTTCCGGGAGGTACTCAAGAATGTCATTGATGTAGAGCGAAAAGAGGAGAGGACTTAGCAAGCAGCCCTGTTTGACCCCGTGTTCTGATGCAAACCATTCCGATAGCATTTCGCCATCCCATACTGCTGCTTTGTTAGCGTTGTACATGCTCTGAAGAGTGTAAATAAATTTCTTTGAGATGCCCAGACTACTAAGCTTGTAAAAGAGTGCTCTTCTATCAATGTAATCAAACGCTGCGCGTCCACTGTCAATGTATATTCTGGCGATGCTTGGCAGGCTTAATATATTGTCTATTGTGGAGTATCCTTTCCGGAACCCTGCTTGGAATGACATTCCCCTGTAGTTGCACACCCCTTTCTTATAGATTGGAAATATAATCGCCTTCTGAAATCCACTTGGAACCCTTCCCTCGTCTAAAATCAAATTATATGCGGCTGCTACGCTTTCCATAAAAAGAGGGGTGGCAAATTTGATAAATTCTGCGGGTATCCGATCGATTCCTGGTGCTTTTTCATCCTTAAGTTTTTCAACAACTGCAGTCAGTTCATTTGTGGTTATTATTCCATCAAGTGACTCATCTCTTATAAAGGATAGTGCGTAATGAAGAGGATCCGCTAGATGTTCCGGCTGAAGTAGGTCTTTAAAGTAGTCCCCTAATTTTGCTGCATCAAATTTTATGGCTTTCTTAAAGGTGTTTCCATTAAGCTTTTTAATGGCGGCCCAGTAAGATTTGCCATCTCTTAGTTGACCTGAAGATGTGGCTAAATTAGAATAGAACTGATTTTTTGACTCTTGGCATATGGCCTTATATGACATGTTCGCTCGCTGGTATAAACGCATGGCTTCTTGTGAATCTTCTCTCTTAGCCCGTCTTAATGCTTCTAAGGAGCGAGAGCGTGCCTTTTCACATTGCCTTGTATACCATTCCTGCTTGTAGTTTTAATTTCCCCTTTCCATGATGAGGCCGATCTCGTAATACAGCTGGTAATAGTTTCAATTCATGGGTATTCGCGTGTTGGCTTGTGGCAAGTGAGTCCGTAATTTCTAATGGGAGGTGGTCAGAATATACCATTTCATGAATTTTAATATTCTGTATTATTTCGCCCCAGGTGCCTCGGGCTGAACAGAAATCTATTGCGGACCGCGCTTCTCCTCGAATAAAGGTATTGTTCCCAAGAGGGTAATTTTCTGCTCTTCCATTTACCATGGTAAAACCAAACATCTCGATCAACTCACAGAAGCGACGTCCACTTGCATCTATAACCTTGTCTCAGGCCTCTCATCGTTCCTTCAAGCGTGTATGTATGAGCTGCGGATTATATCCACACAACTGCGTGTTTCCTACCCTTGCATTGCAGTCACCAACAATCAAAAGGTTGTCATCATGCGTATCATTTAAGAAGTTGTATAATTTGCCAATATCCCTATCCCAGTGATTGCAGTTTATATAGACCGGCAGGATGCAGAGATTCTTCTCGTCAGCTGGCTGAATTTTGATTAGAGTGGTACCGTTTGTCACATGAAAGCACACTATTTTGCTGTTGACAAGCTGTTTTCTGAGACCGTTAATCATACCTCCGCTAGCTCTTCCTTTGTAGCTGGAATCCATTTAAGACTGAATTCTACGAATTTTGCTTCAACCGCTGCCAATTCAGTTTCAAGAAATGTTTCTGTAAGGGCAAAAATTTCGAACGAGGCTACGTATTTAAAGAAGTCAATGAACAGAAGTTTCTTAGCGAGGCCAGCCACATTGTAGAAGAGAATTTTGACAATCTGTTTCTTGGAATTAGTGTTGGCACCGAGATATGGGGCTGGATTTTCTGTGGCTTTAATAGACGCACTACGATTTGTTGGTTTACAATTTTTAAAATTATTATCTAAAGCTAAGGTCCCACAGGCAAATAAAATTTGAACACATTGTGCAAACAAAGTTAGCCTTGAACTGTAAATGTTTGCGTAAAACAAATTTGGTGTTCCCACATGAGCAAATATTTGCTCTTAAAAAGTTTGCGCAAATATTTCCCCTCCGCCAATAATTTGCGTAAGTGTTCACACAGCTTGTGGCAAATTTGGTGTATTTATTTATGCAAATTTATTATACATTTCTTTGCCCAATCTACTAAATTTATAAATCAAGTAGGCTGATTTGGTTGAGCAAACAATATAATTTTTTTGAAGTAAGAACAGAAAAGGCATGGGCATGAACAGTTAAGCAGTTTTATTGCTTAATGATTTTATGCTGCGGTACAGCTCCGCAATGGTTATAATTGATATATCCTCTCATGAAATATTAATTAGTAGTAAGTTCTTTATTGTTTAGGTACATACAGCATTGTGTTAATGGCAGTGGCGGATGCAAAGTACAAAATCTTGGATTTTGACGTCGAAACAAATGGTCGCGTTTCTGAAGGCGGAGTTTTTCGTCAAACTTCTTTATATGAGGTCATGTTCTCTAACAGGTTCAACATTCCCGACGACGCACCCTTGCCACAGCGTGAGATTGCTGTTCCATACGTAATGGTGGCCGATGATGCTTTTTCTATAAGCAGAAGACTATTGAAACGTTTGCCAAACGAAATTTATCGTTAGTCGAAAGGGTATTTAATTACCAACTTTTAAGAGCTCGACGTGTTATAGAAAAAACTTTTGGCATTCTTTCAGCGCGATTTTTACCACAAGTACCGGGGGTATTGTGGAAGTGACCTTCTGTAGGATCATTTTTAGCCTTTTCGTCTCTATACCATTTCGTGGTATATTCATATGTCCTGGTATGTAGTGGAACTCGACTGCAGCGAGCTTTGTGTGATTGTTTGTCTTTTCAAATAATTGTTTAAGCTATGTAGTTGTTCTGCTGCATCTTGCCAAGTAATTGCACACTGTTTCGACTATCAGTATGTTGGGAAGCTGTAACCGAAAGTACAGACAATATCAGCTGAAATTTATATATGTAACTTTATTTATTTGGTGGTCTAGTGATTTATTTGAATTTTTCTTGCTGCTACAGCTTGAATTTTGAATTGCGTAAGCCAAAAAAAAATTTTTTTTTAATATTTGCCTTGTTTGCTCTTACATTTTGCTTGCAAGAGCAAACTCGCAAACCCGCCAACAAAATTTGCCGAGGGTGTTCCCACGTGTTCCCATTAGGCAAATATTTGCTTCAAATTACACTAGTTTACAAAAAAAAAAAAAAAATGACCCATTTCAGCTGAAAAATTTTCTTAGTATAGTTTGGAATGGTGATCTAAAAAATCGATTTCAAAAATTTTTTCATGGCTCCGTTTTTGAAATATTAATTTTTAAAATTTTTTTAGTAGGTACTCTTACATTTTAAGCCATATCTCAGTTAATAATTGTCAGATAAAGTCAAGTAAGAAATAAATCGAAAGGTAATGGAGCTGCCAATAATTGCGTGGAGCGTTGTTTTGAAATCGGTTCAGTAGTTTGAATACAACAACCAAGAATATTTCGAAAAAATGGATTTTTGCTCGAAAATCCAAGAAATTTCCTTTTTAAACGACTAGAAAAAATATAAAAAAATAAAAAAAAATTATTTTTATTTTTTCTACTTAAGAATCGCACTTTTACGAAGAAAATAAGGTATTGGTGAGAAAAATCGTGTAACACGTACCATAGATGGATCAAATTGAGTAGAGGAACTAACAGTCAAATTTGAGTATATTGTGTGTTTTCAAAAATTAACATTGTACTTTTCTTCGTTTTTTGGTCAAATTATGAAGTGAACGAAAAGCCAGAACAAAAATAAAAATTAAAAACGGAACAAAAGTCGAAGCAAACGAAAATTTATTTTAAAATATTCAGGAAAATATCACATTTTTTTGCACTAAATTGCTTACAGCTCCTGTGTTTGTTCACAGATTTTGATGATCGATATCTGTTTTTCTTCGTAGAAGTGCGGTTCTTATGTAGAAAAAATAAAAATAATTTTTTTGGATTTTTTTTATATTTTTTTCCAGGCGACCAAAAATGAATTTTCGAGCAAAAAATCGTTTTTTTCGAAATATTTTTGGATATTGTTGTCAAACTAATGAACCGATTTAAAAACAATGTTCTACTCGATTACTGGCAGCGAAATAACCTTTCGATTCTTATCTTGCTTGACTCTATCTGACAATTATAAAGTGAGAAATGGCTAAAAATGTAAGTGCCCCTACCAAAAAATTAAAAAAAATTATATTTCAAAAACGGAGCCATGAAAAATTTTTTGAAATTGATTTTTGAGATCACCATTCCAAACTACACTAAAAAAAATTTTCAGTAGAAATGGGTCTTTTTGGTTGTAAACTAGTGCTATTTGGTGTTCCCACTAAGGGCAAACAAAATGGGCAAATATTTTCAAATATTTGCGCAAATTATTTGCCTGAGGGACCTTTCCTTAAGTGATGTGATTGGGTATTTATTCTTTTAAAGACTGAAACTGCTGGCTGATTGTCGCTCATCAATTCACCAAAAAGATTCCAATAAAACCATCTGTTCTCTATGGCCATCCCATCGTCTCTTACGGTTATACGCTTTGTGAAGTTGACAGCCATTATTTCCTTCTTCAGCATCATCCTTTTCTGCACCCGTCTTTTCTGCACCCGTCTGAAGTCTACAGCTTTGTATCGAGCAACGTCTTTACTGCTTCGTATGGGTATTTCTTCGCATTCATACCACGGAATATGAGATTTCTACTCTTGTTGTTCTCTTCTATCTGTAGCAGGGGCTGTGCTTCCATTTCTCGCCGGGACCTCATCTCCTGCAATTCGGCTTTTAGTGCTTCATTTTCATTTGCCATGCACTTCAGAGACTTCGACCTTGATACTGTCAATGTCTTCCTTGGTTGCAACCTTTTTAAATTTCTCGTCCAGTAACGAGGACAGTACGCTCATTAAGTCGGTCAACTTCATAGACCCGACAGAATTGCTCGAGCTGTCTATTCGATCCTCTGGAGAAATATCTCGAAGAAGCCACTTTGAGCCTGACACTGATGGAACGCTCAGAGCTGTTGGGGTCTGTAGTCCGGTATCTTGGGGTTTGTTCGCTGGCATCATCATAATCGGAGGAGTACGTTTCATTTACAAAAACATTTAATTAAAAACAAAAAGTGAAGTACCTAAAAGTATGCTGTACTTTTTTCCTGATGCAAAGAACCAGATATAGGGGCGCTCTAGTGCAGATGTTGGCTTACGCTTTTTCTACGAAACACATCTGTGTGGGTGACTTTATGCTTGTTCTTTATATTGTTTTGTTTTTATACCCGTTACTCGTAGAGTAAAAAGGGTATACTAAAGTCGTGCAAATGTAAGTAACAGGCAGAAGGAATCATTTCCGACCATATAAAGTATATATATTCTTGATCAGCATCAACAGCCGAGTCGATATAGCTATGTCCGTCTGTCCGTCCGTCCGTCTGTCCGTCTGTCTGTATGAACACCTAGATCTCAGAGATGGTAAGAGATAGAGGTTTGACATGTATGGGACAAATGCTTCTTTTTTCTGCACGCAGATCAAGTTTGTTTCAAATTTTGGCCACGCCCCCTCCCGCCCCCGCAATTTGGAAAAAACGTTTTATCTCCTACATTTTTAAAGATAGACGATTTGTTTCTTCTAGAGATAGTTAGTAATTAGCAAAATGAATCGATTTGCCAAAGAAATGATGAAGATCGGATGAACGGTTCTCAAGTTATAAGCAAAAAAGTGAACCGAGCCCCCCCGCTACCCACCCTAAAAAAATGTTGCATACTTTTCTGATGGTTACCCTAAGGAACGCAGGAACACTGTTAAACATGTTTTTCATGAGTAACGGGTATATCGAAGTCGGTTAGAGCCGACTTTAACTTATGCTCTCGTTGTACTTGCCGCAGGGGCTCCTGTGGACAAACTATTTATAATGATTCTGTCCCTATGCGTGTACGCTGTTTTCCGACGATCCTCGATTCGCTGTGAAACTGTCTCTGGTTCGCACCTCGCCTCCGCAGTGATTTACGATTTCACAACGTCCTTTAGTTCGAAACCTTAAATATTTATCGCCGCGCTCTGAATTTGATGAACCGTCTCTTGTCAGGGTTACTCACTTTTTCACTTAAGAACTATAGCAATAGCTACAGAGGCCTTTGGCTATGTTCAGTGGTGTAATAGGATATTATATAATGATGTAAGAGACTATGTTGTATGTATGTAGTATGTATATAGTGTGCATATGTGCGTATAAAAGATTATATATTATATTATATATTTGGTAAATAAGGTGTGTATGGAAATTTAAGTAATAAAAAGGTTGATTTTTTAAGAGCTATAGGAATTAAAAAAAAAAAACATAAAACTTAGAAAAATGCATGCAATCTTTATTTGAATTGATAGTACGGTCCATATAATTTAATGTTTGAAGATTATTTCATGCAAATGTTGACCGTGACTGCGCCACAAATGGTCCATCCGCTTAGTCCAATTTTAGCATACTCTTTCCAACATTTCGGCCGGTATATCACGAATTAATGCTTCAATGTTGTCTTCCAATAAGTAAATTGAAGCGGGCTTGTCTGTGTGGACATGAGCTTTAACATAGCCCCACAACAACGTGAAATAATATGTTCGCCTCTCAATAAGTCCATTGTTGCGCGTGCTGTGTGGCACGTGGCACCGTTTTGTTGAAACAACATGTCATGCAAGTCAAGCTCTTGCATTTTGGGCAAAAAAAAGTTAAATATCATCTCCCGGTAGCGCTCACCATTCACAGTTACGTTACGATTCGCATCATCTTTGAAGAAGTACTGTCCAATGATGCCACCAGCCCATAAACCGCACCAAACTGTGACTTTTTCTGGATGCATTGGTAGCTCTTGCAATGCTTCTGGCTGATATTCACTCCAAAATCGACCATTCTGCTTATTTACGTACCCATTGAGCCAAAAATGAGCTTCGTCGCTGATCACAATTTTTCGGTAAAAAAGTGGATCTTCGGCCAACTTTCCAAGAGCCCATTCACCAAAAATTCTACGTTGCGGTAGGTCGTTCGGCTTCAATTCTTGCATCAGCTGTATTTTGAAAGGTTTTACACCTAAATCCTTCCACAAAATTTTCCACGTTGTTGATTAACGGAGGCCCAATTGCTGCGAACTGCGACAAATCGATAATTCATGGTCATCATTAACACTGGCCGATACAGCTGCGATATTTTCTTCCGTTCGCACTCTACGTAAGCGTGTTGGTGGGTTAAGGTCCAACAATGTAAATTTGGTCACAATAGCCCGAATAGCCGCTTCAGTGGGTCATTTAAACTGACCATAAAATGGAAGAAGCGCGCGATGAACTTTCTTAACAGAGCACGCATTTTGATAACAAAATTCAATAATTTGCAAGCGTTGTTCGTTTTAAATACGATTCATGGTTAAATCATAGACCAAACTGAAGATGTTTGACAGTGAAACAAAACACGAAACGTGCGTAAGCTGTTTAAACCAGTGTTGCCAAAACGATAATAGCTAAAAAAATCACCTTTTATGTGTACATGTTAATGTGTTTTAAACGGTAGGGTTAGTAGTAAGTACTAAATAACCGGTTCGGTTCGGGTTTTTTGGGTACCCCGAACCGGACCATGAACCGAACCCCCAATAATTTTGCCCCCTCGAACCTGAACCCGAACCGAATTACTTTTTCAAAAAATTAGGTTCGGTTCACAAAATATAGTAGTTTTTTTAACGACACATTCAGAGACAAACAGAGTTTTTTTGTAATCTAACTGGTATCATTCAAGAAGTTCTCCAATCCTATGTCAGATTTATACTATCACTATGTATATGCTGCACACACTCTAAAATAATTAGTTAACGATATTTTTAACGAAGCTCAGTTTGACATTAGTAGAGGTCGCACACTTTGTAGGAAACTCTCTACTCACACAATACGAAATCTATTGCATATAGAAAATTCGAAAAATGCAAACGCCAACTAAATCTTAAAGATTTTTGCATCTCTATCCTTAAAAAAACTTCACTTAAAACATATGATTCGAAAGTAGTTCAAAATAAATAAAACTTGCTGCAGCCAATTTATAAAACTTCTTTAAAACTGAACGATTCACAACCAAGTCTCTTAAAACGCTTGCTTTTCATGTCGAGTAATGGTTTTAAAATCTTCTTCCGTGTTCTTAAATGCATATACTCAGCCACAGATGCCCTTAAAAATTACCAGAACATGTTTAGCAACTGGGCCGCTGGATGAAACAGCTGCCCGGGAGTATTTTTGCACGGTCAGCTTATAGAGCATAAAGCAGCACAAAAATACCTTGGAGTGACACTCGACGGAAGACTGACTTTTGGACACCATATCAAGGCAATAGCTCAGGCAGTGGCTGCCAAAGCACGGCGCATGGGGTGGTCCCTGAACTCCAAGAACAAGCTGTCAGTCCTAATTTACACGGTTATTCTGGCTCCGGTATGGATTTACGGGCAAATTTATGGTATCGCGGAGAAGTCTCACATGACAAAGCAAACAGTGGTCCAGGCGAAAATCCTTAGGCGCATTACGGTAGCTGAATGGTACCTGACAACCAAGGATATTGAAATGCTTAGTATTCTTAGACCCGAGATTTCAAAATTTTACAAACTCAAAGATTTGTGCGTTGATGGGGGACATAAGCATGGTATTTAAGTGTTTTAAGCAATGGACAAATAGGTGAAGTACGTTAGATAACTGAGGATTACACAGTATTAAAATGGGGAAAGGAAGGTTCAGCTTCGATGTACCGAAGATAAGATGTCTTTGCAAAACAATAAAATATTGCCTTAACTACTTATACTTGTTGTTCCAGCAGCTCAGGTTGAACGAAAAAAGCAAGTATAGATGAACAGCTCTTAAATGACATAATGCTAATTAACTTAAACTAAGCAGCTCTCAAAAGTTGTAAATGACAGCTAAAGAACTCAGTTACTTTTTTAGTTATTAAATTCTCTAGCTGACATTATTTTAAACCATTGAAATAAAAAATATTATTAAAAAAAATAGAGGCCAGCTAACTTCGGCTCGACCGAAGTTTATATACCCTTGGAGCTTGATATATGCCTGACAGTTTGTATGGCAGCTATACTATATAGTGGTCCGATTTCGACAAACCCTAGTGAAATTATGTGAAATCATTGAAAACTTATAAGTACGAGCGTTGAGAGCGATATCATTGAAAACAAAAAAGTTTTTCTCACTAAGACTTTTTTTCAGACCTAACTTTTGTATGGCAGCTATACTATATAGTTGTGCGATTTCGACAAGCCTTGGTGAAATTATGTGAAATCATTGAAAACTGATAAATATAAGCGTTGAGAGCGATAGTATTGAAAACAAAAAAGTTTTTCTCACTAAAACTAGTTTTTCAACCGATCGTTCCTATGGCAGCTATATGCTATAGTCATCCGATCCGGCCGGTTCCGACAAATGTGCAGCGTATTTGTACTAAAAGACTTCGTGCAAAGTTTGGTTACGATAGCTTTAAAACTGACGGAGGAGATAGCATAGAAACAGACGGACGGACAGACGGACGGACAGACGGACGGACAGACGGACGGACAGACGGACGGACAGACGGACATGGCTATATCAACTCAGCTCGTCATGCTGATCAAGAATATATATACTTTATGTGGTCGGAGATGCTTCCTTCTATGCGTTACAAACATCTGGACAATTTCAATATACCCTCTCCAAGGGTATAAAAATGTATAAACAATTCGAAACATATCTTGTATGTTCTAGCGAACCGAGGTTCGAACCAGAACCTTGGGTTCAGGGGTTTCAGGAACCGGTCCGCGAACCGAACCTTTGTCTTTACAACGGGTTCGAACCTCCGGACCGAACCTTCTGCAAAATTTTGGAGGTTTGCAGCCTTGGTAGTTATAGCGATATATTTTGTTAAACTTTGTGGTATATATTGGCGTCTTTTAAGAATTTTAAGATTTTGTGAATGTTTTCTGGACTTGGGTTTGTTAGACAATAAATGGGGCTTGTATTATCGAAAATGTTTTGTTTTATTTGTGACAGTGCTGCGCATTGGTTTAAAATGCGATCCATGCTAATTGGGTTATAACACATACAAAAAAAATTCAAAAGCTACTCGGAAATGTAGAACCCAATACTTTTGAGTAGCTTTTCTGCACGCCGCGTGTGGCTTTCTGAATTCTTAACGCCACGTGCAGCTTTTCTGCACGCCGCGTTCAGCTTTTTCATTTCAACATGCTAAAAAGCTACACAAAAGTAATGGGTTGAAAATCCCGGTCGAAACGTGCAGAAGTTCTACATTTCCGCGTAGCTTTAGAATTTTCTTTTTTTAACAAATTCATATTTTTAGGTAGATTTGAACTTTCGGCCCCTTGGACTGAAACACAATT
The DNA here is from genome assembly GCA_018904275.1 of Lordiphosa clarofinis. Classification (NCBI taxonomy): domain Eukaryota; kingdom Metazoa; phylum Arthropoda; class Insecta; order Diptera; family Drosophilidae; genus Lordiphosa; species Lordiphosa clarofinis. The sequence continues at coordinate 377,481 of JAEIGQ010000129.1, forward strand.
GGAATGATGGTTGAGACGTCTCCGCCACGTCACGCGTGTAAGGCAATGCCTCTAAGACATTACTTGTATGGAATCTGCTAAAGGCTCAATCGAATTTTTGTTTGCTTGTAGTTCTCAAGTTATAATTCAACGCAATCGCTATTTATATACCTGCAACAGAAATTTGCGCACGATTTGTGTAGATTCCCAACACGCAGCGCTTAGATTTTGTAAATCTGTGCTAAGCGAAAAATATAAGAACTCAGTACATTTTTCGCTTAAAATTTTCACACGCGCATGTATCATTTCAATATTCAAACGTTAATGTAGAAAACCTAAACGACCGTGTGGTCTTCAGATTGCTGCATGAAAAATGTAGAATTATTTAGGGAAACAAGCTGATTTTCAAATGTCGTGTAGTCTTTGGCTTTGCCCACGCAGCATTAAACATTTTTCATTTGCATTTAGCTTTTAAATTTCTACACGTCACGTGTAGCTTTTCCGCACGCCGCGTGTGGCTTTCTAAATTCTACACGTAGCGTGTGCAACTTACCAGGGCGAAATACATTTCGTTTAGGATTGACGTTTCTACACGCGCATTAGAGTCTTGGTAATGATTGTGTGTCAGCTTGCTATCCCCAAGGCAAAGTCTGGTTATCATGATTTGGTCAAGTCTGCTGCATTTTTCTTGGGATATATTCAGGTAGTTGGCTATGTAGGTGTTGTTTTTGTTGATGTTTTTGTACTATATATTGCAATATAGGAGAGTGTGTTCGTTATGCCTAAGAATTTGCTGTTTGAGGTGTCTGTTAATGTCTTCTCAGTTTAAGTTTGGGGTGAAAATCAATGGCATTTTTAATGCAGTCTTTGCTGAATTAACAGCCAGTTCAGGAGCAAAGAGGTAGACTCCCGTTTTTGAGAGGCTCTGTTTCTGTCGTTAAAGCGTATGTTGTAATTGAATTTTGTTTTGAGCCGTCAGTGTAAATGAAAGTATGATTTGATAGTTGATTTTGTATGTCCTTGAAGAGCTTTTGGTATATGACTGATGCTGTAGCACTCTTTTTGTGGTTCCGAAGAGTTGTATTTATTAAGTTTTTAGGTAGAGACCAGGGAGGTTCTAGACTACGAATTCTTTGAGGTAAGTAAGGGATGTTGTATAAATGGTACGATCTATTATTGAAATGAGTTTCTTTCTAAGTTTGTGGGTTTTGACAAATTTGTGAACGGGGGTGTTTTTAAAGGTTTTTTAAAAGTTTGGCTGGTAATCACGTTGGAGTTTTATTGTTGGTATGTTCGATTCGTATAGCATGTTCTTGATGGGTGTGGAGCGGAAGGCTCCAAAGGCTAGTCGGATTGATGCATTGAATGTGGTTTTTAATTTGTTAAGTGTGCTTCTTGGGGAGTATCCGTATAAAAACAGTCTATAAATTATCTTTGATATAAGTATACTTCTATCAACGTTAAGCAGTGTATTTGTGTTGCAATTGAATTTATGGCTGGCTAGGCACTTGATTATGTTAAGTTTGTTTGACAATGAGGGAATAAGTGCGTTTATGTGAGAGTTCCAACTATATCTGTTATTTATTGTCAATCCTAGTATTTTAAGTGAAGGTACGTTTGGTATTATAATGTTATTGCAAGCGGAGTATAATCCCCAGTCTGCTATATTTTGAAAAAGTGCGTCTAGATTGTATTGTATATTGTTTCTTTTGCTAAAGTTGATGATTAGGAAGAAGTATCAGCGTAAGCGCTGAAGCAAAATTTTTTGTATATTGCAGTAATGTTGTCTAGCTTATTAAAAGCGATTAGAAATAAGACTACCGATATGGGGGGCCTTGAGGTATACCATTAACAAGTGGAAGGGTGTTAGATGTGTGTGATCCGACTCTGACTATAATTTTTTATTTTTCTTAAAACTTATGATTTATTAAAATTATTTATAAAATTTATTTTAAATTTATTATTTTTGGCAAATATTTCCATTCTATTAGTAGGTCTACTATACTGTGAACACCTACTCGATCGAATGGTCTTGAGAAGTCAAGAGAGATGAGTGAGGTGTGTTTTTTGGCCGCGAGCGACTTCGTTATTAAATACTCTGCATAAAGGAGACTATCAGAAGTCGATTCTTCTTTTTTAAATCCAAATTGGTTAGGATGTAGCAGTCTGTTTTGGGTAAGGAGTGTTTTGGCGAAGCAGCAGTTTAATGATATGGGTCGGTAAGAAGCAATGCCTGGTTTTTCTTTTTGTGGTTTAGAATGGGTATAATTAAGGTGATCTTGTATGGTTGGGGAATGTAAATGTAAAATTGGCTTACAGCTCCTCGCCCGGGGCCAAGCCAAGCTTCCCTCAATCTCTTGGCGTGTGTGCTTTAAATTTTTCGCACAAGAGAAAGGGACCTACAGTTTAACGCCGGATCCGAACGGCAAAGTTTGAGAATTTGCTCTTTCATGGCTAGTTAAGTTACAGCTGGCGCCAATAGCTGGTGAAGGTGACCGTAGGTGTAAAAGCTATTTTCTAAAGAAAGAAAAAAACTTTTATTATTAGCTGTTCAGAGGCGGGATCGAACCCACGACCTCCCGCCCAGCAGTCCAGCACACTAACCACTAGGCCACATACGGCCACTAATTGGGGAATGTGGTTGTTAAAAATTTGGTCGAATAAATTTACTGTTCTGTCTTTTGTGGTTATTGAACTATTTTTGATCATTGGGTAGGAAATTCCGTTCAGTCCTGGCGTGGAGCCTTTGAGAGATTGTGACTAGTTCTGGTATTGTTATATCTTTTTCTATTGCTTGGGCTGTTGTAGATAGGGAGTAGTTGGTTGTAATGTTCTCGTATTTTTATACCCTTGGAGCGGGTATATTAAAATTGTCCGGATGTTTGTAACGCATAGAAGGAAGCATCTCCGACCACATAAAGTATATATATTCTTGATCAGCATGACGAGCTGAGTTGATATAGCCATGTCCGTCCGGCCGGATCGGATGACTATAGCATATAGCTGCCATAGGAACGATCGGTTGAAAAACTAGTTTTAGTGAGAAAAACTTTTTTGTTTTTAGTGCTATCGCTCCCAACGCTCGTATTAATAAGTTTTTAATGACTTCACATAATTTCACCAAGCCTTGTCAAAATCGGACTACTATATAGTATAGCTGCCATACAAAAGTTAGGTCTGAAAAAAAGTCTTATTGAGAAAAACTTTTTTGTTTTCAAAGATATCGCTCCCAACGCTCGTATTTATAAGTTTTCAATGATTTAACATAATTTCACCAAAATTTTTCGAAATCGGACCACTATATAGTATAGCTGCCATACAAACTGTCAGGCATATATCAAGCTCCAAGGGTATATAAACTCCGATCGAGCCGAAGTTAGCTTGCCTCTATTTTTTCCTAATGAATTCTTGACTAAAGATACAGTCTTCTGAAAGAGCTGACCAAGAGTTGGCGAATGAGCTGGCTATTTCTTTGTAATCTGTTGTGCTTCGCTTGGTTAAGGGGTCTGTTATGCAGTGGATTTGTTTTACTGGGTTGAGCCTACAGAAGCGACTTATGTTGACCCATATTTTTGCTGTAGGTGTTCTTGATTGTATTGTGGATGTGAATGTTTTAGTGGCTTCCTTTTTTAACCTCCCTTTTAAATAGCGCATTTGAGCGTTTATAGTTAATGTAGGAGCCTGTGGATGTCATGCCAATCGACAAGGCTGTCGATCGTGTATGAATTATATTTCGAGCGACAACGAGCTAAATATATTCCGAGAGCTACAAAGTATTGTGTACATTTACTGGGCGGATACGGGTCGTTACAGTTAATAATGTTTTCTTGATTAATGTTGCGGTTAAGGACTCTCCATGCTGTCTTTTTAGCAGTGGAACCATGGAACTTTGTTTGGATATGTTGTCGGTGAATTTTGTGGAATAGTGTGGTGAGAACTCTGGAGTATGATTTTGTTGACAATGGCAGCTTCCTTAATCACGCATGTAGTGATTGGTATTTTATTGCTTATTTCGCTTGTAAGCTTGTTAAAGTTTTGCCAATTAGCTTCATGGGTTTTAAAGTATGGTCTACTGTGGTTCTTAATGGTGGGAGCGGTAAAGAAGGAAATTAGGATTGGAAAGTGGATCACTTCCACAAAGGTCATCAAAGATGTCCCTTTTGGCAAGTGGTACGAGTGATGGTGAAGATAGTGTTAAATCAATGTAAGAAAAGGTGTTGTGGGTGCTGAAGTGAGTTGGAGATTTGTCGTTAAGTATAAATAGTTGATTTTGTTCTATGTATTTCGCAATTGTTTTTCCTCTAATATTAGAGTTTGGTGATCCCCAGTTTGGAAGCCATCCATTTAGGTCACCTGTAACAATTACTGGTTTGCAAGATTAGTGAGAGAGAAAGATCTGTTCGGAGAAATGTAACATGAGAAAACTGTTATATTTTGTTTGCAAGATTCGTTTTCTTCTGTGTGAGTTTCTTCTGAACAGTTTTTGTATGTTGGTTTGCTTTTGCAGATTGGTGTTGGGTGACCAAATCGTTAGCAGTTCTTATCTGTACTAAGAACAAATTGTCCCTTATACGCATATAGGCGTATACTGAAAAACAATGAAAAATCTAATTTAAGGTAAACTTCGTTTTCGTGCACACGAAAAGGTTTATTACATAATTATATAACTGATCTATCATTGGATTGCGTATAAGCAACAATTTGTTCTTAGTACAGATATGTGTATTAGTCAGCCGACTTGACCCAAAATCGGCATAGTGGTAGTAGGAATCAAAGTATGTGCATTAGGGCGGATCAATTTGTATGGACCTAAAAAAAAGGGGTAAGCGTATAGCAGATTCGCAATCTGCGATGAATTCTAAGAAAATTTCACGAAGAAACCCCATGTCTAAAATGAATTCCTAGTCCCCGCTGCGAAGCATGAAAATATACCAATGCACAGTGGTTGAACTTGAACGGAGCCGCAGCCATAAATATTTCCCGTTGAGATATCGTTATGAAATTTTCCCTAAAAATCGAAAAAAAAAAAACATTGTAAGTATATAGAAAAAAAAATTGGCTGCATCAGACGACTATATCCTATAGCTCACAAAGCAACGTAGTAAGGCTTATGTGGCGATGGTGCGCAAAAATACTTTCAGTAGAGTTGCAGTGCTTAAATTTCAATATTGGCATCCAAGATATGTATATTTAAATTATCTTCTGCATAAATTTGTGAAAGTAAACTCCTCTCCCCCTCCCAACATGCTTTTCGAAATATAAACAAATGAGGTTCTCTAATTTTTTCAATCATATATCTACCATAGAAAGTTGCAGGCTATGATTAATGAATAATTTTTTATTTGGATTTTGAAATTCGGTTGGCATTAAGTTCTCTATTTTATTTTTAAACTACATTTTTTGTTATCTTGATTTTTTAAATTTGAACGTTTTCTTAAAGCTTGGCCATAAGCTTCACTATTTACGAACTCACGAATAAGCAAGTATTGGTGTTTCGTTATTTCAGTGTCCATTAAAAGCGATAAAAGCTTTTTAAGCTGCAGACTCTTCATGTTCTTCAAGCAGCGCTATCCGATGACATTTCGTCCTTTTTGTGGACTCAGCAAAATCAATTTTGGGTCGACCACGTTCAGCACTTGAAACGCTTTGTTGAGGAGAACAAGTTGGCTCAATTATAATTGTTTCTAAAGTGTTCAGCCAATTGGATTGATATTGAACAATTGAACTCTTAATACGATTATACGTATTTAGCTCAATAAGCAATAATTTTTTTGAAAATGTAACCCTTCTTTTTAATGCTTTGTTCTACCAATCTAATCACAATTCGAGTTTTTCCTCATTCGTGCCCTCTTCTGTGCACCAAAGATCAAAGATATACATGCGTGAAATTTTACCTTGAAAACAATAAGACATCTTGAGTTTATTCATGAATATACACAAATCAGCAAATATCAGCAGCTACCCTTATCATTTTTATTACCTTAAAACATTGACAAATACACTGATAACACTCATAAAAGGGGGATCGGGGGGCAACATAACTAAAAGTCTATTTAAACAAGAAAATGACGTTCAAAAAACACTCTAAAAAAAGGGTAATCAATCAAAAACACACAATAAATAATAAATCAATCAAATTAATTTCACAAGAAGATTTTTTTTAAATTAAATACCTGAAACTTTAAAATTCATTTTAAATAATCGAGTTAGGACCTCTTTAGTGAACGTTTGACCACTTTGAAATGCTATTTTGTTTTGACGAAAAGCTGACTTAACGCAACTGCGCTGCAAAATTGAACACGAGGGCACGCTTTGAATTCCATTTTTTGAATGTACAGTTAACTTTCCGGAAAAAACTTGACAATTTGGAGACAATTTGTTTACATTTTGCCTAAATATTTTTAGATCGATTTTTTTTTAATTTTTACCTATGAGCGCAACCACTGAGCAATGTACCAAAATATACCGAACCCTAAATTTTCATTTTATAATTAATTTTGAAATAAGCGCATTAACAATTTTATACCCTTTTTACTCTACGAGTAACGGGTATAAAAATGATTTCGCACGGATTTCGCAAGTTGCAGTTTCGTGAGTTGGTGTGGAGTTCACGCGTGAAATTGCCATATCGATATCACAGCGTTGCCACCGTGTCACACGATAGTCACGCGCTGAGAGATGATTTCGAAGGTGTGAAATATATAATATGTAAAACACATTTTTTGTCTTTACATCAGTGGTGCACAAACTCACATTATCATGATTTGCGCTGGTGTGCGTAGCAGAGCAACACGAAGTAAACGTCGTTTTGTCAAATATAGTCTACGCTGCGACGCTGGCAGAATTATTACTTCTTATCCCAGGGGATAAGGAAATTTGACCTTGTGCACCACTGCTTCACATAGACTTTACATGTGCCGGTAGACACACATATTCAAACAAGTGTTGTGCCGCGGAGTTTTAAAATCAAAAGGACCAATATACAAAAATATTAAAAAGGCTGAACAACTTTTTGTTGGATCTCCTCCAACAGGTGGTCCAAGCTCATCCATAAACAGTATTATGATAGCGGCTTGTCGAAAATGATCTGGAAAGTAAAGATATTTATTGAGTTTAATTATGATATTCACAATTGATTGTTTTTGCTAGGAGATCATTGCAACGCGGGTTGGGCTTCATTAAAGGACATCGTACGCTGGCGGTGCCCTAAGCACGCCAAGAGTGAAAGCAGTGGTGGAGTATCAAGGAGGCAAGCGACGTGAAGTGTTAGATAGATCTACTTTTGTCGTTTTTGAGCAACTTGTCGGTACAAGGAATATGTGCGTAAGCCATGCATTTAAGCAAAGAAGTGCTGATTATCTTTTTAAAAACCGTAGCCCCTCTTACGAGAGGGCTGATGACGGATGATGATGGATGACGGCGATGCCGAATGTGGAACGAAAGAGCTACAGAACTTTTCAATGGTCAGACTTTGGACTTCTTGGTCGCCGCAATTCGTGTATAACATCTTTTAATCTATGCCGTTGCATATTCGATTCAGCCTTTTCCCTAGTCGTATCTAAAAAGCCTATTGAAGCAAATTATTGAAAAAATAAAGTTCACGATTAACCTACAATCGATTTTTTTATTTGCGATTTATTTTCTTTTTACATCGGCCTCCACTTGGATTTTTACCACAAGTATGGATTAACCTAACACTGTCGAAACCTAGGTGCATTCAGTCCGCTTCTTACAAATCACATAAAGCTATTGTTGCAACTATTGCATCATTAAAGGCCAGCTGCTAGAAGCCATGGTAGTTGCCTGAATGTAATGAATTGACATCAATACAGTAAAATCGCATTCGTGGGCGATATTAAGGAAATTCTCTTGCAATTTTAAGTAAAACCAGAGGATCGGCATGCACAGGGATTTTTGTGGTGAGAAATGGATCGTGAAAGGACACCAGACTTACAGTAATAGTAGTAGTAGTAGAATTATCATTTATTCTGAAATTGTTGCGTAATATAATTCAATTTTATTCAATATTCTCAATTCGCTTGTAGTATTGGGCCTATTTGTGTTGACATACGGATTTAAATGTGGCATTTGCTTTTCGGTACTCCAGTCGCGCAGTTTCCCCTCCTGTGGTTCTGATTTGTTTAAGATACGTAAACGCGGACATTGTAGCGCTCTCGTATTGCTTATCAAACCATGGTTGCATGTACGTCTGACGTTGGGGCCGTTGTATTACCTGTGCCGCCTTTTGCATATCTTTGGTAATTTCCGCAATGGACAGTTCTTCGTGTTCTTCGCGAAGTGTCGAAAATATGTCGAGCTCTCTCCAATAAACTTGTGCTTTGTCACGGATGTCACCAATTCTTACGTTTAGGTCCCCGGATATTAGCATATTTTCGCCCTCGTGCGCAAACAATCAATTCTAAAGGTTCTCATAATCAAGGTAAGTAAAGTAGGTTTCAACGACTGTTTCAGACAGTAAAAAAAATTTCAAACGTTTTTACAAAAGAGAAGAATCTACTGAAAAGGTGCTTATTTGCTAGTCCTGCTACATTATACGCTAATATCCTAAAGTTACATGAAGTAAAATTATTCGCATTTTTCTTAGTTGGCGTTTCAGGATAATAAGGCCGGGCATGCTTTTTTACTTTTTTGCATCATTAACTTTGCAAAGAAGTGCATCATAATTAAGGTGGCTCGCTCTTATAGCGGTTCCGTAGATCTCCATTATTTCATTATTTGCGGGTTGTTCTTCGTGCATAAGAATTTTGTTGTCGTTGAAGTGCATCCACATTCCCTTTATATTTATTTTGTCGTCCTTTACTAGCACTTTGTGAATATCGTTTACATGGACTAATTCATTTTTTAGTTGTAGTAGTACTTTTTATGCTCATGCTTTTCTATACTAAGATCTTTTTCTATAAATATTTTGGTTCCTGGTACTTTTTTTTCCACATCTTAAAGCTAATCCCAGATTTCCGCCGTTTCTAGTTCTGCTCCCACCTGGGAGTTTCTTTCAAATAGTACTCTCGTGCTTCAAACCGCTGCGTGGGTCAGTTCAAGTTTATCATGCAGTCATGCAGAAAATTCTTAACCCCATCAGTGGTGTAGGCCCTTGATGATCAGGCTTTTGCACCTGTTTTGTTCCACTAGTCTAGTTTTAACTCCATCTTTACATCTCCTTTTTCCTCGTTCAGCATTTCTATTTCCTTTTTAAGGGCTTAATTTTCAAGCAGTATGGTTTCTATTTTTTGTGTCACCCCGCCCAGTTGGCCCTTTATTACCTCAATGTCGGTTTTTGTTGCCAGCTTATCTTCCATGTTCATCTCCATGATCGGTAACATTGTGTGTTTATTTTCTACTGTCCCCTCTGGCGACAATTTGCTGCACTTGCGTTTTTCTGGATGCAAAAAAACGTTGGACGGACTTGACGTTGAAGCTGTCGATTCGCCAAAGCCACTTTTTGGGGTCAAAGTGTGATCTGCCTCAAAACCTTGCCATTTTTCTTCGTTTATCCGTTAATTATCGAACGGCCTAGAAGTATGCTGCAGAATTGTAAAGCTTTCGTATCTGTGCTCTGGTGGCGCTGCAGCGCGAATGTTTAAGGGAGCTTTTAGTTGGCAAGTCCTACACCCAAAATTTGTTTCGTGAATAACTTCGGTGTTTTTGCTCAGATCTCATTGCATTTTAGAATAGATAGATTAAGGGCCCAGGATAATATATATTAAGCGACGATGTTGTTACTTTAAAGTTGTGGCTCTGACAGTTTTTTGCGGTTGAAGAGGCGAGGGGGAAATTTTGCAAATCTGAAACAAACTTGTTCTGCGTATGGTATACACCTATGTACAAGCAACAATTTTTATCTCTTTCTCTTATAGTCTCTGAGATCGACGCGTTCATACAAACAGACGGACAGACGGACTGATGGACAGACGGACATGGCTGTTACCATTTGTAAGCGTTTACATAAAAAACACAACAAATTTTAAGTTTGTTTATGGGTATTTTCACATTTGGCAACTTTGCGTTGAGAGTATCCGAACACTTGCAACATGGCATGTTAATTTCTTTATATATTGCACTATAGCTAAAGGTATGCGCTTTTGCGCGGTCTTTCTATGGTTTTCAGAAAATCAACATTAGATGTTCTAACTTTTTTTAATGTCTTGCGTAAAAGTATGGAATTTTGATTCCCTTGGAGAGAATATATTGAAATTTTCCGGATGTTTGTAAGGTACAAAAGAAAGCATCTCCGACCACATAAAGTATACATATTCTTGATTAGCATGACGGGCTGAGTGGATATAGCCATGTCCGTCTGTCCGTCTGTTTTTATGCTATCTCCTCCGTCAGTTTTAAAGCTATCGTAACCAAACTTTGCACGAAGTCTTTTAGTACAAATACGCTGCACATTTGTCGGAACCGGCCGGATCGGATGACTATAGCATAAAGCTGCCATAGGAACGATCGGTCGAAAAACTAGTTTTAGTAAGAAAAACCTTTTTTGTTTTCAATGCTACCGCTCTCAGCGCTCGTATTTATAAATTTTCGATGATTTCACATAATTTCACTAAGGCTTGTCGAAATCGGACAACTGTATAGTACAGCTGCCATACAAACTGTCAGGCATATATCAAGCTCCAAGGGTATATTAACTTCGGTCGAGCCGAAGTTAGCCTGCCTCTATTTTTAAGTTTAAAATTGATTTGTGTAATAAATCTAGAGAGAAGCTAACATAGATAGAAAAATCGATTGAAGTGGTTAAATTCAGTGAAAATCCTTGACGTGGCGGGCAGTACAATTTAAAATCAGTTTTGGTTAATATCTCATAAACCATTTGACCATATCAAGACAAATATTTTTTTGTAGGGGGTCGTAATTATAATGATTGTTTTTCCGAACATAACTTCACCATAAATCAATATTTTTTCTGTTCTGTAAATTTTGTATTTTAGTTAAAAGATGAACGAAACTTTCCTCATCATTTATTCTAAAGAATACATTTTTGGGGGTTGTTTTATTTTATATTGAAAAAAGTGATTTTTTGACATTTCGAAAATTTGTGGGGGGTTGTGAGCCACCCATTTAAAAGTTTAAAATTCATGTTTTTAGGCAATTATTCTTTTTAAATAAAAAATTAGCAATTTTTCTCATATTCTGAATTTAGAAATATAAATGAAAAAAGTGAAAATAAATTGACGGCAACGGGCTTGTTTTCTTTTATATGAGAGCACTTTTTGCTGGTGGCTGTTCTTTTGTTTGCCATTTTCAATGTATTTTTTTCTTCTTTGGATAGTTTTTCTCTGTTTTAATGCGCATCAATTCAATATTCTCTTTGGAAGTCAAAACCGACTTTTTGGCAAAGTGGCTTGTTACGCCCCATATCTGCTTTTTAAACTATGTACGTCAAGTTTAATCTTTTAAAAACTCATTGTAAAAAATTTCAGCTTCCTACCTAGGCTGGTGTAGAAATGCAAGAGCTTTGGCCAAAAAATGAGGTTTCTGGCCCACATTGCATTGGCTAAAGCGCTTTACGAAAGAATCACTAGGTAAATTTAAGTTCACCGAAGAACAAGGAGACGCAGATGCTCCGCTCTTTACGTATTGAAGAATAGCTCCTTCCACTTTTCGTTCATTCTCCTCCTAAGCTTTTTTCTTATTTCAAAGATAAGCGCCGTTTTCTTTTATTCGAATGAATACTCACCAACCGAACAATTTGTTTGCAAGACAAAATACACATAACACATATAAACACACGAACAACCATACATAGGGTGTTCACCAGCCCGTGTAAAAGCGTAAAGGAAAACGCGCAAGCTCCCAAAGTTTACGAAACATAACAAAACACATAAGAAAAAATTTCGAACTTTTTGCTGCCCTGGGGTATGTTTAAACAATCAGCGCAAAAGTGTAAAAAGAGTAAAGAGTTTTAGTGTTGTAAAATAATTCAAAGTATCGACAAAAAATAGTTAGTATCGCGCCATTTCGAGTTTTTTCTCTTAAAAATATGCAATAATTAAAATTTTTTGTCAGTTCAACTGCATCTGGCCAATAAATAAATTGAGACTGCTTCCTCAAACTAGCTCCAAACACTCTGTCTGTAACAGCTCACTTGGATATCCAAAAATCATTTCACCGCTTCTGGCACGATGGCCTACTGGCAAAGATAAAGGGAACGCTCAATCCTCAAATCTTTCTAATGGTCAGATCATTTTTAAGTTACAGGACCTTCACAGTGGTCCAGGATAGCCTTGCATCCAGAAAGAAGAGGATTCGAGCAGGAGTACCTCAAGGTAGCGTATTTGGCCCAACACTGTACAGCCTATTCACCCCAGACATGGCCACTGCACATGACATTCCCATCGAACACCCGCAGGACCTTCTGATCGCAACATTTGCCGACGACACTGCAATAATGGCTAGGAATAAGTGCATCTATATGATAACAGATGCACTCCAAGAATACCTAAGGGGATTGTAAACCCTGAGAAGTGTGCAGGTGTCACGCACATACTCAGAAGAGACATTAGTCCTGGGGTATTTTTGCACGGTAAGGTCCTACCTCACAACACGAGCCACAAATATCTAGGTGTGACCTTAGATAAAAGACTCACTTTCAAACACCATGTTGCAAAGCAGTGAAGATGAGTTGACTCCTCAACGCCAACAACAAGCTGTCTCAAAGGAACAAAGTCCTCATATACAAAGCTATACTAGCTCCTATCTGACGCTACACTCAAAAAACAATTCACCCTAAAAAGTGCCATTTTCGCCCTAATTTTTAGAAAATCGCCTTTAAAAAACTTCCAGAGGCGACTCGCTTTATTTTTAAGAAAACGCTTTTCTAAAAAATAAAAAATTATGTTCTAGATTTCAGGGCAATTTTTCTAAAAAAAACTTAGACAATTTTAGCTGTTAAGTCAATTTAAAATTCCCAAGCAGTTATGGCAGCGCTGGCATAAGGAGGAAGCAGCTGACAGTAAAAGACTTAAAAACGAGAGCGTAAGTTAAAGTCGGCTCTAACCGACTTCGATATACCCGTTACTCATGAGAAAACATGCTTAACAGTGTTCCTGCGTTCCCCTAGGGTGACCATCCAAAAGTAGCAACATTTTTTAGGTGGGAGGGGGGTGGGGGGCTTGGTCACTTTTTCGCTCATAACTTGAGAACCGTTCATCCGATCTTTATGATCTTCGGCAAATTTATCATTTTGCTAATTACTAACTATCTGTAGAAGGTACGAACCGTCGTAGGAGATATAACGATTTTTCCAAATTGCGGGGGCGGGAGGGGCGTGGCCAAAATTTGGAATAAACTTGATCTGCGTGCAGATAAAAGAAGCATTTGTCCCATACATGTAAAACCTCTATCTCTTACCATCTCTGAGATCTAGGTGTTCATACAGACAGACGGACAGACGGACAGACGGACGGACGGACAGACGTACATGTCTATATCGACTCGGCTGTTGATGCTGATCAAGAATATATATACTTTATATGGTCGGAAATGATTCCTTCTGTCTGTTACATACATTTGCACGACTTTAGTATACCCTTTTTACTCTACGAGTAACGGGTATAAAAAGATTTAGGGGGAGTTAAGGAGGCCACCCCGTGTGCTTGTTGTTGTTTGGATCCACCCCGCTAACCCTTGGGGGGTTTGGCCACTTTTTTCTAAGCTATAATTAATTTTTAAATAAGCATTAACCATTTTTTTATACCCTGGACCCATTGAAAATGGGTAAAAGGGGATCATGAAGTTGTGCAAATGTATGTAACAGGGAGAAGGAAACATTTCCGACCCTATAAAGTATATATATTCTTGATCAGCATCAACAGCCGAGTCGATTTAGCCATGTCCGCTGTCGTGTCCGTCCGTCCGTCCGTCCGTGTCCGTCTGTCCGTCTGTCTGTATGAACGCGTAGATCTCAGAGACTATAAGAGATAGAGATACAAATTTTTGCATGTACATAGGTATAGGCCGTACGCAGATCAAGTTTGTTTCAGATTTGCAAAATTTCCCCCCCTTCCCCCTTAAACCGCAAAAAACTGTCAGAGCCACAATTTTAAAGTTACAACATCGTCGCTTAATATATATTATCTTAGGCCTATAATCTATCTATTCTGAAAAGCACATTGAATTCTGAGCAAAAACACAGAAGTTATTAACGAAACCATTTTTGCACCCCCCCTCCCAACACGCTTTGCTTATTACGCATTACGTTTGCTGCTTGCGCCCGCGAGTGTGAGGGCGCGTTTGTGTGTATGTGTGCGTGTGTGTTTGTTTGTGTATGTGTGTGTTTGTCAATTGTACAGGGTATTTTGAAGTCGAGCTAACTCGACTGCAATGGTCTTACTTGTTTATACTTACTTAACTGGGACTTGATATCGGGACCTCTCTCAAATGGTGAACAATACTGAACACTCGGAAGACGTCTTAGCCCACTCGACTATTTGCCTTAACCAAGACGTAGCGACATAACCATAGTTAATAATGTACACAGTTGGTCTAGTTAACATTACATTCGGTTAGCAAACGTGGAGGCCTGGGATCAAGTCCCAGTAGGAGCATACTTTTTCTTCTCATTTAATTTATATTTTTTATACCCGTTACTCGTAGAGTAAAAAGGGTATACTAAAGTGGTGCAAATGTATGTAACAGACAGAAGGAATCATTTCCGACCATATAAAGTATATATATTCTTGATCAGCATCAAAAGCCGAGTCGATATAGACATGTCCGTCTGTCCGTCTGTCCTTCCGTCCGTCTGTCTGTATGAACACCTAGATCTCAGAGATGGTAAGAGATAGAGGTTTGACATGTATGGGACAAATGCTTCTTTTTTCTGCACGCAGATCAAGTTTGTTTCAAATTTTGGCCACGCCCTCTCCCGCCCCCGCAGTTTGGAAAAAACGTTATATCTCCTACATTTTTAAAGATTTGTTTCTTTTAGAGATAGTTAGTAATTAGCAAAATGAATCGATTTGCCAAAAAAATGATGAAGATCGGATGAACGGTTCTCAAGTTATAAGCAAAAAAGTGAACCGAGCCCCCCCGTTACCCACCCTAAAAAAATGTTGCATACTTTTCTGATGGTTACCCTAAGGAACGCAGGAACACTGTTAAACATGTTTTTCATGAGTAACGGGTATATCGAAGTCGGTTAGAGCCGACTTTAACTTATGCTCTCGTTTATGTTTGTTTTTAATGTTTTTTTTATTTAGCAAAACCTTGTGTTAAAATCATACCTAAGAATTCGTGCGGCATATTTAGAGCTTAAGTACTCACATTGACCACTCAATAATAAGCAAGAGTCGTGGTCGAGTGGATACGACATTACCTTAGAAATGTCATGGACTGGGATCCAATCCCCTTAGAAGCATAATTTTTTCTAATTAAATGGTTTTTTTTTATGTTTTTTTTTACTTGGGGTGTTTTTAGATTCCTTTTATTTTATACAATCCTTTTATCGATTACCACAAAACAAAACAAAAACTTGCTCAATACATCTGCTTTCTTCAGGCATTGCGATAGACATTAGTGTGCGTAAACAAATGATATAGACGGTTTCGTCGTTAAAACCGAACGGCAGCATATCGCAACGATTGCGTTGTTTGAAAACATTTTTAGAAAGGTCGAAGAATTTAGTGAAACTTTCTTAAAATTGCGGTTTATTAGGGCAAAGTACGCTAAATATTTAACAAATATTTTCTAAAATCAAAGGTGAAATTACCCTAAAAATTAGAAAAGGCAATAAAGAAAACTCACCCTAAAATTTAGAAAAAAAAAAATAGTTTTTTGAATTTTAGAAATGTTTTTCTAAAAAATTTATTCGTAGGGCCACTTTTCTAAAATACAGAAAATTTGTTCATAAATATAGAAATTTTTTCTAAGTTTTCGGGCGATTTCAATTCTAGGGTGATTTTCTTAAAAATAGAAAAATAATTTTCTGAGTGTACGGTGGGCAGGTGTACGGAATAGCTGCAAAAACCCACCTGAGCAAAATCAGGGTTTTCCAGGCCAAATACTGCGAAGAATCACAGGTGATGAAAGGTACATTCGTACAAGGGATATAGAGCAAGAATGCGGGGTGCCTATAGTTGGCGACACCGCCAATAAACAGGCCGCACGCTTCCTCGACACCCAAACAATCTCGCCAGACGCCTCCTGCGAAGGAGGAGGATTAACGGGATCAGGGCAAGAAGGAGACTCTAAAGGATCCACCCAACTGACATTGCTGACCGAAGGATCTAGTAATCTATACTTAGATTATTGCCTTAAATTTACATCACACAAAGCTTCACTTCTTAACTCACCCTTAAACTCACCTGTAACACTGTAACAAAAGGGGTGCATGTAATAACGCCCGCTGACATAACGCCCGCGGGCCTTATGTCACTTTTGAAAGTGTCATAGCGCTCGCGGGGTACTAAGTCACTTTTTGCGGGCTTTATAAAACTTTACGCCCAAAAAGAAAAAAAAAAATTTTGAGTAAATATTGTATGCACTCTCTCGTTGTTCTGATCTGATCTTCACTGTCCGAATTGCAATCCAATTCTTCAAATGTCGTTTTCCACTGGATCAAATCATTTTGTCCGTTTATGACACAGTTGAAAAAAAGTAGAGTAGTGTTCCCCTACTCCAAAGTTCTGAAAAAATAATATAGTATATGTACGTGAAGAATTGAGAATTGTTGTATAATACAACCAACAAACCGCGAATTATTTTGGGTCGAATGCTTAATTTGGAACAATTGTTGTTGTGCTGAAAGAAACAACAGTTTAGAATTTTTTCGAAACCCACCAACAATTTTACTATCGTATATTAAATCCATTTCGCGTCTACGCTACTCAAACATCAATGATACACTAATAAGAACACCATCATACGTAAGAGGAAAAATAACACTGTGCAACAGTCAAAACAAGTGAGAAAGTCGGTCCAGCCCGACTATAATATACTCTGTACCTGGAGTAGAAACTGAATGCAATGCTGGCGCTGCGCTCATCTCTTTGTCTCTCTCTCTCTCTCTCTCTCTCTCTTTCTCTCGCTCACTCTCTCTCTGTCTCTCTCTAAAATTGTGCGGTGTTAGTTGTAAAAGGCTGGGAGGTGGTGGAGGGAGGGTGACTAACATTTTAGCTCATAACTTGAGAACCGCTCATCCGATCTTTATCATTTCTTCAGCAAAGCGATACATTTTGATAATTACTAACTATCTCTAAAAAGTATGAATCGTCTATCTTCAAAACTGTAGGAGATATACCGTTTTTTCCAAATTGTGGGGGCGGGAGGGAGCGTGGCAAAAATTGAAAATAAACTTGATCTGCCTGCAGCTATAAGAAACATTTGTCCCATACATGTCAAACCTCTATCTCTGTTTGTTCATACGGACTGACGGACGGACAGACGGACATGGCTATATCGACTCGGCTGTTGATGCTGATCAAGAATATATATACTTTATATAGTCGGAAATGATTCCTTCTCCCTGTTACATACTTTTGCGCAAAGTTAATATACTCTACGTACCTTTGGTACAGAGTATAAAAACTACCAAGCTACACTATGGGGAATCGATAGTGCTACCCGAACTGAGTAAATCCCTATCAGCGTTTGGCTAGATTGGTAGCACTTTTTTTTATGAACCCTCAAAGGTTTTTAAATTGGGTGTGGTAACAAAAAAAAGGTTTCATTAGATTTGGGCATACAGCTCATTCAATTTTAGTGATAGCTTCAAACTGTCTTTGGCAAAGTTGTAGCTGACAGTCCGCAAAAAGTACATTTTTCTTACAAAAATTTTCAAAAATATCTTGATTTCCGGGAGTTTTTCTTAAAAAAAACTTTTTTGAAAAATCGTATTTTTTACTTTTTCGAGTATAACTTTTAAAAAATCAGAATTTTTGGTATACATTCTTTTGGGAAAATGAAGCTTTTAAGAAAACAAACATCACTTCTGAACAAGGTTTCACAATCTGAGCACTTCTACATCCTCTAAAGCGGCCCCAAAAGTGTGCATTTCCAAAAAAAAGTTCACTAATTTCTTTGTTAAGCTTAGTACCTAGACAACTAAATCGCTAAATCAACGCAGTGTGACCATTTCAAATTTGGCGGTATTTTGATAAAAGGTAGTATTTTGGCGTTGAGCCGTCACACTGCGTAAAGTCAAACAGAAAAGCAAAATAAACAAGTGTAAAGGAAACATTAAAAATTTTTGCTAAGTGTGTGGAAAATTTATTACAAAAAAAGACTCACGCAAGACATACAAAACAAATGCTTGTAGTTTCAGTAAAGATTTAAAAAAGCATACCAAAAATGCTATAAAAAAGTATTATTAAAAATAATGGGCACCGAATTTAGTATGTTTGGGCGCTGAAACTATTAAGGTGGCAAAACCCAGACGTGTCGACAGCTGACTGGAAGGTACTGCATGTTGCTAAGCCCGACAAGAACGGGCAGCACATGGTCCTCCAGATCAACAAGGAGGCCGATGATTTGCTCTACCCTAGATTCGGGAAGATAGCGTGGGGAGTAGGAAGCGTGCACCTACGACTCAAAAAGCGCCATCCCGAAGACAAGAACGAGCACACGCTAGAGGCTGGAGAGGTCGAGAAAGACCTGGGCATCGACGAGATGGTCGATAAAGCCAGCAGCCTCGATATCACGGAGGTAAAGAACGAAAGGGATGAGGAATCAGCCACAGTAGCTGACCCACCCAGTCTAGAGGACGATGAGGATATGGACGCAACCATGGTAGTTGACCCATCTGGGCCGGGGGACGCCGACAACGACCATGCAGTCAACTTGCATAAAAGCAAGCTCGCGTCGGCGGAGCTCCTAATAACCCTTGAGGCAGGGCCCGACGAAGTGGCCTTAGTTCAGGAACCTTGGATTGCGGCAGGGAACAAGGTCTCAGGGCTAAGGTCACAAAACTACAACGTTTTTTATCCCACCGCAGTAAGTAAGGCAAGGACAGCCATTCTGGTAAGAAAAGGCATCTATGCTTACCTTATGTCTAATTACAGCACGGATGACCTCACAGTTGTGACCCTGGAAGGTCACGATGATAAGCCAATACTAGTGGCATCCTGCAACATGGCACACGAGAGAGAGTCGCCACCGGCCGAGCTCGAACACCTAACGGCCGAGGCGATCAGGAGAAGGCAACCACTCGTCGTCGGAACGGACGCCAACGCACATCACACCGTGTGGGGCAGCCCAGACATCAACGGCAGAGGTGAGTCACTCTTAAACTTTAACCTACAAACTAACCTTAAAATAGAAAACGTTGGAGATGTGCCCACATATGTGGGATCAACATCGGCCAATGTCCTAGACCTAACTCTGACCTTAGGGAATAGTACACAGGCATCAGAATAGAGAGTCCTTGATAGAAACTCCTTCTCTGACCACAAGTACATCCAATTTAAGATCGAGTTCAATCACAACCAAACCAGAAACGCCTATAGGAACCCCCGGAACACAGACTGGGTGAAGTACCTTAGAACGGTAGAATCAAAACTACCAAAGCCAATGAGTATCTGCTCGGTAGGCGACATTGAAAGTCCATGGAGACGCTCACAGCCAACCTAACCAAAGCATACAAAACCTCATGCAAACTCACAGTTAGCAAAAGGAGAACCAGACCCCCCTGGTGGACCCCAGCGCTGAAATAGCAGAGGAAGGACGTGCAAGAATGCTTCAAACTCGCCAAACAAGCGGATGAGCAAATAATCTGGGAGGAATACAAGATTAGACTTCGCGTCTTCAAAAAAGAAGTACGGAAGGCAAAACAAAACTCATGGAGAAACTTCTGCTCCAGCATAGAGAAGGTCTCCGAAACAGCTAGACTCAGGAAACTGCTTTCAAAGCAGCCACCCATGAGTCAGCTAAAAACGAACGACGGACACTGGACAGAAAGCAGCAGGGAAGCAACATGCGCTCTACTTGATGCGCACTTTCCAGGCTACACTCCAGTCACTGAGGCAGATACGCCTCAAGACCTACACACGCAACAAGTCAACATCCCACACAACTTCATTACTCCAGAAAAGATCCGATGGGCGATCGACTCGTTTGCGAGTTATAAATCCCCAGGGTTAGATGGAATATTTCCAGCCATGCTTAAAACGATCAAATGCGCAATCGTCCCATGGCTACAATCCATTTTTATAGCATGCTTGAGGTGGAGCTATGTATTCCTGCCCAAAGCAGGGAAATGCAGTCACGTGCAACCAAAAGACTACAGGCCCATCAGCCTCACATCATTCCTGCTCAAAACAATGGAAAAACTACTGGACCTCCAGTTAAGAGAAGGCATGAACCTGATCTTGGAAGGGAACCAGCACGCCTACACGAAAGGGAAATTGGTGGAAACAGCGCTACACTCCCTAGTAGCCACCATCGAGAAGGCAATAAGCAATAATGCGAAGCCTATGAGCCCTAGCAATACACACGGCACTGGACTCCTGGATATATAACCTGCTGAGCTGCGGAAGAGTACAGGCCGAGTGGGGTACCGTAACCATGACAAGAGAGGCACATGGCGGAACGCCCCAGGGCGGAGTCCTGTCACCTCTCCTATGGAACCTTGTGGTCAACGAATTACTTAAAAAATTTCGCAGGAAAGCACCCAAGATAACCGCATATGCCGACGACATAAGCATAATTATTATGGGAAAATGTCCATCGACTGTCAGCTCAATCATGGACTCTACTCTCAGAGAGATACTAAAGTGGGCCACAGAAGCCGGACTTAGCATCAATGCGGAGAAGACGGACCTCATTCTCTTCACCAAGAGATACAAGGTACCGCAATGGACTCCACCCACGATAAATGGAACACCGCTAACGCCAAAAAACAACGTAAAATACCTTGGAGTAGTAATCGATAGTAAACTATCCTGGAGACTCAATGCGCTATATGCATCCCAGAAAATGCTAAGCAGCACTTGGGGCCTATAACCAAGACTAACACACTGGCTCTTCATATCAGTTATACGACCGATACTACTACACGGTATATTGGTATGGTGGCAAGCCACAGAGAAGTCCACATATCTAAAGCTGATGGAAAAGGCCCAGCGGCAGGCACTGGTCTGCATAACGGGGGCGCTACGGTCTACTCCAACAAAAGCACTGGAACACATCCAAGGTGTCAACCGCCTGGACATCCAAGCACGCCTCACTGCACACATGACGGCCCAACGTCTTTGCGCGGCTGGCACCATGGCTCTACAAAGCTATGGACACAGCACAGTGGGCAGAGAGATCAACAGTAGCACGGACTACATGATCCCAAAAACCAACTTTACAGGCGCATCAGCACTACTGGGACCAGAAGACTGGTGTACAGGGCTGGCTTAGGAAGCAATGCACCTTTTCACGGACGACTCAAAGATGGCCTCAGGAGTCGGAGCCGCCGTGTACTGCAAGGAACCGGAATTGAAACTCTCCTACAAACTGCCAAACCACTGCACTATATTCCAGGCGGAAGTCTTCGCTATAAGGAAAGCAGCCGAATTGGCAGAATTACACGCACCAAACGATCAAATCAACATATACGTAGACAGCCAAGCGGCAATCAAAGTAATGCAGAGTCACGCCATCAACTCCAAAAATGTTCTGGCTAGCAGAGAAGCATTAGATTCCCTCAGCGCCTCCAGCAAGGTGCAAATCTACTGGATTCCCAGCCACCAGGGCATTGATGGAAACGAAATGGCGGACACTCTTGCAAAAGCCGGGGTCGCACTAAGCCGAGAAGCAACACTAAATATACCTATCTCCCTACAGACGCTATACAGCAAGATGGAAGAGATAGCGGAGAAAGAAGCAGAGGAAAAGTGGAAGAACACAACCGGCTGCAGAATCACTAAAATTATGTGCAATAAGAGAGACAAAAAACTCACGCACTATACGCTGCAGCTCCAAAGAAGAGACTGCAGACTGCTTATAGGCATATTAACAGGTCACTGCCTAGCAGCCGCTCACGCGATAAAGCTAGGCATCACGACAGCAGACACCGCAGGAAATGCAAGGAACCTGGAGTAGCAGAAACTCTAGAACACCTCATCTGCAGCTGCCCAGCAATCGCCAAGACAAGACTAAAACAAGAGCACTCCCCAAGCTTCACCTTTCTGGAAGAGGCAGCCAAGAGCTCCCCCAAACAACTATTGGCATTTGCCAAAACGTCAAGAATCCTACAGGATTTCTGAAGGAAATGGTACCATAAAGCACCCGGCCTCACTAAGGACCGTAAGGTCTATGTGTGGCCCACCCTACATGGGGCCAACCGGAAATACCTACCTACCTTAGTATGTTTGATATGTTCAAGAAATGTCCTCGAATACGAATTCGGAAAGCAGCGGTTTCTTCGCCCTGCCATTTGGACGAATTCTCTATGCTTGTAAAAATAAAGTGCGGGGCATGTATGCCATTAAAGCAAAAACTTTCCAAGTGTTCAGTTGCCGAAAGAGCGTTCAGTGGACACTTCATTGCCACTTGAACGTCAGCAAAGTGTGCCCACTGACAGTCAAGCTGCTGGAGACATGTACTGCGACAGCGATAAAACAGAGACTTTAGTCAGGGACCATCATATTCACAAAGGGGACCAATTCTGATATCGCAAACCCGGCTCGATTTTTTTGTTGCGAAACTAGAATTGTCTCAATGCAAGTCGGAAGAACTGGCTAAACAGGAACAAAACCTTTTGATGCCTGACGTGAAGACATTAAAACTTGTAAAAAAATTTATTAACTTGTTAAAATATTTTATACAGTATTGAATTGGCAACATATTTGCTGATAAATAACAGAATTTTTAAAAACCGAAAAAAAATAATTTATTTCTTTATTCATGGATAAGAACAAGTAACACGCGTAATGTTTTGCTCTAAAAGCTTAAAAAATTAATTGGCAGCTATTTTGGTAAAAAAACTTGAGTACTTAAAGAAGAATGAGAACAAAAAAGTGATTTTTATTCATTTGTTCATTTTTTATCTCAAAATCTTCATTTTTCCAAAAGAATGTATCCCAAAAATTCTGATTTTTTAAAGTTATACTCGAAAAAGTAAAAAAATACGATTTTTCAAAAAAGTTTTTTAAGAAAAACTCCCGGAAATCAAATTTTTTCGAAAATCTTTGTAAGAAAAATTTATTATGTGGACTGTCAGCTACAACTTTGTCAAAGATAGTTTAAAGCTATCACTAAAACTGAATGAGCTGTATGCCCAAATTCGATGACACTTTTTTTTGTTGTCACACCCAATTTCAAAAACTTTGAGGGTCCATAAAAAAAAGTGCTACCAATCTAGCCAAACGCTGATAGGGATTTACTCAGTTCGGGTAGCACTATCGATTCCGCATAGTGTAGCTTGGTAGTTTTGAAAAAAGTTGAAATTTGTTGCACTGTGTAATAAACGGTACTTTCATTCAAGAGATAACATAATGAACGATTGTTGAAAAAATATTTCCTGCTGAAAATTCTCTCGTTCAATATTAAACGTATATTTTTGAAAATTCGGGCGTTAAGTCACTGTTGAAAGTGACATAATGCCCGCAGATGTTATGTCACACTTTCAACACCCGCGGGCGTAATGTCACCGGGCGTTATTACATGCACCCTAACAAAAGAACATTGCACATACACACCAGTAAATATTAACTGTAAATACTCACCTGTTAATAAGTAACTGTTCACATACTTACCTGACTTTGATCACACACTAAATCACCTGTAACAAGTAAGAGTGTTGCGGTCGAGTGCTCCGACAGCAAAATACCCTGTCCCAAGTAATGTGGTTCTTATAGCTTTAAATTAAATTAATTTTAAAATTTATTTTAATAAATTGGTAGGAGCACTTATGTACATATCTTCGGTGTTTTTGCTCGGATCTCATTGTGGTACACAAAATAGATAGATGTTGGGCCTCACTGTATATATATTAAATCACTAGGTTAAAACTTGAAAATTGAAGCTCTGACAGTTTATCGCGGTTAGAAGAAGATGGAGGAGGAATTTGGCAAACCTGGAGCAAACTTTATCTGGGTACGGTACATACATGCAAAAATTTGTGGATCTAACTCTTAGAGTTTGTGAGATCCACAAACTAAAGAGAAAAAGACAGTTTTTCTCTGTTTAAAGACGGAGGAGGAGGAATTTTCCAAATCTGAAACAAACTCGATGTGGGTACAATATACACCTATATACATTCCAAAACTTGTGGCTCTATCTATTACAGTATCTGAGATCGACGCGTTCATACAGACAGACAGACGGACAGACGGACATGGCTAAATCGACTCGGCTGTTGATGCTGATCAAGAATATATATATTTTATGTGGTCGGAGATGCTTCCTGTTACATACATTTGCACAACTTCATGATCCCTTTTTCCCATTTTTAATGGTAACAAGGTATAAAAAGACACATATAAAGCACTTACCGTATATACGTAACTTATTATAAAAACTAAAACTTGAATTGAACGATATTCGAACTATAAAACATATTTAGGGTGTTCACTTTGTTGAGCACTTGAGCACTTGGGGAAAAGTGTAAACATATTCAACAACAATTTACTCTGAACAAATTGTGCACAGCTTGCTCGACCCAGACCCTGACTACGAAAAGTCG
Source organism: Lordiphosa clarofinis (assembly GCA_018904275.1). Classification (NCBI taxonomy): domain Eukaryota; kingdom Metazoa; phylum Arthropoda; class Insecta; order Diptera; family Drosophilidae; genus Lordiphosa; species Lordiphosa clarofinis. The sequence goes on from JAEIGQ010000129.1 coordinate 402,091, forward strand.
GGCACTTGTACCTTAGTGCTGTAAGCGTTATATGTACAAGCTAAAATCAAATGTGTGATCAAACATTCATATAAATTGTATGGAAAAAGCGCCAACTTTGAATGAACCATGGATTACTGCCGAATCATATCTCAAACGTAGTTGTGCACAAATTTCGTGCACAGAGGGCTGCTCACAATACTAGTCAGGCAAAACTGCTCAAGTGCTCAACTGCTCAACAAAGTGAATACCCCAATTATTTATTTTACGTTAAAATCCCAACTACAAAATTTAAACAAATAGCAAGCTCTATATACAAATAACTACAGAAAATTAATTAATCAAAAAAATACAAAATAAGTTATTTTAGGAGTAACAGTAAGTTGAAAATAGTTTAGAATTAGGGTTTTTGAGCAGCTTCTCCAAACTACCCTAAGCAGAAAAGTGCTACCTGTAACTAAAGTTCCATTTGGCAGTCGACATAAAGCATTGGGCCGCACGGCCAAAAAAAAAATGGTAGCAGGAGTTGACTTATTAGAGCGAAGCTCTTTTACGGACGTCAGACTGGGGGAGTGAATCTTGAAATATTTTGTCTTTGCGACAGATTCTTTTGGGGTATGTCTTTGATTTTGTGTTTTGTATTTGCAAAATCAGCTGCTTTTACGATTACAGCGTAGTAGCAGGTGGGTTGCGTGTGGAGTGGGATATTGTGAGGTGCAAGTAGGGGGAGGTGTCACCTCCGAGGTGATGGGTATTTGGCAGGGACCTGGTGGGGATCAGGTGAAGATTTGGTGAGGATCTGGTGGGGATCTGGCGGGCATTTGGTGCTGATCTGGTGGGGTTTTGGTGGTGATGTGGTGGGGAACTGGTGTTTATCTGGTGAGCTCTGGTTTGGATCTGGTGTGGATCAGGTAGGGATCTGGTGGGGATTGGGTAGGGATCTGGTGGGAACCAGGTGGAGATCTGGTGGGGATCTGATCTAGGGGGATCTGGTGGGGCTCTGGTGGAGATCTGGTGGAATCTGGTGGGGCTCAGGTGGGGATCTGTTGTTGATCTGGTGGAGATCTGGTATGGATCTAGTGGGGATCTGGTGGGGATCTGCTGGGGATCAGGTAGTGATCTGGTGGGGATATGGTGGAGATCTGGTGGGAATATGGTGAAGATCTGGTGGACTTAACAGTGACTTAACAGTGTCTTAACAGCGAGTTAACAGCGAATTAACAGCGACTTATCAGTAGCTTAACAGTCACTTAACAGTGACATTACAGTTACTTAACAGTGACTTAACAGTGAGATTACAGTTACTTAACAGTGACTTAACAGTGAATTAACAGTGACATTACAGTTACTTAACAGTGACTTAACAGCGACTAAACAGCGACTTAACAGCGACTTAATAGTAACTAACAGTGACTAAAAAATGACTTTACAGTGATTTGAGAGTGACCTAATATTTGATAATTTAACATTTATTTATACAGAATCCAAATGTGTCTTTTTCCATTACTTAAATCGGATTCATCGTAAAGAGCTTCGCTCGTACCGTGCGTCTCATGACACACACTTTTTTTTTTCTTTCTTACTGCATGCAATTGCAGTAAGATCCTCACTTTGGTCGTCTACCACATCATCGACAGCATCATAGTCCATCTCTTAAGATTTTTTAAGTATTCATTTTTCTTCATGCTTCTATTTAGCATGATTTGTACACCTACAATTAATGCTTTAAAAATACGTATTAAACTTTGACACACACAAATGACAGAACGACTCACAATCTGTCAAAAACAGCTGATTTACACCAAAAATTACAAGGGTAAACCTTCTAGGGGCGCAATAACTTTTTTACGCGGGCTGACCATTTGGCAGTCATTACCTATGTAAATCCTTTTGCTGGGAAAAAAGTACCTTTAGAAAAATTAATGCATTTTTAGTATCGTTTCATTCATTATGAAAAGGTAATGCTCTCTTGGAAGTTAGTTGAACGCCCTATCATTCATTCATACACCACTTCTTAACCCTCCAGTGCCCAAGACCGCCTCTAGACGGGTAAGGTTAAAAACACCGTTATTTTATTCTTTTCATTCTTTTTGACTCGGTTTTGCGTTTTTTCTAATTCGGGAAAGTCCAAAAATTAAGTTCGTTGCGTTTGGAATACATACTAGAGCTTGCGCAAGCTGCTGTAGTTCTTTGAAGCAGAAAATTTGTGCAACTCGGACGAAATAATTATTTTGTAAAAATTGCAAAATATACATATGTTTTTAAAATATTATAAAAAGTTTGCTGCTGGAAAAAAAATGTACAGTGTTGCTGATAGTCTCAAGGACTCAAATACGAAACCCACACTAAAAATAAGTGTTCGTTAGCTTTTTTATTGCTTTTATAAGGTATCTCGTCTAGAGGTGGTCTTGGGACAATTCGGGGGAAAAAAATTATAAAGTAAGTTTGAAAGTGGAACATCCTATTAAATACATATTTAAGTACAAATAATTGCTTTAGTAGACATGGAACGACGACAAGTGAAGCTATCAGCTCTTTCCGACATGGAGATTGAAAAATTTTTAAATTCAATTGATTTTGACCTTCATACGGACGGAGAAGAAGAATTGGAGGACGATTTCAATGATGATGTTTGCGAGGCAGCGCTTCCTGTCAATGAGGAAGATGAAGAAGCGATTGGAAAAGTGCTACATATGTCGGATTCTATGTTGGCTAGAGAGATTTGTGTAACTTCAAGCGGAAGTCCTATTCCTGTTGCAAAATTGTTGTCACCCTCAAGTTCGATTGCATCCAATTTACCTCAAGCACAGAAACGCAAACGCTAAGCGCCTGCTGAGCATAATATTGCTCATGTTAAAGAAAGCACAATAGCTGAATGTGTAGGATCTGTTTGGGCTATCGACCCAAAATCACGAACCAAGTCATGGATAAATCTGCAATACCCTTTACTGAGCCTGACCTCGGAGTACTTAAAAATCTGGATACGCCATTTAAGTGTTTTCAATTCTTTTTGAATGATACTATCATTGAGCATATCACCCAGCAAACAAATTTGTATGGATGGTCAATACTTCGTTTTCTACAACCAATTTAGAAACTCGACAATTTATTGGCATTTTATTTTTGATGTCAGTTTTTCGCTACCCAAATGTTCGTTCATATTGGGGAGAGTACGCATTTGGAACAATTCAGAACACAATGTCAAGAAATCGCTTTGAAAAAATACTAGGTAATTTGCATTTTAATGATAATAGTAAGTTGCCCTCCAAGGATTCTGCCGACCACCATCCTTTATACAAAATACGGCCGCTCGTGAATCACTTCAATGAGAAGTATACAAATCGACTATTTACACATATGCTTGACTTAGTCATGGTAAACGCTTACATTTTGTTCCACCGAATAAACCAGCCCGACGCTAATAACACAAAATACCAATTGCCAAACTTCCGTTCAGAGGTCGCACATGTGCTTTGCATGCTACAAACTCCTTATTTGCCAAAAGATCCCGGGCACTCGCGACAAGTTGATGGAAAGGAAAATTAATGCACAGGGAAGAAATCTTTCCTTCCGATTAATGATGTACGTCATGATACCGTCGAGCATTTTCCACTGTTTTTATCACGCGCTGACAAAAAAAACCTGTAAGCTTCCTGGTTGTACTTCCGAAACACAAATTTTCTGCCGTAAATGTAATATAAACCTGTGCTTTTCCCAGAAAAAAAGACTGTTTCTATCATTTTCATCACAAATAAGTAATCAAACTTTTTGTACACAAATATTTGAAGCTTTGTGAATTTAAGTAACTTTAGTTGTAATTGTTATTATACCCTTGCAAAGGGTATTATAATTTTGCCCAGAAGTTTGCAACGCATAGAAATATTCATTCCGACCCTATAAACTATATATATTCTTGATCAGGGCGACGAGCTGAGTCGATTGAGCTTTGTCCGTCCGTCAGTCTGTCTGTCTGTCTGTCCGTCAGTCCGTCTGTCTGTTTCTACGCAAACTAGTCTCTCAGTTTTAAAGCTATCGAGCTGAAACTTTGCACAGAGTCTTCTTTTTACTGCACACTGCTAATATGTCGGAACCGACCGGATCGGATAACTATATCTTATAGCTGCCATAGGAACTATAGGTCGAGAAGTGGGTTTTTGTGAGAAAACTTTTTTGTTTTTAATGTAAACGCCTTCCGCTTCGCCAATTATTAGTTTTATACGCTTTTACACAGATGTGGAAGTTTTGGTCAAAATCGGATGACTATATCTTACAGCTGCCATAGAAACTTTCGGTCAAAAAGTGGGTTTTATCAGAAAAATGGTTTGTTTTAATGCTGACGTTCGTAAACTCTGTCGTATTAAAACATTTGCAAGGGTATTAAAACTTCGGCAAAGACGAAGTTAGCTTGGCCTTCTCGTTTTATTTGTTTTTGGAGCCTTTCTTTATATCATTTATAATAAAACGTGTAAACTAGGGTTGTCGAAAATATATCAAAATATCAATATATCGATAATATTTTTTAAAACTGATATATTTATATCGTGTTTTTTTTGTTGACCAAATATCGAATATCGATTTTTTTTTGGGATATTTTCTGATATTTGTGCGTTGGTAACTTTTTGATCTGGGTAGCGAGCGCAAGCGCATTTAAGAGACAGAAAATGGATTCAAATTTGATAAAAGCAATTTGTGCGGAAAAGTATTTAACGTTTGCACGACCAAATGTCCCGTATTTGGACTTTATGCAAGCCCGAGTCGCAAAATAGCGTTCTGAAGTTATACTTAAGGTTGCCACAAACGTCATGGTAAAGTTATCCCTTAATATTCTGGAATTCGCATAAGGCGGGGATGACGGGACTATCCAGACTAGCCGTAAGGTATCTTATTACCCCAGTGCCTTCGGAGCTACTTGCTTCTGCTATAAAATGCGCCATATGCGTCAAAACGACGCGTCTTTTTAAAGACTTTTAAGGCCCTCTTTTGGTCTAGAAATTTTTTTTCCAAATTTTTTTTTTGTTTTTATTTTTTAGCTTAGATATTTAAAAATATTATCCCAAATGGATTTTAAAAAATGCGAAATACCTTAGATTATATAGCTTTTTTTTGTCGACCAATGACTTTATTTTAAACTTTAAACTCATTTATCTAAACATATTCTCAAGTTCTACCGAACCGATTTTGATAATGTAGGGCTTTATGGACGCAAAATAACGTGGCTATCGTCCCTACCTCAATCTTTAAGAAAAAAAAGTTTTTGCTATTTTTTTTTGTACACTGGACTGCAAAAAAAAAAGTGAAAAATCGATTTTTCGTTTTAGAAAGGCCGCACTTGTTTTTAAATTCAATTTTATTTTCACAACTCTGCTACGGACGCTAATGGCATTCATACTAACAAACTTCCCATCTTCCGTTTTGCTTTCTGATAATTGTAACTCCCGGAAACGTGGGTACCATCGACACATCTTTTTTTGGAAGAGCCTACTTTGGATCCCGAGAACTTTTTAAACAGCCCACGCATTCACAAATGTTTAATTTTGTGTTTTTTATAATGAGTTTTACAATCAAATACAAAAAACAGAATTACAAAATCTCTTTCCGATTTCTTTCCACGAATTTTAAAAAAACATGTAAAATTTAGACCAAATATTGGAACTAAAAGTATTTTATATGTATAATACATAGAAAACTCGAATTTCATGGAAAATATTGTTATGTTTGCTTGAAGAGTATTTCCTCTTTTTGGTAAAAACAGAAAAAAATTAAAATATCAATTATATCGATATATCGATGTTTAAAAAGCAATATATTTAATATCATTTGATATTTTTTAAAATCAGAGAATATCGTCGATACGATATTTTAAAAATATTCGGCAACCCTAGTGTAAACAAAAGAATTGATTACCTAATTTTTTGTTGGCCTACCTTCCCAAAGCCGCCCCTAGGCGGTCCAAGGATATAGTCCTATAAAACTCGATCCGTGCATAAGGAAAAGTTTTTCTAAGACAAACATTCACTTTTGATACATACTGTGCAACTTATTCCTTAAAATCAAAGAGCCGCTCGTACAGCTCAGTGATTCAGCAGAAACGTTCGCACAATTGCCGAATCCCTAACTAAGAACACAATCGCGTACTGTTAGGAACTGATTTTTATTAAGAAGCGTTACTGGTTTTATAGATAAACTTATATACCTAATACATGAGACAACTGTAATTATAGTTATTCTTGTCCTTATTCAATACATGTGATACATTTGTTTCTTATATACTTAGTAGTTCGAATGTATTACATCTCTTTCTCGATCATCTTACTTGCCTATTTAAAAATAGTGTGGTGTTGCTCTTGCTTACTTAATTTAGACAACATGTGGTTATTTATCCTTTTTTGTCACGCATTTCCCCTCTTGAACAGATGTGCTTGTAGGCGTGGGAAAAGGACCCCTACCTAGTTTGACCTTTTCAAGTGTATCATATTCAAGTGGGTTCATGTAGTCAGATTTGTAACGTCTTCTTGTGTTAAATACGAGGGTCACATGTTTATTAAACATTTTGCGGGGGGCCTTAATGACTTATACCTTATTAATAATTTTGTCATGCAATTAATGTTTAGAATTTTCTTTTCTTCTTTCTTTTCAAATATATGTATATATTTTACGCTACATTTTGTGGAGTTCCAAATTCGATTTTTATTTTATTGTTCTTTGATTTACATTTTTGTACTCCGTAAATAATACCTAGAACTGACAATCCAATTAATATTAAACAAAACGAAATGTGACCACTTGCGTTGTGAACATTTATTCCTCTGAGCTTAACGTTTTCTAATTTTTGCTCATCTACAAATTCTCTTAGTTTCATTATGTCATAAGTGTTGTTTATTAATTTTGTTACCATAGGCTTTATTTTTTCTGATTTAATTTTACTTGCTAAGACCGTAACTGGTGCTGCTTCATTGTGGACGACGTCTTCAGTGGTGATATCATGAGCTGCTGTTAAAAGTTGTTTTCCATTGCGAGCGGTACAGCCTCGGCGAAGTTTAAGTATTCCTTGGGCGGCAATTTTCATCACTTGACTGTTATGGTTTCCACATGTCCATTCTAATATGGTATCGCTGAACGCTTTGTCTCTTCTTTCTCTGTTTCCAGTGGCCATACATTTGTTATTGGTCTTTTTATAACTCCATTTTGCGTTTTAATAGAAACAACTCGAACTTTCCCGTCGTTCCCTGGATGTGTTTCTTCAATCCTTCCAAGTTGCCATTTTGTTGGACTTATACTCTCACTATCTGTTAAAGCAATTTTTTCATTTTCCAAGTTAATAGATTCATTTTGCCACTTTAAACATTCTTGAAGTGAAAACAGCCATTTTTCCTTCCATTTTTGCCAAAATTGATTCATTTTTAAAAACCGTTTCCATGGATCGAATAATGATACATCTACGTCTTCTGAACCGTCAAGTATAAGCTTTCTTATCATATAATGACCGATCTCTGAAATATCGACAATCTTTTTGCTACAGTCGATTGAACCTAATGGTCTTGAATTTCGAATTGCATCGATTACTTCTTCGTGTGTCAGCTTTTTGTCACCTTTTCCTCTTATTAAATGGTGTTTTACTAAATTAGTACATGCTTTCAAATTTCCTCCAAAGTGAGGACTTGCCGGCGGAATATTAAAAATTCGGGTCATTTCTCCAAAATTATTGTCATATTCTTCTTGCTTTGATAATAATTCATTTATTACTTCTTTTTTCGTTGTTCTTTTTTCCTTTGTAACGGGCATTTTTATTGTCAATTTTCTATCAATATTGTTCGTTGTCGTCTTGTTACCCCATGCCGTGCATTTGTCATTATCCGTTGTAATTGTTACTTCGGGCACTTCCTCTGTTTTACAAATCTGTTTTAAGTTTACCGCCGTTTGTATTGGTTGCTTTCCGATTGCTTGCACTGCTCCTGATAAAATCCATCCGAGTTTTGTACATTGCCCGATCACAGTGTCTTCTTGTTTCAGGCCTTGCATTAGAATTTCTGCTACCAAATCTCCTCCAATAAGGATATCTATGCTGCTTCGCACATTGAACATAGGATCCGCTAGCCTCTCATTTTTCCATGTTCCTTTTTCATATGCAAATGAACTAGGTGGTTGTGGGCTGAGTAGTTTTGGTAAAACGACAGCTTCTGTTTTAAACCTTTCTTTGCTCCGGAACCGTGGTCGAATTTTCAACTGAAGAGCCGCTTTAGAAACTCCCACTAAATTTTCACCAAGTCCATATATTTTAGTTTTCTTCTTATGCTTTGGTAATTTTAGAATTAGAGCTGCTTCCTCTGATATAACTGTGATTTGCGATCCTTGATCTATTACTGCACGGAACATCACCCATTCTCCAGTTGCAGCTTGAACTTGAACTTGTGCAGTTGCCAGTAATGTCTTCTTGTTTTCCGGTGATTGTAATGTCATTGCTAATTTAACCTCTTCATCCGTATGTAATAATTCATGGTGAGGGTTTTTACATATTTCACATGTCTTCTCTTCTTCTGGGCAGTTTCTATATGGTGAATATTTGTGACCAAGACATCTAAAACATATTCGTTCCAATTGTACAAAGTTCCATTTCTCGCTTGTAGACATATTTGTAAACTTTCTGCAATCTTCTATCCTGTGGCCCGTCATTTTACAATACAAGCAACTGTAATCCACTGTACTGCTCATTATTTTTGGATTTTCGCGGTTATATTGCTTCGGATGTCGAATCGCTTTTATCGCTTGCAGGTGTTTTTCCAGAAACTCTAGTACATCATTTAATGTTTGAACTTCTTTTGGTGTAGCACATGTGTGTTCGTATTGCTGTTGTCCTGAACGATCAAATTTTCTCAATAATATTCCTGCGATAAACACATCGGAGCCGTCAAGTGGAATTTCCATTCCTTTAATGGCATGAGTGCATTTTTGTGTGGTGTCCAGCATCTGCTGAACACTTCGTTCCGATTCGCTGTTCATCAGTGGCAAATCGAGTATTTGCAGAAAATGCTTCATGAATAGTTGTCTTCGATTCTCATATCTGTTTCTTAAAATCGATAGTGCCACTTCATAATTATCCTCAGTAATAAGCAAATGTTTTATCAAATACATTGCTTCACCCTTAACTAATTCTTTAAGGCGCATTAGCTTCTCTTTATTTGATAGGCTAACGTTATTTGCTACCATTTCCTTAAAAATGTCATAAAAACTAGCCCAAGTCGAAATATCTCCAAAAAACGGAGGTATTTCAATCTCTCTTAGCTTTATACATTGTTCAGATGGCTTATGTTGAGTCATCCATATTTCTTTGTCTCGTTTTTTCTGCTTCAACTCCTCGTATCTTTCCAATAGCGATGAAGTGATTTGCCCATTTTCTTTTAATTCTTTGAAAATGTCCGTTAATTGCTGAAAATCTTCTTTTAAGTATTCGCTGTCGATTCGATGTAGTTTAACATCTAAACCAGCTCTTTTTATTGTTCTTAACAGCGTCTCACATGCTTGGTTGAATTCCTGCTTCCGAATTTCTTGGTCTCCGATCATTTGCTGCATGGATGTGTTCATGGTTTTTTCTACTGTTTTTTTATTTAGCTCAGATATTATTTTGTTCTTTAAGGCTTGAGTTTTTGCGAAGCCATCCTTAGAAAAATAATCGCCAGAAAAAACTTCTTTATTTCTTATCATCTCTTCGTGCTGTTGCTTGAAGAGCTCCCACTGGTTCTGAACCTCTGTCATTAGGTCCATATTAGAACCATCAATGAGATTTAATTCCTCTTCCCATTTTTTCATCTGCATATAAATTGCAGACTGACTTGCAGCTAAAGCGTTTAGCTGCTCTCTTGTTAGCACCATTTTGTATTTAAATATTATTCAATTCAAAAAAAATTTTTTTTTATCTTATTTTTTATTGTTTTTTTTTTTATCAATCTTTTTCAATTCGCTTAAATCTTTTTTAAGTTTCTGCTTATGTTCCCCAGTTGACAAATTTATTAATCGATAAAGTTCTTTATATTTTCTTCTTTTTTGTTTTTTTTTTTCTGCCTTATATTCCTCTATCGTTAGAGGCTGAGGTCCTGCGCCTTTTTGTGCTGCAGTCTCCCAAAACTCCTCCGCCTTTTCCAATATTCTCTTGTAGATCGCCGCGGTGGTCGCCTGAGCCTCCGCTGCCGCTTGTGGGTTCGCCGCGGTGGTCGCCTTAGCCTCCGCTGCCGCTTGTAGATTCGCCGCGGTGGTCGCCTTAGCCTCCGCTGCCGCTTGTAGATTCGCCGCGGTGGTCGCCTTAGCCTCCGCTGCCGCTTGTAGATTCGCCGCGGTGGTCGCCTGAGCCTCCGCTGCCGCTTGTAGGTTCGCCGCGGTGGTCGCCTTAGCCTCCGCTGCCGCTTGTAGATTCGCCGCGGTGGTCGCCTGAGCCTCCGCTGCCGCTTGTTGATTCGCTTGTAGATTCGCCGCGGTGGTCGCCTGAGCCTCCGCTGCCGCTTGTGGGTTCGCCGCGGTGGTCGCCTTAGCCTCCGCTGCCGCTTGTAGATTCGCCGCGGTGGTCGCCTGAGCCTCCGCTGCCGCTTGTAGATTCGCCGCGGTGGTCGCCTGAGCCTCCGCTGCCGCTTGTAGATTCGCCGCGGTGGTCGCCTGAGCCTCCGCTGCCGCTTGTGGGTTCGCCGCGGTGGTCGCCTTAGCCTCCGCTGCCGCTTGTAGGTTCGCCGCGGTGGTCGCCTGAGCCTCCGCTGCCGCTTGTAGTTTCGCCGCGGTGGTCGCCTTAGCCTCCGCTGCCGCTTGTAGGTTCGCTGGTTCTCTCAAACCCCGCCAAATCCCGCGCCGCCGTCTTAGGGCTGAATTTTTTTTATTTAGTTTCCCTAATCTATGCCGTAGTGCACTGTGAGGTGCGCCTTGCGGACTTAATACCGTGGATACCGTTTTAAGAGTATGCCAACTGGTTTGGCGGTCTATGAGAGTAAGTGAATACTCGAAGGACCATAATGTGCAACTTATTCCTTAAAATCAAAGAGCCGCTCGTACAGCTCAGTGATTCAGCAGAAACGTTCGCACAATTGCCGAATCCCTAACTAAGAACACAATCGCGTACTGTTAGGAACTGATTTTTATTAAGGAGCGTTACTGGTTTTATAGATAAACTTATATACCTAATACATGAGACAACTGTAATTATAATTATTCTTGTCCTTATTCAATACATGTGATACATTTGTTTCTTATATACTTAGTAGTTCGAATGTATTACATCTCTTTCTCGATCATCTTACTTGCCTATTTAAAAATAGTGTGGTGTTGCTCTTGCTTACTAAATTTAGACAACATGTGGTTATTTATCCTTTTTTGTCACGCATTTCCCCTCTTGAACAGATGTGCTTGTAGGCGTGGGAAAAGGACCCCTACCTAGTTTGACCTTTTCAAGTGTATCATATTCAAGTGGGTTCATGTAGTCAGATTTGTAACGTCTTCTTGTGTTAAATACGAGGGTCACATGTTTATTATACACATACTGAACCAAAAATAATTTTTTTCTTGGAAAAGAAAATTTGGGCACTAGAGGGTTAATCCTGTGCTTGACTTCGGCGCTTAAAGCTTCTATCTACAACTTTGCATTTAATTTATCAATTTTTTTAAAAGCTAGATTTTAAGTGCAATTTTCACCACGAAAAAAATTATGAAAAATGTATTTTATTGCTGGTCACTAAATATTTATTCATTGAAAATACAACGCCAAATACTTCATTAAAATCTGTTTAAAAGTAAAGAAGTTATTGGCATTTAGGTAAAAAATTTAAGGCTTCAACTTTAAGCAAATTGACTGTTTTATGTTCGTCGTAGGAGGCTTAGTTAACATTAAAACTATTCTATTTAATGACCTGCCAAATTTTTATTTTTTGGTACGTGGTTAATTTTTTTGTGATTCAAAGTCAAATTTTACTTGATTTAAAGCAATTTTATCAAACTAAACCATTTGCTACAAGCCATTCTGTTTGTTATTGTCGCCATCTCATCATCAATGTAATTACAAATATGCACTAATTATGGTAATTTTGTAGCATTTTTGTCAGGACCGCAGGTAAAGTTACAGCCTTTTAAAACCGAAAACCATGGGTGGAGAATAGACTGGCCCTTAAAAATAGATTTCAAAATACCGGGCGATAAAAAGTTTCGTTTCGTTTTCAATAGATATGAAAAAAAGTTTGGCAGCGATCGGACTTCATTTAGTGGACGCGCGCTCGCCCTCAAATTAAAAAATTTGAAATATATGGGAAATGAGGTGGATGAGATTCGTATTTACTCTCTAAAAATTCCAAAAAAATGTTCGTGTTAATTCTTTTTATATCCTTTCAGGGGAATATCATAGCAATATTAGAAAAATTCTGATATGATTTTGACCAAGTTTACGTTCGAAATATCGAACAAAAATATTTAAAATGTTGCTATAATACTCCGCTAAAAATATTTAAAGAGAATTATTACTTAAACAAAAATTTAAAATTTTTAGAGATTAAATTCGAAACTCATCTCAAAAAAAAAAAAAAAAATTTTAAATTGCCCGATTTTATATGATTCTGGTGTACGCTCGAAATATCCAACAAAAATGTGTAAAATGTTGCTTTCCCTTAAAGGATGTAAAGAGAAAAACCACTTGAAATTTTTTTTTTTAATTTTAGATACTTAATCTGATTTTCATCCCATATATTGGCAGTATATTTAAAATTTTTGGTTTTTGGGGCGAGAGCTCGTCCACTAAATGTAGTCCGATCGCAGCCAAACTTTATATTATATCTATTGGGACCAAAACGATAGTTTTGCCGGCCGGGTAAAAGCAAAAATTAAAATCTCATACATATAAAAAATTCTTTGAAAAAAATAGCAAAAAAATTTTTTTTTTAAAAATTCACCCTTTTGATGTGATTCTGGCCAAGTTTACGCTCAAAATAAGACACATTTATATTTAAAATGTTGCTATGATATTCCCCTAAAAGGATATAAAAAGAATTAACACATAAAATTTTTTTTGGAATTTTTAGAGATTAAATTCGAATCTCATCCACCTCAGTCCCATATATTTCAAATTTTCGATTTTGAGGGCGAGCGCGAGTCCACTAAATGAAGTCCGATCGCTGCCAAACTTTTTTTCATATCTATTGAAAACGAAACTTTTTTCGCCCGGTATTTTGAAATCAAAAACGAGAAGGCCAAGCTAACTTCGTCTTTGCCGAAGTTTTAATACCCTTGCAAATGTTTTAATACGTCAGCATTAAAACAAACCATTTTTCTGATAAAAGCCACTTTTCGACCGATAATTTCTATGGCAGCTATAAGATATAGTCATCCGATTTTGACAAAAAACTTCCAAATCTCTGTAAAAGCGTATAAAACTAATAATTGGCGAAGCGGAAGGCGTTCACATTAAAAACAAAAAAGTTTTCTCACAAAGACCCACTTTTCGACCGATAGTTCCTATGGCAGCTATAAGATATAGTCATCCGATTTTGACAAAAAACTTCCAAATCTCTGTAAAAGCGTATAAAACTAATAATTGCCGAAGCGGAAGGCGTTCACATTAAAAACAAAAAAGTTTTCTCACAAAGACCCACTTTTCGACCGATAGTTCCTATGGCAGCTATAAGATATAGTCATCCGATTTTGACAAAAACTTCCAAATCTGTGTAAAAGCGTATAAAACTAATAATTGCCGAAGCGGAAGGCGTTCACATTAAAAACAAAAAAGTTTTCTTACAAAAACCCACTTTTCGACCGATAGTTCCTATGGTAGCTATAAGATATAGTCATCCGATCCGGTCGGTTCCGACATATTAGCAGTGTGCAGTAAAAAGAAGACTCTGTGCAAAGTTTCAGCTCGATAGCTTTAAAATTGAAAGACTAGTTTGCGTAGAAACAGACAGACAGACGGACAGACAGACGGACGGACAAAGCTCAATCGACTCAGCTCGTCGCCCTGATCAAGAATATATATAGTTTATAGGGTCGGAAATGAATATTTCTATGCGTTGCAAACTTCTGGGCAAAATTATAATACCCTTTGCAAGGGTATAAAAAAAGTTAGTATAAGGGCCAGTCTAGTGGAGAACTAGTGTCCCACCCCAAATGTTTATAGGAGTTTTACAAAGGCACCTTGATATAGCACTGGCTTAACAAAATATTTATTGTAATTTAAAATAACAACATTCATTGCGTGCTACGTTTATATTTGCTGATAGTATTTAAACTTTAGTAACGGTATACTTTGAACTCCTTCTTCTTCTTTCTCTTTTGGTACGTTTAACTGAGACTTGTTGTAGTATGTCCTACTCAGTGCAAGCGCTGCTGTTAATGTCCCTGCTTCTGAACGATATTGCACGTCTGGGATGATAAGCGACTTGAATAAGGCAGTTTTTGTTTTCGCGAGACGGCTTTGCTCTTTAACTCCCTGCTGAGCTTGTAGAAACATGAGTTTGCATGAGCAATTCTTCTGCGTAGTAAGGTAAGAACATCTTTTGAGGACATTCACTAACAGTATATCAGAACCTTTCCTGTTGATGATATCAACATTCTAGGTCCATATCCTCAAATCGTGGTCCCTTAATTGAATGCGGGGGAGTGTTACCTCAGTTCTCATTGATGGAGTTCTTTGGATGATGGTGGGAACCAAGCCCGACGTACCAATACAATTTACAAGTTATGAAAAGCAAATAGTAATTCTGTTTAATAAAGATTTTCTCAAGAATGTGTTTCATATTGATATACCGGATATGTACTGTAACTTCTGTTCTTACTAGTGATTTCATCGCAATTTTTTCGCTTCCCTATTGTGTTCTGCCTCTGTACTTTCACGATAAACATTCCAACAATAATCCGATAACATTGAAACATTCCACTTGCCCTGATAGTCTTTTCATGATTGCAATATCCTGGTGAAAGCACTCCCCACGCTCATCAGGAAAAGCCCCGCAATTGTCCGGAATCTTTTTTTGGCTTTATATTGTCTAGAAAAACTTATGATAACACATGTTTATTATATCTTAATTATGGTTTAGCCTTGGGTGACTACTCCAAGACTAACTAGAATACTGAAAATGAATATTGTCCAGGGCACTATGTGCTTAATGAAGACGAAGGCAATAATGGTGATTTACTTAGGATATATCTGGGAATAAAATAAAATAAATTTATTTTTCTAAAGAAAAGAAAATTTACATTTCAAATGTAAGCTTACGTTACAGGAAAACCCACAATCCGGGTAAAAACCTGCATGACAATTAAGATTTTTGTGGTTCATAACTAAAACTAAGAAAACAACCTACGAAACCTAATAACTGAAAAGAGAAAGAGAGAAAAGAGCTAAAATTAAAGAAGAAAAATGAAAAGAAAAGAAAATATGGGAGGTATTTACAGGGGGTGGCCGTCTGTGGAAAAATCTTTAGAAAAATAACTTTTACACATACGGTCACCTTCACCAGCTGTGAAGTAACTAGCCATGAAAAAGCAAATTCTCAAACTTTGCCGTTCGGATCCGGCGCAAAACTGTAGGTCCCTTTCTCTTGTGCGAAAATTTAAAGCACACACGCCAAGAGATTGAGGGAAGCTTGGCTTGGCCCCGTTGGAGGAGCTGTATAACCAATTTTAGATTTGGAACCTTGCCGCAGTATTTTCAAATTCAAGTACATTTAACCGTATCTAGATATCAGGAGTTTGCAACGCATAGAAATATTCATTTCCGACGCTGTTAACTATATATATTCTTGATCAGGCCGACGAGCTGAGTCGATTTAGCTTAGTCCGTCCGTCTGTCTGTCTGTCTGTCCGTCTGTCTGTCTGTTTCTACGCAAAGTAGTCTTTCAGTTTTCAAGCTATCGAGCTGGAACTTTGCACAGAGTCTTCTGCCATAGGAACTATCGGTGGAAAAGTGGGTCTTTGTGAGAAAAACTATTTTGCTTTTAATGTTATTGCCCCCCACTTTAGCGATTATTCAATTTAAACACTTTTACACAGATTCGGAAGTATTGGTCGAAATCGGATGACTATATATCTATCTGAACTATCGGTCGAAAAGTGGGTTTTACTTAAAAAATAGTTTGTTTTAATGCTGACGATCGTAAACTCTGATGTATTAAAACATTTGCAAGGGTATAAAACTTTGACAAATACGAAGTTAGCTAGGCCCTCTCGTTATATTAGTTTTAAAACTTTCTTTAACAAACTTTGCAAGAAGTCTTTTGGTTAAAAAACGCAGCACATTTGTCGGAATCGGCCGGATCGGATGACTATATCGTATAGCTGCCATAGAAACGATCGGTCGAAAAAGTAGTCTTATTGAGAAAAACTTTTTTTTTGTCTTCGACGCAATCGTCCCCAAACCTCGTATTTATAAGTTTTCTATGCCTTCATCATTTTGTGAAAATTGTGGTGCCATTAGCAAACTGGCAGGCATATATCATGCTCCAAGGGTATATAAACTTCGGTCGAGCCGAAGTTAGCTTGCCTCTATATATATTTTTTTTTAAACGATAAATTTTACGCAAAGTTTCCGATAAAAGAATTTATAACGCCGAAGTCAAGCACCGGACTGAGAAGTGGAGTATGAATGAATGATAGGGCGTTCAATTACCTTTCAAGAGAGCATTACCTTTTGTAATGAATACAACGGTACTGAAGATATACACATTTTTCTAAAGGAACTAGCTTTTCCGCGATTTCTCGTAATCGGGCCAACTATAAATTATTTGGACTGTATTTTTGGACTCAGCGAGTGACTTACTTATGAAATGACTGACAAATGGCCGGGATAGGAAATGCTGTAAGCTAGGGTAATTATTAAGGCCCGAATTGTTTATTAAAACTCAAAATGTAATTATTTTTACTGAGAAATATGTACAAAAAATTATTATGTCAAAAATCTATGCAGATATGCATGAAACTTGCAAAGAAAAACAAATTGGTATAGTTATTTTATTTGTACGACTATTTTATGTAAGTATATGATATTTTAAATTTAAAATATAAAATAATCATTATTTACGGTCCATGATTAAGGGGGTATTCCTCATGTGCAAAAATTTTTTTTCGAATTTTTTTTTTGCATTTTTTTATAGCTTGGATATTTGAGAATATCGCCCCGAAAGGATTTTTTGAAATTCGAAATACTTCAGAAGATATAGCCTTTTTAGTGGAGCAATGTCTTCACACATACAAGTAATTTTTATATTACTTCAAACTTTAAGCGGATTTATCTCGAAACCACGTTTTTCGAGCTGGCGGCCATGATATCTCCAGTTACACTGAACCGATTTTGATGATCAAAACTGAAATCGACGCAGAATTGTCACCATTCTGGTCTGAACCTCAATCATAATTTTAAAAAAAAATTTACTATTTTTTTTTACACTAAACTACAAAAAAAAGGGCCAAAAATAGATTTTTCATATTTTAAAACTTTTTTTTTTACTTTTATCTGTTTGTAACAAAATGAAAAAAAAAAAAACAGATTTGGAAAATCTCTTTGCGTTTTTAAATAAGATTTTTTTTAAAAAGGTCCAAAAAACAGCCTTGACATGAGGAATACCCCCTTAAAACTTTTTTTTCCACATAAAATTATAACATTATAACAAAAATTATAACATTTCCTTAAGCTTTAAAGCATCAGGATCAACTCAAAATCGAGGACGGCCTTGAATAAATTATAAAATCATTAATTTTTATGATGTACACTCCGTAGGAGGGGCAGATATAGGTCGTAATCGGTGCCTATTTAATAAATATAAAATTATTACATTATTATAAAGCTGAATAAAAAAATTTCAAGTCGATATCTCCACCGACAGTATTTTTGACCGACCACTGTGGATGGCCCAAAATGCAGCTGTTTTGCCGTCTGTGTGCGCATGGACTTTGTTGTTGTTCATAATTTTAAGCGGGTTAACTGCGACGCAGTTTATTATGAGACTGACCGACGCCAAATGCCGAAAAAAGAACTCGGAGCGATGGGAGCAAGGGCTTGCCCCCCGCTGCTTTATAGGGTCGGAAATGATTATTTCTTATACTGTTACATACTTTTGCACAATGTTAATATACTCTGTGTACCTTTGGTACTGGGTATAAAAATAAAAGCAAAGAATTAATCTCTCACCCACACCCCACACTTCTTAATGAACAGCAAGAGCCACAAGTTAACACACACTGGCAAACGGAGAGACAACGCGAGAGAGGGTAGAGCGGCGTTTGCGCAACAGCAACAGAGCCTTGGCCCAAAGTAAGGCACAAAGACCAACGTGAGCAGGAGCATTGGTAGTGACATTGCTATATGACTTGCATCATGCAGAACTCCAGACACGACCAAGACAAAGAACAGGCACAAACAAAGAACCCTACAATGATAATGAGTATGGGGCTTTTGGCAACTGCTCCATAGAAAGTGCGAGGAGAAGGTGCGCTGTGTAGTCTCTGTATTAGAATGCGATCTTTCAACACTCGTCGACGCAGCCGCTCTCTCTCTTCCTCTCTCGCACACACACAAACACTCTTCCGCACACCATACTCTCGCTCATGACAGCCGCACTCAAGCCAAAGCCAGGCCAGGCTAGGCCAACGCAAGTCGACTGTCCAACAACAGTCAGTATCGATTGAACAGTCGCGCGTAGCTCATCGAACCGAAAAAGCGGAGAGCGCCCCCACCGGCCCTGGCCCATCCCTCTTCTTTTGAAATAAATAGCACTGTCGGAAGCGACGACTCTAGCAAACGGCAAGAACACGCTGAGAACAACGGTGGCCAGAGAAGGTCCAGCGAAAGAGAGAACCGAGGCCGGAGAACAGGTCAAAACTAAAATTGGCAGGCAGGCAGGCGACTAACAGCTGGAAAATAAAGCAAAAATTAACAACGGACAGGCCCAAAGAAAATTATACATTTCTGTCGTCGCTTCATTCCTCTGTTCCGCACCACATTTCATATCACTTTTCGCGCTGTTCGGTTATATTTTCGTCTCCAAAACGTGCCTTGTAATTTTAAATTTCGATTTCGGAAAGCGCTGAAAAGTTTGCCCCGATCCAGATAGAACGCAGCATAATAAATTACAAACTGTTTGCCACTGCAGAGCGATAAGAAGGAACAACTGAACACAACACAAACTAAACATCCCAGCAATTGGATAAGCAAACAAAACATAACAAAAAAGCAATAATAAATATTACAGGGAAAATCAGATAGCCAGATCCAAAGAAACTGCTCAATAGTTGACATTATTCAACAAACTAAATAAAAACAAATGAACAACTAGAAAAAATCCGAAACCTTGGAAATAACAAAAGGAAAACGAGGGCCCGCACGTGCTGAACTTTAAGAGAAAAAAACCATTGTCAACTTGATTTTTGTTTTGTTTTTTTTAAGTGTGACTAAAATAAGAAATAAAATTAAAACAAAACGGAAAACTAAGCGAAGCTACACAGGCGTAAATCAAAAATAGTTCTACAACCAATATAAGTACATATGCATGTGTGCGTATGCATGTGAACGTGCAACATCTAAATAACTAAACCATAGCAGAAGCAGACCAGCGGAGAAGAAAGATACATTCCACTCGCGCCCAACGCACCCAACAATACAACACCCACCACTATCGGCACACACAGAATGACAACCAAGCAGCCCAGAAAAGTTGCCCCCGATGGCGGTTGGGGTTGGGTGGCATGCTTTGGCGTTAGTTTGGTCAACGTAAGTCTCACGATTAATTACTAAAAAAAGGACAAATCGTAATATTATCAAATCACAACCATTTCCACGGTATCCAATGGGAAAAAGCAATGATTTTGTACTTAGGATAGGTTAGTGACGACCTAGTTAGTATATGGCCCGACTTTTAGTGATTGCTCGTAATGTTGTTGCGGCGATAAGGTTCCATGTGAATTATGATGGCGAGTTTAATTAGAAGATTTATTTGTAATGTGATTTCATTACGTGCACAGGGATCTCTACGACCCTTAAGAGTGATATTAACAATATTTTTAAGTTCCTGCCATAGCAGCAAAGTCGCAGAGCATTAATAAGAGGTTGGGTTATGAGGCCACCATTGACTTTATACTTGGCCTAGGTTGGGAAACTAACATAGGAAAGCCCATAGGGCCTTAGCTTACACAAAAAAGAAAGGCATTAACTTCTTCTACTTCTTTTAATATTTTTATTGCCAATGGCTTTGGGTAGCAAGCAAACGAAAATAATTAATCATTTTTATGAACTAAATTTATTTGCTTTAAAGTTCTATTAGGGTCTTATAAACATCCTGTAAAACTTTCAAGCAGATCCGACATTATGTTTTGCAAAAATAAAAAAAATTAATATAAACTTTTATTTCCCAACTTATTTTAAATTTTTGACCACCTTTGAATCGGAATACAACAACAACAAAAATACTTAATATTTTCCGAGGGTCAGACCAGAATGACATCTATACTGATTATAGCCCTGTTTTTAGTTTTTATTTCACCCAATCTGGAGACAAGAAATCGTGGCCACCAGCACTGTACCTTTTTTTTGGATCCCCCACTTTGACGACCGATAACTTTTTGAACAGACCTCGCACCGAAGCAGCAACAATTTGTTGTTTACTTTAATCTGTTTGTTACATAATAAAAAAAAAAAACAGTATTGAAAAAACTCTATGCGTTTTCAAATAAGATTTTTTGTAAAAAAGGTTCTATTCAAGTCAAAAATTTGGACCAAAATTCAAAATAAGTGGTAAATTTTTCATGAAATCAACAATATATATTCTTAATCAGCATTAGCAGCCGTGTCGATCCGTTCTGTTAATTGATTTCCTTGAAACCTCTCTCCCAGAGTAACATGTATTTCGAAGTCGTGCTCGATTGACTACTACCATAGTGTTTTCTTTGGTAAGGAGAATTGGTCAGGAACACTTCGAAATATTATTAAGTCGTAGGATTGGAAAACATTTGTTTGCTTTACATATTGAAATTCCTGGAAAAGCCAAAAGTCAATTGAATTTGTTTTCAATGACAAAGTTAGCTGTATATATGGCCCCGCATGTCCCACATTGCAAGTCATTCAATTTGGATATTTGCCAACAACAAAAAAAAATTCCATTGGCCTACCTGATGCAACTTGACTTAGTTTGGTTTTTTGTTGATGCTGTAGAAGATGCTAGCAGCAAATTTTTCAATCTTCTTGGAGAGCATGAAAAGTAGAAAGAGGATGTTGTGACCTCGGGAACTTGTTTTTTGGTGTGGTTAGCGGTCACGCGAGAGATGCGTGTTTTTTTTAAATACGTTTCAACATACAATGTTTTCTGAAGTTGGCGTTGTTTTTATTTATATTATATACAAGTTTTTTTTATTTTATTGTTGTGATCTTGTCCCACACAATAAAATGCTAGAGAATATTTGGCCTTTTTTTCAAGTGCGTAAGCAATACATACATAAAGTGGCGAGCAAAAGTGAGTGCAAGTTCACGACACTGGCTTTCGTCATCCGTAAAAACTAAACCATGCAAGCAAATAAAAAAAATTAAATTTTTATTTTATTTTTATTATTTTATTCGTAACAAATAGGAGCACAGCAAAAACAGTAAATGAGATGAATTCAAAGAGCTAGAAAGAAAATAAAAAAAAAACCGCAAAATCTCATTTTTGCACGTTTCAAGAAAATTCAATAGCTAAAGCCATTTCATTATTTTGTCCATATTTTGTCGCGGTCGGAGTTGTATCGTTTTAAAATAAAACGGCAAATTTATATCGTGTTAAAACGACATATCTCCGGCAAAATGTACTGGGCGGATCTATGTCGTCGGAGATATGACGCTATGCTTTCATTTCTCTCTCCAAACTCAATTAAGTTAATACATTTTTTAAATAACAACCGCCATCTATATCCGGTCGTTATATCTGGGCAATACTCGTATCTTTATAATTTGACAAATTCTGTTTAATCTTATCAATAGATCGAACTGAATCCAAACAAAAAATTTAACATGATTATTCCCACCTAGAAACAAGATAGATAAGATTCCTAAGTTTTACAGTTCACAAAATAATTAGTGCTTTTTAAGGACGGAAGTTAGCATCAAAATTATAGAAAATCAAAAATTCTAGTCATTTTTGGTTTTAAAACTGGTGATTGAGGTGATTAGTGTATATTTTTTAGTTCATACATGTGTAAACTGTTATTTAATAAAAACACAGATATTTTACAAAAATTAAATTTTTGAATAGGTGGAAAAAGTCGTAACTTTAAGCACGACATACAATAGTTAAGTAATATAGGTCATTCTTTTATAAACCAAACGGTCTTAAGTCTCACCATTTTTGATTTCATTAAAACTTGAATTGCGGTTTTGCAAAAAAAATTTTTGTTTAATTTATGAGCAATTTAAAAAAACGGCAAAAGAAAAGAAAGGAAAAAATGTTTTCTTAAAAACTAGATTTCTTAGGTTTCGTTTATCGGACAGGTTTAGTGTAGATGTTGCTGAACAGTGTTCAACTGTATCTACTTAATATCATAATTTAATTTTTTTTTAAATTATTTCATATTAGATAATTGATGCTAAATTGTATATGGGGGTTTCCACAGACGCGAACGCGAAATTCGTACGCCTTTAAAGTGCAGAGAAATATATAAAAAAAGAATTTTTGATTCTGTTTCTGTTTTTTGGTAGAGTTTTGGTAGCAGTATATTTGACGATTAAAATATACTTAAAAAAACATGCAAGATAAATGGAAGTCGCTTTCGACTGCATCTAAAATAATTCATTAATCTGCGAAAACAAAAATTTTGAAGCAATTAAAAAAAAATGGAAATAATGCAGGTTTTTATTGACTGCAATCATATTAAACTATTTACATAAGTGTTGTTTTTATAAGCTTTAATATTATGAAGAACGCGACATTTAGCACGCGATATTTTAAAAAAAGCTAAACATATATGCAGAAAAACTGTTAACACATTATATTATTTATTTTGATTTTTGTACCCTTGAAAAGTGTATTATAATTTTGCCCAGAAGTTTGCAACGCATAAAAGAAATCATCTCCGACCACATAAAGTATATATACTCTTGATCAGCGTGACGAGCTGAGTCGATTAAGCTTTGTCCGTCTATCCGTCTGTCTGTTTCTACGCGAACTAGTCCCTCAGTTTTGAAGCTATCGGAACTAGTCCCTCAGTTTTTAAGCTATCGAGCTGAAATTTTGCACAGAGTCTGCACGCTGTTAATATGTCGGAACTGACAGGATCGGATGACTACTTCTTGTAGCTGCCATACAAATGATCGGTCGGAAAATGGTTTTTAATGAGAAAACTGGTTTTTTCTCAATATTTCCGCTCTCAATTACGGTCATGGGTGATATTAAATGTTTTTAAGCTGATCTGCGAAGTTTGGTCGAAGTCGCTAACCGTTGAGACAAGCGGTTTCAAGTGTATCAAAACTTCGGCACAGACGAAGTTAGCTTTGCCTTTCTCGTTTTCAATGTCATGTCAACAAATTTTTTTAAATTTCTGTGGAAATGCCCTTATAGAATTTTTTTCAGTGTGACTCTCCATGATAAAGCTTCTACGGACAAACAATTTATTGCCCTAAACTTAACTTAAATTATGGTGTTTTCAAAAAGATGGAGTCTTTTATAGTTTTATAGTTGCAAGACCGCAAATAACGCTTTGGTGGGAGTTTCGAGAGCAAATTTCCGATTTTGTGTTATTGAAATCAAAATGTTGAATTTTAAGACCGTTCGAGTTGAAAAAGAATGACGCATATACAATTAAAATCTTATGTCACATAAGTTATGTATTAATTACCTTAATTTTAGAAAAGAATTAATTAATGGGTAATTTATTCCTTATTACCTTAATTCTTACAATTCCGAAAAAATTGACCTCAATCTGAGAGAATGACCTACCTTTAAATTTAGGCAACTTTTACCTAAATTTTAGGTAATAGATTGCATAAAGATCATAAAGTATATTTCACCCATTCAAATCGGTAAAGCGGTTCTTAAGATAAACCGATTTTTCTTTCCGCCCTCATAACTCTACTCAAATGGCGATTAGCCGACTAATAATGTAGGAAAGTGAGTTACCATTGATGGGATTTTCATATTGAATTTTGGTTCTGATACGAGTGGGGGCAGTTTTTGTGTGTTCTGCTGTGGCCTTTTCATGCAACTTTTTTACTTTTAGCCAATGCATTTTAATTTTGTGAACGAAGTTAAGACTTGGAAACAAGTTTTCTTTCATCATTTCGTAATCTGTCCTTACAAAAATGGTTTCAAGCCAATCGCATGAAATATAGTATTTCGTATGCGGAATTTTCTAGCCATTTTCCTCGTGGGCAGGTTTTCAAAAATCTGGGACAACACGTTTTGAATTATTTGACGCACTTTGCTTACAAACCCAGTTTCAAGTCAATCGAATGAAAAATAAAATGTTTCTCATACAAACTTTTTCGAAGCTTTTCCGACTTTTCCGGGTGGAATTTTTCAAACTCCGTCTTAGTACGCATTTTCACCACTAATGGAAACTCCCCTCCAAATTACAGCCCTCTATCTCTTACCGTTTAGGCTGTGCGATGATTGCCAATCAGTGAATGAGACAGTGAATCAGTCAGTCAATCGGGACACTTTCTTTTATAGATATAGAGACAATTATTTGTTGCTCTCATCTCCGTATACCTATGTATACCCAAAATTATCAATGTAAAAAAAATTAAGCATCATCATAAAAACACCTTGCGATGCTGATACGAGCGTGTCAATCAGTCGGTTATACGATCGGGGGACGTTGCTGAAAAACTAATCGTGTTTTCGTTGTTATCTTTGCTACACTTTTAATCGGTTTTAAGTCATTTACGAGGCAAATTAGCACTTTAACCTTCTACAACATGGAAAACTAATCATGTGAAATATGCACAACAATAAGAAGCAATAAAATATCGCTGAGTAACAACAAGTTGTACATTAAGGGTACTGTATATCTTCAAATGTTATAAAATATAATTATACAAAAAGTATAAGTGATATTAAAAGATTTCTATCTTCTCTATTGCAAAAGTTGTCCATTTTTGTAAACCTGTATATCAGTATATTTGTTTCATAAGAAAGATAACATATCAATATCTTGAAAGGGCTTGAAAGAAAGAAACAGGAAATAGTGGAAGATGAGGAATCGCGAAAATCTTTGATTGAGTCAAACACAAAGTCTAAAAACTGGAGCATTTTTGACTCCGTCCATTGTAGATCAGTGATCCTTAGTCCCTTTAAAACGACTCGTAATCTTTCTAAATTGCATTTAATGAATATTTATTTTATCTAGATATTGAAGTGCAAAATTTTGCAACGTTGAAATGACAGCAGAGTCTAAATCATTTTCAGGAATAGTACCATTATTCTTAAAAGAATAATCAGTACATATTTTGTAAGTATTTTACGCCCCTGAAATTTTGTGCACCTGAAATTTTAAAACGAAAAACTTTTTTGGTTTGGTGTTGCGATAACATGAATCAATTCCACTTTCGAAAAGTTGAAGTCGAAGTGCAATTGAGAACATTCCTGTATAATACTCTTTGTAAGCGTATAAACAACAGAGGAAAACTAAATTTGGCTAAACCCGAGTTTTTTTCGATTGCATTTTGTATAGTTGATATAAACAAATTTTTATAATGTATCCAAATGTTATATAGGGGAAGGGTGATAATAGTTTTGTTTATCGAGCATAATTTCGCAAAAATCATTTTTTTTTCTGTAAATTTTGTATTTTAAGTAAAAAGTCGCATTTAACTTTCCACATTATTAGTTTAAGAAAAAAGACATCGGCAAAGTGGCTCACAACCCCCCATTTCTCACTTATTTTTAGTTGATGTCACATAACCAAAAGACCATTTTTTTAAATGCATATTTCTAGCAAAAAGGCAATTGACCAAAGATATTTCTTTTGCACTTACTTTTGGCATTACGAAAAAATTTTGATCAAGTCAAAAATGAAAGAACATTTTTTTTTTTTTTGAAATCGCGGTTTGGTACACATACTTAAAGAACGTGTTGACTGATCTGACAGGTTGCTTGTCAAAAGTTATAGGAAAGGAGACACTTGACATAAACAAGCCGTTGTAATTTGTCTTGTGGCCAATATTCGCGTGGCTCGCGCGACCTTGAGCCTGCCAACAACTATTCCTAAGGGGGAATTCTCCATGTCGAGGATGTTTTTTTAAACATTTTTGTAAAAAATCTTATTTGAAAACACAAAAAGTTTTTCCAATTCCGTTTTTTTTTTCAATTTGTTACAAATAGATTAAAGTAAATAGACAACATTTTACTGTTTCGAAACGAGGGCTGTTCAAAAAGTTTTCGGCCGTCAAAGTGCGGGGTCCAAAAAAAGGAATAGTGCTGGCGGCGACGATTTCTCGTCTCCAGGTTGTGTGAAATGAAAACTAAAAACGGAGTAATAGCCAGTATATAATAAATAAATAAAATATATAAAAATGTTGTGAATATTTTTTGACAAAATGGCGGCCATTGAAAAATGTAGATTCGATTTTGGGCATTTCTTTTTGTAGTTTAGCGTAAAAAAGAATAGTAAACATTTTTTTTAAGTTATGATTAAGGGTTAGACCGGAATGATGACAATTCTGCGTCGATTTCACTTTGAATCATCAAAATCGGTTAAGTGTAACTGGAGATATCATGGACGCCAGTTCGGTTGGTTTCAAGATAAATTACTTGTATAAGTGAATTACATTGTTTGACTAAAAAATTCTTTTGAGACAATGTTTTAAAATATTCAAGCTATAAAAAAAAAAAAAAATTATTTTTTTTTTAACTTTGCGCATGGAGAATACACCCTTAAAGAACTAAGAACAGGTCGCTAAGCCCAACAACTATTGAAAAAAAATTATTTAATCAATTTTTTCTTCAATACCGCACGAAAACTCAGAGTTGATATCAATTGTACTCTCAAACTCGAGCAGTTTTCGTTTAAAAAATTAAGAAGAAAACAATCTAAATTAGAGCCGATTTCTGCCTCGAAATTTGCGCTAGATTTCTCAGAGTGTATGAATCATTGATTTTCTGAAGAAATGATAAAGATCGGAGGAACAATACTCGAGTTATATGGAAAACAATCAATAATAAGCAGCACTGACCGAAACGGCGATGGGCAGGACTTTAGACACTTTATGGCAATTTTTTTGACACATTTTGTGGCCTCTAACTTAAATTGATCAGATACATACATACAAACTTTTGGGGGTACGTTATATTCGAGCAAGACTGTCATTCTTTCTTTTTTGTTTTGGTAGAAATTACTTATGTAAATGTAAAATTGGCTTTAAAGTCCCAAAGGACCAAGCCAAGCTTATCTTAATCTCTTGGCTTGTGTGCTTACAATTTTTCGCAAAAGAAAAAAGAATGGACGAACGAAAATGTTATAGAAACTTGTTCATGGTAAGTTACTTCAGCTGGCGTTAATAGCTGGTGTAGGTGACCGGATCTTTCTTTTCTAAAGAAAGGAAAATCTTTTGGCTTGGGTGCTTATAATTTTTCTCACAAGAGAAAGGGACCTACAGATTAACGCCGAGTCCGATTTGGGTCAAACTTATCAGAGTCATGTGGAAGCATTGAATTTTAAAAAATATACAGCGTTTGTTCGGAAAGTAATAGGACTGATTTTCTTCCGCCGCGACTGTACTATGGAGAGTGCGCTCACCGACTGGATTCGGTAGAGGGCCTTCCTAGCTAACGAACGAGCCGCTGTTCAATTGTCTCCGAGTACCTGGAGAGTCAGGACAAGCATTTTCGCGCGACGTGTTTTTGTGAGTGATGCAAGCCAAAGCAATCAAAGGCATCGTCCACCATTAATTTGTTCCTCCTGGACAAACTGTCAACTCCAAGTCTTACGTGGAAGTGCTCAATCGGGTCCGACAAGACATCGCAGCCGACTGAAAGTTGATTAGGTACTACTACTTTAGGTACAGACTATACTACAGACAGACTTTCTTTCTTGATCGCGCAAAAATCTCGTTCCGCACTTATCTTAAAATTTTTGGCATTTTAATAAAATTATTGTAATAAATACATTTATGGAACGTCTTGACTAGCCAGGTGGAAATTTTACAAACAAGCAGTCACATATCAAAACAAAACCATAAAAACGACTGTCAACAAAATGATCATTTTATAACGAAAACATCAAAATGTGCCTCAATAATCATCCCAATAAAAACCGGTTGTAGGCCACCATATTCGATTACATTTAAATGACTAACTTCAAAACTAATTTCTTGTACATCAATTCAGCTCAAACAAGGATGAGTTGAATCGAATCGCTTCTTATTTTGCTAGTGCACTAAGGCTGTGTTTTCTAAAAAATACTTAACCGACGCAAACTCCACAACAGAGAACGGAAATAGATAAATCCATTATTTATAAAAAAAATGATAACTACGTCCACAATACTAAACAATTGAATCCGCACTCAAAATTTGTTTATAGATCTTATCAAAAATTCGATGTCGTCGGCCTGTCTGCAGTGCTCGATAAGAGCATGAAGAGCGCTTCACACATTATTAAGTAAATATAAATTCGCCAAGTCGTTTTAGGCCAACCCAAAATGGCAGCGGACCCAATGGCTTTTGTTGTTTTTGTTAAGATAAAAATAAGTATTTGTACAATTAGGAGAGTTCGGGTATCGTTTAATTTTTAGCGAGCAAATTGAGAGTCGGATTTCATCGTTGGTACTCATGTAAAAATAGGACAATTACTTAAGTATGAAAATTTCATTTTCATGTTTCATCTTCTAATGGTTTGTCATAATAACCACTAAAGACCAAGCTTAATTAATTTTAGACCCATAATTTATGTATAAGTATTTAGTACATATATCTGAATATCCTTTACGATCCAAGGTGAGATCATTCGAATGTCGTTGATGAAATAATGGAAATCATTGAAATAACTGCTGTATTTAGCTAAAACAATGCGTTCATAGACCATATCAAATGGATGGATCACCGCGGTGCAATTAGCTAGCCTGACAAAGTTTAACGATTTGCTAAAACAATTTTCGTTATGGAAGCATTGTAACTTTTTTAGCCTATCACCCATTTTGGACCAGGTTTTGTTCATATTATTCTGGTTGAAAACGAAATCTCTGAATGGACTTTGTACGATTATATTCAGTTGAATGTTGTCGTCGACTGACTGGTTGACTGTTTACCAATAAAGTGTGTCTGTGCGATTGATAGTGTGTGCGAGTGTGTGAATCTTAAATTGGATGTGCGGTGCTGTTAGTTGTTTGATTTTATTTATTTTCTATTTGAAGAATTGTCTTTTTACCTTTTTGACGTTTTGCCAATTTGTCAAAATCAAAGGCAAGAGCGCAAAAGTAATATAAATAGCGCATCATCACTGATTTGCTCGAATCATAATCAGCTAAACACAGGTGCTACGATTAACAGAGTCTGTCGAGAGTATTGATAGTGCAATAAACACTGATTTGGAACATCTCCACCTTACAGCTTTAATTAGGCGTCGCTGTAAACCTATCATTCCAATCTGTGTGGCATTCAAACATCGCGTGCTCGGCGACAGCCAAAGTCCAATTGTTTGGCACGTCCAACGTAAATCAATTAAATCAAATTTTTATAAATATGCTGCACCAGCCAGTAGTTTAAGCTAAGTAATCACAAACATTTTTTATCAGAACAAGAAAAAAGTTCCAAGAGAGCAACTAAATTTTTAGAAGAGAAGGAAATATTTCCGTCCCTATAAATTACATATATTCTTGATCAGCATCAACAGCCGAGTCGATATCGCCTTGTCTGTCCTTCTGTACGAACACCTAGATCACTGACACTAGAAGAGCTAGAGCAACCAATTTTGAAATGTAGACTAGAATTGTCTGCACACAGATTAATTTTATTTTAAAATTTTGTCTCACCTACCTCAGCCCTCACAATGAAAAAATTAATTCATGTGACTGATATCCAGCAGAAAACACTTATTCGGCGGAATTTCAAGCAAACATGTCTACTTTCTTTGACTCTTCCTCTATATACGCTTATTGGTCCGTTCTCGAGGCTATGGCTTGCGCTACTTGTCACCCAAATGTTGACCAAAATGTTTTATGACCAAAAAACCGTTTACCAAACAATTGCGAGTACTTGGTATGTAGGTATTCTTGATCAGGGCAACAAGAGCTGATTCGATTGTTTCGACGCAAACAAGTCTTTCAGTCATTTAAGCTATAGAGCTCAAATTGTGCAAAGTGTTTTTCCTACTGTACGCTGCTAATATGTCAGAACCAATCGGATCGAATTACTTAATCTTATAGCTGTCATAGGAACCATCAGTCGGAAAATCGTTCGTACTGAGAAAAACTTTTTTGTTTTCAATGCTGGCGTCTCTAAACTCGGCTATTAATAATACTAAATACATCCAAACAAATTTGCCAAATTTGATTGAACTCGGATGACTACATATATTATCTGCCATCAGACCGATTGGTTGAAATTTGGGCTTAGTAAGAAAAATTTTTTTGTTTTTAATGTTATCTTGCCCAAACTCCTCAATGGATTAAATTAAATGCATTCAAAAGAATTGGTAAAGCTTTGTCCAATTCGGATGAGTATATCTTATATCTACAATGAGAAAAACTTCTTTTCAATTTTATCGTTCTCCATATCTGTGATTGTTAGTTTTATATGCTTATAAGCAGATTCGCTAAATTTGCTCTATTATTTTTTGGTTTATGTTTTCAATGCTATAGCTTCCAACCCTCGTTTTTAAAAGTTTTAATGATTTCACATGATTTCACCACGATTTGTCCAAATCGGACAACTTAAAAAAACGTTAGTGAGAAAAGCTTTTTTGTTTTAAATACTATCGCATCCAAACTTGTTAGCGATCAATGTTCCATGCTCCCACACAATTCTCCATGTTTAATTCAAATCGGATGCCGATAGCATATAGCTGCCATCGGAAGAAAAGGCCGAAAAAAGAGTTCCAGTGAAAAAAAAACTTTTTTTCCACAATTTACAGTTTTCAGTTATAAATGTTATCTGATTCAGCACAATTTTGAAGAGTTTTATCAAAATACGAATAATGTATTGCATAGCTGCTGTATAACAAGCTGGCAGGCATATATCGAGCCGAAGTTAGTTTCCCTCTATTTTTTTATTTTAGTGTTACTTTGGCACAGACGAAATTAGCGTGGCCTTCTCGTTCGAAAATCGTCCTCAGGAAAGGATTCACAGGGATTGGATGTTTAGTTATAGAGTTCTGTCCAAAACAAAATTTTTATTGTTTACTCACACAACTTAAAATATGTCAACTAATATTTTAAATAAACTCCCAAGTCCCAGGGTCAGTCTCAAAAATTCAATTAAATTAAATCCTTTGAAACACGAATCTTATTAACATGACAATTTTCTCCTCAACCGTTTAAAGAACATTCAACGGAGTGTGTGTTAATCTAAATCTTACGATTCTTAATTTCCACGTCGGAGCAGCAGCAAATCAAAGTCAAACAGAAATGCATTTAGAATTGTTTTGAATAGTAATTGAAAATTGGTGCTAATGCAAAGCCCACGCGTCAGACAATTGCTTTAAACTAAAATGTAACTACATACTGGTTTTGTGTTCACACATTAATACATATGTAAATTGTACAACGACACTTGTTGAGTTATATATAATACAAGCACGTGCCTTTCATTAAACGAGAGCGTAAGTTAAAGTCGGCTCTAACCGACTTCGGTATACCCGTTACTCATGAAAAAACATTTTTAACAGTGTTCCTGCGTTCCTTAGGGTGACCATCCGAAAGGTATGCAACATTTTTTGATGGGAGGGGGGTAGCGGGGCTTGGTTTACTTTTTATACCCTTGGGTGTAACGCATAGAAGGAAGCATCTCCGACCACATAAAGTATGTATATTCTTGATCAGCATGACGAGCTGAGTTGATATAGCCATGTCCTTCCGTCCGTCCGTCCGTCCGTCTGTTTCTATGCTATCTCCTCCGTCAGTTTTAAAGCTATCGTAACCAAACGAAGTCTTTTGGTAAAAATTCGCTGCACATTTGTCGGAACCGGCCGGATCAGACTATAGATATAGCTGCCATAGGAACGATCGGTTGAAAACTAGTTTTAGTGAGAAAAACTTTTTTGTGCTATCGCTCCCAACGCTCATATTTATAAGTGTTGAATGATTTTACAAAATTGCATCAAGATTTGTCGAGATCCAACTACTATATAGGATAGCTGCCATACAAACAGTCAGGCATATCAAGCTCCAAGGGTATATAAACTTCGGTCGAGCCGAAGTTAGCTTGCCTCTATTTTTTGCTCATAACTTGAAAACCGTTCATCCGATCTTTATCATTTCTTCGGCAAATCGATTCATTTTGATAATAACTAACTACTTTTAGCGGGTTCGAATCGTCTATCTTTAAAACTGTATGAGTTATTTTTTCCAAATTGCGGGGGCGGGAGAGGGCGTGGCCAAAATTTGAAACAAACTTGATCTGCGTGCAGATAAAAGAAGCATTTGTCTTATACATGTTAAGCCTCTATCGCTTACCATCTCTGAGATCTAGGTGTTCATACAGACAGACGGACAGACGGACGGACGGACAGACGGACATGACTAAATCGACTAGGCTGTTGATGCTGATCAAGAATATATATACTTTATATGGTCGGAAATGACTCCTTCTGCCTGTTACATACATATGCACGACTTACTCTACGAGTAACGGGTATAAAAATATATTTCTCCCTGTTACATACATATGCACAACTTCATGATTCCCTTTTACCCATTTTCAATGGGTACAAGCTAAAAAAATGAAATTGGATGGGCTGAAGGAACTATCTCTGATATTGCCAGCATTGCTACGGGTATCTCGCGAACCACGCGAGTAATGTTGGCTTCCAAGTCTTGAACCGTAGCTGGCTTATCGACGAAGACTTTTGTTTTAACGTAACCCCACAGGAAAAAGTACAGTTAGATCTTATTGATAGGTCCACAAAAAAGTTGCTCACCGAAATGAAGCAATTGTTTCGCGCGCTTTGTGTGCCGTATACGGTGCTATAGCACCGTCTTGCTGAAACCAAATATCGCCGACATCAAGAGCTTTATTTTCAGGTAACCGGGGAAATCAAACCGAATCAAATTTCGATTCCAGTTCCGGTTCTGGTACGTACCGAAACTTGTTTCGGTTAAAGATTCCGCTTTAGTTCTATTTTTATAATAAAGATAAAATTAATAAAAAAATTAATTAATCAATTAAAATTAATCCTAAACAAAGTGAGTCCATACGCATGTATGTTTAAATAACTGATCAATTTTATTCTCTTGCATTTGCCATACAAAATTCTCAAGTTTGTATTAATAAGTTGATTTAAACAATATTTAAGAAACAATGTCTTCACCGAACTCAATGTCTTTGTATCCGTTTGCATACAAAAACGACAGAAGCGACTTAGCAGAAAGCAAACATGCAAACACAGAACTTAAGTGGGAGGGCACCAAATATTTACGTTGCTGTTTTTGATTTGGTCTTTCACTCAGAAACGTATATGCACAGACATCAGAAACAATATAATAGACAATCCCACGCTCTACACAGTTGGCGCTTTAAACACCTCCGATGGAGAGATGACACTCTCGCGCTTTACATCATCGGTGCAGGTAGCAGCTCCGAGTATATATGATCCCCTGCAGGTAAAAGAGAGTCATATTTATGGTGCGGCAGCGCTCGCCATTGACGGTTCAGTTCTGTCCGGATTCACACCAAACAGTGCCTTTTTGTGGATGTAACGGTAGTTTGATGGTCTTTTAGGGTTACTTATCACCCCAAATGCGACAGTTTTGTTTGTTGACGTATCCAAGTAACAAACAAAATACTTAAGGGTACTGTATACCTTCAGGGGTCATTTTTGAAAGGTTCACAAAAAATTAAATTACACAAAAACTATAAATGATATTAGGAAGCGGTTTTTTTCATTCGATAGGTAATCGGTTAAATTAAATTAAGTAATTTTTGTTGTTGTTGTACCTTCTGTTGTTGTTGTATTTCTGTTCAAAATTAACCAACAATTTAAAACAAATGGCCATTGTTGCAAAAATTTTTGACTTGAGAACGGTTGATCTGAATTCAAAACGAAAGACGGGGTTTTGTTAAGAATTGATGTAATTCTGGTGTTTTTTGTCGGTCAATTAATAGCGGAGTTATGGGGTTTCAAAGTCAAGATTTCGAAAATCGATTTTTTTTCCCAGTGTTTTTCCTACTCTTTTTTTTAATAAATTTTTTTTAATGATAAAAATTGGTGCATTTGGGTTTTAGCTTTCACCGAAAAAATAAATGATCAAAATCGGGTAAACAGTTCTCCAGAAATTTGTGTGTGCTTCAAGACACAATGGTCGATGAAAACAATTTTCATATAAAAGGGTCGGGAAAAATAATTGTTTTTGTTGATTCCTTTAAAACTGAGTTTCGGATCTGCTTGAAAGTTTTGCAGGATATTTATAAGATCCTAATAGAACGCTTAAGCAATTAAAAAATAAATGAAAAAAAATGTGTGAGTGTCGTTAACACTCACGAGGCTTTGATATGAAACATGATGCTAAGTTTGAGAGCTGTTTAAGTACTTAAATCGAAAATGTAGTTAGACAATTGCAAGTCACAAGTGTGTAATAACTCGGGAAAATTATAAACAACCGACCACGCCCACCCTTACCGCCCACATTAGATAAGGGCCCACCTGTAGTTTAACAGTTTTTTAAAACTTCTGAAATCAATCGTAAAAAAATTGTTTAATTCTGTTTTTTGAATGTCATTGTACTAGTTATTAAAAAAAATTTTAAATGTGTCAATGCGAGGGCTGTTTAAAAAGTTCTCGGCCTCCATAGTAGGCTCTTCAATAAGGGAGTGGATGGTTCGCAGCTTTCCGGCAGTCACTATTAACAAAAAAAAGAAAGCGGAATGTAAAAAGAAGGCGGGGAAAAGATCATTTGTAAAATGCGCCAGAGACCAGAGACGGGGGTCTTAAATTGCTGTTAAATATCTTTTTAAGTCATACATATTTCTGTTACCAATTGAGACGTAATATCATTTATTATTAGTGTTTTTATATTGGGTATTTATATTTTAAAGTCATTAAATTTTAAATAGTAGGTAGTATATAAAACCAGTATCCAATTTTGAATAAATCAAATCAAATGTCACACTCAAACTTTTTCTTCTCAGTTAACAAGAAAAAGTTTTATTCAAAGGTATGTGAAGATCACAAAGACATCCGATTAAATACTATAAATTTTATAAAAAAGAAAAGTTTGTGTTGTTTTTGTGTCTGCCAGTTACAGCCAATTTCCATTAGTCGGATTCACCGTTATGCCAAACGTAGACTCCCGTTCATGTTGAGGTAAGATAAGCGACAAACCATTGATTCTTTGCCTTAAGTTTGAACCCGATCGTTTTGCAACCTTTTTTCAGTAAATCTCAGTTTTTAATTAGTCAACTTCTCCCCTAACGCAGCTCTTAAGCTGCTCAAAACCAGAAATTGCACGGGCATTGTTGTTTTCAGCCCATACATGAACAGCGTTGCAGCGAACTCAAACTAACGAAATATCAAGAGAATGTGCGCAAAGCCGCAAAAGCCGCAAGCATGAGATATACACTTTAAGGTCAAACTCCTCAATTTACTTTTGTCAGAAATTGTCAGAAAGTTAGTTTATACCCATTTCACGGGCACGGGTTCGTTTATTCTATATAGGACATAACAAAATAATAAAAGAAACAACACACAGAACAACACAATTTGTTTCAGAATTCACATTCTACATACCTTTCCCTTTATTTCCAATTTTACACAATTTTTATTCACGGGTAAATGGCACAGTTAAAGTTGAGTAAACCGTTTCTCGTTTTTTAACACAACAAGCAGCGACCGAACAGTTGACTTGCAACCCGCGAAAAGCAGGGCGCACGAAAGCAAAACGTTAGTGGATTTAATATACCTTATGTATGCTTTTTATGAATAATTGATTAAAATCACGATTTGTTTCCATAAAAATTTTGAATTTATGCCGCCCAAACTGAAATCTGGCCCAGTGTGCACTGTCAAGAAACTGATTAATCACTGTGTGTTCACTGTTTAGTCAAGTCATTGTTAAGCCACTGAGGAGTCAATTTTTATTCACTGTCAAATCACTGTTTAGTCACCTTTTAGTCAATGTCAAGTCACCGTTGAGTCACTCTCAAGTCACTGTTAAGTCACGGTCACGTTTAGTTTCTGTTATGTCACAGCTTACTGTTTCTCAAAACAATATTCAGTCACTATTAAGTCACTGTTTAGTCACCTTTTAGTCACTGTCACGTCACTGATTAGTCACTTTCAAGTCACTGTTTAGTCACCTTTTAGTCACTGTTTAGTCACTTTTTAGTTACTGTCAAGACACAGATTAATCACTGTCAAGTCACTGTTAATTCAGCCACTGTTAATTTAGTTTCACTGTTGAGTCACTGTCTAGTCACTGTTTAGTCACCTTTTAGTCACAGTCAAGTCACCGATTAGTCACTGTCAAATCACTGTTTAGTCACCTTTACTTTCCGCCCAGTTTCCCTCCTCTTTCCACGCACTTGTAATTATCTTCCTCTTGCACACTCCGCTAAAACAACAACAAAATATGCATGAAGTCTGCGTCACGTGACGCTGAAATCAAATTTTACTCTTACTAAAATCTTCCGTACCGAAATTAAAGATGTTTCACATCAAAAAAAGTTTCTGAAGGTAGTAGCGGATCTTCATTAAGCTGTTGCAGATTCCATTGGAGAAGTTGTTGCGGTGTGAATCTTTCCATGATAATTTGTCAAACAATCCTTTACAAAAAATAAAATAACAGAATGTCACGCGTGATATCTTAAAAAGAATATTAAAAGAAGAACCCCGAAGAAAGCTTGAAGCCACGTTTGTATGGCTACATAGTTGTCCGTTTCGACAATCTTGTTGAATTATGTAAAATCTTGAAAACTTATAAATACGAGCGTTGGGAGCGATAACTTGAAACAAAATAGGTTTTCTCACTAAGACTTTTTTTCAGACCTAACTTGTGCAGCATACTATATAGTAGTCCGTTTCGAAAAGTTATGTGAATTATGAAATCATTAAAACTTATAAATACGAGCGTTGAGAGCGATAACTTGAAACAAAAAGTTTTTCTCACTAGACTTTTTCAGACTAACTTTTGATGGCAGCTATACTATATAGTAGTCCGATTTCGACAAGCCTTGGTGAAATATGAAATCATTTAAAACTTATAAATACGAGCGTTGGGAGCGATAGCACTCAAAACAAAAAGTTTTTCTCACTAAAACTAGTTTTTCGACCGATCGTTCCTATGACAGCTATATGCATAGTCATCCGATCCGGCCGGTTCCGACAAATGTGCACCGTATTTATACCAAAGACTTCGTGCAAAGTTTGGTTAAGATAGCTTTAAAACTGACGAGAGATAGCATAGAAACAGACGGACGGACAGACGGACGGACAGACGGACGGACAGACGGACGGACAGACGGACATGGCTATATCAACTTAGCTCGTCATGCTGATCAAGAATATATATACTTTATGTGGTCGAAGATGCTTTCTTCTATGCGTTACAAACATCTGAACAATTTTAATATACCCTCTCCAAGGGTATAAAAAAACGAATCACCCTTTACTAGCTCTGTAAATGTATGAACTATATATATATATTGATTAATCATCTGCAAGCTAATAGATTGGCTTTAATTGGAAATCATTTAATCATTTTTATTTTGGAAAGCAGCCGATAGCTTTGTTTTGATTAAAAGGCGTCACTTTCAAACGCACGTGGACCATCTGGAAAGTCTGGCATAAAAGACACGACCTTCATACGAGCCAATCCTAATGACAAGTGCTTTTTCAATGCCACTCAATGTCAACTCTTGGGCTATCAGCAAAAATCTACAATGCAATCTTTGTAATTAATTTGTTAATCAATCGAAAAGTGCGCCCTTTACGGAAAATCATCTGTTTAACATGGGTGAAAATGAGTTTTCTTTTGAGAATACTGACTATGAATACGTTACTTTAAAATTATCAAGTAAGAACGGTGCAGACGGGTAAAACAACTATTGCACCCTTTGCATATTCTAGAGAAGAGTAGTCATTTTACGCTCTCCCTAAAACTTAAACAAATTAATGTCAGATAGATTGTTCTCCGTTGTCCAAAATAAACATTATAAACAAAAACCTTAATCTGACTTTGGGCAATATTGTCTTACTTTCCGCCTCGTGACACTGTCTTTATTCAATCGGCCATCCAATAGCTGAACTTCATCGGAGCAACAATTTTCAATCAATGTCAATAGTCAATGCACATGTGACGACAGCAACAATAACAAGGGCCAATGGGACCTCTCCCTCTCTTTAGAGCCAGGCGTCGAATCAGGTTTTACAACACCATAAAAAAACAGCAGAGCAGCAGCAACAACCAGCTGATGTGGTGATCACGTGACTTTGTGGCAAGTGGATTTCTTTGGGCTCCTATACATACATACATACATACATTTATCCTCTACTTAGACACATTCACAGCATTTCCTCTGCACGCCGTCGTCAGACTGGTTTGTGGCACTTGTAATTGTGCCCCTCCATAACAGCTGTAGCCTGTAGCTACTTAGATGTGCCTGTATCTGTTCGATAAATCACATGATTGCGATCATGCGCAACGCGAGTGAAGTGAGTAACCATTCCGCTGCCAAAACACCGCCCCCATCCGTTCATGTTCATTCAGTTCAGTTCAATTGAATTCGAGTTCAGTTCGGTTTAGCTGCTTTTGTTTTATGACAAGGCAATGTACGTGGAGACAAGTTTTGGTTTTAATTGATATGTTTGGCAGCAGCACCCCGAGTGAAATGTACTTCACAGTTAATTGCTTCAATTGCCTGCCCAGTAACAACAGCAAGTTCAATTCAAATTTATTTGCGCTTGCTCTCGGTTTAAGAAAACACTTTATAATTACGCAAATTAATAACAAATGTTAAGAACAAGCTCACGCAGTGTGCATTAACCCCTGAAAAGTATTCGGGACTTAAAGGTAGTGTCCCGGTAGCTAACAATTAGAAAGGAATGTGAACTTGACATCTGAAACAGGGATAAATTCAACAATAGATCCCATTTTCGAAAAAAAAGGAATTTGTCGAATCTCCAAGCCTCTAAGATTTTGCAAATGTTCGGTCCTGAGGTTTGAACCAATCGTTCAGTCAAACACTTCGTGTACATGACCTCATTACTAAGCTAAGCTTTCGTTTAAGTTGCTGTCAGCCTGTGTAAGCTGGCTTATGAGGAGACATCTCGCTACTCAGCTGAGCGATCGGGTGAACTATAACCGGTTCTATTTGACCTGATCACTCAGCTGAGCTGGCATTTGTCATTACACTAGCTTACAAAAATATACAAATTAAATGACGCATTTGCACTGAAACTATTTTTATTCAGTTGAAAAGTGAATTGTACTATTGCCCAGAAATTTGCAACGCATAGAAGTAATCATCTTCATCATAAAGTACCTAAGGAATATATATTCTTAATAAGCATGACCAGCAGTGTCGATTAAGCTTTGTCCGCATGTCTGTTTCTACGAACTACTTCCTCAGTTTTGAAGCTGTCAAGATGAAATTTAACACAGAGTCTCTCATCCGCCCGGATCGGATGACTACTTCTTGTAGCTGGTATAGAAACGATCGGTCGGGAAATGGGTGTTTGTGGGAAAGTTTTTATGTTTTCAATATTTGCGCTCTTAAATCCCGACATTATTACTAATATATGCTTGGATTTAAACTGATATGCGGAGTCGCAAATGACGCATTTTATAGCAGAAGCAAATCGCTCCGAAGGCACTGAGCTACCAGGGGTAATAAGATACATTAAGGCTAGTCTGGATAGCCGCCTTATGCTAATTCCAGAAGATTAAGAGATTACTATTCCATGATGTTTGTGTCCACCTAAAGTATAACTTCAGCCCACTATTTTGCAGCTTATGCATTAAAAGGTTTTTTTTTAAGTCGCAATCGAAAATTGGCTTTCATAAAGTCAACACACGAGCCATTTGGTCGTGTTAACGCTTGTTTTAATTACTTTTCTACACAAATAACACTTCACTTTAGGAAATTTTTCCCCAAAATCAGGCATTAATTAAACAAGATATTGCGGTCTAGTTTTTTGCTTTAGATTATGTATACCGGGGCAAAATGTGCGAAAAAAAGGGGGAAATCGCCGTCACCGACTTTGAAAACTCAGTATTAAGAAAGACGCCATTAAAGTTTGAGCTGCACTGTAAGTGTTTACCTGCTAAGTCTTAACAAAAATGAGTGTATCTTCAAAAATATTTGGCGAATGGACTTGAAATCTGTGTGTGTACTTAATTGTATGTACATTAAGAATATGCAAAAAATAACCGTTTAGCTGCAAAATCGTGGGAGATATGACGTTTTTTCTATGTTGCGGAAGCGGAAGGGGGCGTGGCAAAAATTTGAAATAAACTTGATCTGCCTGCAAGTATAAGAAGTTATTTATGAAGGTATGTCTCTTACCATTTTTGAGATCTGTTTGTTCATACACATACATGTACAGACGGTCGGACGGTATTTACTTTATGGGGTCGGAAATGAATACTTTTCCCTGTTACATACTTTTGCACAAACTTAATAATCTCTATGTATCTTCGGTATAGAGTAAAAAATTGATTTCATTAAAATTCGAACTGCGTATAATCCCTTAAACTATTGTATTCCTAATATCTAAGTGACACTTCCAAATCTCAATTTATTTATTCTTCAGTCGTTCTACAATTTGACGTACCCTCGAAAAGTTCAAGCGTGCACGTAGGACACTGAATAAAACCTCGCGTCCAGCGTCCGCAAGACAGTCGCGAAATGTGAGACAAAGTCGGTTCGGTGCGATGGTGAGGAGGAAATATAAATCGACTCAGTTAACACAAAAAAAAAAACAAATACTACACAGCAAAAAATAGTGCATAGTTTAGGAACCCGGTAGCCAACACTCACTGCTACGATCTAAGCAGTTTAATGGACTGCATTAAAAACTCTGCGATTCAAACAAAGAACCAAGACGGCAAAAAGTTCAAGCAGGAGTGGTTTGACAGAGACTGTGAGGCGGCAAGAGATTCCACTGGCTACGGTTATCAAGATACGAAGGTACTCCTGAACCCTTAAGAGGTTACCGTCAGGCAAACAAGGACTATAAACTAAAATGCTATCTTGCCCGCAGTCGCTATTTTACAAGTCTGGCCAAATCCCTTGAGGAAATCAAAGACAGCAAGTCATATTGGGCAGCCATCAGAAAACTAAATGGGAGCAGTTTTGTTAAAGGAGGAGAAGTTACTGCGCTGCAGCTGGGAACCTACTTTCACAATCTTCTAAATGCTAACACACCTGGGAAACCAATACACTTTGCCCTCCCATATATAGAAAATATTAGATTGGACGAGTCAATAACCGTGGCCGAAGTAAATAATATAGTCCTAAAATTAAAGATGAACAAAGCTCCGGGTGTTGATAGGATACCTGCTTAGTTCATTCGTTTTGCTACTCCTCGCTTTTTGCAGGAACTAACGAATCGTTCAATTATATTTTGGACCTCGGCACAGTACCATAAACTTTTAAGAAGGCTATTTTGTTTCCAATTTTTAAAAAGGGTGACCCACAGCTCGTGTCAAACTACAGGGAAATCTCCTTCCAAAATGCAATAGCAAAGGTTTTCGCGGCGATCCTGCTGGAAAGACTAAACCCTTGGATAAGCGAAGGTGATCTTCTATCAAAATTCATTGACAACGTCTATTGTTTATCGAGAATCGCAAAGAGATACATTTCAAGTGGCAGAAAGATGTATGCGTTCTTTGTAGACTTCAGAGCTGCTTTCGACTCCATAGACAGAAGATCCCTCTTATTGAAGTTGTACAACCTCGGCATGTCTTCAAAAATCATCAAACTCTTGAAGAGCCTCTATAAAAACAGCCAACAAGCAGTATGGGATGGCACTAGTTTGCCACATTGGTTTACCACCGAAACGGAGTAAAACAGGGCTGTTTGCTGGAGAGGGCTTGCAAGAGATGAAACGTGGCAATTAAATGGCGTCGAGCTAAAAGTTGTTAGAAGCTACAAATATCTAGGAGTTTACTTCAACCTCAACGCGAGATTCAACCTGCATCTAACAAACAAACTAGCAGACTCCAAAGTAGGCATCAATTGTACCTGGAAAACGTTGCTTGGCAAGAAGGACGTGCCTACTAGCACAAAATACAAAAACAATTGGAGCGGGATCTTTAATTTATCTTTATGCTGGGAACGATGCGGTATCTTGCGACGAGCTTGGCAGCCGTGTGTAGTACTAGCATGAGGATGGTATGAGGATCAGGCTGACGGTTTATACACCAAGCCTTTAGAATAACTCTAAACATGTCTTTTGATGTTGGTACAAATTTATGTTACAATGAAAATCTGAAAATTTCATATTATTAAAGACTACTTCTAGTGAATAGTTTAAAAAGATATAAATATACTTATTTCTATAATACAAGTTTCCAGATTAGATTTTAATATAAATGACCTAATTAAACTAAAATAAATTAGTACTGTCTAGTTAATATAAAATTATTTAAATCGAAAAGCAATTCAGGTAATATAAAGTTTGTCTCATTTAATTCAATGCTGAATAATTATATTCTGTTCCCATTAAAAATGGGAAGTTGTGCAAATGTATGTAACAGGGAGAAGGAAGCATTTCCGAACCTATAAAGTGTATATATTCTTGATCAGCATCAACAGCCGAGTCGCTTTAGCTATGTCCATCTGTTCGTCCGTCCGTCCGTCCGTCTGTCTGTCTGTCCGTCTGTCTGTCTGAGTGAACGCGTCGATCTCAGAGACTGTAATAGATGGAGCCACAAGTTTTGGCATGTATGTAGGTGAATACTGTACCCACATGGAGTTTGTTTCAGACTTGGAAAACTCCACATCGTCCATCATTTAGCAGCGGAAAACTGTCACTCTCTATGGGTAAACGCGTTGATCTCACAGACTATAAGAAGTAGAGCCACAAATTTTTGCATGTATGTAGGTGTACACCGTACCCAGATCAAGTTTGCTCCAGGTTTGGCAAATTCCTCCACCATCTTCTTCTAAGCGCGAAAAACTGTCAGAGCTTAAATTTGTAAGTTTGAACCTAGTGACTTAATATATATTCAGGTATCTAGTCTATGTACCACAGTGAGATCCGAGCAAAAACACCGAGGATATGAAAGTGCGCCTGCCCATTTATTGCAATGAATTTTATAATAAATGGAATTTAAAGCTATAGGAACGACATTACTTGGCACAGGGTATTTTGCTGTCGGGGCACTCGACCGCAACACTCTTACTT
The DNA here is from genome assembly GCA_018904275.1 of Lordiphosa clarofinis. NCBI lineage: Eukaryota > Metazoa > Arthropoda > Insecta > Diptera > Drosophilidae > Lordiphosa > Lordiphosa clarofinis. Next base: position 445,533 of record JAEIGQ010000129.1, read on the forward strand.
GTTTTTATTTATAACACACTTAAATCAAGTAAAAGCGTTGCAGTCGAGTAGCCCGACACATGCGCAGCTCCTCATTTTATTAACTGCTTGAGTCCTTATGTGCATATTGTACGCTCATCCACCTTGGGTATTACAATTTTTTGGCATTATTCTTTTGCGACTATTTTGGCAATATTTTTGCGAACTTTTCAAAAAGGTTGGGGTCTGTGTTACGACGGTGGTTTCTTAAGCCTGCGATTACACCGACTTTTATACCAGCTTTAATTCATGGTTTTAATTTTTATCTGCTCTTAGTAGGATAGTTCTATAACACGGAGTATTTTAAACTAAAATAAAATTTGTGTCGCATTAAATACATTTGATTGTTGTATTTATATTATGGCTTACACACTTCTTCCATATTTTGTCACTGTAATTGCAATTTATGTTTACGCTAATACCTTTAAAAGACAACTCAATTTGCACATGCATATATCAATTTTCCATGAGAAGCATGGTTGGTTAGCTTGTTTCATATAATGATACCATAGAATTAGGAGGTTATTAAGTGAACACTTGGCAAAGTGATGTGAAGAAGAAAGGAAAGAAACCAATTATTGGATTAAAAGAAAAAGCGAAAAACATTTTGCACAGATAAACAGCTCAATCGATTCAGCTTGCCGACCTGGTCAAGAATATATCGCTCACTCACTTCAATACTGGCATAACTCAAAATAATCCATTTTGAGAAAAACAGGTTTAATGTTCTCAATAAATTTAACCCAGAAAATATCGTTCTATTCGTTTTGATCTAATCTATTAAAAGATTATAAATTTAAAATGGCCATTAATAATATGATGTTTTACTGAAAGCTGAAGTATGTTTGCGCAATATCGACTGCAGGACATTTGAGATATGAAGATTTTACATTAACATGAAAATTAACCTGTAAAATGATATAGCAACATTTTCTTAGCTCACGTTAAAAACATAAGAGATATCAATATGAAAATTTTTCACAAAACAGTACACAATACAGTGTATATTTCTGCATAATTTCGCAAATTGTTATGCCCCATGTTAGGGTAAAAATCACAATTAAATCACAAGCATAAAAAATGTCATGCAAAAGTTAATAGAAAATCAATAGACAAAGACGAAGAATTTCTTGCCTTGATTTACGGCCAGAGTCTAGTGTCCAGTATGACGTTAAAAATATAAGAACTCTAGTGACAACGTCATTATTATAATTTTTCGTTATTCACGCTATGCGGCTAAGAATAGAACGTCATCACATTAAAATGTTGATAAGACTAACACAGAAATTCCACGTTAAACTACAATAATTATGACAAGTGCCAATGTAGCAAATGTTCTTTTAATATGCAAGGAGATTGGCAAAGCACACAAGTGTATGGAAACTTTGTGAACACGGGCTCCAAACGTGCTCCATTCTGAACAACTGGTACCAAGCCGGTCAGCACTATTTGCCTGCTACCATTGGCTTATAGCCTAGTTCCACTGCCACATATATGTACATCAACAAATTTTTTTGTTCCACTGCTAAATATTTTATCAAGGTAACGCCACTGCGGTGATGATAGTGGTGGAGTCATCGAAATATCGATACAAAATTGAGTACTTTATGTTAGCATTGAGTAGCTCTCGAAAGAACTCAGTTTTTTCGGGGTTAGTGCCAACATCATGAACTGATGTGCATCCTTAACATTTACATTTTATTAACTAAACATTTTTTTTATGGGAGAATTGTGTCACATCACATCAACAATTGATGTACATTGTACATATATGTGGCAGTGAAACTAAGCCATTATAGAGGTATTATGGTAATTAAATTTCTTAAAATACTTATTCTTCAAAAATAGATCGTGATATGATTAAGGGATTACTTCAGTAGTCGTTATTATATCTCGTAAATGTTTTTGTTTTTACCAGGGACCGTAATCATTAAAAGTTTTATTTTTTTAAAATCATGTAATAATGATTATATAATTGTTTTTACTATTTTCTTGAACGATAATAATAAATTTTGATTAATTTTATAATAAATCATAAGTATTCATTATTTTTGATCTAAAAAAATTAAACTCAAAAATAATGATTAAAAATAATTTTTATTTTTTCCGCTCAAAATAAAACTCAAAAGTAGTATTCTGCGTTGAACTTCTCGCCGATACGATTACACATTCTCGATCAATGACTTAATAGCTTTCATATAATACACCACATGTCCTTAGAGGAAGAATATTAAGGATCCTACTATTTTCTATTAAATTTCATTTATTCCTCTATTTTCTGCTGCAATATGTATGTTGTGTGGTTATACTGGAGATTACGATTAGATTAACAGTTACCAAAAAGATGAAATATACCCAAACATTATAAAAAGGCCATAATTACTAAAATGATGATAGTTTATTATTTTGCTCACGTTTAAACGTGATTTTAAATGCGATTCAGGTTGCTTCTGATGACGAAGCCGAAAAATATTTACACTTGAAGCAATCGATCAAAAACTTGACGAGGATCTTTACGTTGGGTATTAAGTGGGGGGTTTTTTCAGTTTTAAGCTTCTTAGATGTTCAGCTTTACGAACAACTCTCCGTACCGTATCGACACTTTCATTTAATAATAGATTTAAATCAATTTTCAAAGCTGAACAGTGTGAATTTGAAGTGTTTTGAACAACTCGCTGCTCTGAAGTACGTTGAAATGTTTTTTTTTATACTCTGTACCGAAGGTACATAGAGTATATTAAGTTTGTGCAAAAGTATGTACTAGGGAGAAGGAATCATTTCCGACTATATAAAGTTTATATATTCTTGATCAGCATCAACAGCCGAGTCGATATAGCCATGTCCGTCTGTCCGTCTGTCTGTCCGTCCGTCCGTATGAACAAAAAGATATCGGAGATGGTAAGAGATAGAGGTTTGACATGTATGGGACAAATGTTTCTTATAGCTGCAGGCAGATCAAGTTTATTTTCAATTTTTGTCACGCCCCCTCCCGCCCCCGCAATTCGGAAAACACGTTATATCTTCTACAGTTTTGAAGATAGAGGATTTGTACCTTCTAGAGATAGTTAGTAATGATAATGAGAAAGATCGGATGAGCGGTTCTCAAGTTATGAGCAAAAAAGTAAATCACCATACCCCCACCCCCTCCCACCCTATTACAACTAACACTGCACAATCTTAAAGAGAGAGAGAGAAAGAGAGAGAGAGTAAGAGTGAGAGAGTAAGAGTTAGAGATGAACGCAGCACCATTATTGCATTCAGCTTCTACTCCAGGTGCAGGTATGTTATAGTCGGGCTTGACCGACTTTCTCACTTGTTTTTACGTCAGTTAGTGCTTAAACGCCCATCAAATTTGGTTTTTCTTTTCATTATTTACAACATAAAAACAGCTGATTTGTGGTGCAAAATTTTCAGTAATGTTTTGCCATTGCTGTTCGAAAAATTTGATTCCCGTTTCCTTATGGTTCCGTTATTCCGTGAAGAACAAAATGTGTTGCTTTAGATTGCCTTTTATTATTATATATTATATATAAATTTGTTTCTCAAATATGTTTAAGACATAGAGGACAGAGCGTCAAAAGCAAAGTACGCTGTTCGTAATTATAACATGCCCAAGTGCCTTTGTTTAAGTTTCTATTGTTTGATCTGTTTTTGTAAATGGTGCTGTAAACTTCATATTTTTACTTGTCACAATGCACCTTCGAGTATATTATTTCCAAACAAAATGGTTGTTCATCAGTTCGGAGTTTCGTAATCTATAAGCATAATGGACTAATTGCCGCTTAAGTGGTATCACCCACTCATTTTACTTATATAACAAAAATGGCACTTCGCTTGGTGGTGGTTCGAAGTTTTGTTTATCAAAGAATTTTCTCAATTGTGTGCAACCAAATCCCCAGCTCAGGTCAACTTACTCGTTAAAAGCACATGCAGTAAATATAAGACGATTGAGCAAATGTTTATAGATATTATAGATGTCACATGTGACGCCAAAAACGTATTGTCTTGGGATCTGACATTGGATCCCAAAAAAAAGTTTGTATGAGATGCGGTATCTATATATGTTCCCTTTCGAGTGATTTAAAGTAAACTTTGATCCTTTCTGAAAAATGTTTCGAATCCGATTAACATAAAAGGGTGTCGCGACACTCTTATTCGTTCAAATATATAAACAAATGACAATCTTCCAACATTTCTTTCACTCCAAAAACTTTCCACAGTCTTAACACGAGCTTGTATATATGTAGTGTCTTTGGTATCACTTAGAAGAAAGCATATTTTAGATGTACCAATACCAATGCCTGTCCAACAGTTCCTATGTCGTCTCCTCCATCAGTCTTAAAGCACGATGTCTTGATTTTAACTGAATGAATTTAATTGTACGTGCTTCCAACTTCGCAACTTTTTTCAACCGATTATGTTTCATTCCAATTATTTCTGCAACGTTTCAAATGACACAAACACCTGTTTAGGCATATCGGTGATCACTAGACTGAGCGCCACCTGTATGAGTTTTTATACCCGTTGCTCGTCGAGTAAAAAGGATATGTCAATGTAGTGCAAATGTATGTAACAGGCAGAAGGAAATATTTTTCACCTGAATCACATGAATGCATAAGAAACCATGAGAAACTATGTCAAAACAATTTACTGTACGTCCCGTGCGACATTATATTTTAAATTAACACTGTAAATTATTTTTGGGTAAAACTAAAACCATTTTAAAGAAACATTAATTCTAAACTTTATCGCATTAATATATTGCCTCAGGGTTCGCTGAATCGAAGTTTGAATTTTTTTTTCGACTATCTTGAAACCAAAAATTTTTCCAAAATCAATCTTTGCATCAATTGTAGGGCTATTGAAGAGCTATAAGTTAAGCCTATTGTGATGATAAAAATCCGTTTCATTTTGACTTTTTTGAAAGTTTAAATGCATACGATTGTCCCGTTCGACGTCATGGAAATGCCCATACATATATTCGTTATAAGCATCCACAGCCGAGTCTATACACCTTTCCATCTGTCCGACCGTCAGTCTGTCTGTATGAACACCTAGATTTGAAAAACTGGATGAGCTAGAGCAACCAAGTTTGAAACGTAGACTTCTTTTGTGTGCACGTAGATTTGTTTTGTTTCAAACTTTTGCCACTTTCCCTCCCGGCACCAAAATATATAATGTTGAATGACTCCCAAATTTATGAAGATATCGTTCTCTACTTTTAAACTCACATTAACATACTCAATATCTATAATCTCTAAATAGCGGAGCTATGAGAATAGCACCTTTTGTCATATATATATTTGGGACAAATATGTTGCATACTTTTAGGCATTTATAGTTTAGTATTTATAACCTGTACCAAAGACCAATAAAATCTCTAAGATGCCGATCGCCCATACAATTGTTTTGCAATATGCAGCTATTTTTTTGGTGGCGACGGAAATCGTGCTCTCTCCGCTCACACGACGTTGAGAGCATAAAAATCTGAAAATTGAATGCTCTTGCTTGTGTGAGTAATGCTTGAGAATACATGTGCACACGAAACTTTGTCGTTTCTTCTCTCCCCGTCAAAGTAGTTTGAATTTGAGTTCAGAGTCTGCTGATAGTTTGGGTTACAAAAAAACATATAATCGCTTTTTAATAAAAACGGTCAAAAATGAAAAGAATAAAAACTTGAGAAAAGCAACAAACGTCAGTCCCCCATTGTTTTTCAGTCCAGAAGAAGTAAAAAATTTTTGTTAAAATTTTAATCTTTTTTCATAATAAACATCGACACCCCCCAATTTGAATTTTTGTGTGAAACGCTTTTTATCCCTGGAAGAGACTTTCGTAACTCCAAAACGTTTCTTTCCTCTAATTCCTACACCCATTAATATCCCGACACCCTATCGATTATCTTCCATAAAATTTGCTGGGCACTTACAGTCGTTGCTCTCGCTGTATGCGTACAAAAAAGCGGCTAGCTCTAGAGCGCTCTCTTTCTCTGCCTTTTGGTTAAAATTTCAAGAGAGCCAAAAGCCACTTGAAAAGCCAGGCCCAAAAATCGTGTGCAAAAAAATTGTATGGCGTTACTAATATTCATATTCAAATGTCCTTGCCTGTACCCATTGAAAATGGGTATAAGGGGATCTTGAAGTTGTGCAAATGTATGTAACATGCAAAAGAAAACATTAACGACCCTATAAAGTGTATATCGCTCACTTACTTTAATACTGGCATAACTCAAAAAACACGAACATTTTCATATTGGTATCTCTTATATTTTTCACACGAGATCAAAATATGTCGAAATATCATTTTACAGGTTCATTTTCATGTTATTGCAAGAGCGTCCTGCAGTCGAAATTGCGCAAACATACTTTGTCTTTCAGGTAAAACATCAAAGCATTTTAAATTTATAATATTTTACTTTTCTTTTTATACTCTGTACCGAAGGTACATGAAGTATATTAAGTTTGTGCAAAAGTATGTAACAGGGAGAAGGAGTCATTTCCGACCCTATAAAGTATATATATTCTTGATCAGCATCAACAGCCGAGTCGATATAGCCATGTCCGTCTGTCCGTCCGTACGTCCGTCCGTCCGTCCGTATGAACAAACAGATCTCGGAGATGGTAAGAGATAGAGGTTTGACATGTATGGGACAAATGTTTCTTATAGCTGCAGGCAGATCAAGTTTATTTTCAATTTTCGCCACGCCCCCTCCCGCCTCCGCAATTCGGAAAAAACGTAATATCTCCCACAGTTTTGAAGATAGACGTTTCGTACCTTCTAGAGATAGTTAGTAACTAGCAAAATGTGTCGATTTGCCGAAGAAATGATAAAGATCGGATGAGCGGTTCTCCAGTTATGAACAAAAAAGTATATCGCCCTCGCCCTACCCCCTCCCACTCATTCACAACTAACACCACACAATCTTAGAGAGAGAGAGAGCGAGAGAAAGAGTGAGAGAGAGAGAAACTTTGAGATGAGCGCACCACCAGCATTGCATTCAGCTTCTACTCCAGGTACAGAGTATGTTAAATTCGGGCTTGACCGACTTTATCACTTGTTATTATTGTGTTAAACCCATTGAGAACTTTAAGCGCGTTTTTGTCTCAAAATGGATTATTTTAAGTTATGCCACTATTGCCACTATTGAAAGTGAGCGATATATTCTTAATCGTCATCAACAGCCGATTCGATTTAGCCATGTCCATCTGTCCGTCTGTCCGTTCGTCCGTCTGTATGAACACGTCAATCTCAGAGACTATAAGCTTGTAGAGTAAGGTATTTTTAAGATTTTTCTAATTAAATGTATACGTCGTACAAGTCCATAAAGTTAACAAATAGTTGACGCCAATTTTTTCTCTAAATTCACTTTACTCAACAACTGACTTTTACCCCGTTTATACACAAAATAAATATCACAATAAATCCCCTGTTAAGTATGCTATGAAAATTAAAATTGAAAATTATACTATTTTCATTTATTAAAATTATTAATTTTATTTTATTTAACTGCTATAACAATCCAAGTGAATGCACTATGGGGAATTTTCCCAAAAATCAGGCATTAATTAATAACTTAAAAACTAAGCAAGATATTGCGGTCTAGTTTTTTGCCTTATGTTAGGTATACCGTTGCTCTATACGTGCTAAAAAGTAGGCGTGGTAGCATTTCAACCCGCCTTTAAAAAAAATAAAGAAACAAATATTATTTTTTTTTAAAAGATAAAACTGGTTTTTCTTGCAATTTTACATAAGAATGAATGTACCATCATTGACGCGTAATAGGAAACATATTTTTCGGCCGCAAACTTTACGGAATATCGGGATTCCTGAAAAAAAATGCGTCTCATTTATTTTTTTCGATTTCTGTTCTGTTCTTACTGTCATTTCTAACTGCACAATACTAGCACATAAAATTTCGGATCATTTTTGCCTTATAGAAACTATCTTAAGAACTGCTGCATGGTCAGCTAGTCGTTTTTAACTTATTACGAGCAGCTGTGCTTGCTTCTTCTACCATTTTATCTCCAACAGCTTGATTTCTACGATTTCTAATACGCTTTAGCGTTAATGACCATCGAGAACGACTCTCTGTGTTCATATTCTGCTCAATGGCTTAGAATTGAACTTCTGCGTTCAATTTGTTGCATTATTCGGTTAAATTTTCGCGATTCATCTCCAGAATTGCACAAAATATGCTTCCTTTTTTCTTTTAAATATCTTTTATATGCGACTGAAAGACTTTGGCCTAACCCTTCTCTAAAGCAATCAAAAATAACATCTTCCCGACTCGTCACATTTTTTCATTTGGCATGCAAGTAGGCATTGGAGAAAATAAGGTTGTGTCCTAAAAAGTGAAATTTTGCAAAGAAATGCGCATAGATGCGTTTGAGCAAAAGTGAATCAGAAGCGGAATTGATAGCTCTAAAAGGTGGTAAAAGTCCCACCTCTAACAAATCTAAACAAAATTTGGTAGGACTTCGCAAAGTTGAATTTTCTTTCTAATTTTTTTTTCTGAGATGAATCACGAATACCGCCAAATACAGGGACGCCACGATGAATTTCTACAGATCAAAGGCACTAAAACATAGCACATACCACAACGATTATTTTCAATCAAAAATATTCGACAAAACTTTCTGTTATCATTAATATTTGGCAATTACAAATTGCAGCAAAAAACACACACTTAACATTGAACTGTCATTCGTTAGCATAACCTGACTTTACCAGCTGCTCACTTAACAGAGCTCTGTTAAATCAAAATTCGTGGTATGTAACATTGAAGACTGATGTATTTGTGGTCTAATGAAACAAAAAAATTTAAGTTTTGAGCACTATTGGAAAAGGGGTTTATGCCTAATATTTGGTAAATTCCCCATAGTGTGTTGGAGATAAAATGGTAGAAGAAGCAAGCACAGCTGCTCGTAATAAGTAAAAAACGACTAGCTGACCATGCAGCAGTTCTTAAGATAGCTTCTATAAGGCAAAAATGATCCGAAATTTTATGTGCTAGTATTGTGCAGTTAGAAATGACATTAAGAACAGAACAGAAATCGAAAAAAATAAATGAGACGAATTTTTTTTAGGAATCCCGAAAAATATGTTTCCTATTACGCGTCAATGATGGTACATTCATTCTTATGTAAAATTGCAAGAAAAACCAGTTTTATCTTTTAAAAAAAAATAATATTTGTTTCTTTATTTTTTTTAAAGGCGGGTTGAAATGCTACCACGCCTACGTTTTAGCACGTATAGAGCAACGGTATACCTAACATAAGGCAAAAAACTAGACCGCAATATCTTGCTTAGTTTTTAAGTTATTAATTAATGCCTGATTTTTGGGAAAATTCCCCATAGTGCAACAGCTTGATTTCTACGATTTCTAATACGCTTTAGCGTTAATGACCATCGGGAACGACTCTCTGTGTTCATATTCTGCTCAATGGCTTAGAATTGAACTTCTGCGTTCAATTTGTTGCATTATTCGGTTAAATTTTCGCGATTCATCTCCAGAATTGCACAAAATATCCTTCCTTTTTTCTTTTAAATATCTTTTATATGCGACTGAAAGACTTTGGCCTAACTCCTTTCTAAAGCAATCAAAAATAACATCTTCCCGACTCGACACATTTTTTCATTTGGCATGCAAGTAGGCATTCGAGAAAATGAGGTTGCATTTTGACTTCATAAGGTCATTTGCATTTTCTTAAATGCAAAATCTATTGTCAAATGGTGACGCTAATAAGTTAGCGCTTATGTTAGTGCTCCATTAATTAACATAAAGCAAGGCTTTTAAACATTTGTTCCTCTGAGTAACGGGTATATGGAAGTCGGGTAGGGCCGACTTTAACTTACGCTCTCGATTTTTAGTGGAAATGTTCTGGTGCCCAATGCGCTAAGAATTCCAAGTACAGTGAATATAAGCGATATGCGAAAGTTATAATGCAGCAAAACTTTTGCATAGCGATATTTGCATTTGAGCGGTAATCGGTTATATGCAAGTCATTTGCATATAAGCAATCAATCGCTTGTAAGCAAAAAATGGCTTTTTAGCAATTTAGTGAATTATGTTCATTTTACTTTAATGACATTAAGTTAAAGTATACATATAATTGACAACATGAAGACAACTTAAAGTCACATTTCGTTTCAAATATCGCAAATGTGCATTTCCACAGAAAGGTCAAACAAAAACCGAATCAACGATTCATTATATGTATACAGAGGTCCGGAATATCTCACTCAAAATGAAAGTGTTGTAAAATAACCCTGTTATTTGAAAACACTTTGAAATATCTTTCAAATAAATAGAGTGATTTATTTTTAGAGTATTAAGGCCTATACTCAGATAAGATAAATTTTTAGTTTGCTACGTTATTTCACATGAATAGAACACCTTTTCATAATCATTCAGATTTCAAAGCTATTTAAAACTGTTTCCATTCATGTGAAATATCGTAGCAAACTAATTTATCTAATCTGAGTATAGGCCTTAAGTGTTTAACTTAGTGAAAGTGACTTATTTTTCGAGTGTAAGTGTTTATCTCAGTGAGAAACACATATTTTCTTTTTTTTCTGTTATGTGTTTTTCAATAACACTTATTATTGTGAGAAAAATATAAGTGTCTTTTCATTCAAAGTCTGTGGAACGGGCATTTTTAACACTAAATTTCATTCACAGCGATAAGGGCCAGCGATTTAATACCGAGAACTTAATTTTTGTAAAGTAGTTTCTTACCGCGGTTATACCACAGTGCTCGGCAGAGGTCGGTACAAGAAATTTGTAAAGAAAGTTTGACCTTGTGGGTAGAAAGCGCTAGAAAATTATATAAGAATCAATGCGTAAGCGCAGTTCACAGCCCTCCATGGTGATAAGACCGCTAAGTGCCCAAGAAACTGCTTTTCAAAACCACAAGTGACTACACTCAATCAACAATGTGAAAGCAAATAACAGTCATTGAAAAATGTCGCTCACACCCCGAAGAAATGCGAATTCACACAGAAATGCGAGCTTTATATATCACTCTTTAATATATCACATAACTACATAGCCATGATTATGAGAATACTCAACCGCGATAAATACCATGGATGACCAATGGTAAAGAATAAGGTCAAAATCATAGAGAATGCTTCAAACCACTTTTTGCGTATGACAATTTATTTTATTACTGAAATATACCAAAAAGGACCAAAATTGTAATAATTCCACACAAACTCTACTCTCAACCAAAAGGAAATTGATGCGTATCGACGTCCGACGCCAGCTGGGTGCAGCAGGTGCAGTGTGCTCTATCGAGACTCGCTCTGCACTGAAGCAGATGTCTGCAAACCAACTCGATTTTATCTAAAAATGTAGCTTTTTACTGTTTTTGTAGTTGGGCTGCTCCCAAACTTGAGTTTCGTGCCCACCGACAGAATAAAACATTATTCCCAGTCAAATCTACAAAGTAAATTATCATTACATAACAAATAGAGAAATTTCACTTATCTTTATTTACTTTCGTTTTTCTGTTATTCTTTAACTGTTATTAAAAGACACTTAGAACATAAATATAACATTTTAAGTGTTCTTAAAAGACAGATAAATTTTTCTCTCAAATGTTTTCGGTGAACAGAAAACACAAATAACACAAAAATAAATGATAAAACTCAGTGAGAAACCGAAATTGCTTATGATTTTTGTGTTTATCTCAGTGAGAAACACTTTGAAAATATGTGTTGAGAGTTATTCCGGCCTCTGTATGTATATCAATATAAGTTCCTGGCTACATACAAAGATTTATGAAATGCATCAGATACTTCTGGCGTTAGAGAATGGCATTGCTGTCTACATCTCCCAGCTTTTACTCTAAATAAATTGCTACTAAAGTGCTATTCAAAAACCAATATGCGGAAATTTATAATAATATTTTTCTGTGTTTTTCATCACCATAAAGGCTAAAAAATTTTTACAATTATCACGGTCGTAGCTGTGAAAGTGCCCATATGGGTATTATTTACTAAATACTTAAGAAATCAGTCATTTAGTTTTATATGAAAAATCTGTTATACCCCTGGAGAGGGTATAGCTGCCATACAAACTGTCAGCCACATATCAAGCTCCAAGGGTGTATAAACTTCGGTCGAGCCGAAGTTAGCTGGTCTCAATTTGTTATTATTAGTACCTTGCGGTATTACGTTTAAAAATAGTAGATAATTTCTTGATCAAGTGGCTATATTGTGGCGGTGGCAAAAATCATTAAGTTCAAGCTTCCGTTTGCCAGTTCTATGCCAATTTTATCGACATTAAATATGCATTCTGGAGTAAATTTGACAAGAATATACGAAAAATGATTTGTGATAAATGCGGCCGCACTTGGCGAATTTAACAGAATTTCGTTTGCTCCAACGTTGTATTCAGATCCGATTTGGTACATAGTCTTCATTTAACTTAATGGCGAACTTTTGTGACTTAGCGAGCAAGACTGGTCCGCTAACAACTCCATTTCGAGAAAAGTTTAGGTTTAACCAGGACAACCAGGAAGTGTACACTGTACATGTGAGCTTTTTTTTTATCACTTTTCTTGCCAGGATTTGTTACAGCACGGACCTCAATGGCATTGTTTTTAATGCGCGAAATGGTGCTGACGCTAACTTTACACTTCGCAGCAATCATCTTTTGAGTTTTATTTGTTTTTAAGTCTTTTAAATTGGAATTTATTGTTAGCTGTTAAGATATGACAGGACATTATTGCAATTGTTATTTACTATTTCAGCTGCTGATGAAAGGTTTATCGATAAATAAATATATGGGAACTGTGTAAGAACAGAGTTGTATGAGATTTTAATAGTATTATCCATCCACGCAGGTTAGCGTTAATCTCATGACCTGGGTCTCATGACGTGTGTTTTTCGATAGTACGTTTTGTTGATCTAGACTTAATTTTTAAACAGATGACTTGATAACCAAATTAACGTCAAAACCCCAAATATTATATTCGAGCATATAATGTTCATCATAAGCTCTTACTTTTTAACTATATATTAGTTTTTATAAATTTACATTTAATGCAGGGATGCAAACCGGTTCTGAACCGAACCGGTTTTGAACCGAACCGAACCGCTTTTTTCGCTCGTGAACCGAACCGTAAACCGAACCGGTGTGTATTCTAAAATGCTGAACCGAACCGAAAACCGAAAAATAAAATGGTTCGGTTCGGTTCACTTCAGCAAGGTATTGAGTTACTGGCGAATAGTAAGCAAAATCAGCAACTAGCTATAAAATATTGCGAAAATACTTTGAAAAGCAGAGTTGTTGAAAAAAAGCTAAGAACATAAACCTTAATTAATTTGCTAAGGACCCAAAATTGTAATAAGCCAAGTCTTGATTGTATTATCCGTGGGGGTCCACTTACTTAAAGCTCATGTGCAATGTGCAAAAATAATTTTTTGAATTGTGCTCTGGACACTTACAGCATATATTAAACCCATCCAAATCGGTTAAGCGGTTCTTAAGATAAACGAGTTTTTTGATTTATCTTTCCGCCCTCATAACTCCACTCCAATAGCGATTAGAAGACTACAAATTTAGGAGAGTGAGTTTCTCATTGATGGTAACAACATATTTAAATTTGGTGCTGATCGGAGCGGGGGCATATTTTGTATGTTTATTCTGCTATGGCCCTTTTATTGTATAATAGGGTGTGTTTCACATATCGCATATCGATTTCGAGTAAAAATTGCTTAAGTTAATATGTGCCAAATATGTCAGAGATTACTTGATCAGGTCAAAAGAAAATTGTAATTAATTGACTATTTTGATCCGCTTGGCTTTCAGTAGTCGATTTCAAACCGTCAAAGTTTCTAAACAATATGAAGTGACCATAGATGTTTTCGTCACTTGATATGTAAAGTTGTATGATTTCAAAACGAAATGAGAACTTTTATACGGGAATTGCCGTCGAAGTTCTGTAAAAACCCGATTAACTGAAAACCTAAGTCTTTGTTAATGAATAATACCTGTTGCAAAAATATCTTTAGTTAATTAAATGAATAAAGAGCGAACCGAACCGAACCGAACCGTAACCGCGGTTCAGTAAGCCCCAAAAACCACGTAATGAACCGAACCGGCGGTTCAAAAACTGTGTGAACCACTGAACCGAACCAGTCCTTATTTTCAAGTGGTTTGCATCCCTGATTTAATGTGAAACCATTTATGTTCTGTCGCATTTTGATTCGTTATATTACATTAGAATAAAATGATTTAGTTTTATCACAGAATTTAATTTTTCCATTTTCCAACGAGAGCGTAAGTTAAGGTCGGCTCTAACCGACTTCATAGCGGGTATACTCATAAAAAGAAATGTTTGTTTGGCGTTCCTTTGTTCGTGAGGTTGAACATCCGAAAAATATGCAACATTTTTTAACTCCGCTTTTAATTATTCGATCTTGATGTAGGGATTATAGTTATTGCTAATACAAATTTAAGTTATAAATTCGATATCTTAAAAAAATGTGTATCTCGACCGAAGTTTATATACCCTTGGAGCTTGACATATGCCTGACAGTTTGTATGGCAGCTTTACTATATAGTGGTCCGATTTCGATAAATCTTGTTGAGATTATGTTAAATTATTGAAAACTTACAAATACGAGCTTTGGAAGCGATTACATTGAAAACAAAAAAGTTTTTTTTCACTAAGATTTTTTATTTTGGACCTAACTTTTGTATAACAGCTATACTATATAGTTGTCCGATTTCGACAAATTTTGGTGAAATTATGTGAAATCATTAAAAACTTATAAATACGAGCGTTAGGGGCGATAGCACTAAAAACAAAAAAGTTTTTCTCACTAAAACTAGTTTTTCAACCGATCGTTCCTATGGCAGCTATATGCTATAGTTATCCGATCCGGCCGGTTCCGACAAATGTGCAGCGTATTTGTACCAAAAGACTTCGTGCAAAGTTTGGTTAAGATAGCTTTAAAACTGACGGAGGAGATAGCATAGAAACAGACGGACAGACAGACGGACATGGCTATATCAACTCAGCTCGTCATGCTGATCAAGAATATATATACTTTATGTGGTCGGAGATGCTTCCTTCTATGAGTTACAAACATCCGGACAATTTCAATATACCCTCTCCAAGGGTATAATAAAACAAGTGAGAAAGTCGGTCAAGCCCGACTATAACATACTCTGTACCTGGACTAGAAGCTGAATGCAATGCTGGTGCTGCGCTCATCTCAAAGTCTCTCTCTCTTTTTCTCTCTCTCACTCTCTCTTTCGCTCTCTCTCTCTAAGTTTGTGTGGTGTTAGTTGTGAATGGGTGGAAGGGGGTGGGGCGAGGGAGATGTACTTTTTTGCTCATAACTTGAGAACCGCTACTCCGATCTTTATCATTTCTTCGGCAAATCGATACATTTTGTTAATTACTAACTATCTCTAGAAGGTACGAAACGTCTATCTTCAAAAATGTAGGAGAATTGCGGGGGCGGAAGGGGGCGTGGCAAAAATTGAAAATAAACTTGATCTGCCTGCAGCTATAAGAAACATTTGTCCCATACATGTCAAACCTCTATCTCTTACCATCTCCGAGATCTGTTTGTTCATACGGACGGACGGACGGACGGACGGACAGACAGACGGACAGACGGACATGGCTATATCGACTCGGCTGTTGATGCTGATCAAGAATATATATACTTTATATAGTCGGAAATGATTCCTTCTCCCTGTTACATACTTTTGCACAAACTTAATATACTCTATGTACCTTCGGTACAGAGTATAAAAAAGATACTTTGCAAGCTAAAATGGTTTAGAGCAGCGGTGGGCAGCCTCATACCCCTTCTTACCCGCGCAACCCGGCCCGTTATTTCGCTAATTCCACGACGCAATCGATATTACAACAAAAACAAGAGCAAATGACAAAAATAAGAATGTTGTTGAACCCTTTCCGTTATTTCTGCTGCCAACCGCTGGTTTAGAGGGATTATTCGAGTTTTGGGAAGATGTTAGGGAATCTATTCTGTAACGATGATTTTACGATAAGTAGGTCTTTGAGACTCTTATCAGTTAATTTCTGTGGCCATGCTTCAAAAATGATGCCCTAAAATATGCTTAAAGTCCCCCCCATTAATTCAGTCCTGAGTGGGTTAATTGGCATATCCCAACTACTATAAATTTTACTAACTAAATTGTCGAATTTTGGTCTTATCGCTAAGATCAAGTATGTTGCAGTTTAGAAAAATTTTCTTGTTTCGTAAAATGTGCGTTTAAAGCTAATGAGAACCGAAAACGTGCTAAATGCTACCGCGCATGCTACATTTTATTCATTTCCGCTTAAGGCTATTCAAATTTCTGAGTATTAAACTGAACCAAATAAGTATAAGTGGCTTGTGTAATTCCAATATCACGCCTGCACCTTTTCTACACAGTAAACAATATTAAGATTCCAACGTATAGCCTAAAACCGTTAAGTAATATTGTCTATATACATATGCGCACACTTATACATACATATGTATACGTATGCATTTATTGTAGATTTTCGTTGGTTTGTTAACATTCAAATGTCACGTTAATTTCGCCCAGGCAACAGTAGCGGCAAAAGCGCAACCACTTGTAAATTGAATTTGAAAATAGTGCGCTATTGTATGTTTAAAAATAATACAACGGCTAATTTTCGCATAGCGTGAAATAGTCCCCCCATCGCCGCACAGTGGTTCAGGCGCGCCCCGCCTTGTAAAACCCCCGAATTTAATTGTTATATTTAATTCAGAGTATATAAAGTTTGTGCATAAATACGTAACAAGGAGAAGGAATCATTTACGACCCTACAAAGAATATATGGTCTTGATCAGCATCAACAGCCTAGTTGATATAGCCATGTCCGTCAGTCTGTCTGTCCGTCCGATAGAACAAACAGATCTCAGATATGGTAAGAGATAGGGACTTGACATGACTTCTTATACTTGCAGGCAGATTAAGTTAATTTTCAATTTTTGCAATGCCCCCTCCCGCCCCCACTATTTGGAAAAAAAGTCATATCTCCCACAGTTTTGTATATAGGTGGTTTGTACCTTCTAAAGATATTTATTTATCAGGTTTTATTTATCGATTTTCCAAAGAAATGATAAAGATCATATGAACGATATCCAAATTATGACCAAAAGAATTTTCGTTGCCGCAGCGCAGCAGCAGCGCTACTTTCAGCTGACACTGCAGGCACAGAGTATATTACAGTCGGGCTTGACCACCATTCTTACTTTTTGTTTAAAGTTAACCTTTTTTTTTAGCTATATCGACAGTTTTAATATAGACATTAAGGAAGCCAAAGTATGGCATTGATATGTTTACGAATAAATTACAGCTTCGTAAACTTTGTTAATTTTGCGCACGCCAAAAAATGCAATTATTTTGAACTATTAGTCAAGTCTGAAATATCAAATTTTCGGCAGTAACCAACATTTTAGGGCTGTCTTTATTTTTTATACCCTGTTCCCATTAAAAATGGGAAAAGGGGATCATGAAGTTGTGCAAATGTATGTAACAGGGAGAAGGAAGCATCTCCGACCACATAAAATATATATATTCTTGAACGGCATCAACAGCCGAGTCGATTTAGCCATGTCCGTCTATCTGTCTGTCCGTCTGTCTGTATGAACACGTCGATCTCAGAGACTAATTGATGGAGCCACAAGTTTTGGCATGTATGTAGGTGAATACTGTACACACATCGAGTTTGTTTCAGATTTCGAAAATTCCTCCTCCTCCATCTTTAAACAGCGAAAATCTGTCGTTTTCTCTGTACAAACGCGTAGATATCACAAACTATAAGAGGTAGAGCCAAGTTTGCTTCTGGTTTGGCAAATTCCTCCTCCATCTTCTTCTAACCGCGAAAAACTGTCAGAGCTACTGTCGTGTGTGGCCCAACGGTTAGTGTTCTGGACTGCTGGGCGGGAGGTCGTGGGTTCGATCCCGCCTCTAAACATCTAATAATAATTTACAAGTTTTTTTCTTTCTTTAGAAAATAGCTTTTACACATACGGTCACCTTCACCAGCTATTGGCGCCAGCTGTGAAGTATAACTAGCCATAAAAAAGCAAATTCTCCAACTTTGCCGTTCGGATTCGGCGTTAAACTGTAGGTCCCTTTCTCTTGTGCGAAAAAAATTTAAAATCACACACGCCAAGAGATTGAGAAAAGCTTGGCCCCTTTGGAGCTGTATAGCCAATTTTCCATTACATTTACATAACCGTCAATGGCGAACGCTATCGCACCAAGATAAATGACTTTTTGTTACTTGAAATTGTATTTTAGTGAAATTATATTTAAAAAGTAAGTGTCATTGTTGGTTCTTTTAGGCCGTAATAAAGATTCCACCATCTAATTCTACTTTATGTGCTTTATTTGTAATTAAAAAAAAAATTTTAAATGGATCGCCCTTTATAAACCTGATTTTGGGATTCCCAAGTGTTACAGCAATGCTGGCATGAGGTAGCCTCTGCTTACTCGCTAAAGATCAGCAAAGACTGCTGATGATTGAATAGTGGTATTTCATGAAATAGCTATATAGTCAACCAGCCTCCTTTGTGGTGTGTGTGGGACTTGTTTTAACTTATTAACCTGGAGCCCGCACAAACTTAACTCGTTCGGAAAGTAATAGGACTGATTTTCTTCCGCCGCGACTGTACTTCGGAGCGTGCGCTCACCGACTGTATTCGGTAGAGGGCGTTCCTAGCTAACGAACGAGCGGCTGGTCAGTTGTCTCCGAGCACCATTCGAGTCAGAAGAAGTCGCCGATGAAGACCGTGCTGGAAGACCTTCGACTTCGAGAAACACCGACAATGTGACAAGGTGTGCGCGATGATGGTCCCAAAAGTGCTCACTGACTGATTTTAGCATGTGTGAAAGTGACCCCCAATTTTTTAATAACGTTATCGCAGATGTAGCCCCCGGACATTTTTTTGCTTCCTCGCCTGAAAATGCCGATGAAAGGCAAGCATTTTGAGATAACAGGGGAGATCCAAGCAGCATGCACCGCGGCTCTCAAGGCTATTCCGGAGAATGCCTTCCGTGACGCCTTCAATGCTTGGAAACTGCATCGACGCCTATTTTAATATTTTAAAGAATTGTAACGATGGTGTTTTAAAATAAACATTGCGTTAATGAAATTGACTCAACAAAACAACAATATGAGAAGATAAGCAAACCAATGTAAATCCAAAGTTAAATAAATATATGTTAAATTAAATCGAAATGTTAAGATATAAAAATGTAATAGAATCTGAGCAAGAAAGTTTAAAACCTACATGGAAAGATAAACATTTAAAATACAGTCCAATATCGAAGAGAAAAAATAATATATATATGTAAAAATACAATTTGTTTGCCCTCTGCAATATGTTCAAAGATATTTGAACAGTGCATTTAAAGACCGCTACCTGCGGTCGCCTCAAGCCGAGGCGCACAAAAATAGAAACTAGAACCTAAAATATAAGCAACCCCCACAAGCAGGGACACATCTGTTAGTAATAAGGCATTTCTCAGCTTGGGGTAAAACCAAAAAATGTATTAAAGAGAAAGTACCAACACCTTATTAAATATTCAGCTTCTAGACGAGGAGCTAGTCACTCGCACATATATGCGTTTTATTTAGATGGGCTCAATAAATTTTTTTAAATCGCCTCAGTCCCATTACTTTCCCAACAAAACCTGTATATCTTTATTAATATTATTAATATTACTTTGAGTTGCTTGAAAGGAACAGTTTTTTTTTTTTACAAAATTTTGACTAGGCTAAACCTATTATTTCGAAACAAACCACACACCCAATTTTAAAAAACTTTTGACCATATGAAACCTTGTGCGAACAATCAAACAAAAGAATAATAAATTCAACACTAAGAGCGGTTCAAAGTTACAGAATTTTGTCCAAGGAAAATCGATTCTGAACCACTGTGCGCTGCTCCTTCTAAGTTAAAGAAAATAATATTAATCAAAAAGTGATTAAAGCATTCCGTCGGCACACGATCGCGTAGTTGTTTTGCACTTCTTTTTCTATTGTTGTTTGTTCTTTGCTGTTATTCGCTAAAATTGTCGATGTATACACATACATGCTTATATATAACAAGGTTAGTAGATAACTATAATTTTCAAAATTAATTTACTCATTACACACAAAACTTCGTCTATGTCGAAGCTTAAATACACTTCCAAAAGCTCAGTACAACGGCTAGTGAATTTAGAATCAGAAAGTTTACTTCAAAAAAAATACTCAACCTTGTTTTTAATTCCACTTAATTATCAAAAGTAATTCCGCAACACTTCCGAAACGTTTTGGTCTTCTGAGTTCTACGTAAACTAGTGGTTTCGTTCCCATTTGATAGTTGTGAAATAACAGGTTTTGAATATAAGCATTTTCGATTTGATGTTCATTACTTAAATAATATGACTTTTTCACCAGCATTTATTAAATTATATCTTAAACTGATTATTAAACACAACATGTCAAATTTAAGCTTCTCAGTTACCATCACATTTAAGGGCAGCTGATAAAGCCAAATCGCTGCTTGGGTGCGTTGCCGGTAGGAACACTCTAGCTGGCTAATGGCGCTTCTTCGCTAGTGAAGACTTGAATTTGTAGTGATTATTCGCGATGCGGTGTTGGGTTATGATCTCGCCCTGAAATGACTTGCTAGCCAGTGTCAGCCCAAAATGCAGTCCCGTAACAATATGGCTAGAGAAAGACAAAGCCACAAATTCGCGCTCTCCTCATGGGGAACCCTGTTTTTCTTCATTGCCGACCATGTGAGCTCTGTTAGCTGCCAAGAGCCGATGTTATTGTTATCATTGCAAGTTAAACTACTGCAGTCTGGAGGGAGTTCTCTTGTTCACCAACACAAGCGCAATTTTCTGTTCTTTCCATTTGGCCGCCTCTGCTCCAGTCCACAGGCGTCTTACTTGCAATTCAGTTCTTCTCGCGTTCGCATAAATTTAGGACTAACTTCAATTCCTGGTAGCAATAGGCTGGCACTGCTTTACATCAACATAAGCAACAGTATTGGCTCGACATTTTTACAAACTCCAATTGAAATAGAAATCTCGTCGGCAAATCAAAAAAAAAAAAATAGAGGCAAGCTAACTTCGGCTCGACCGAAGTTAATATACCCTTGGAGCTTGATATGTGCCTGACAGTTTGTATGGCAGCTATACTATATAGTGGTCCGATTTCGAAAAATTTTGGTGAAATGATGTAAAATCATTAAAAACTTATAAATACGGGCGTTGGGAGCGATAACATTGAAAACAAAAAAGTTTTTCTCACTAAGACTTTTTTTCAGACCTAGCTTTTGTATGGCAGTTATACTATATAGTTGTCCGATTTCAAAATAGCTTGATGAAATTATGTGAAATCACTAAAAACTTATAAACACGAGCGTTGGGAGCGATAACATTGAAAACAAAAAAGTTTTTCTCACTAAAACTAGTTTTTCAACCGATCGTTCCTATGGCAGCTATATGCTATAGTCATCCGATCCGGCCGGTTCCGACAAATGTGCAGCGTATTTATACCAAAAGACTTCGTGCAAAGTTTGGTTACGATAGCTTTAAAACTGACGGAGGAGATAGCATAGAAACAGACGGACGGACAGACGGACAGACGGACGGACAGACGGACAGACGGACAGACGGACGGACAGACGGACCGACGGACAGACGGACAGACGGACATGGCTATATCAACTCAGCTCGTCATGCTGATCAAGAATATATATACTTTATGTGGTCGGATATGCTTCCTTCTATGCGTTACAAACATCCGGACAATTTTAATATACCCTCTCTAAGGGTATAAAAATCGTGCGCACACAACCTTTTCAATCAAATGACAGCAACACAATGAAAATGTGGAGTCCCGATAAGAGAGCTCTCTCAGAGAACACCTTACCTTATATAGTTGTATGCGTTTTACATTACACTCTTACGTTAAAAATCCATGTCACTAAAATCATATTTTAATGGATAATTTTGTGGGCATTGAATCGGAATGAATCGGCGATGTAGTAAGAAAGCTGGCGGAACAAATATATACGTCGCACCGTGGTCCAGAATCGTTTTGCCTTGCACAAGATTCTGCAACTCTTGAACCGCTCAAAATGTTGCAATTATATATTTTGTTTAATAAAAAATTGTTAAAGGGTTATATCAAATATTTATAGATAATATAGATGGCACTTGTGACGCAACTTTTTTCTGGGATAATGTCTCCGAATTGGATGATAATTGGCCCAAAGGGAGCTTATTATGAGAGAAGCTTAACCCCAAAATGTGAGCTTTTTTGGAGCTCTTTTGCGGAATTCTACACTTAAAAGTGTAATATTGTGAATTTTTTAAATTTTCAATAACTCGAAAACGGCTTAAGATAGAGCTTGGCGATTTTTTTTCTAATGTGCAGGATAAAAAAGCCCTTTTTAAAAAAGTTTTGATTTTTTTTTTATTTCTTACCTCTCTTGAAAAACAAAGGATTTTTTAAAAAAACTTGGTCTAGCGAAAAAGACCCATCCTTCAAAAATTCTCAAAAAAATATATATGTGAAAGCCGCATCTTTTCCAAACATTTTGAGTGCTTGAACATATCTGTAGCTTGAAAATTGAGGAAGTTACGGCCATTTTTGTCATGTAATCTCAAAAATATTAGTATGAAAAATTAGTCAAAAATTTCTAATAAATTTTTTTTATCTATAAAGATAGAGACATGATCATATGTGCATACCGTACCCATGTCGAGTTTGTTTTAGAAATGCAAAATCTCTCCACAATATAAACCAGTAAATGATCTGCCCTGTAGATCAAACAACAGTATGTTTCGGATCGATAAAAATTGCACATAGATAAGCATCATCCTCGAACAGACTACGTAGGTTCTCTTAATTCCAACTCGTGAAACCAAAGTTTGGGCAATGCTACGTTGCTGTTTTCGATCTCTTATTAACATTGACTCATGATGGAATAAAAATCACCAAAGACTAAGGACCGTTTTCTTATGTTCCTGTTTTTGCTCAAATAGAATTCCACCTAGACTTTGATAGATGTTTTAATTAAAATTTGGACAGTTAGAACTTAGCTTAAGCAATAAACTAGGGGAATTAGTTTACGCATCTGTCTCATCGGCAATGTCTGCAGGTGTCTTGCAAAGTCTGTCCAAAAAGATTGAAGAGTTTAGATATTTGTTTGTAAACTCTAATGTTGATATTATTTGTGTTTCGGAAACATGGTTTATGTCAAGTTTATGTGACTCGTCTATTAATTGTGACGGATTTAATGTTTTTCGTTCAGATCGTGTCGGCCATGCGGGAGGGGTTGCAATTTTTGTACGTAAAACTCTTAAAACGAAAATTATTTGCAAGCAGTCGACAGGAAGTCGAATTGAATACTTGTTTCTATCAATCAACAATAGACATCTTGATGAATCTAAACTACTGATTGGGTGCATTTACCGACCTCACCGAGATGCTGACTATAGTGATCTAATTAATCTTATTAGTGATATTAGCTTAGATTATAGTGACATTATTCTAACAGGAGACTTTAACTCCAACGTGTTGTTGGAAAAGCACCTGGCGGATAACATTGAGACCCTGGGTATGGAATTGGTAAATAGTACTCAAGCCACACACTTTTCACGCTATAATAATACTCTACTTGACCTTTTCTTCGTCAGTGATAAGAGTAAAATTCTGCTTTATGACCAAATATCAGTGCCCGTTTTTTCGAAACACGATCTAATATTTTTAACTTATGACATTTACATTAATAGACTTGACTCATTCATAGAATATAGGGACTTTAGAAGTATAAACTATTCGCTACTACAAAATGACCTCTATAACTATGAGTGGGATGCAATTTATAATTTGCCGACAGCAGACTCCCAAATCGGTATGCTGCAGGATGGGATCAGCCAATTATTTCATAATGTTGTTCCAGTACGAAGAATTACCATTAAAGCTTCTCAAAAGCCATGGTTCAACCGTGACATTAAGATAGCTATAATTAAAAGAGACAAAGCGTATTGCAAATGGAAAAGGTATAAAACTGAGTTTCACCACAATAATTTTAGAACTTTAAGAAAAACAGTAGTCAGTCTGATAAATTCATCCAAAAGAGCTTATTACTCTAATAAATTTCAAAGTGCAATATCTAGCAAACAGAAATGGACGGAAATTCAAAAACTAGGTATTGGAAAACAGAAGCAAGAAACTCATCTTGATGTTGATGTCAATAAACTCAACAAACAGTTTGTTAATCTTTCTGAAATCCCCGAAGTCTTCCATAATACGTACCTGGGTAGTGCACCACACAACGACTGTGATAATAGCTTTAACTTTAGATGTGTAAGTCAATGTGATGTCCTTGAAAGTATTCTTATAATAATTTATAAAAATACTTCTCCCTAAAATCTTGCCCCACATAACTCATGTGCTCAATACATCACTTACAACTTCTGTCTTCCCTGAGATATGGAAATCTGCCAAAATAGTTCCTATCCTAAAGCCGGACAATAACTATCGACCGATAGCTATATTGCCATACCTATCAAAAAGTTTTGGAACATCTTATGGTAGATCAAATTCGAATCCACATGTCTGACAATTCGCTGTTAAATGAAAGGCAATCCGGCTTTAGGAAGAATAGAAGTTGTACAACAGCTATTTTAAATGTGGTTGAAGATATTCGAAGTGAGTTTGATGATGGTAAAGTAACTCTACTCGCCCTGCTGGACTACAGCAAGGCTTTTGATGCAGTAAATCACGATATACTTTGCACAAAACTGGACAAATTGTATAACTTTTCGAACACAGCATTAAATCTTTTGAAATCTTATCTGTCTAATAGGTGTCAAGCAGTTGTTATACCGTCTTCAAAGTCCTCGTTATTACATGTTAAACGTGGTGTGCCTCAAGGCTCTGTCCTCGGCCCTTTACTGTTTACCATATATGTTAATGATCTGCCAAATATTTTGTGTAATAGTAATTGTCATATGTACGCCGACGACGTCCAGTTATATGTTAGCCGTCCACTAGATAAATTAGATGAATGTATTGATGTAGGTAATAGTGAGTTAATGAAGATCTCAGGCTGGGCAAAAAACAATGGTCTCTGTCTGAACCCGTCCAAATCCAAATGTTTGGTTATAAGTAAAAAGCTCCTTAACACAAGCAACTTACGACCCCTTTTAATTGAGAATTCGCCATTAAAATATGAGGAAGAAGCAAAAAATTTGGGTTTTCATTTCAATAGAAATCTCAACTGGAACACACATATAGTGAAAGCTGTGGGAAGAACTTATGGCGTGTTAAGAAATTTAAATCTGTCCCAACAATATCTCCCTACCAATATTCGCTTACAAATAGCAAAAGCATTTCTTTTACCCACCCTTTTCTATGGTATTGAAGTGTTTGCAAACTGTGATGCCTTTAACTCTAGCAAACTGAAAGTTGCACATAATGACATTGCCCGATATGTTTATGGACTAAAACGCAGAGACCACGTATCCAGCTACTCAACAAAACTATTCGACCTCTCTCTTGACTCTTGGACCAACTTCAGGGTTTTAATACAACTGCACAAAATTATCTTTAAAAAACAACCACTGTATCTCTTGGAAAAACTTGAGTTCTCAACATCAAGACGAACAAATAATTTAGTTATACCAAGGCACAAACTTCTTCTATCAGAAAGACAATTTGGTGTTCATGCTGTTCGAATTTGGAACCAATTACCAAACTATCTAAAATGCATTAGCAGCGCGACGCAGTTTCAAAATCAACTAAAAACATATCTTATTAATCATGCTTCTTAATATCACATGTAACGAGTAGGGAAATAGGGAAACCGATAGGGAAACTAGAATAAGTTATATAGGAATATTAATACAAAATAATAATAATTAAATTAAAATGAATATAAAATTTAAATTTAATG
This sequence comes from Lordiphosa clarofinis, assembly GCA_018904275.1. Taxonomy (NCBI): domain Eukaryota; kingdom Metazoa; phylum Arthropoda; class Insecta; order Diptera; family Drosophilidae; genus Lordiphosa; species Lordiphosa clarofinis. Next base: position 471,525 of record JAEIGQ010000129.1, read on the forward strand.
ATCATTATATCAGATAAGTCGGATTATGTTTGTCAATGTTAATTCTGTATATTTGTGACTAGTGCATTAATTTATAAGTTTATCTTGTAGCACTAGGAAATCACTCAATAAATCTAAATCTAAATCTAAATCTAAAATCTAAAAGACACATCTAATTTATTTCATTTTGAATTTACTTATTACCAACTCAGACTTAACTGTTTTTAGCAGCAGTTGTTTGATTAATTTAGATATTTTTCAGTGTGACCATATGGGCGCATACATAAAAATACATAATTTGGTTAAGCCAATTTGGTTTTAACATCAATGAGAATGACGTAGATGGCAATAAAATCCATCTAGATGGCTAACCTTGAACATGAGCAAAGCACATTCAGCAAATCCACCGCCGCAAAAATTTGACCTGCATTCTTTTTGATGCAACTATATGCTGTTCCAAATTAGAGGCGAAGTCGTGCATTTTAGGATCGGCTAATCTTGCGTCCAGCTTAATATCACATAAGAACAAGGAAAGATAAGGAGGGTAAAGACTTTGGTTAGCTGCAATATGTTAATTGCACATATATCAAATAAATTTAAGTTTATCGAAATGTTTATTAGTTGATGAAAAACTGAAAAACCCCTATTTTGGTTATATGTTAATAAAGGTTTTACTGTTAGAATTATAAGAAAATAATTGGTGACGGTTTCGGTTACAAATTTTAAAGCGATTTTATCGGTTAAAGGTTACGGTTTCGGCTACAGTTTTAATCTCTGGGTATAACACTGATTTCAGCGGAATCAAAAGAAATATAACATTTCAATGCGACTAATTTTATAATATTATTCATTTGATGTATCTTAAAAACGTTTTTTTTATATTCAAAAATATTAACTAGTTTTATTTGTATTTACATGTCAGTTGCGACTTTTTTCCATTATTTAATTTATGTGATTTCTGCTATATTGCAAAACAAAACTTACAGTTAATTGCAATCACATAGTTTCTTATGCATTTTTATTTGCATAGTATATTAATTTAAAGAAAAGTATTTATAGGATAGTGTTGTGCTAACAAATCCAACCGTTTAAAACAAAAAATCTTAAAATGAAATAAAGAACTACTACTTTTGCTATATACTTGTTGTGGTAGGAGATGATTCCTTCAATGCGTTTCAAACATCTGGGCCCAATTACAATCTACACTTTTCTAGTGTATAACAAGGCATAATTCGAAAGATTTTTGGTATTGGATATTGATTTGAAAATCGGAATTTTATATTGATCAATCGACACATCATTAAGAGCTATGAAAATCAATTTTAGATCGCACATTCATTTATAGCCTCCTAAGCAACAAAGTGCCACCTATAAACCAACCTCAAGCATTAAGTGTGCACGTGCTGCTCAACTGTTTTTCTTAATTACGATTTGCGATAATTCAATTATCAAACAATTATGGTTGGGAATAAAACGGCCCATAAAAACCACCGATCCGTACTTGAAAGAAATACATAAGTTGAAGGCATTCGCAGCAATCCCAATAATAGCACAATCAATAACAATCGAAGCAGAAAAGTCACAAATAAATAAAGCACTCAGAGCCTATCATCATCATGGTTGTATGAATTGAGGAACAACGATATCATTTACGCACAATGTCGAATAGAACCAATCGAAGTTTGTATACCCTTTTTAAAGAGCATCCTTGTCATATTACAATATGCAATTTTGATTCGAAATGCATCAAAATTATCAAAGTTTTTGTACCTGTCATAATTTTTAGTAGGCCGCACAATCATTTTTTTTTGTATTTAGAACAACTTTACTAAAGAGAACATGAGTTAAAGTCAGCCCTGCCTGACTTTGTTATGCCAGTTTTTTAGGTTGAATAGCCATTTCTTATGTTACTTAACAAAGCATTAACATTCATGTTAACATATTAACATTAAGTAAGCAGACAGCACAAGCCAAATACATAACAAGAGCGATGTTCCTAAAAGGAAATCCAAGCAGCATACTACGTTTCTTTATTAACAGCCAACGCAAGGAAATCTCAAGTGTGTATATGACAAAAGGTGATTTTCTCAAAACTGCGCTATGTACTATCCGATCTTATGAAATCCGATCAGAGATTCTAGATTTTCGGTGTGTAAATGAGAGTTTAAAAGAAAGAAAAAGATTAAAAAAAACTTTATCTGCTTGCATACGAGGGATGTCTTCATTTAAAGCTTGGTTGTTGTAGCTCTTCCAGCCTATGAAATTTAGGTTTTTTATATATACTGCGCTTGCAATTTGTAATTCCATTAAGAATTGCCTGTACGGAAGAGATAAATGATTATCATTTATGGCGGCGTCATAAACAATCCACACTGTACATTAACAGAGATTGATTGACCAGGCTGCAAACCGGTCCTGAACAGAACCCCTGATCTTTTTGACTCTTCGAACCAGAACCTGAACCGGACTACTTTTTTAAAAAAAAATTAGGCTCGGCTCAACAAAGTTAAGTACCTAATTTTTTGAACAACACATACATAAATGGAAGTCGACCTTTAGGCTTATGTGCATTGCACATTTTTTAGCGAACTTGGCATAATAAACCATAAAACTCTTAATACAACAAATTAAGTGAAATATATGACCATTTTAATACAGCTTTCAAAAGAATTATAAGTAGTCCGTTATTCAAAAATATTAATTTTTCCTGTAGCGAACGTTACGTTACAGACGTTACACTTCCATCAAGCCACACTGTGTAAAAATAAATAATTTTTCATCCGATTGACTTGAATCTCGGTTTTAGGGATAGTAAATGAAATAAATTGAGATGTGATTTTTTGATGTGGGAAAAATTGACCCAACAGACGGAAAATTCTTGAAAAACTTTGCATGCAAAACAAACAATTTTTCCCCCGAATGATTTGAAACTCGGTTTGTAAGGATATAATACGAAATAATTTAAAATGTGAATTTCCCATGTCGGGAAATCTGTCCTTTAGGCGTGAGAAAGCACAAAAAATTCAGCATAAAGGGCCTTGTTCCGAATTCCGACTCGATTTCGTGTAAACGCGTAAGTGTCAAGTTAACTCGAGGCTACTAGATACCGTCGCAATTTTCTCTCGATTTGAATTCACTTGGGATTAAGCAATCGGTTTTAGTTGCTCCCACAATTCCGAGTTTTGTTATACCTGATCTAGTAGCCCCAGGTATATTTGTCGCCTTCTATACAACGTTTTCAAATTTGACTGCAAAATACTAAAGTTTACACGAAAATCGAGTCGAAATTCGGAACAGGGCCGAAAAACACATATTTTTCTAGCGATTGGCTTAAAATTCAGTTTGTTATAATAAAATTCGAAATCATTTGTGATTTCATTTTCCGATGTTGGAAATACTGATTTAGCAGGATTGCCCTCGATATTAATCAGTTATTAATATTAATATTATTTAAACACACTTTTTGTTACTTTGAGGTTTTGTTTTTTTTTTTTTTGGAAAGCAAAATTATTAAAGTTCATTCTGTTAAACAAAAACTACCCTATTTTCCGTAGCGGACGTTACACACAGTGTACCGATTTTTAGTTTAAATTTTTAATATATGGGTCATTCTTTTATAAACCGAACAGCAAAAAAATTTTTTTTTATTTTTCATTTCAATAAAAAACAAGTGAGAAAGTCGGTCAAGCCCGACTATAACATACTCTGTACCTGGAGTAGGAGCTTAATGCAGTACTGCTGCTGTGTCTCTCTCTATCTCAGTCTCTTTCTCTCTCTCTCTCTCTCTCGCTCTCTCTCTCTCTCTAAGCGTGTGCGGTGTTGGTTGTGAAAGGGTGGGAGGGGGGGGGGGCGGGGGGGGGAGCTTTGTTCACTTTTTTGCTTATAACTTGAGAACCGTTAATCCGATCTTTATCATTTCTTCAGCAAATCGATACATTTTGACAATTACTAACTATCTCTAGAAGGTACGAACCATCTATCTACAAAACTGTGGAAGATATGACGTTTTTTCAAAATTGCGGGGGCGGGAGGGGGCGTGGCCAAAATTGAAAATAAACTTGATCTGCCTGCAGCTATAAGAAACATTTGTCCCATACATGTCAAACCTCTATCTCTTACCATCTCTGAGATCTGTTTGTTCATACGGACGGACGGACAGACGGACGGACAGACGGACGGACAGACGGACGGACAGACGGACAGACGGACAGACGGACATGGCTATATCGACTCGGCTGTTGATGCTGATCAAGAATATATATACTTTATAGGGTCGGAAATGATTCCTTCTCTCTGTTACATACTTTTGCACAAACTTAATATACTCTATGTACCTTCGGTACAGAGTATAAAAATCCGAAATTAGATCTCGACATGCCCACCAAAACGTAATTTGCGGTTTTGCACAAAATTTTTTTGTTAATTTTATAAACAATTTCAAAAATCGTCAAAATCGAAAAAATGAAAAAAAAAGGGTTTTTTAAAAACGAACGCGGACCGAACCTTCCGCAAAATTTAAGAGGTTTGTAGCCTTTATCTAAATAGTTTTTTTAATTGCGAACACTCATAAAAAGGCCATCACTTGAGGAGCCAAAATCATGAATATTTATTTATTTGTTAAATTTATTTAAGGATGCGTTCAGATTCCACGGCGGGTTGCCATATTTTTTGCACACCTGCGAGAGGCAGTGCCAGTTGACTGGTGCCATTTATGTTCAGAGAAATCTGTCAATATTCCAAGCGCTGCTTTAAGCTGCTACTGCAGGTACAGAGAACATTACAGTCGGGCTTGACCGACTTTCTTAATTGTTATTTTTTAAATTTATTAAATTTACAACGGTACTCGTTACCATCTATGAATTTACTCTGCTTCACTTTAGGAACCCTTACATAAAAAGAAACAAAAAACAACCTTTAAGCGTAGAGCACAATCAATCAAAAACCCAATGCTTGATAATGTCTGTTATTCCCGCTACCCGTCTGATGATGGCCACAACACAACACATGACAAATTGTACAATTGATAAAGTGCTTATAATTTGAAGTGCATTGATACATAACATTGATAGGTACTCAATGTGTAAGTTTAAGCTGCCTGTCGTCCACTTACCCCCATTCTCACTAGCCAAACGCAGCTGATACTGCTGATAAGGTTTCGATATGGATAGCACGATGACGTCGCTGCTGCCTCTCGCTAATTTCGAAATGTTGTTTCAATAGCCAATGTCATCAATCTCAGGCTAGTGCCTGCTTGGTAATTATCATTACTCGTAAAATAAAGATCTCTTTACCATGTACACTAAAGAACTGCTGAAACTAGGACAGGAGTGTACCATTAATGTCAGCCGGGCTTTGGAACATTCCACCCCCAAAAGCGCCGGAAAAGTTTGTATGGGAAAACATTTTCTCTTTCCACTGTAACAAACGTACACAAAGTATATATAGTTTGTGCAAAAGTATGTTACAGGGAGAAGGAATCATTTCCGACCCTATAAAGTATATCAAGAATATATACACTTTATCTGGTCGCAAATGATTTCCTTTTCCTGTTACATACATTTGCACGACTTTAGCATGCCCTTTTATTCTACGAATAACGGGTATAAAAAAAACTAAAGGAGAAAAACTTCAATGTTTTTCTATTTTAAAGGGTTAGTCAAAGTTAAAAAGTGTGTCAGTGTACAGCACGTGGGGGATAAATCGTCTCAGGTCTTAACGTCTAGTAGGCAGCTAAATGTGCTATATAACTCTCAATTATCTTTTCTTGCTTCCATGAATTTCAAATGACAAAGATAAAAAAATGTGAAAACTTTCGGGGTGAATGGACACATATTTGAAATATGTACATTTTTTCCCAATGAAAAATATGTTACACATTATTGAATATGTGATGATATGTGAAAATATGTACATGTTTGCTTTAGTGGAAATAGGCTATAAATCACTTTCAAGAATACTTCAAATACTACCAAATATAATATTTGTGTGCTTCACAATTCTTCAACGCAACAAATAGGAATACTTTTAACCTCTTCTATGAAATGTTTGTTGTAAATGAAATAAGATTAATTTATTTTGTTAATGTTTTAAGACTCAACATCGAAATGATGCATTTTCAATATCGGAAAAATTTCGAAATAGTTGTTTTTAGAATATCCGGCAACCCTAGTTAAAGCTGTTCGTTATTTTCTAGCCGATCTTATTGAAATTTTGTTGGTAAACTATTTAGAACAAATGAATTAAGAAACTTTGCTTCAATTTTCGAAAACCCAATAACAAAGTCGGTAAATGGAGGGCGGTGCTTTTCTAGCCAATTTGAATACAAAATAGGACGCTGAACTTTTCACAGTAGCTTTATCTTATGCTGAGAGTATGTACTAAAATCAGTTTTTTTTAAAATTCTGTCGGGATGTGTGAAATATTCGCAAACCACTGTTGTATGGAAGTCTTTTGTTTATTAACCGATCTGGTAATCTTTGATCAACTTTACAGTCATTGAAAGCGATTACTTCACTCCAAAACGTTATAGTTTCTTCGTTGCTCTCCCATTTGACTAAATATATATGCATAATATTATTCACCCATGTCGTCTGCGGAAAATACTTCGAAAATAGGAATACTGAGATTTTCAGGTAACCTGAAATCAATAAAATGTCTTAATACAATAAGTTTTATGGAAATCTGAACGGCAGATCAATACTTCAGCTTTTGTTGCTTAATAAGATCAACTAAGAATCTTTGACAACAAATTTCTTCAAATTGTCTACTTGCATTACATTATTATTTATATCTGATGGAATAATTCATTTTTTTTTTTTAACGAATTGATGTGCAATCAGAGGATCTTTCAGCAAGCCGGCCCCGTCAGTATCATTAATTTGAAAATACTTGTTAGTTTGTAGCATTTTAAATAAAATAGATTTAAAAACAAAAAACAAAAAAAAAGAATATTTATTTGTTATACTGTGCATTTTCAATAACTGCAGCAAACTATAGCGGTATCAGATTAGCTTTCTTTGATAGAAACAGAAGTGAAAAACTATCCAATTGTTCCAAACGAATTTAAAGCTGAAAAGGAGACAAAATCACTTTAAAACAAGATCTTAAGTTAAAGTCAGTTCTAACCGAATTCGATATACCCGTTACACATAAAAAGAAATGTTTAACAGCGTTCCTGCGTTCCTGAGGGGTGAACATCCGAAAAGTAGGCAACATTTATTAACTCCGCTACTTATTATCCGATCTTGATGTAAATTTCAGGGATTGTAGTTATTGCTAATATAAATTCAAATTTTTTAATTTGAACTCGATATCTTAAAAAATGTGTGAGTTATTCAAAATTTTTTATTGTGGGGCGGGGAAACCACTGAAAAGTTATGCAGCTCATCCGTTCGACATATGGAATCGCCGTCGTCAACAATTTAATCCAAAATAGAGAAGCCTGGTTATGTATGGATCTTCAAACTCCTTAGACCAACGCTTAATGAAACCCAGCAAACTCTTACCTTTGTTGGATATGACTCAGATGCACAGTGGTCGGACTTGTATGGAAGTATGCGACAAAAATAGTTATACGTGTCCTCCAGGTTTATAATTTAAACTGTAAACCTTTAACAACAGTATAAAACAATTTTGAAAAAATTGGGCGTGGTCATACGCCCATACCACCCATTTACATACCTATACCTATATTTTGAATAAAATATCTTTACTTAACATACTTCTGAACACTAAATTTATTCACAAAAATTATAAAAAAAAATATTTAAGTGCATTTTAAAAACAAAGTAATAAATAATCCTCAAAAATGTCAAACACAGACTCTTTTAATAAAGTTTTTTTTTTGCAAGGTAGTTTTCTTAATCCACTTATGAGAGGATCTGAACTTAGTAGTAATATATTTAAAAGGTCTGAGTTTGTTGCGGATCGCGAGATTTTTTTAGTATGTTGAAATCTGTATTTTTTTAATATCTTTATCTCGCAGAGAGCTCTCCAATCGATACTAATGCTCTGTTAATAATGTCATTTAGAGCATATCACTTTTGAAAATTAACTTGTAGGAAATGGTGCATTGAACATAATTCAAATGAACCAAAATTAACATTAGTAATCTAATATATAAACCTCCAGCCTAAACCATAAAGATAGGAAGATTAGATTTTCACAGTAGTTTTATCTTATGCTGAATGTGAGTACTAAGAACGGATTTTGGAAAATTCTGTCGGGAAATTTGGAAAATTCGGAAAACTGTTGTATGAAACTTTTCTTTTTATCTGAAGATCAAACTCATTTTCAAAGATCTATATGAAAATTCAACAACAACTGCTTACCAATCTTCCGGAAAATTCACCCCGCTGGGTGGAAAGTGGGTGGTCAAGGTTGTATGGGCGAAAATTTAGTTGCCAGCAATTAGCGCCAAACTCATTTTCAAAATTACACATAACAAAAAAGTGACATTCAAATTTTGGAAAATCTATCCCCAAAGTCGGAAAATTCGCGGAAAACTGTTGTATGCAACTTTTTTGCTTATTATCCAATCAGATTCAAACTCTTTTTCAAAGATTTATATGAAAATTCAACAATAACTGTGTTCCAATTTTCCGGAAATTCCCACCCGGAAAAGTCGGAAAAGCGTCGGAAAAGTTAGTATGGTAAACATTTTTTTTTTCATCCGATTGACTTATAACTTGATTTGTAAGCATAGTACGCGAAATAATTTGACAAGTGTTTTCCCTATTTTGGAAAATCTGCACACGAGGAGAATGGCCGGAAAATTCTGCATGCAAAAACTATTTTTCATACGATTGGCTTGAAACTCGGATTGTAAGGTCAAAATGAGAATTTATTATGTTTTTAATTTTCGGATGTTGGAAATACCGCCGGGATGCTCACTGCGAAGAGCGGGATGTGGGTGGAAAGTTGTTTTGGAAGTGGGTGGTAAATGGATGTAAAGTGGGTGGAATGTGGCGGGAAGTGGGTAGGATGTGGGTGGGATGTGGGAAGGATGTGGGTGGGATGTTAATGGGAAGTGGGCGGGAACTGGACGGGAAGAGCGGAAGTGTGTGGTTGTGGGTGGCAAGTGGTGGAATGTGGGTGAGAGTAATGGGAAGTGGGTGGGATGTGGGTGGCAGTGGGTGGAATGTGGTGGAAAATGGGTGGGATTTGGGCCTGAAGTGGGTGGTAAGTGGGTGTGCATTGGTCCTATACTTTGAAGGCGCAGCGAAGTGACGGGCTATTGCTAGTAATAAATAAAACGCAAACGAATTTGACATTTACTACACATATAACAATAACATACACATACCAGAGCAAATAACATGGAAAGCACAAACAACAAAACACAAATACCTGCTGCATTCGGATCAAAACATTATGACACTGGGCAGCCCCGAGCAGCTGATTCTTTTTCTATTTTAATCTATTATTATTAACAATTAATAAAAGCTTAAGCAAAAGTAAAAAAAGCAAACAAAAAACACTCACAAAAGGTAATTTATGATTTTCTTTTGTTTTATACGATAAACCACATTAAACAATGCGTTAAATATTTCAAATCATAGTTAATACCTGTTCGAATGATATCCATATCATTAAGAAGCCATTAGATCTTTAATTTGTTAATTTGATATCTTTTAACTTTGAGACAAAACACAACGCACTGAAATGCGTAGCACGAGGTCTAACTTTAAGAGATTTTTTCACAGAGAGCGACTGATATAATATGATCGACATGCTTCAAAGTGTAAAATTTGGACTTTGGTTTTGTATTTTTGTCGTATGGAAGCGACCAATGTGAGATGAGGTCATTAAAGCAAAGCTTGTGATCAAATAATACCCCCAGATCCTGAACTGATGTAATACGATCCAGAGCTCTTTGATCAATAGCGTATGTATTCAATGCAGGTTTAGTGCGGTAAAACGACATGAACATAAATGCAATATCGTGATTAAGATAGAGCATATTAACGTTGCACCAAGATTGAAGATAATTTAGGTCAAGTTGTAGACATTTATACGAATCGGGAGAAGAAAGCGTCAAAGACAGCTTTACATTATCCGCAAACATAAGGACTTGAGATGACTTAACAACCTGAGGTAGATCATTAATAAACAAACCAAAAAGGTAATGGTCCTAAGTGACTACCTTGCGGTACACCAGAAGTGACACATACTATCTCAGAAGTTAAATCATTAAAGATGACTCGTTGTTTTCTGTTTGAAAGATAGGAAGATAACCACATCAATAGACAACTTATGAATAAGAAGTCCATGATTGACCGAGTCAAAAGCTTTGCTAAAGTCGGTGAAGATGACATCGGTCTGTAATCGATTAAGAAAGCCGCGACTAATTGCATTAGTGAACTCCAGATGATTTGTCGTAGTAGATCGGCTTTTAATAAATTGATGCCGCAGTTGTTCAGTGATCAGTTTTTCAAAAAGTTTTGGGAGAGCACTGAGTTTTGCAATGCCACGATAGTTTTCGATGTTCGACTTATCGCCCTTTTTGTGCAGCGGAATGATAAAAGATTCCTTCCAAATGGGTGGAAAAAAGCTTTGGTCAATCGACATTCGAATAAGTTTAGTTAAGGGCTGTGAAAGGGAGCTAGCACAGTTCTTAAGGACACAACTGGGAATCATGTCGGGGCCAGGAGCAAACGAATAATTTATAGCTGAAAGACACCTTAAAACGTTCGACTCATGAATTATGGGTTTATTTATGGAATCTGTATGAGGTAGTGTATAGGGATAATTAGAGCCATTGATACAACTATGAGATGAATAGGAAGACTGAAAGAACTCGGCAAATAAGTTTGCTATGCCCAAGTCATCAGACTTGCTGTACTTTTATTTAAAAAAAGGGATGGGGGAAATAAATTGGATTTCCGATTAGAGTTAACAAAAGAAAAAAATAGCTTTGGGTTGCGTCGAAAGTTATCTTTACAGCGTATGAGGTAAAATTTGACTTTGCAATAGAGTATTTGGCGAAATCGGTTTGTAAGCCTGACCGCTTAAAATGCTTATATCGTCTGTTTTTGACGTTCTTTAGATATGTCAATCTACGAGAAAACCATGGGGGGCTATTAGAAGAGTTAACAGTAAAGACTGGAACATGCTCATCGAATAAATTGTACAGTGTGTTATAAATTAACTCTAAGCCATCATTGAGACTTAGTGATAAAGACTCCGTTAGACCTGAAAAATTGGCTTTTTGAAAACAATGATGTAACCGAAAGTTTACTACACACATACCTCTTCTTTTTCTCTTCTTTGTATGCTTCCAGCTAGCAACCCGCTCCATAGAGCCTTCGTTTGGGCTGCTCTTCGGCGACACACTTAAGCAACTGGATGTTGGCACTACTGGAGCCGCGGTCATCATAAGTGCGCTGGACGTATGCATGAACTTCTCTGGCCTGTTTGTGGGTCCGCTGCTTAAGGAGTTTTCCTACCGCAAGGTGGCCATTGCCGGCTCACTGCTGTGCGGCCTGGGCCTGGCCCTCACCTCGCCTGCCACAAGCATGGCGCATATACTTAGCACGTACTCGGTAATCAATGGTATCGGAGTGGGATTGTCCACATCGGCGGCTTTTGTGGCCCTCAACCACTACTTCAAGCATAAGCGTGGACAGGCTGTGGGGTTGTCCATGGCTGGCACGGCTATGGGGATGTTGATCATGCCGCAGCTAGTGCGTATACTACTGGAGGCCTACGACTTCCGCGGTGCCGTACTGCTGCTCGCGGGCGTGGCCCTGAATGCAACTGTTGGATCGGTGCTATTGCAGCCGGTGAAGTGGCACATGAAGGAGGAGTTCGATGATGAGGAGCTGATGACAATTTCAGCTGTGCCCACGCCTCAGCCGCAACTGACTTTGGGCGGTGCAGCTGCGTCGGCAGCTCCAGACTTCAAGGTGATTAAAGAGGATGGGAACGAGGAGGATGCTTTGCCTGAGTTAAACACATTGTTGTTTAACAAGCATCACCAGCAGTCGATGCGTAAGAACTATTCAGAGATGGCCATGAATACAATGAACGGCTCCCGACTGGGGATTCCAAAGCGTCCCACGTTTCCCAGAATCATGTCCTTGGCCGGCGTACAGTCGGCTGCCCATGGGGCTGGAAGTGATGGCTATCCCTCACAGGCGGAGATTAATGCCACGCAGTTGCGCTGTCGCAAGGCTTCGGTAACCTCCAACCTCTCCTACATGGACTTCACCGGCTCCATACTGCAAGTGCATCTGAATACGGGCGACGATGAGTTCGAGCGGAACGATCGCGAACTGCGTCGCGTCGGCACCGCCACGGGCAGCATTGTGTTGGGCGGTCATCGCGACAGCTTTATCAAAATGAAGCCCACCGAGCTGGACAAGCAGACTGATTCGGCTCAGGCTGCTGACGAGGAGGCCAAGAAAAAGGTCAAGAAGCCAGGCTTCTGGAGACGCTTTGCTGATTTACTAGACATTGCTATGCTTAAGGATAAGATGTTCCTCAACCTGCTGTTTGGCCTGTCCATTTTCTATGTGGCCGAGATGAACTTCAAAATGGTTACGCCTTTCTTCTTTGCTGACCTGGGGTACGAAAAAACGGATGTGGCTTTTTGTCTGTCGATTACGGCTATCACAGACATTGCGGCCCGGATAGTCCTGCCGCCAATTTTCGATAGGACCACCATTAAGAAGCGCACCATTTTCCTGGTTTCCATTATTTTCGTGGCCATCACGCGTTCGAGTAAGTACACGAAGTGGAGTAAATTACATTAGTTCAATTTCAATCGGCTTGCAGTCATGGCTGAGCAAACGGACTGGACCCAGCTAATGATCTGGCTATCCATTTGCGGGTTCTTCCGCGGCTCGGCTCTGAGCAACTTCACCCTAACCGTTTCCGAGTATTGCTCGCTGGAGAAGCTACCCTCAGCCTTTGGCTGGCATCTGGTGGGGAAGGCCGTATTTGTGATCTCGTTTGGACCTCTGATAGGTGAGTGCGGTAAACAGCCATTGCATACGCTTTTTAATCGCCTGTCTTTCCGCTATTCCAGGTCTCATTCGTGACGTCACCGACAGCTACCCCATTTGCATACACACGCAGAGCTTCTGCATCATGATATGCGCCTGTGCCTGGGGGATTGAGTACCTCGTGGAATTCATACAATCCCGTCGGCGCACTGCAGATGCGGCACAGGAAGCGGCGGCGGCGCTTCAACACAACGCCAAACTGTAAATGGGCTGAAAGGGAAAACGAAAGGATGACATAACTATACATTTAGGATAAGATGAAGAAATGCTCTAGGGCGTATTTGATATACACGTAGACCTACTTTTTAACTTACATCACAGCCTCTTCATGTGGGGGTTATTCATACTAGAAGAAGGGGAAATCCCTTCAAAGTTGTGTGATATTTTTCTTCAAAAAGTGATCTACCGAATGTACCAAACCTTGGGTACAATCTCTGCTACGACTACCCTTAGCGTACATACTAACACCCCATATGTAGTACTCATAACCCAAAATGTATTAAACTCTACTTTCTTTTGTTTTTGTTTTTTTTTTTTTTCTGTCGATAAATATCTACGGCATACATAACAAATAGGAATAGTCTAGTTACTCCATATGAGTCAAATTTGGCAGTTTCAACTGTGTATACAGCAATTTATTTATATTTTCCACGCATTGAACAAAAAAACCCACTAAATTCGTTCAATTCTAACGACTATCAAAGAAAGTGAGTTATGTATAGTGTTTTTTTTTCACTTTTGTTTACTAGTGAACTTGTATGTGATAGTTCAAAGATAGTTAATAAGCTAGCTCATAAACACTTATATACATATGTATAAACAATATCGACGAAGACAAAGCATATACACACACATACGACTACATACATAAAACATATTTTAATGGCAGGCTTTAAAATGTACCTTTTAAAGAACAACTTCGCAAAGAATAAACACTTTTACTATAACATAAATAAAACATAAACAAACCATTATCGAATTGTTTGATCAGCCTAGATTTGTGCCAAATTTAATGCGAACGAGTTTTTCTACTTACGCTCGACATATACAGCCCTAGAAAAGTTAAGGTGCTGGCTAAAAAGTATCAAAACTTTAAGGATTTTTTTTATTAAGTGTAGGGTCTACCCCTGCGGCCCATTTTTGTAATGCCTCGCTAAAAATTAAATTTAACAAAAATAAAAATTGATATTGGCAAATTTTGTATTGAATATATAACAAATGATATGAGCTAAAAATGTTTTTGTTGTCATTGTTGCCGTTGCGCACAAAAAAGTTGGGGAAAATAATTTGCAACAATGGTTCCGGATTTTTCTCGGGTACGGCATAAGTTAAAGTCGGCTCTAACCGACTTCGATATACCCGTTACTCATGAAAAAACATGTTTAACAGTGTTCCTGTGTTCCTTAGGGTGACTATCCAAAAAGTATGCAACATTTTTTTTATTTGCTCATAACTTGAGAACCGTTCATCCGATCTTTATCATTTCTTCGGCAAATCGATTCATTTTGCTAATTACAAACTATTTCTAAAAGGTACGAATCGTCTATCTTCAAAACTGTGTGGGTTCGATCCCGCCTCTGAACATCTAATAATAAAAGTTTTTTTCTTTCTTTAGAAAATTGCATTTACACATACGGTCACCTTCACCAGCTTTGGCGCCAGCTGTGAAGTAACTAGCCATGAAAAAGCAAATTCTCAAACTTTGCCGTTCGGATCCGGCGTTAAACTGTAGGTTCCTTTCTCTTGTGCGAAAAATTTAAAGCACACACGCCAAGAGATCGTGAGAAGCTTGGCTTGGCCCCGTTGTAGGAGCTGTATAGCCAACATTTACATTTACAATACAATATATATATATATATCCAAATCGGATGACTATAGCATATAGCTGCCATAGGAACGACCGGTCGAAGAAGTAGTTTTAGTGAGAGCTGAGGTTTCTGCTCTTGAGCTCCCTACTTAGCCCGTAATAGCATCGGTTTGCGAGCGTGATTCTTCTTCGAATTTCCAGGCTGATGCTGTTGTCGCCGGTTATCATCGTTCCAAGGTAGACAAAGTCCTCAACAACTTTAAAGTTGTACTCTCCCATTGCAACAGATTGCCCAAGTTGTGTGTACTTCTGTTTCGAGGACACTAGGTACTTCGTCTTGTCCTCGTTTACCGCTAAACCCATTAGCTCAGACTGCTTCTCAATATCTGAAAACGCCTTGCTTACTGCCTGTTCGGTTTTGCCGATAATGTCAATATCATCGGCATATGCGAGTAGCATTACATCTTTATTAAAGATGGTGCCCGATCTGTTGGCATTTGGGCACTGGCGCAGTATATACTCCATCAGCAGATTAAAGAAGTCACACGATAAGGTGTCACCCTGCCTAAAACCTCTTTTGGTATCAAAAGGCTCGGAGAGGTTCGTTCCTATTTTGACGGAGCTTTGAGTGCTTCTCAACGTCATCATGCAAAGTCGAACGTACTTTGCTGGAATACCTAAAGTAGACAGGGCTTCGAAAAACCTTGACCTTATCGGCGTGTCGAAAGCGGCTTTGTAATCGATAAAAAGATGGTGATTTTCGATGTTTCTCTCATAGGTCTTCTCCAGGATTTGGCGCAATGTGAATATCTGGTCTGTGGTGGATTTACCAGGTCTAAAGCCACACTGATAAGGTCCAATCAGTGTATCAACAAGCGGCTTTAGACGTTCACAAATAATGCGGGACAGAACCTTATATGCGATGGGGAGGAGACTGATCCCGCGGTAGTTGGCGCAAACTGCAGGGTCTCCTTTTTTAAAGATTGGACAGAGAACACTTAGATTCCAATCGTCAGGCAGGCTTTCGTCAACCCATATACGGCACAGAAGTTGGTGCATGCACCTTACCAATTCATCGCCTCCAGCCTTGAACAATTCAGCGGGCAACTCATCAGCGCCTGGCGACTTGTTGTTCTTTAGCCTTCGTATGGCTAAACAGACTTCCTGTTGGGTCGGGGGTCTATCTCAATGTTGTCGATTGGTGGTATCGTTACTTCTCTAGTGGCGGCATCCTGTTCGTCATCGCCTCCCAGTAGGTTGGAGAAGTAACTTCTCCATTTCTTAAGCGCCACTTGCGGATCTGTGACCAGATTCCCCTGTTCGTCTTTGCATTGTGCGACTCTGGGCTTGAAACCTTCTGTTAATTGCTTAATCTTTTGGTAAAATTTTCGAGTCTCACTCATGCCGAATAACATCTCGACTTCCTCGCGCATTCGCCTTTCCTGCTCAAACTTTTTTCTTCTAAAAAAGGCGTTTCTCCTCTTTCTTTTTCTCCAGGTATCGCTCTTTGGCAGCCCGCGTTACTCTCGACTGCAGAGTTCTCCTGTAGGCAGCGTTTTTCTCTGCAGTCGCGCGTCGGCACTCCTCGTCGTACCAAGACCGCTTTCGAGGGGGCTCGGAGTAACCGAGTATCTCCTTGGCAGCCGTACTCATGGAGTGCGATATACGCTGCCACTGTTCGCATATATCGGAAGGGAATGGGGAGGTTTCCCTGAGCAGTTGGGCGAGTTTAGCTGAGTAGGCTTCAGAGGTCCCCTTGTGATTGCAGCTTCTCGACGTTTAGCTTTCGACGTGTGCCAGAGCGTGAGGCATGTGCCACACTGAGCCGCGTGCGTACCTTGGCTGCAACCAGGCAATGATCCGAGTCTATGTTGGCTCCTCGAATCGCACGCACGTCTAGTACACTCTATGAATGCCTTCCGTCGATCTCAACGTGATCAATCTGATTTCGTGTTCGTTGACCAGGGGACTTCCAGGTCGCCTTATGGATGTCGAGGTGTTCAAATCTGGTACTACTTATGACCATGTTCCGGCCCGCAGCGAAGTCTATTAACCTCTCTCCGTTACCGGAGGTTGTTTCATGAAGGCTGAATCGTCCGACTGTCGATCCAAAAACTCCTTCTCTCCCGACTTTTGCGTTAAAATCGCCTAGCACGATCTTTATGTCGTGGTCGGGGCAGCGCTCGTATAGTTGTTCCAGGCGCTCATAGAATTCATCTTTTATCGTGCCGTCCTTGTCTTCTGTTGGCGCGTGAGCACAGATAAGGCTAATATTAAAATATTTTGCCTTAAGTCTGAGCGCGGCTAGCCGTTCATCAACTGGTGTGAAGCTGATGACAGAGCGACGCAGTCTATCACTCACTGCAAAGCCGCACCCAAACTCGTGCTTGGAGACATGCCCGCTGTAGTGTATCTCCCAGGGGGGTGGTGGTTTCTGTTCTGTCTTCTCTTTTGGTAGCGTTATTATCTTGCTCCCATGTCCAATCCATCGCATTTCCTGGAGTGCGGTAACGTCCGATGAATATTTTTTGAGGACTTCGAAAACTAAGCTTTTATATTTTGGCACAAGGGCGCCCCCTTTAGTTCACGTTAATGAAATAACCTTATGACCCTAGGCTTGAGATTGAAGCCGAGTCCCAAAGGTTTGATGTAACGGATGTTCCAAACGCCAATGACCCTGTAAGGAAAGGTGGTCGATCCTTCTGGAGCGTTCGTCACGGGAGGATTTCGATTATTGGGTTATGATGATCCGGAGTCTTTCGGTTTTCTTCCACACCAGAGTAACCTTTTCGTGGATACTCAAGAATAAGGGCCAATTGTATATCCCAATAAAAACGGTGCAATGGAAGTTTACAACTTTTATTATAATAATGTTGTGTCTCGCTTGAGAGTTAAACTTAGACTAATTACCAAATGTAAAAGCTGTACAAACCGAACCTCAGCACAGGCTGCTGAAAGTTATGAAAAATTACTACAAACGGGAGATCTTCTGACGCTAGCTCTTGGTTTCTCATTCGCAACGGGACCTTGTTTACAATAATTGTAACAATAACCAGCTAGAGCTAGTTTCTGCTATGGTTAAAGCTTAGACAATATCTTACAAAAGCTTAATCACTATGTAACAAAAATATGGCATACTCGCGCGCTGCAAACATGATAATAAACATGTAACATATTATAGAGCTGATAAGAATATGTGGCGCTGCGAAATAAGGCCCCAATGAAATAAGGCCCCAAAAAAAAAATGAAATAAGGCCCCAAAAATTTATATGGAAAACAAAAACAACGATTTTTTCTCAAATTTGGGGTGTTATTTCATTTTTTGGGGCTTTATTTCCTAAATAAAATTTCAAAATGAAATAAGTCCCCAAAAGAAGAAATGAAATAAGGCCCCAAAAATTAGGTTTGCGGTCTTATTTCATTTCGCGGAAATAAGACCCCAATTTTTAATATGAATTTTTTGGGGTCTTATTTCATTTCTCTTATTTTTGCTGATATATGGAAAAAAATTCCAATAACGGTTAATTTTCTTATCTGCCTGCGTTTTCTGACTTAGTATTTGATGCATTTTTGTACAGATGTGCAAAAGTACCGTTTTACAATTAGTTCAGTGATAAGCTTTTGAGTTTGTTGATCAGTTTAGTGATTTGCATTGTGTAAAGCAGACGTTCAAGTGCGAGATAAAATTATGAAGTGTGAAAAAATTGTTGCATTACGGCGAACTGGAAATTTGTTCTACGTCAAAGAACAGAAAATGCTGTATTTTGACGAGGTAATTATATTGTCTATTTTAAAAAATCTTAGCGACGCAGACGAAATTTTTTTATATGAAAACTTTTTATATTATATCAAAAAAATTGTGTCAATGTAAGCGCCGCAGGCGAAAATTTTTTACAAAAAAATCGCGCGATTTTTGTGTAAAAAATTTTCATTGTTCTTTAATGTTTTAGGTAGTTTGTTTCACTAAAAATCCAAATAAGAAAATATTTTAAAATTTTATATTAGGTATTTCCAATAGTTTTTATTTTATTGAATAAATTGAATAAAGCAATAAAATGAACAAAAAAAATAGAATTGAAAAATTGGGGTGTTATTTCATTTTTCAAAATGGGGTATTATTTCATTATGAAATAACACCCCAAATTTGGGGCCTTATTTCATTTTTGTTGGGGCCTTATTTCATTTCAGTGGGGCCTTATTTCATAATTTAAATTGGGGTATTATTTCATTATGAAATAACTCCCCAAATTTGGGGCCTTATTTCATTTTATCGTTTGGGGACTTATTTCATTGGGGACTTATTGCCTGCAGCCAGAATATGTCACTCCTCCCAACCGAAAAGAAATCAACGTCCTCGTTGATTATAACAAAAATTTTCTATAGAACTATTGGTTGTACATGAATATTTGAAAAGTGAATAATATGTAATTATACAGAATAAATGCAAATTTAGTATGATGCTTATGATCTAGAAAAAAATTTACAAATGTTTTCTTCAAATCTAATTAGGGTTATTATAAGAAAATTCGATTTATTGTGACAGGATCTTTTGACTAGGATCAGCTTTTGACTTATGATATTTACTACGATGCTTAATAGGGTGTTTGCCTATAAGATTTTCTTCATAGTGTGTAGCGTCCACTCGGTTCGGATTTTTTGAGAGTTTAAAAGGGTTCTTAATCTTCTCCCTCCTAGGCTGAGTCTTAGTATATATTGGGTCGACTTCAAAATCCTGCCTGTTCTTGTTAAGTCTATTAATTCTACTCTCCTTAATCTTCTGGGCGTTTTTGCCTGGTTCTTGGCCAAAAATAAATAATTCAGCTGGCTTCTTACCAGTAGTACTATGCACTGTTAAATGATTGTAAACGTATGTGGAATACTCAATATCTACAGCTTTGTCATCAAGTGATTTCTCGGTGTGAATGATTCTCATTTTCTCATTAAGGATCTTGTGAACTCGTTCGATATCAGCTAATCCTGTTTTACTTGTGGTTATTTCAATTTGAATGCCTAACGATTTAAGCCAATTGTGGAGCGATTTGCTTACTAATGCTGTCTTGGTCCGTCTTTAATACCTTTGGTATCCCCATTGAATTGAAAACTTTAAGGAGGGCTCGCTTCGATTCAAGCCAGTCAACTGTGTTTGTTTCAGTGACCGAAATAAATTTTGACTTTAAATCTATACACGTGAGAAATTTTCGATTCCTAATAAAATAGTAATCAATTACATATTTGTCACGAATGCTCATCACCTCAGGCGTAATTTCAAAAGGATGGTCTGTGCGTCTATGTTCTGCTTTGGCCAAATTGCATGTCTGACACTTATTGATAATGGCCTGTACCAGTTTTCCTGCATATGGGTAAAAATGTGTCTTATTGAACTCATCAAGTGTCTTTTGGATACCTTGATGTAAGGCCTTATCGTGCAGCTCTCGCACAAGTTCCTCAAAATCTGCATAAGTGGGTACATTTACAAGCAACTTTGAGGATTTGATGACAGTGGTACCTGTTTTCGGCTTAACAAGGGACATATATGTTCGTTGAAATATTGCGAAATCTTTGTCATCTTCAATATAAATAGCTGAATTTCTGCCACACAAAAGAGTTTTGATCCGTTCAGATGCGTTTTCAGTAGTCATTGATTGTTTTCAAATAGTATTTATCAACCTTAATGGATGGTTTATCCGCTTTTATAAAAAGTATCTGGTATGAATACGTGTTTACTGCTCGTTCCGTAATTTCTATGCAGTTACCATTATCTTCGCTAGCACTGTGTATTGTGGCTGCGGTGGTTTCATCATCTGCTGCGTTGACTTCCTCGATCTTAACTCGAGACAGCGCATCAGCAACATGATTTTCTCTTCCATCAATGTGTTTAATGTCAAAGTCGTATTCGTTAAGACGAATTTTCCACCTCTGAAGCTTCATATTAGGTTCCTTCAGGTTATGTAGCCATGCTAATGGTTTGTGATCAGAGTTGATCTTAAAATTCCGACCGAAAAGGTATGGTCGAAAATATTTGGTGGCCCATACGATCGCCAACAATTCTTTTTCAATTGCCGAATAGTTGCACTCATGTTCGTTGAGTGTACGGCTGGCATAGCATATGGGTCGATTGTCCTGGGACAATACTGCGCCCATAGCGAAGTTGCTTGCATCCGTGGTGAGGGTGAAAGTCTTATTAAGATCAGGATAGACAAGAATGGGATCTGTAGTGATCAATATTTTCAATTAATTGAAAGCATTGACATACGCTTCATTTTTTATATCAATCTTCTGACCTTTTTTGAGAAATATAGTCATAGGCTTGGCTATAGCGGCGAAGTCCTTTATAAATTTCCTGTAAAATCCACATAGCCCCAAGAAGGATTTAATTTCCTTCGAAGTCTTTGGCGTAGGGTAATCAAGGATTGCGCTGATCTTATTAGGGTTGGGTTTGATACCCTCTGCTGTCACAATATGCCCAAGGAACTCGGTTTCTCGCTTCATAAATTCACACTTGTTCAACTGGAGCTTAAGATTTGCACTCCTAAGTCTGTCGAACACCTGCCTTAATGAACTAATGTGCTCTTCAAGTGAAACCGAAAAGATGATTATATCATCAAGGTAAACAAGGCAATGTATGCCAATGATGTCGTGAAGGATTTCATTCATACACCTTTGAAAGGTGGCTGGGGCATTTTTTAGGCCGAAAGGCATGCGAGTGAACTCATAGTGGCCCTTTTTTGTACTGAAGGCGGTTTTTTCGATTGAGTCCTCGTCCATCTCAATTTGATGGAAGCCTTTGGCTAAATCAAGAGTCGTAAAGTAATGACACCTTCCGAGCTTGTCAAGAATTTCATCCATGATGGGAATGGGATATTTATCGCTTATAGTATTCTCGTTCAGAGGCCTATAATCTATCACGACCCGGTACTGCTTCTGTCCTAAGATATCGTCCTTTTTAGGCACGACCCATACAGGACTGTTATAAGGGGACTTCGATTCGCGAATGATTCCCTGTTTGAGCATATCTTCAATTTGCTTGTCTACTTCTTTGTCATGAATATATGGGTATGGGTAAGCTTTCCTGTAAATGGGGTCTTCATGTTTTGTCCTAATAACGTGTTTGACTTTATTTGTGAAAGTCAGATCATCCTTCTCATGGTATTGGATGTCTAGGTACTCGTTGGTTAAATTGAAGACTGCTCTTGCTTCTTCTAAATTAAGGTGGCTTGTTCTTATATAAGGATTTTCTTTCTATAGTTCTTTCTAAAGTTCTATATTGAATGAGTATTCAAATTCGATATCAATCAGTTCTACTTCGGGGCTGATCTCCTCTTTAGGTACCTGCTGATTTTCGTTCAACATGCGGAAGTTAAATTTTCCTAAGCGTACTGTTTCCCTATCAAAATCGATTAGAGCGTTCAAAAATTGTTTTCCTAAGAGCGCATCATACTTAGGTGAGAAATCGTGTATAAAAAAAATGTGTTCCTTATTGCTAAGCTTAGGAATTTTTATTTTTGCTGTGTTGGAAAGGGTTGTTGGACCATTGATTGTCTTGATAACAGTGGGAATTTGCGTTTCCCTTTGGTCAGTGAGATTGTTCTTAAGGATATTAATTGTCGAACCAGTGTCTATTACACAGTTGAGCCATTTATCATTTATTTGGATTCTGATTACAGTTGAGGGTCGTCCGAGGCTTGTGCTTGAAAATTTTTAGATATGTCCATGGGCTCGGACTTTCTTTGCTGAGTGGAATCTGATTCTCTCTTTCTTTTATAAGGTTCGTTGTTATTTGGTCTGTAGTTTGTCAAACTATTTTGAGGCGATTGCCTGTTCTGCTGTCCCTGATGGTGTGATTGAGCCTGGAAATTACTCTGGCTATATTGATTCTGAGATCGGCTAGTTTGATCATATGAGCTTTGTCCAAACCTATTTGAATCGTATCGTCTTTGTCGATTGAAGTAATGATCGTAGTTGCTGTGAGGTCTGTTCCCATTTTCGTGATTTACTTGTCGCTCAACACTATCAGCTCGAGAATTACTATTCATCTGTATGTTATGCTCGTCTGATTGAGGTTTTCTAATAAGTGGTGATTTTGAGTTTGCTTGCGCGTTCTTCTGTTCGTAAATGCCTATAGTTTGTGCAGCTACTCTAAGCTTTGAAATCGTACTTATATCATACCGACACAGAGACATAAAAATTCTATCGGGTAATTTGTCGTTTATGGTTGTGCGAATTGCATCATCTAAAGCGCTGGAGTACACAAGTCTAGGTTCATTGTTTAAATGTATTTTGCTTAAAATTATGTTCGATTGGTCTTCGAGGGCTTCGATGAACTTACGGAGGCTTCCACTGTAGTTGGTGCGATGAATATTCATAATAAGTTGATGCAATGGTACATGCGTATTATACTCTTCTATCAGGGCTGCCCGAAGTTCGGTCCAATTCATAGGTGCTCGACGTATTAATATTTGCTGTGCTGACCCCACGATAAGTCCCTCAATGGCACTGTAAAGGATGGCTTGTTGTGCCGCTTCTGTCGTGGGGTAGAGCTGAGAGACTTTCTCTACTCTTTTGATGAACAGGCCGAGGTACACAGAATCGCCATCGAATGGAGAGATTTGTCTGATGTGGGACAGACATTGGTTGAAAGCGCCGTCTTGCAAAGCCATGGTAAGACGTCGGGGTTGGATGGTTCTTTTGCGGACACAATGAGAATTTCAGATTCGTAAATCCCCTTTGTATCCTACCGGCTGCGCCAATGAAATAACCTTATGACCCTAGGCTTGAGATTGAAGCCGAATCCCAAAGGTTTGATGTAACGGATGTTCCAAACGCCAATGACCCTGTAAGGAAAGGTGGTCGATCCTTCTGGAGCGTTCGTCACGGGAGGATTTCGATTATTGGGTTATGATGATCCGGAGTCTTTCGGTTTTCTTCCACACCAGAGTAACCTTTTCGTGGATACTCAAGAATAAGGGCCAATTGTATATCCCAATAAAAACGGTGCAATGGAAGTTTACAACTTTTATTATAATAATGTTGTGTCTCGCTTGAGAGTTAAACTTAGACTAATTACCAAATGTAAAAGCTGTACAAACCGAACCTCAGCACAGGCTGCTGAAAGTTATGAAAAATTACTACAAACGGGAGATCTTCTGACGCTAGCTCTTGGTTTCTCATTCGCAACGGGACCTTGTTTACAATAATTGTAACAATAACCAGCTAGAGCTAGTTTCTGCTATGGTTAAAGCTTAGACAATATCTTACAAAAGCTTAATCACTATGTAACAAGAATATGGCATACTCGCGCGCTGCAAACATGATAATAAACATGTAACATATTATAGAGCTGATAAGAATATGTCACTCGTTTCCATGCTTTGTGTAAAAGTGTGGTGCATACTTTTAGGCTGCAAATTTGGGGTGGACCCAGTTTAAAATCTATAGCTAGAGAGACCTAAGTATGAAACGTACTCCTCCACCGAAAATGCCTTTGAAACCAAACAATGCTGATGATACTGCACTTAAGTCTAGCCACGAAAATGAAAAAATGTTTTCACCGATCACCCAAGCAATGCAAAAACGGAAGCTGGATAAAACGTCACCCTGGGTATCGACTTAAATTAAATAAATAGTCGGTAGCTAATTTGAGCGGCCACTTCTTTTAATTACTTAAAATAAATATAAATATGTCTCATAAATGTATATCCCCGTAATTAATTTAATTTATTTAATCTCAGTTGAACTTAACTAGTTGAAGTTACCTCGCTGGTGTCAGTCGTTCCTGCAAGAAGCCACAGAGACCAAGACGAGATAATCGACGATGGATAAAGAAGTCAATATTTTTATAATCTTAAATTTTGTTAGTTTTTAAATAATTATTTTTGTAGTCAATATACATAATTTATTGATATTTTTGTTCCTTCTGTTGGAGATAGAGATACCTCGCGTTAACGCGAGCTGGAGATAGAGATAGGGTCGCGAGATCTCCAAATTGGGCATATCCTGGCAGGCGGCTGTGTACGCCTCAGAAGATGGTATACTTACGGAGAAAATGGTTATGGACAGATGCTATGATGCTGCTCAGCAGCATAAGCAGAAGGTGAGCTTATCGCCAGTTTTCAAAAGTAATTGGGGATTTTAAAAGATTTTTCATTTTAACAGATGGCCTGGTTATCCAATCATGAGCGTATCGATCATAAAACCCTGACAAACAGAAGTTCAGCTCAAATTTCAAGTCTGCCGATTTGAAGAGGTCTTAGAATGAATTGGGAAAAGCGATTCGCCCGGGTTTTTGCTTGGCTTTATTATTAGTAAATATCATTATCGATTGTAGATCATAGATACAATTACAATTAAGTTTTAATTACCGAGAATTGTATTGTATTTTTTAATTAAAAGGATCAAAAGGTTTAAAATTTTCATTATAATTGAATAAATTGCTTCGAAACAAAGAAATAAAAAACGAGAAAGGCAAGGCTAACTTCGTCCGTGCCGAAGTTTTTATACACTTGAAATCGCTTGTCTCAACGGTTACGGACTTAGACCAAACTTCGCAGATCAGCTTAAAAACATTTAATATTACCCATGACCGTGATTGAGAGCAGTTTTCAGTTTTTCTCATTAAAATCCAATTTTCGACCGATCATTTGTATGGCAGCTACAGGAAGTAGTCATCCGATCCGGTTGGTTCCGACATATTAGCAGCGTGCAGACAAAAGAAGACTCTGTGCAAAATTTCAGCTCGCTAGCTTCAAAACTGAGGGACTAGTTCGCGTAGAAACAGACAGACGGACAGACGGACGGACAGACGGACGGACAAAGCTTAATCGACTCAGCTCGTCACGCTGATCAAAAATATATATACTTTATGTGGTCGGAGATGATTCCTTCTATGCGTTGCAAACTTCTGGGCAAAATTATAATACACTTTTCAAGTGTATAAAAAAAAGGTTCTTTTAACAAGTCCTTGAGATGTCGTTAAAAATCGCATTATTTGGTAAAATTTAAAAAAAAAAATAGAGGCAAGCTGACTTCGGCTCTATCGAAGTTTATATACCCTTGGAGCTTGATATATGCCTGACAGTTTGTATGGTATATACTATATAGTTGCCCGATTTTGACAAGTCTTAGTGAAATTATGTGAAATCATTTAAAACTTATAAATACGAGCGTTGGGAGCGATAGCAAAGACTTCGTGCAAAGTTTGGTTAAGATAGCTTTAAAACTGACGGAGGAGATAGCATAGAAAAAGACGGACGGACAGACGGACATGGCTATATCAACTCAGCTCGTCATGCTGATCAAGAATATATACTTTATAGGGTCGGAGATGCTTCCTTCTGTGCGTTACAAACATCCGGACAATTTCAATATACCCTCTCCAAGGGTATATACTTTACTTTATAGGGTCGGAGATGCTTCCTTCTGTGCGTTACAAACATCCGGACAATTTCAATATACCCTCTCCAAGGGTATAAAAACAAATATAAAGAAAAATTAAAAAAAATATACTCACTCATTTACTCATCATCTTCACTTATTTCGCTTATAAAACGAGTTTAAATCCAAAAATATCAATTCCTCCCAGGGCATAATCCCGAAACAAAGGGCATAGCCGGATAAGCCTGGGAAAACTGCCCCAGCAGATTTTTGAATATTTTGAATCAGGGATGGTATAAGAGGGTATGTATGCCAAATTTCAAGTCAATAGATCTTTTGGTTGACGAGTAGTCTGCAGAAATGCTAAAACATAAATATCGATATATCTGGTCTCACATCACGATTTACCATGAACTGTTGATTGAATATTGAAATATTGAAAAGATTTAACACAGTTATCCGTTAAAAAATCTAGAATTTTGTCTCTTATTCCTTTGGTCCGAAAACCGTGGTCAAAATTTTTCAAATTTAAAATGACCACTTTCCAGTTTTGACAATACCATGGAATTTTTACAGTTCATGCGTCCTTTAACCATCTAATTAATAAAAAAAAACTCCGATTTTTAAGAGTCGTGCAACAAGGTCAAATTAAGAAAAAACAAAAAAATTTAAATATTTTAGCATTTAATTTTGTTTAAGTCTTCATCACTATCTTCGTTTATAATGGTACATTCACCAGTTGTCTTAAATATATTTGTCAGCATCTCGGCAGGCTTTACGATTCTTACCTTGAACCTTGCATAAAAAGCTAGTTTTTCGAACACGACTTAAATAATCTGACTGCATTCTGTGGCTTCAGTACTGTTTTAATTTAAAACTTTTAAAATCAGAAATTGCCGAATGGCTCAATTTAAAAGTGGATAGTAAAACCCAAGTGGTTGGAGGAATGTCGATTTATGACTTAACACGTATAATGTCAAATCTTCTCGACGACAAAATGAAAGATCTTCCTACAAAATCGGACGTCGAAAGCATCACCGTAGGAATCAGACAGGAAATGGGTGCTATGGCCACACAAATAAAGTAACTGGGAGACGAAAACGAGCAGTTGAGACAGGAAGTATCTACTCTGCGAATGGACATAGAGTCAGAGAAGAAAATTATAAACATCTTGCTTGAGCAGCAGAAAAAGAAAAACATTGTGATTAGGGGAATGAACTCGGGTAAAGATTATAGGAGTGCTGTTAGAAACCTGGTAGATGAAAAATTAAATCTCAAACATGTTAAAATCAGAGGAGTTCGAAAACTTTATGAGCGAGACGGAAAAATGGCCGTTTTAACGGAATGCGAGACACAAGAAGCCCCAGAACAAATCTTGAAAAACGCCTCAAAGCTGCGCGGTACTCGTCTTTACATTGAAAAAGACCTGACTGTAGTCAGACAAGAAAATAAAGCGGCCCTTCTTGAGTTAAGGAATCATCTTAAGTTCATCGATAGTACCAGGAAAATCATTGTGCAAAACGACAATATAAACGTTGGTGGGATCTGGATGGCTTTCAACTTTAATAGAGTCCTAATGTGTCAAGGAGAGCCAGCAGAAATCAAACTAAAGGAGCTGTATGGCGAAAAAATTAATGTTTCCTACATGTCCTTTGAAGGACTGAAGGAAAAAACGACATCAAAAAACTAGGAACATATAGAAAAATAAATTTAGAATATAAGCACCTAAATAATATTTCTCAATTAAATCTAGCTATAATCGATACTCCGCAACAACGTATCACCTTCCCATCAGCTGATAACTCTCCTAAAACAGAACGAATTTGTATTTTGTCTTATAACGTAGCAGGACTTAAAAACAAACTTATCTTTAGCGAGTTCATGAAATATATACCCCACGTGGAGTCACAACTTAAGGACCATGTACTTAAACGGAGAGCCGCAAGTAGATCTCACACAAAAGGAAGGGCAAGTGGTGGAATGCTTTTTGGAATAGACAAGAAATTGGTGGAAAATAATACTGTTCGATTTATTGAAATTGAAGAAATCACGCTCTTTAAGATCAGCACACGCTCAACAAACTACTATGTTCTCCCCGTTTACATTAACATTAACATTAAATGGGATGTAGATATTGCCAAATTATATGACGTTCTCAATAATCCGGAATGCAAGGATAACCTGATGATTATTGGTGACTGTAATGCGAGGAAATGCAACTTTGTGGATTTAACCCTCAGGTGGTGCCAAGCAAGTTATTGGAAAGAAGGGAAACGCGAGATAAAGTCTTAGACTCTAATGGCCGCAAGTTTATTGACTTGGCAGAATATTTTGGCTTCACTTTGGCAAATGGAAGATCTACTAGCGATGCAATAGGAGATCATACTTTTATAAGAGGTACTGCTCGATCCACGATAGACTATTGCTTGGTGAGAGGCGCGTGGTTAGAGATGCTAGAAGATCTAAAAATAAAAGAAATGATTTTTTCGGATCATATGCCCCTTGAAGCGTCTCTTTGCATCGACCAACAATCTTGCACTGAACAACTCACACTACTTCCAAAGCTAAGATGGTCATATAATATAAACATGTAGATTCGTACAGAAGAAATTTAGACAGCATCATCGTCTCTTTACCATGTAACCTAGCGAACTCCAATCTTGATGAAATAAGTGGTCTCACAAACTGTATCACAAATTCTGCGCTAACCCAGAGTAGAAGTGTGGGAACATCTTTTAAACAGGAGTGGTACAACAAAAAATGTCAACTAGCGAGAGACAAATCGTTTAAACTGCTTAGAATCGCCAAGAGTGAAAACACGGAAGAATCACTGATTCGGTATCAGCAAGCAAACAGCTCATACAAGTACATTTGTCAAGAAGCCAAAAATTAGTTTTATGAAAAGCTAGCCGCATCTCTAGAAGACCATTAGAAGACTAAACGGAATCTCTTTTTTAAAAGGCATAAAAGTGGACGCCGCGCAGTTGGCAATCTATTTTGGTAGTCTACTTAAATTTAGCAACATTGGAGTATGCTCCACCCTATCTTGTAAATGAAATACTAGATGGACCAATAACAGCAGATGAAGTTTCTGGCATTGTCGCTAAATTAAAAGACAACAAAGCTCCCGGTCCAGATCGCATACCGGCTGAGTTCATAAAATTTGCGTCACCAGCATTTTTACAAAAATTGGCAGAAGCATACAACAATAAATTGCAAACCGGAAAAGCCCCCAACAGTTTTCAGAAGGCCATTATATTCCCAATTTTCAAGAAAGGCGATCCACAAGTAACAAGCAATTACAGGGGAATTACTTTTCAGAACGCGGTTCTCCTTGAGCGTCTGAGTAAATGGCTTAATACTGTCGATGTGTTAACAGAGCTTCAATCGGGATTTCGAAAAGGATACTCCACAGTAGATAATATCTTCTGTCTGAATACCATTGCACGAACCTATTTAGACAACGACAAAAAACTCTATGCATTCTTCGTGGATTTTAAGGCAGCCTTTGACTCGATTGATAGAAGAACTCTAATGTATAAGCTGAGCAGAATCGGTATATCCTACAAATTTATACAAACCTTGCAAAGTCTGTATGAAGGCAATGAAGCTGCTGTATGGGATGGCGCAAAGCTATCCGAATGGTTTCCTACTGAGTCTGGAGTCAAGCAAGGATGCTTGTTGAGCCCTGTTCTGTTTTCAATATTTCTAAACGATATAGTGGAATACCTTCCGAAAGGACTTGAAATAAACGGCCTGGAAATAAAAACCTTGCTATACGCAGATGATATAGTGGTCTTCGCCGAAAGTCCCAAAGATATGCAAGACAATATCAACGCTTTGGATGAGTACTGCAAGGAGTGGGGCCTCAGAGTTAACTGCGAAAAATCAAAGATGCTAATTTTTAAGAAACATTGGAGAAGGCTTGCGTCTGCTGAAAAATGGCAAATGGGAGACATTGATTTGGATGTGGTTAAATCATATAAATACCTAGGAGTCTGGATCCATCACAATGCCGAATTCAACTTTCACCTCGGTGAAAAACTAAAAGATGCCAAAGTAGCGATAAATAGTACTTGGAGAACGATACTTGGCAAAAAAGAGGTCCCTATCAGCACTAAGTACAAGCTGTTTATTGCCGCAGTTCGGGCAATAATGTGCTATGGTGCACAAGTATGGGGGATACGACGATACGAGGAGGTGGAAAGTCTTCAAAGATACTTCCTTAAGAAAATCTTTCGTCTACCTCAATACACACCGAACAGGATGCTATATCTGGAGACCGGATTATCGCTTCTGCATTTATATACAGCTAACCTGCACTTCGACTACATGCAAAAGGCATTATCCATGGAGGAAAAAAGGGTACCTAGGATTTTGGCAGAGCACCTTTTAAATGAGCGACTGCAATGTTTTAGAGAGTGGGACTGTCTAGCCACGGATCACGGAGTTCAACTAAATCTTGAAGATAACGCAACATGGAAAACTTGGGCTAGGAATATTACGGCTAAAATGGACGAAGCATATAGGATGAAATTTGTTGAAGAATCCCGGCGAAGCTCAGAGCGTTTGATATATAGGCAACTGCATTACGACCTGGGAGAGAATAACTATTTCTCCGATGAGTTTCCCATTGAAGGAATAAGAAGTGTTTTTATGGCCAGAGGTGAAATATTAAAATTGAATTCCATTCCAAATGTCACGACGAATGACACAAACTGCCCACTGTGCAACTGGAGGGAGCAAGAAAATGTCATCCACTTCATTGGAGATTGTCCTATTCTGCGGGAACTCCGGCAATCCGTTTTTGGAAAATGTACCCTTTTTCCGTACGAAAAATTTACCGGACTCTCGTTCCAATCCACAAAAAATCCACTGACCCTCCACAACCCGACCACAATTATATTTCCGCCTTCCGATTTTGGACTCGTCCATTTCAACGATTTTGCCGTGGCCACCAAGTTTTCAACTGCTCTCACGGATAGACCAATCTATATAAACCTTCCTTACAAAGTTTTTCCAGTCTATAATTGTTTTCCTGGCCCACCCCAATTCGTCTTCCAAAAACTGAATTTCACCTTTTAAAGTAAAAATTGTAAACAAATAGAAGAAAAACAAAGGCTACAATTCAAGAAAGTTAATTTTACCTTTTAAGCGAACTGTATCCCATACGACAAAATTGGCAATTTCCTGTATGGATACTTTTGAATCAGCAAAAAAGGTATTTTTGCGGATACTTTTATTGAAATTGCACTGTTTCTTGACTTTTTTATTGCCCATGGTTGTAGCAGTCAACTGTTTACGGCACCGAAAGAATAGTTTGCCGTCATCTTTTACTGCTATCTTACAGTCAGCAGAACAATTTCCACATTTTTATACACTTGAAAAGTGTATTATAATTTTGCCCAGAAGTTTGCAACGCATAGAAGGAATCATCTCCGACCACATAAAGTATATATATTATTGATCAGCGTGACGAGCTAAGTCGATTAAGCTTTGTCCGTCCGTCTGTCCGTCCGTCCGTCTGTCCGTCTGTCTGTTTCTACGCGAACTAATCCCTCAGTTTTGAAGCTAGCGATCTGAAATTTTGCACAGAGTCTTCTTTTGTCTGCACGCTGCTTATATGTCGGAACCGACCGGATCGGATGACTACTTCTTGTAGCTGCCATACAAATGATCGGTCAAAACATGGGTTTTATTGAGAATAACTGGTATTTTCTCAATATTACCGCTCTCAATCACGGTCATGGGTAATACTGATCTGCGAAGTTTGGTCTAAATCGCTAACCGTTGAGACAAGCGATTTCAAGTGTATAAAAACTTCGGCACGGACGAAGTTAGCCTTGCCTTTCTCGTTTATCTTGTAGTAAACATTTGTGACGCTTTAAATACTCAATAACCTCTACATTCGTCAAAGACAAAAATTTCGACACCGTAAAATTGCAATTCGTGCACTCCATTTTGATTAGAATTATTGAATGAACAATAAAAATCCAATTAAATTTGAATTAAATTTGACACATTGCTCAAAACACAATATGTTTTATTAGGGTAAAAATCAAATTTTCAAAATTCGTTTAAAAAGAAACCATGGATGACCCCCGCGTTTTTTCTCCATGAAAATTCTTCATAATTCGCGGTCCATCGAGGAAATTTTTTTTGGAGTTTTCTGAGAGTAGGCCGCTATACTAGACATTTACCTAATTTTTGTTGCTGAATTATACAACAGTGGAAGATGTTATGAATCCTGTCTTTGTAATTTGGAAATCGTTTGTGAAACATAAATTTTGCCAAATATCCCAGATAAAGATCTTTTTTCCGTCCAAGAAGTGACGTTCCGCCAAAGTCTTTCTATGTTTTGTGTGTGCGCACGGGTTGAGGGATCCACAAAGTTTTTTGTGTTTTGTGTTAAAACCCCTTATAAAAGTCGCACTGTTTTCTTAACTTCTTTCTATTCTGCTTTGCCGAACACACTTTCCGGCAACAAAAGAATAGTTGGTTACCCTTTTCAGCGTTTTTGCGGTCAGCTCCACAACTTTCCCAGCTTTTCCCCGTAGAATACACTTGTGACGCTTTAAATATACGATGACTTCTTCTTTCAATAATTTGGACACAGTAAAATTACATTTCGTGCAGTCCATTTTAATGTGAAACATTGAATAACAAATTAAAAGTCCATGAAATTTTAATTTAATGTGACATATTTCCCAAAGCATATGTATATTTTTAAGTAAAAATTCAAATTTCAAAATTCGTTTAAAAAGATACCATTGATGACTCCCGCAATTCTTTTGCATAAAAAATTCATCATAACTCGCGGTCCATCAAAGGGTTTTTTTTTACAATTTTCTGAGGTAAGGTCCCTAAACTAGACAATTACTTTCTTTCCTAGTTTCACGGTAAGCCCGAATGATTTCAAATCACCATCAATTTGTAGGACAGTGCAGTTTAGGCATACCCTTAATGAGCATTTGTGTCCTCAGAAGACCTCTTGCAGAAGATCCGCCAAGACATCTTTTTTAGGTGATAGATTTGCTTAATCCAGTTCAGACCGCAACGCGTCAACCAAACAAGTTTTGCTTTGCATAAAATATTTTAAAAAACAGAAATAAAATCCTACGAAACAGTAAAATGAAAAATAGGAAATTTAAATTCAATATAGCAACTTTAAGTCCACGGCGCCAGCATTAAACCTTAAAATTTCGAAGTTTGGTTTTTCCATTACGGTACATAGAAACTTTTACGAATTTTTGGCGCTCTGAGGAACAAAACATTACAAAAAAGTCCCATACGATTATGTTCTTACTGGTAAGTAGTATGTTTTTACTGGTAAGGGAAAAACCGAAATTAACCCATATATTTGTTTCGGTTACGGTACTGATAACCGGCTATGTAAATTAAGGGTATACGGTTATATTATAAAACGCGAGCATAAGTAAATAAGTGGCCAAAATTTGAAATAAACTTGATCTGCGTGCAGAAAAAAGAAGCATTTGTCCTCCCATACATGTCAAACCTCTATCTCTTACCATCTCTGAGATCTAGGTGTTCATACAGACTAGAGCCCTGCACGAGTGCACACCAAACAAAAAATTATTCAATCTCGTTGAAATGAATTGTGTGTTACAGGCAACAGTATCAATGCTCACACTGTCAAAGCGAGACATTTTACTAAACTATCTAGTATCTGATTGGGAGTTGATGATCTACTTCGATTCGTTAACAAAGCCAGTGTGAGTGCTAGCATTAGCAAAGGAACTTAATCTATGTATATGATAGGAAAATCATACTGAAAACACTGTTAAAACTGTTAACACTATGAACTTTATTAAAACTAGCAAACAGGGTTTGTATACAACACGAAAGTATTTCGTGCACTGATCAATGCATAAGCGCAGTTCACAGCTATGGGATCCCCATGGTATCAAAACCGCTAAGTGCTTAAGAAACTGTTTTTTAAGACCAAAATCGACCGCACATAACAACAAAAGCATGATTAAGAAAATATTAAATTGCAATTAATAGCATGGATAACCAATGGTTATCCAATATAGTAAAGGTTTTAAAGAATGTTTCAAACCACTTTCCGTGACTGACAAATCGTTAAATCGCGGAAAATTACCAAAGAGGTTCAAAAATAACAATAATGCCAAACAAACTTCACAACCAACCAAGAGGAAATTATAAAGATACATGCAGAGCGGAATTAAAAGCTGAAAGAACTCCACGGTAATAAAACCGCTAAGTGCTTAAGAAACAGACCTGCAAGGCGACAAATGACCACAGATATCTTAATAGTCATGTATATGACAATACTGAACCGCGATAAATACCATGGATAACCAATGTCAAAGAATATAGTCGAGATCGTAAAGAATGTTTTGAATCACTTTTCGAGTCTGACTCTTTAGTAAATCCCGAAAAAATACCAAGAAGGATAAAAAATAGTAATATTGCAATTTTTATTTATTTGTCCGTTTCAGCTATTATTCTTTTTTTTTATTTCCCATATTTATATTTAAAAACATAATTTCGTTTACCATGTCATCATTTCCGGATATAGAGCTTATTTTTTCGCATATTAAATAGTCCTGCAAATAAACATGATTAACAAGACCAAAAATGAAAATTGAAGTACTATTTAGGCGTATCTGTTGCAGATTCTCCATTCATGCCTATCATTGCTAACATCCGGTTCTTCATTGTACCTTCACATATATGATGTAAAGATACGCATATATAGGATTTTTTGGGAAAAACTATCCGCCCACGCGTCTGACGTGATTGCATATCCATTACCTTTTATTAATGATATTTCCTTCATTATTAAAGCGAGTTCCTTTTTATAGAGATCCGTTATAGGCTTTGTACACTGAGCACATCTAACATCTAACATCCTGAGTTTAAATGCTTAATAACCATTTGCAATGCCAACATTTTTAAACCTTTTATTTTGTAGAAATGCGAAGTGGGTCGATGTCTAATAGGTAAATGCTACAAAGATAGCAAATTTCGCCATGGTAAGTATTTATGACTCAGGATGTTGGATGTTAGATGTGCTCAGTGTGAATAGCCTATTACATTTCGTGATACCGTTGTTGGATGAGGAAGCAGTTGGTTGACGTTAACATTAGGTCCAAGGCGACTTCCTTTTTCAAGGGCAAGTGATATAAGGTATTTAATCCCAGAATCGCTTATAACACTGTGTTTTATATTTTTATTAGACAAATCAAATTAAACTTTATTTCGGCAATTTCACAACTTCTCTCCTCTTCTTCTTCTCGATCAACAACAACAATAAATCGATATCGATACACAACAGTTGTGCTATCGAACCCATCGGTATTTGCAGAGCGCGGCATGGCGCGATTATTCAAATTCATTTAGCTGCGACATACAGCGGCCCCTAGTGCTGACTCCTAATCTCAGCACGATCATTAATGTCGGAGCGCTCAACTCCAATTCTGCATAGTCGATTAACCGGGCGACGGTACGTATTCTTGGATGTCCTCAAATCGACAACACGTACTACTCCATCTTTGCCAGGGTAAACCTTTAAGACGCAGCCTAGCGGCCATTCGCCGCGAGTGGTATTTTCTTTCATTACCACGATTTCGCCGACCTTCAAGTTGTCCACATTTTGGCGCCATTTCGATCGATGTATTAATGTCGGCAGATACTCTTTGATGAAGCGTTTCCAAAATGCGTCGACCAGGAACTGTGATACTCTCCACATGCGCTTCTCTCCAGAGACATTCAGGAACTTGACCGGACTACTGAGAGCGCTGCTTTGTGGAATACAAATGTCGTTTGGACAGAGACCGATATCATCGTCGGCGTCGTCCGACTCTAGTATATAAGGCCGACTGTTGACCAAGTATTCTGCTTCCATGAATACTGTTTGTAGCATCTCATCGCTGGGATTTGCGTTTACCGATAGGACAGCCTCAAGAGTTCTTTTAAAACAGCCTACTAGTCGCTCCCAACAGCCGCCGAAGTTTGGCGCGTTAGCTGGAATGAAATTCCAAGTTATTTTGCTACTTCCCAAAGACGTTTTGATGTAGTTTTCATCCAGTTCTTCAAGGGCTTCTTGTAGCTCTCTTGCAGCACCTCTAAAATTGGTGCCATTGTCGGCCAGTATGCAGGAATCTGTATCCAGAAAGTGCTATCTCCACATTTATTGCTCGGGTAGTTAAGCATGTGAAGATTACTCCATACCGTTTGCGAAGGCTTTTCGAAGCACGTGTTCCACTGCCCGTTTTGGTGTAAAATGGCCCGAAATAGTCCACGCCTGTGGCTGTAAACGGTTTTTTATGGGTCCTCGTGTAGTAGTCCCATTTTTGGTGCCTGGGGTTTTGCTTTTTTTGCGTTTGCACCACACGCAAGCACTGATAGTTGTTTTGATGATTCGGTTTAATTTTGGCATCCAGTATGATTCCTTAAATCGATGTACCACCACTTGTGTTCCGACATGTTGTGCGTCGGCGTGTAGTTTGTTAATTAGCATACGGGTGTACGCATGTTTGCCGTCCAGAACAATTGGGCTTCTGGTACGTGCTGATATCTCTTTTGCGCGTTCAATCCTGCTGTCGACACGCATGATATTGTTGGTATCTAGATAGATACAGTATTTTGTAAGCCGTAGTTTTGAAGATGGTTTTCCAGTTTGCAGTTTTGCCATGTCATCTGAAAATGATTGTTGCTGGACCACCTTGCACCACATTGCTTCTGCCCATTCGATCTCATCCACATGTAGTTCTCCGATCCTGCGATCGCTTGAGGTGCGTTTTGATGAGTTGTTGATAAATCTTTGCATCCATGCAGTGCTGCGAATCAGTTTCTTAAGAGTGGAGATTCTTTGCAGCAATATGGTTAATGGATGTTCTGTTTGTTCGATGGTCATTATGATTTCGGTTTGTTCATCCACTTCCACAGCCAGCTGCTGGAGATTCCATTCAGTTTCTGGCTTTTGTAGAAATTCTGGACCGGTAAGCCACCGTTGTAGCTTATGTGACGCAATGTTGTCACGAGTTATAACGTCTGCAATATTTTCATTGGTCGCTAGCCAGTGCCATTCCGACCTTTCCGATTTTTCACATATTTCACCAATTCGATTAGCAACGAATACTTCCATTCTTTTGTCGCTCATTATCCAATTAAGTACTGTTCGTGAATCGGTATAAAAATATCGCTTATCTGGTTGAATTCGCGATTCAGATTGAACCATTTCCGCCAGTCGGCAGCCCAAAACTGCTGCCATAGTTTCCAGCTTTGGAATGGTTACGTGTCTCATTGGTGCTACTCTAGCCTTTGATGCAATCAGTGCCACGTCGTATTTCCAATTTCCGTCTGATTGGTAGCAGCATCGGATATACACTGCTGACGAATAGGCCTTACTGCTCGCATCGTTGAAAACGTGAATTTCAACTCGATCTGCTGTTGGCAGATTAAGACTGTAGCATCTTGGAATTTTTGCACCTTCAATTGACTTTAAAACCTTTAGCCAATTTCGCCATTTGTCAAATAAATCGCCTTTGATTGTGTCATCCCAGCCTATCCCGGTCTCCCATACGTCTCGCATGAGAATCCGTCCTTTAATTGTGACTGGTGTCATGAGACCCAAAGGATCATATAATGAATTGACGGCCGACAATATTTTCCTCTTTGTAGGTGGGAGGTTGCCATCCAAAGTTTCATTTGAAAGTTTGTGCATCGTTTTTGTTGAGTATGTGAAAACGTCGCCTGTTGCGTCCCACAACATACCCAGTACTTTCTGCTGTACATCTGTTTTATCGCCGATCGTAGCCACTGCCTTGGATGCTCTCAGATTTTTCGGGATACTCTGCATCACCTCGTCGCTGTTTGATATGAATTGACGCAGTTCAAATCCAGCCTTTGAGTGTATTTCAATTATTATTTTGATCATGTTGATGATTTCTGTAGCGTTGGCTTTAGAGTCCAAGTAGTCATCAACATAGTGATTTTCCAGAATGGCCTTCACTTCATCTGGGTGTTCATCTTTGTATTTGCTGGCATTGTAGTTTTTAACAAATTGTGCTAAAAATGGCGATGAGGTGGTACCAAATAACATGGCTTTCATTTGGTATATAGTTGGCTCTTTATTCTGGTCAAACTTCCTCCATAGGAAGCACTGCGCAGCTGTATCGCTGTCTGCTATACGGACCTGGTTGAACATTTCCCTAATATCGGCGACCACTGCCACCGAATGTAGTCGGAATCGAATCAGAATTCCGACTATGGATGTTGACCAGTCTGGTCCAGTAAGCAAGTTTTTATTTAATGATGTGCCGTTGCACTCTGCTGCAGCATCAAATACCAACCGGACTTTTCCGGGCTTACTTGGATTTATTACGGCGAAATGCGGCAAATACCATAGTTTTGGTGATTTTAGAACATCCTCATCTTTTAGCTGAATTGCGTAGCCTTTTTGTAAGAGTTTTTGGATTTCGTTCTCATACGCCTGTGCTGTTTCTTCGTTCCGTAATAGTTTTCGCTCAAGACACTTGAGCCGTTGAATAGCCATCGGTTTACTATCTGGGAGTTTGACGTCATCTGTTTTCCAGGGAAGATTTACCATATACTGGCTTCCATTTTGTTGGATAGAAGACTCTGCCTTTCGTATTGCCAACTGGTCTTCCACTGACTGCGTTTTGTCAATTTTTACAGCGCACACTCCAAAGTTCTCAATGCTGAACTGTTGTCTGATCATTTGCTGTAAATTATCGTCGCCCACTTGGCAACAAGTGAAATTATCTGCATGCGATTCTGTTTTGACTGGTCCATGGATTACCCAACCTAGCTTGGTTTTGGATAACATTGGACGGCTACCGTCTTCATTGATGACAGCTCGTGTAGTGATCAGACTAGCGTGGCGCTGCCCTATTAATAGCATTGGCTTCCTGTCTTGTAATGTTTTGAGATCCACAAGATTTTCTGGAACTAGCTCTTTTAGCTGATTGTAATCAAATTGTTGTGATGGTAGCTTTAGATCTTTTATCAGCCACACATCGATCAGTTGATGTTTTGTACCATTTTTGGCACTGAGGCTTATATTCGTCGATTCTGCTTCCGCTTCATATCTGTGGACATCACCTGTCCACCGGAAACAGAACGGTTTGACGTTGCCTCGAATACCCACTTCTCGCGCCAAGCTCATATCCATGATTGTACATGTGCTGCCCTCATCCAGAAATGCTATGACTTCTTTTGAGCAATTTTCGCCGTGTACTATGATTGGTACCATTTTTAGCAATGCTCTTTTTGGATTCTATGACGCATCCACTGAAGTTTTGGGAATGTTGGTTTAGTGGAGTTTTGTGTAGTAGCTTATTGTGAAATTTCTCACAGTTGTCAATTTTGCACGCAAATCGCTCGGTGCATTGTCCTTTGTGAAACTTCAAGCAACAATAGCATGCTTTGTGGCGGTTGGCTAAGTCCCATCTTTTTTTGACATCCGCCTTCAGAAAAATGTTGCACTTGCTTAGAGCATGCTTCTCCTCGCTGCAAATTGAGCACGTTGCTCTGTACTTTGTCTTTGGTTGGATTACCGCCTCTTCTGGAAGCTGCTGCTTATTTGCGATTGGTTGACCTGCCGACGACTGGCTGTTGATTTCCGTTATCTTCTTGAAGAATGACACATCTTGGATAAGATCCGCCTGTTTTTGCGACCATTTAGCTAACTGGTTGAATGTGCAACAGGAAGCGCGTACTTTTCCCTTTCTTAGGAAGGCACCCCATTCTTGCAGATAATTTTCGGACAACTTGTCGATTATCCTGGCTAGTAGTCTCTGTGTATCGATGAGCTGACTATCAGTGTATTCCAAGGCTGAGTTGATATTTTGGACACTGTTGTTGAAGTCCTCGAAGTCGGAAAGATGATTTACAGCTTTTATTTTGCACGCTTTGGTCATCAACTCCAATGCTATATTCTCAGGACCACCATAAACCTTGTCCAGGATGGATATAATTTTCTTTGGGTCCTTTGCCGAAATCAGCAATAGTGAAACTTTTTCCCTCGCCGCTCCTTTTAGCGCATTCGAGAGACGTTGAACATTCTCCACATTGGAAAATCCACATTGCTTGCTTGTAGCTTTGAATTCGTTGATGAAGTGTCTCCAGTTCAATGCTGATGTGCCATCGAACTCCAGGTGCTTGCCGCTGAAATTTTGCCGTGCCAGCATTTTGGCCATGACTGAAGCCGCATTGTTTGACTCGTGCTCGTCTTGCACTTCTGTCCAGCATGCTTCGGTTTGATGTGAGTAAACCCACTCCGATGTGCGTTCGGACAATTCGATATTTTGCCGGGTAGAGTTTTTGGATCGTGTTGATTCAGAAGAAGAACAATCTGTTAGAACAGACTTAGCTTTCAGAACATTTTTCTTACTCACCAATACTTCTTCTTCTGCTTGGAGAAGATCCAACTCCTTTTGTAGCATTTCGAGATCGCCCCGCATCTTTGCCATGTCTGCCTCTGTGTTTGCTGATGCGCAGTTTTCCGCCTCTGTTAGCGACTGCCTGATTTGCCTAAGTTGAGCCTCCTTGTCGCACACTTTTCGCTTTATCTCCACTTTTTCTGCGTCCACGTCCTGAATTTGTTCCAGAATGACCAAGTGCTCCTTTAGAGCCGATGCATTTGACCCATCAGCGCGTTTGGGTGCGGCAAACGAGATAGCGTTTACAATTTTTGTCGCCATGTCATTTTTTGTCGCATTTTCACCGGCGCCAATGTCGAGAAACGTACAGACACGCACAAGTGCGTTTTCGCCGAGTTCCTTCACAATTGTCTGCTCGTGCTCTGCTTTTTGAGCAGTGTCGTAATTAAAGCCTTCGAAACTTCGAAGTTGTCGCTTAATTAATGTTTCTGTCACAAATTTGCGGAATATTGCAAAATGGACATCTCGCAGTGCTTGCGATTTCCAGGAATCGATGCGGCCAAGCTGCTGCTCGCCCCACTGCCACATCTTGTATGTATTTTGTTGTTTTGTGGACTGTATTTCAATAGTGCTGGTTAGCATTTAAGCAATCCGGCTCGAAGGACCACTATGTTTTATATTTTTATTAGACAAATCAAATTAAACTTTATTTCGGCAATTTCACAACTTCTCTCCTCTTCTTCTTCTCGATCAACAACAACAATAAATCGATATCGATACACAACAGTTGTGCTATCGAACCCATCGGTATTTGCAGAGCGCGGCATGGCGCGATTATTCAAATTCATTTAGCTGCGACACACTGAATGGCCGACAATTTTGAACGACCCACTTCGTCACAGTCCTTGTGACCGATGATTTCGTTTCCGCATCTAGGTGTATAGTAGGTTCATTCTCTTTTCCAAGCACGATTATTTTGCAGATCCTGTAGCATTTATTGGCCCTTATTTCAGCTATTGTTCCAGATGGTGGCGGACTCTATGGAACATATTTATAAAACAAAAAATTTAATAAATGTTCTTGTTTATTATTTTCGCGTACAATTTTAAGCCTATATCGACTCGGCTGTTGATGCTGATCAAGAATATATATACTTTATATGGTCGGAAATGATTCCTTCTGCCTGTTACATACATTTGCACGACTTTAGTATACCCTTTTTACTCTACGAGTAACGGGTATAAAAATTCTTTTTGGTTACGGTTACGGTTTCGGTTACGGTTTCAAATTTTAAAGGTTTCACGGTTACGGTTTTAAACTCTGGTTTTAAATAATTCTTTCACCTTGACCCTTGTGATCAGCTTTTGATCACCTTAATCCCCTATCTACGCCACTGGCCTCTTCATTTGAATGGGTTTCTGCGATACGGAAATCATCAATTTAGATAAAACCAAGCACCTTCCGGTGGGCTAGTTGCTGCCCGATTAATTTAGGTGGGTATCACCGTAGTAATAATCATGCATGTCTTTGTTATCTTACTCATAAACAATCTTCAAATGTAATGCGTGAAAAATAAATTTAGATCACTATAAATCAAGTGAAAAATTTCAAAATAGACAAAAAGCCTACGAGGACAGACATAAATCTCACGGGGATTTGCTAATTTTCTGTTAGTTTTTCTACCTGCGTTTTCTTATCAGTTCATAGATAAAGAAACTAGTTCCTGATAAAAAGCATAGTTAACAGCATCCGAATTGGAATGAAGAAATGATTTGTTATTGTAATTGTAAGATCACCAAAAAAACACTGAAATGCTTGAATCGATGAGGCAATTAGAGTAAAAGAAATGGCTTCCCACATAGTCAAATGTATCTATAGGTTGTAGAAGATCCACAGAACTACTTTGCGGGTATTCTTATCGAGATACCAAATTGCGATATGACTCGCCGCTTAGTTGGGTCATAAAAGTGAGGTGATATAAAGTGCTACTGGCAACGCGATGACTTTTATGATAGGATGCAAGATACTAAAATACACAAACTGATGGTGATGATTATGATGGAGCGCATAGAAGGGTGAAAAAAACCCAAGCACGAGACAGTCGCACTAGAAGAGTCACAAGTGTCGTAGTCATCACTTATCACCCAACGCTTAAAGTAGACTCAACACGTTATTGAATATGCCAAGAATTGGAGAGAAAGAAGTCAAATCCTATAAACTGGAAGCTCCTGACGGCGGACTTGAAATAAACGGCCTGGAAATAAAAACCTTGTTATACGCAGATGATATAGTGGTCTTCGCCGAAAGTCCCAAAGATATGCAAGACAATATCAACGCTTTGGATGAGTACTGCAAGGAGTGGGGCCTCAGAGTTAACTGCGAAAAATCAAAGATGCTAATTTTTAAGAAATATTGGAGAAGGCTAGCGTCTGCTGAATAATGGCAAATGGGAGATATTGATTTTGGTGTGGTTAAATCATATAAATACCTAGGAGTCTTGGAAAAACTAAAAGATGCTAAAGTAGCGATAAATAGTACTTGGAGAAGAGGTCCCTAAGAGGAGCACTAAGTACAAGCTGTTTAATGCCGCAGTTCGGGCAATAATGTGCTATGGTGCACAAGTATGGGGGATACGACGATACGAGGAGGTGGAAAGTCTTCAAAGATACTTCCTTAAGAAAATCTTTCGTCTACCTCAATACACACCGAACAGGATGCTATATCTGGAGACCGGATTATCGCTTCTGCATTTATATACAGCTAACCTGCACTTCGACTACATGCAAAAGGCATTATCCATGGAGGAAAAAAGGGTACCTAGGATTTTGGCAGAGCACCTTTTAAATGAGCGACTGCAATGTTTTAGAGAGTGGGACTGTCTAGCCACGGATCACGGAGTTCAACTAAATCTTGAAGATAACGCAACATGGAAAACTTGGGCTAGGAATATTACGGCTAAAATGGAC
This sequence comes from Lordiphosa clarofinis, assembly GCA_018904275.1. Taxonomy (NCBI): domain Eukaryota; kingdom Metazoa; phylum Arthropoda; class Insecta; order Diptera; family Drosophilidae; genus Lordiphosa; species Lordiphosa clarofinis. The sequence goes on from JAEIGQ010000129.1 coordinate 515,047, forward strand.
GAAGCATATAGGATGAAATTTGTTGAAGAATCCCGGCGAAGCTCAGAGCGTTTGATATATAGGCAACTGCATTACGACCTGGGAGAGAATAACTATTTCTCCGATGAGTTTCCCATTGAAGGAATAAGAAGTGTTTTTATGGCCAGAGGTGAAATATTAAAATTGAATTCCATTCCAAATGTCACGACGAATGACACAAACTGCCCACTGTGCAACTGGAGGGAGCAAGAAAATGTCATCCACTTCATTGGAGATTGTCCTATTCTGCGGGAACTCCGGCAATCCGTTTTTGGAAAATGTACCCTTTTTCCGTACGAAAAATTTACCGGACTCTCGTTCCAATCCACAAAAAATCCACTGACCCTCCACAACCCGACCACAATTATATTTCCGCCTTCCGATTTTGGACTCGTCCATTTCAACGATTTTGCCGTGGCCACCAAGTTTTCAACTGCTCTCACGGATAGACCAATCTATATAAACCTTCCTTACAAAGTTTTTCCAGTCTATAATTGTTTTCCTGGCCCACCCCAATTCGTCTTCCAAAAACTGAATTTCACCTTTTAAAGTAAAAATTGTAAACAAATAGAAGAAAAACAAAGGCTACAATTCAAGAAAGTTAATTTTACCTTTTAAGCGAACTGTATCCCATACGACAAAATTGGCAATTTCCTGTATGGATACTTTTGAATCAGCAAAAAAGGTATTTTTGCGGATACTTTTATTGAAATTGCACTGTTTCTTGACTTTTTTTATTGCCCATGGTTGTAGCAGTCAACTGTTTACGGCACCGAAAGAATAGTTTGCCGTCATCTTTTACTGCTATCTTACAGTCAGCAGAACAATTTCCACATTTTTATACACTTGAAAAGTGTATTATAATTTTGCCCAGAAGTTTGCAACGCATAGAAGGAATCATCTCCGACCACATAAAGTATATATATTATTGATCAGCGTGACGAGCTAAGTCGATTAAGCTTTGTCCGTCCGTCTGTCCGTCCGTCCGTCTGTCCGTCTGTCTGTTTCTACGCGAACTAATCCCTCAGTTTTGAAGCTAGCGATCTGAAATTTTGCACAGAGTCTTCTTTTGTCTGCACGCTGCTTATATGTCGGAACCGACCGGATCGGATGACTACTTCTTGTAGCTGCCATACAAATGATCGGTCAAAACATGGGTTTTATTGAGAATAACTGGTATTTTCTCAATATTACCGCTCTCAATCACGGTCATGGGTAATACTGATCTGCGAAGTTTGGTCTAAATCGCTAACCGTTGAGACAAGCGATTTCAAGTGTATAAAAACTTCGGCACGGACGAAGTTAGCCTTGCCTTTCTCGTTTATCTTGTAGTAAACATTTGTGACGCTTTAAATACTCAATAACCTCTACATTCGTCAAAGACAAAAATTTCGACACCGTAAAATTGCAATTCGTGCACTCCATTTTGATTAGAATTATTGAATGAACAATAAAAATCCAATTAAATTTGAATTAAATTTGACACATTGCTCAAAACACAATATGTTTTATTAGGTAAAAAATCAAATTTTCAAAATTCGTTTAAAAAGAAACCATGGATGACCCCCGCGTTTTTTCTCCATGAAAATTCTTCATAATTCGCGGTCCATCGAGGAAATTTTTTTTGGAGTTTTCTGAGAGTAGGCCGCTATACTAGACATTTACCTAATTTTTGTTGCTGAATTATACAACAGTGGAAGATGTTATGAATCCTGTCTTTGTAATTTGGAAATCGTTTGTGAAACATAAATTTTGCCAAATATCCCAGATAAAGATCTTTTTCCGTCCAAGAAGTGACGTTCCGCCAAAGTCTTTCTATGTTTTGTGTGTGCGCACGGGTTGAGGGATCCACAAAGTTTTTTGTGTTTTGTGTTAAAACCCCTTATAAAAGTCGCACTGTTTTCTTAACTTCTTTCTATTCTGCTTTGCCGAACACACTTTCCGGCAACAAAAGAATAGTTGGTTACCCTTTTCAGCGTTTTTGCGGTCAGCTCCACAACTTTCCCAGCTTTTCCCCGTAGAATACACTTGTGACGCTTTAAATATACGATGACTTCTTCTTTCAATAATTTGGACACAGTAAAATTACATTTCGTGCAGTCCATTTTAATGTGAAACATTGAATAACAAATTAAAAGTCCATGAAATTTTAATTTAATGTGACATATTTCCCAAAGCATATGTATATTTTTAAGTAAAAATTCAAATTTCAAAATTCGTTTAAAAAGATACCATTGATGACTCCCGCAATTCTTTTGCATAAAAAATTCATCATAACTCGCGGTCCATCAAAGGGTTTTTTTTACAATTTTCTGAGGTAAGGTCCCTAAACTAGACAATTACTTTCTTTCCTAGTTTCACGGTAAGCCCGAATGATTTCAAATCACCATCAATTTGTAGGACAGTGCAGTTTAGGCATACCCTTAATGAGCATTTGTGTCCTCAGAAGACCTCTTGCAGAAGATCCGCCAAGACATCTTTTTTAGGTGATAGATTTGCTTAATCCAGTTCAGACCGCAACGCGTCAACCAAACAAGTTTTGCTTTGCATAAAATATTTTAAAAAACAGAAATAAAATCCTACGAAACAGTAAAATGAAAAATAGGAAATTTAAATTCAATATAGCAACTTTAAGTCCACGGCGCCAGCATTAAACCTTAAAATTTCGAAGTTTGGTTTTTCCATTACGGTACATAGAAACTTTTACGAATTTTTGGCGCTCTGAGGAACAAAACATTACAAAAAAGTCCCATACGATTATGTTCTTACTGGTAAGTAGTATGTTTTTACTGGTAAGGGAAAAACCGAAATTAACCCATATATTTGTTTCGGTTACGGTACTGATAACCGGCTATGTAAATTAAGGGTATACGGTTATATTATAAAACGCGAGCATAAGTAAATAAGTGGCCAAAATTTGAAATAAACTTGATCTGCGTGCAGAAAAAGAAGCATTTGTCCTCCCATACATGTCAAACCTCTATCTCTTACCATCTCTGAGATCTAGGTGTTCATACAGACTAGAGCCCTGCACGAGTGCACACCAAACAAAAAATTATTCAATCTCGTTGAAATGAATTGTGTGTTACAGGCAACAGTATCAATGCTCACACTGTCAAAGCGAGACATTTTACTAAACTATCTAGTATCTGATTGGGAGTTGATGATCTACTTCGATTCGTTAACAAAGCCAGTGTGAGTGCTAGCATTAGCAAAGGAACTTAATCTATGTATATGATAGGAAAATCATACTGAAAACACTGTTAAAACTGTTAACACTATGAACTTTATTAAAACTAGCAAACAGGGTTTGTATACAACACGAAAGTATTTCGTGCACTGATCAATGCATAAGCGCAGTTCACAGCTATGGGATCCCCATGGTATCAAAACCGCTAAGTGCTTAAGAAACTGTTTTTTTAAGACCAAAATCGACCGCACATAACAACAAAAGCATGATTAAGAAAATATTAAATTGCAATTAATAGCATGGATAACCAATGGTTATCCAATATAGTAAAGGTTTTAAAGAATGTTTCAAACCACTTTCCGTGACTGACAAATCGTTAAATCGCGGAAAATTACCAAAGAGGTTCAAAAATAACAATAATGCCAAACAAACTTCACAACCAACCAAGAGGAAATTATAAAGATACATGCAGAGCGGAATTAAAAGCTGAAAGAACTCCACGGTAATAAAACCGCTAAGTGCTTAAGAAACAGACCTGCAAGGCGACAAATGACCACAGATATCTTAATAGTCATGTATATGACAATACTGAACCGCGATAAATACCATGGATAACCAATGTCAAAGAATATAGTCGAGATCGTAAAGAATGTTTTGAATCACTTTTCGAGTCTGACTCTTTAGTAAATCCCGAAAAAATACCAAGAAGGATAAAAAATAGTAATATTGCAATTTTTATTTATTTGTCCGTTTCAGCTATTATTCTTTTTTTTTTATTTCCCATATTTATATTTAAAAACATAATTTCGTTTACCATGTCATCATTTCCGGATATAGAGCTTATTTTTTCGCATATTAAATAGTCCTGCAAATAAACATGATTAACAAGACCAAAAATGAAAATTGAAGTACTATTTAGGCGTATCTGTTGCAGATTCTCCATTCATGCCTATCATTGCTAACATCCGGTTCTTCATTGTACCTTCACATATATAATGTAAAGATACGCATATATAGGATTTTTTGGGAAAAACTATCCGCCCACGCGTCTGACGTGATTGCATATCCATTACCTTTTATTAATGATATTTCCTTCATTATTAAAGCGAGTTCCTTTTTATAGAGATCCGTTATAGGCTTTGTACACTGAGCACATCTAACATCTAACATCCTGAGTTTAAATGCTTAATAACCATTTGCAATGCCAACATTTTTAAACCTTTTATTTTGTAGAAATGCGAAGTGGGTCGATGTCTAATAGGTAAATGCTACAAAGATAGCAAATTTCGCCATGGTAAGTATTTATGACTCAGGATGTTGGATGTTAGATGTGCTCAGTGTGAATAGCCTATTACATTTCGTGATACCGTTGTTGGATGAGGAAGCAGTTGGTTGACGTTAACATTAGGTCCAAGGCGACTTCCTTTTTCAAGGGCAAGTGATATAAGGTATTTAATCCCAGAATCGCTTATAACACTGAATGGCCGACAATTTTGAACGACCCACTTCGTCACAGTCCTTGTGACCGATGATTTCGTTTCCGCATCTAGGTGTATAGTAGGTTCATTCTCTTTTCCAAGCACGATTATTTTGCAGATCCTGTAGCATTTATTGGCCCTTATTTCAGCTATTGTTCCAGATGGTGGCGGACTCTATGGAACATATTTATAAAACAAAAAATTTAATAAATGTTCTTGTTTATTATTTTCGCGTACAATTTTAAGCCTATATCGACTCGGCTGTTGATGCTGATCAAGAATATATATACTTTATATGGTCGGAAATGATTCCTTCTGCCTGTTACATACATTTGCACGACTTTAGTATACCCTTTTTACTCTACGAGTAACGGGTATAAAAATTCTTTTTGGTTACGGTTACGGTTTCGGTTACGGTTTCAAATTTTAAAGGTTTCACGGTTACGGTTTTAAACTCTGGTTTTAAATAATTCTTTCACCTTGACCCTTGTGATCAGCTTTTGATCACCTTAATCCCCCCTATCTACGCCACTGGCCTCTTCATTTGAATGGGTTTCTGCGATACGGAAATCATCAATTTAGATAAAACCAAGCACCTTCCGGTGGGCTAGTTGCTGCCCGATTAATTTAGGTGGGTATCACCGTAGTAATAATCATGCATGTCTTTGTTATCTTACTCATAAACAATCTTCAAATGTAATGCGTGAAAAATAAATTTAGATTACTATAAATCAAGTGAAAAATTTCAAAATAGACAAAAGCCTACGAGGACAGACATAAATCTCACGGGGATTTGCTAATTTTCTGTTAGTTTTTCTACCTGCGTTTTCTTATCAGTTCATAGATAAAGAAACTAGTTCCTGATAAAAAGCATAGTTAACAGCATCCGAATTGGAATGAAGAAATGATTTGTTATTGTAATTGTAAGATCACCAAAAAAACACTGAAATGCTTGAATCGATGAGGCAATTAGAGTAAAAGAAATGGCTTCCCACATAGTCAAATGTATCTATAGGTTGTAGAAGATCCACAGAACTACTTTGCGGGTATTCTTATCGAGATACTAAATTGCGATATGACTCGCCGCTTAGTTGGGTCATAAAAGTGAGGTGATATAAAGTGCTACTGGCAACGCGATGACTTTTATGATAGGATGCAAGATACTAAAATACACAAACTGATGGTGATGATTATGATGGAGCGCATAGAAGGGTGAAAAAAACCCAAGCACGAGACAGTCGCACTAGAAGAGTCACAAGTGTCGTAGTCATCACTTATCACCCAACGCTTAAAGTAGACTCAACACGTTATTGAATATGCCAAGAATTGGAGAGAAAGAAGTCAAATCCTATAAACTGGAAGCTCCTGACGGCGGATGGGGTATCCTCGTGTGTATTGGGATGGCACTTCCATTTGTAAGTGTATTGAAAATTTTTCGTGAGTCAAATTATTGAAATGAAAATTTAGGCAATCAACCTTAACCTTAATCATCCACAAAAACACCCCATAGAGGAGTTTGATCTATCAAAACTCGGTGCTTTAAAGATTTTCTTCTCTTCTTCTTTGGCCCGATTCTGTATCACAACCGCTTAAAGGTCTTGTCCGCTGCTATTAATGCCCGCCAGTCGCTTCTGCTTTGTGCAAGCTGGCACCAGTTTTTCACACCGAGCTTTTAGCAATGTCTTGCCGCACCTGGTCTTCCCATCTCAGTTTCGGTCGTCCCTTCCTGCGTTTTTCCCAAAGTCTTTTTCCCTGCGAGTTAATATAAAATAACTGCTTTAGTCAGATAAGTCAAATTATTTGAATCCTTTTTTAAACTTCGTTGGACTCTGGAGTGTTGTTATGGATTCATGCTTCAATCACGGTTACGATGAGGTTAAAAAAAACAATGTCGGGAACTTCGATTCCATTATAAAGTCTAAGGTTCGGCTCTCAACCCGGTTCTTTGTCCTATCGAGCCTAAGGTTTTGGTTCGAAGATTCTGAGATCTTTGAGACAACTTATGGTAAAAACAAGTGAGAAAGTCGATCAAGCCCGACTATAACAAACTCTGTACCTGGAGTAGAAGCTGAATGCAGTGTTGCTGCTGCAATCATGTCTCTCTCTTTCTCTGTCTCTCTCTCTCCCTCTCTCTCTCTTAACTTGTGCGGTGTTGGTTGTGAAAGGGTGGGAGGAGGTGCACAGTGGGCGGAAAGACCGATTTTTTGGCAAAAACTCCAATTATGAAGCTAGAAACTTGAAACTTTGGGAATTTTCTGCTCATATTATTTGTGAATTTTGATTTTTTTTGTTTAGCGCTGCGAGATACCGTGCCCGCCGCCCACATAATAGAACTGTATTAAATATGAAAGTGCATGACAAATCGAAACATAATTTTATTTTTATAATTTTTTCTTTAAAGTTAATATATTATAAAATATTTTCTAAAAAGAATGAATAATTGGAAATCTATTGTCAAAAACAGAAGTTATTTTCATTAAATATGCATCAATATTACAAAACTATTAATGTAAAAATTGCATCACTTTTATGTTTTTATTCATTATGCCCGTTACTCGTAAAGAAACACGGTATACTAAAGTCGAGCAAATGCAAAAGGAATCATTTCCGACCATGTAAAGTATATATATTCTTGATCAGCATCAACAGCCGAGTCGATATAGACTTGTCCGTCCGTCTGTATGAACACCTAGATATCAGAGACTAGAAGAGCCAGAGCCACCATACAGATCAAGTTTGTTTCAAATTTTTGCCACGCCCACCCCCGCCCCCACTATAAAAAATGTTTGTTTAAAATTTTTGCCACGCCCACTCCCGCCCCCACAATAAAAAATGTTGAATAACTTCCACATTTTTAAAGATATCGACATCAAATTAGAGCCGAATTTAACTTACGCTCTCGTTTTATAATGACATTTTATTATCGTTTGTCTTCTAAGCAGACTTAGACGCTGCACGAATGAGGAGATCAGTTTGGTAACCAATTTTCTTTTTTGACGAGAACTTCCTTTTTCATACTAACTATCCTTTTTTGAACCAAATGTTATATCTAATGGAAGCCAGCAAGCATTTTGATCCTTAACCCGTCGAATATTTCTTTGGCCTTTATTCACAAGTCTCTTGACTTTGACAAAAAAAAATCTTTACTTTCATTTTAATGTCCATTAAAGCATTTTCATCAAGCGAAAGTGGCGTTGATGTTGCAACTCATTTCCAAGCAAACTTCCAGCAAATCGCACGACGAATAGAAACCTCGCTCACACTTATTGAAATATATCGAAAAACCGCAAAAATATTCAGCTTAGATTCGTAAAAATTATGATTTATGTATAACATAGAAAACATAACGAAACAAAAGCTTATATAATTTAACACATATACAACTCTTTTCTACACACCTTCACGTTTATTTTCCATTTTAAGTTATTTCAATCCGTCAAACTGTTTAAAAATGGGAGACTGTCAAATATTTACAAATTTTGTAATCAGACCGCTTGCAGATACAGCGTGGCAAAGTCAGCTGACTTTGAAGGGCTGGTGTTAAACAACGGTTGTGTAATAAAATTTATATTAAATATTTTCGATGAGGAGGGACAATTGCTCAATGAAAAAAATTATTATAACCATAAAAAAAAAAAATTAGGGTTTTTGCCAAAAAAAACAGCCATTCCGCCCAATGTGCAATGCATTGGCAATAATACCTCATACTCCTGCAACTTCCTCCACCATCCAACCTTATAATGCATTGGATAATGCATCTGGAACCGTTATCACGATTAACCCACCGAGTGTCCTACTCCCTCTATCCAACAATGGCTTGACTGGAACATCTGGAAATCCGATATCGGGTGTTGCACCAGAAAAAACAATGCCAATATCTGGGGTTGCTCCCCTAAAAGCAATATTTGTCTCACGTATAAATCATAGCGCAACGACAAACGATGTTAAACTCCACCTAAGCCACAGGTTGAACACTTCTGTCACCGAATTCACCGTCACTAAATTCGTGTTTAAGAAGAAGCGAAGGATGTTTTCTCTTAACGTTGAAATACCAGAATTCCTGTTCACTAGAATTCTTGAGCCGTCTCTTTGGCCAGAGCATACAATTGTTAGTGAGTACATTGGCAAGTCCAACACCAACACGATCCGCTCATCTGCCTCTAACCACTAAGCAAGAAATATATAGAGGCGTCAAACAGCAGAAAAAGTGCTATCAACCAAACGGCTGAGCGTGGAACCCCAGAGCAGCCGAACGAATTGTCTAGCACCCCGAGAGCGCTCGGCTGTTTCGAGTTCGAAGCATTCGTTCGAAAGCCAGAAAGCAAGAAACCGATTTTCAGTCGCAGATCAAATGCGGAACGATGAGGCACGGCCGCGCATCTGCGCGCTGTGCTCTCGTTTCTCTGTATGTGTGTATATGTGTACAAGCGCTCGCACGTTTGCAAGCGTGTGCAAAATACACGGTTGCCGCTCTTCTTTGTTATGTTTTTGATCCTGGGTTGTCTGCGGCAACAGCAAGTGGCGCCGCGACGGCTCATTTGCTTATGACGTCACGACAATGTGAAAATTAGTTTTATTATCGACCATAACTTTTAAATGCCCTATGACCCAAACAAAAATCAATTACATTAATAGACTTAATATATGTACATACTTGTGTATTTTTATTTACTTCAGTACATTTTGAGATCAAAATTAAATAATTTTTGAATCTTTAATAATATAATTATGATAATTTATTAAAAGTGCGTTTAAACTGTGAACAGCATGCGTGCACATACATACATACATACATACATGCATATGCATACAACAAGTGCGAATTCGTCTTCTGTTGGGGTTCTCAAAGTTGACCCACTAAGCAAGAAATATATAGAGGCGTCAAACAGCAGAAAAAGTGCTATCAACCAAACGGCTGAGCCTGGAACCGCAGAGCAGCCGAACGAAATGTCTAGCACCCCGAGAGCGCCCCGAGAGTTGATGGCGAGTTAAATTCGTTTTTAGGAGTTTAAAATGTCTATTTTTCTTGTGCTTTTCAGCCTCTCAGATCCCCCACATAACTTTTCTGTGAGCCATAAACTATTTTTCCTAAGCAGGATGAGCAGAAAATAATTTAAAATGTGCAATGTACATACTTGTCTTTACTTGCCATTGATAAAATTGGTTTATCTGAGAGTTCAAATACTGTTTGCAAGATGCTAATAAAAAAAAAACAATCGTGGAATGAAGACGAAAGATTGATTGCTCAAAGTATAAATTTTAATTCTGCTAAGGCCTATAGTTTTATGAGAGATGACCTTAAATTGAATCTGCCGTCAAAATCGTCGCTAGTGAGATGGGCTCCAGTTCGACACATGGTTCCGGGATTTAATGAAAATTTTATAAATATATTAAAATCACTTATTGCAAAAATGGACAGTAGGAGTAGAAATGCCGTATTAATTTTTGATGAAATTTCAATTAGAAAAGGGTTGCAATATAACTCCCTTCGAGATGAAGTGGAAGGCTTTGTTGATGATGGCAACGAAAAAATGAACACATTGTGCAAGCAGATATGCGTTTTTATGGTGAGAGGATTGTATGAGAACTGGAAATTTGTCTTGAGTTATGTCGCAACGACCAATAGTGAAGTATGATTTGTGCCACTGTATTTTATCACAGTCTTTTTCACGATTGTCCCATTGTACATTCGTCGCAATAACTGCATAACCACGTTTTTGGCACACTCCTCCTTCGCTCTCTACTTCTCCCTTTTTCTTTCTCTGGCAAGCTGCTTCACTACCGATTGAACTGTCGAAAAAGACGCGTCGTTAAGTCAGACAAATTATTAATGAAACATCAATACATCAATAAAACCTATTATGTATATTAATCGTTAAAACTATAAGGACTATAAATATTGAATAAAACCCTACCAATTATTACGAAATTAAATCTAAACAACGTATCTTTCCTTTTAAAACGGAATATACATGATTGGCGCAGTCGGCAAAAGTTTAAATAAAAAATCGACCATTGATTGCAAAACAATTTGTGAAAAGTTATAAAAAGTGCTTTTTCATGCAGAGACAAAATATATAAATGTGCGGTTTAATGCATTTTTTTAAAGCATGCAAATCCATGTATGTACATAGCGAGTTACATATACACACACATTTGTGAGCGTAAAACGAGTCAAAACTGATGCGCACGTTGCTTGGAAGCAAAAGAGGCTGGAAGAAAAATACAATAACGGTGCTTGCTCAACTGCTTTAAATTAAAACTGCTTGCGCCCTTGACACTTCAGTTCTGCTTCACCAACTGCTTTGTATATAAGCTGCTTGCGCATAACTCTACAAAAGACAGTGACGACAAAAAGTAATCGTGCAGCTGTACCGTGGCAGAGGAAAACATACATTATGACAACCATGAGCATTTGGGAACTCCTGGCGGACGTTCAGGATTTCGGCGGAAAAACTGATGAGCTCTTCATTTTTATCAAACACGTGGATTCTTTGCGGGAAGTAGCTGTTGCGGTTGACCGAAACCTAATTAGTCTTTTTGATCTAAGAGTAAGATGCAAAATCAAAGATAAGGCTAATATTGTGTTAATTAACAACAATAACCCATTAGATTGGGATAATATTAAACACGTATTAAACACTAACTTTAACGTGAACGAAAGTTTTGAAAATATTATAAACAAAATTAAAATATCTGAGTTGAGATCTAACATTAATGATCTATATGAATATCTTACAAGTCTATTAACAAAACTAAACCTTAAATCTCAAATGGAAAGCGATAAATGGTATACGTGTGAGTCAAACGAGAGTATGGTTCTAAAATTGTTTATCGGCAAGTTGCCAAACGAACCAAAGCTAGTCCTTCAAGCCAGAAACCCTAGTACCATGCATAAGGCTAAAGAAATGTTAATTGAGACTGATTATCTTCATAAAAATTACAATTTTAAGCAGAGAAATATGAATTACCAATTCCAACCTTTTTCGTCTAATAATACAGAGACCGTATCAAAATCTAATGCTAAAACCCCTAATTTTGAACGAACTTTGCAAAATGTTCCGCAACTAAATCCTGTTTTCAATAAACCCTTTGAAAAAAGCAGCACGCGAAATAATACTACAAGTAATGTGACTAGACAAACAGTTAGAACTAACGGAGGCTCAGACATGGAAGTTGATGCAATTCAAACTGAGGCGTCTTCGAATTTTCAGTCAGCAGCGTCAGAGCTCTTCCCTTTATAATTGTTAGAACTCAGTCGGCTCCCATTAAGCTTCTTATAGACTCTGGCGCGGGAACTTCTATAATTCAAAAAAATCTTTTTCATCGATCATTTGCCTCAAATTTACAAGAACCTATAACAATGAGAACACTTAATTCAAAATCAATAGCTTTCACAAAAATAACGATACCACTATTCAAGGAATTTAATATGCCAAATGCAAAAATGGAAATGCTAGAAGCAGATTTGATGTCTGATTTTGACGGTATAATTGGCTGTAATGTATTAAAACCTTTGAAAGCATGTATCGACTTTAATAAAGAACTACTCATTACAAGGAACGCCACGTGTAAGCTGAATTTTTCTGAGTCAGATAGCGAAATTAAAAATCTTTCGCCTGACGAAGCAATAAATTTCAGTTCACAGTTGATAGATATTGACTTTGTGAAACCAGATATTGAAGACATAACCAATAAACTCGAAATTGATGACTTGAACTCGGAAGAAATTCAGAGATTAACAACTCTTTTGAAAGAATTTAGTTCGGTGTTTTATAAGGAAGGCGACAGACTGACCACAATTAGTAAGTACCAACATAAAATTCCCACAGTTAATGATATAGCGATTTATTCAAGAACTTATAGAGTGGCAGAAGCCCACAAAGAGGAAGTCGAACGCCAAATTAAAGAAATGTTGGATTCGGGAATTATCGTAAAGTCTTCTAGCCCCTACAACGCTCCAGTATGGGTTGTCCCCAAAAAAGCAGATCATTCTCTGATCGATAAGTGGCGAGTAGTAATCGATTTGAGAAATCTAAACGCCAACACAATAGAAGATAAATTCCCAATCCCAATCATGGAGGACCTATTTTCAAAGCTAGGAAACTCCCAGTATTTCACGACCTTAGACTTGGCCAAGGGATTTCATCAAATTCCTATTAAACCGGAAGACCGACATAAGACTGCATTTTCTACAGCAACTGGTCACTATGAATTTACACGAATGCCGTTCGGCTTAAAAAACGCTCCGGCATCGTTTCAGCGCATGATGAATGAAATACTTCATGACTACATCAATACAATATGCGTGGTATATCTGGACGATATACTCATATTTTCCACCTCTTTAGATGAACATGTGGACTCGCTTACTAAGATATTTAAAAGACTATCTGAGTTCAATATGAAAGTCCAAATTCACGAATGTAGCTTCTTCAAGAGGCAATCGGAATATCTAGGTCATATTATTTCGACTGATGGAATCAGACCAAACCCAGTTAAAGTTGATATTATACAAAGAATACCACTTCCAACTACTGTGAAACAAATTCGTTCTTTTCTCGGACTCACTGGCTTTTATAGAAAATTTATAAAAGACTATAGTAGAGTTGCACTGCCGCTAATTGCGTGTTTAAAGAAGGGATCCAAAATTGCTGTAAATGACCCAACATTCATAGAATCGTTTTCCAAGCTTAAGGAACTTATATGTTCGAGTCCGGTACTAGCATATCCCAACTTTAGTAAACCTTTTACGCTCACTACTGATGCTAGCAATGCTGCTTTGGGAGCCGTTTTGTCTCAGGCTGATCATCCTATCGCATTCGCTTCTCGCACACTAAATAATCATGAGCTAAATTATAGCACTATAGAAAAGGAGTTGTTGTGTATAGTCTGGGCAACTAAGTATTTTAGACCTTTTCTTTATGGAAGGAAATTCCATATCCAAACAGACCATCGCCCTTTGGTATGGCTGAATTCACTGAAAGAACCCAATATGAAAATGCAACGCTGGAAAATCAGGTTGAACGAGTACGACTTCGATATTGAATTCATAAAAGGGAAATCCAACAATGTCGCAGATTTTCTAAGTAGAGTTGAAATTAATGCTATAGACCATGAGGACGACTTTGGATCCGATATAGCTACAATACATAGCGCACAAGAGGATCTTAACGATCATATCTATATCACAGAATCGCCCATTAACATATACAAACACCAAGTTATCGTGACAAAAGGCAAAAATAACAACTTCTCAAAGAAAATACTATACCAGAAAAAAATTCGTTATTCCATTTCACTTGACCAATACAATGAAGAATTTGCTCTAAAGTGTTTAAGCGATTTTCTTTCAATAAAAGGAACAGTAGGCATATTTTGTGATGATTTACAATTGTTTGTATCACTTCAGAGGACAATCGTAAGATACTTTTCCAACATAAAAAATTGCGTTTCTTAAAGTGTTCGAAGTTCCTCAGAGATATTTTTGAAAAGGATCGTCTTTTAGAGGAAATCGAAAAACATCATGCTAAGAAAAACCATAGGGGTATACAGGAAACTTACCTTGAGTTAAAGGATAAAATATACTTTCCTAACCTTATGTTAGAAATTCATAAATTTATCAATAACTGCATAATATGTAATATGTGTAAATATGACAGGCAACCTTCTAAGTTAAAAACTGGCTATTACAGAGACCCCTTCAAAATCAAATCAAATTGTGCATGTAGATATATGGTTTTTAAATAAGACATTAATGTTTTTGACATGTATAGACAAACTCACAAAGCATGTTTCGATTCATTGTATTTCTGATCGAAATTCAATAACGGTTTCTAATGCTTTAAAAGAACGATTTGCGATTCTGGGTAAGCCACATAAAATTATAGCAGATAACGAACTTCGTACTGCATATATTAAAAATTTTCTTAGTTCAGAAGAAGTAGAGTATCATTTCACTTCACCTAACACTCATACGGGAAACTCTGATATAGAAAGGTTTCACCTTACATTAAATGAGCACATTAGGGCTTTCAAGTTAGATAAAAAAACCAAAGATTTGGATAATAAGACCATTGCTTTCAAGTCAGTGCAAATTTATAACGACACGATACACTCTAGTACAAACCAAAAACCGAATGACTTACTTCATAATCATGTCGATAAATCAGTATGGAAAAACTTACAAGAGTTTCTGCACAACAAAAAAGAAAAACATATTAACAAAATCAATGAAAATCGGGTTGATCATCAGGATTTTCGTGAACATGAACTCGTGCAAAATTTGGGTTTTCAAAACATAAAACAAAAACCAAAATATATTATCAAAACTGTTAAAGAAAAATATAAATCTGGATTTATTGACGAAAAAGGTTGTAAAAGAGATCAAGCTATTGTGAAAAGAAAATTCAAACATCAGAATGAAATAAAAGATGTTCATTTCGACAGGAAAGTAACTGGACGAAACAAACAATACCGCTGAATTTAAATTTAACATGTAAAAATTATTCTTTAAGCAGGATTTATTGGAAAAAACCCCCTACATATTAAATTTAGTATAATTGAAATGACATTTCAGGAGTAATGTAAATTCAACGATGGGGGAGTGAAGTATGATTTGTGCCACTGTATTTTATCACAGTCTTTTTCACGAATGTCCCATTGTACATTCGTCGCAATAACTGCATAACCACGTTTTTGGCACACTCCTCCTTCGCTCTCTACTTCTCCCTTTTTCTTTCTCTGGCAAGCTGCTTCACTACCGATTGAACTGTCGAAAAAGACGCGTCGTTAAGTCAGACAAATTATTAATGAAACATCAATACATCAATAAAACCTATTATATTAATCGTTAAAACTATAAGGACTATAAATATTGAATAAAACCCTACCAATTATTACGAAATTAAATCTAAACAAAGTATCTTTCCTTTTAAAACGGAATATACATGATTCAATGGACTTTAAGCTCATAAATTACAAGATTTAATAACAGAAAATATAAAAGTCGCCAAGAGCTTAGGCCTCATTATAAGAGCAGTGGTATGTGACCAAGGATCGAACAACCGAGGAGCTTTTAAAAAATTCGGGGTGAATGAAGAAGAGCCTTTTATATCTGTTGACAGTCAGAAAATTTACGCTATATATGATATCCCCCACTTATTTAAATCGCTTCGCAATATTTTGATGAAAAATTGTATTATGACTCCAGATGGCGAAGTCTCATGGAAAATTATTGTTAAATTGTTTGAAATTGACACAAATAACTCTTCAACTCGGTTGTGCCCAAAGCTATTTTGGAAACATATAGACCCAAACTCCTTTGAAAAAATGAAGGTTAAATATGCCACGCAGGTATTTAGCCAAACAGTCGCTTCTGCCTTAAAGACCCTTATACAAAATGGCGCATTTAATGACTGCGAAGAACAAGCACTTGCAACAGTTAAATTTATTAAAAAAATGAATAGGCTCTTCGATTGCTTGAATAGCAATAATATATATAGTAAAAATCCTTTCAAGACCGCCATGCAGAAGAATAGTGACACAGAAAACTACTTTACTGAAATGAAAGATTATTTAAACAAATGCAAATACCCCCACAAAGTTTATTGTATAGACGGATTAATACTTTCCATAAATTCAATTTTGATGCTTGCGCAAGATGTCTGGGGTGAAGGTAATGTATACCTTTTGATATTGTCCCGTCTTAATCAGGATGCTCTGGAGCAACTATTTTATTTAATAAGAAGTAGAGGCGGTACAAACAACAATCCAATGCTCTTTGAATTTAATGCCATTATTTCAAAGATGCTATCAATGAAGGTCATCTCTTCTAAAAGAACAACTGGAAACTGCGAGCCAGATGATGATGAAATGATTATTATTGCAGTTAAAAACGTAAATGAGGAACAGACCGCCAATCTAAATGACCAAGAACAGGTGTATTTTAAAGATATTGATATTTGTTTTGAAGCGCAATCAGACGAAATGGAAATTATGAACGATAATGAAACCGCCACCTTTGCCATGAGCGTAGCAAGTGAAAATGCATTAAGATATTTTACAGGATTTGTGCTATTTAAAACACAACAGAAATTTAATTGCGATACCTGCAAGATGCTGACAAAAGATGAATTAGTGAATTTTGAGCAATCCGAACTATTTTTATTCAACAAAACTTACAGAAGTACGAACAATAATTTGAAACTAAAAGCCCCACAGGACGATTTTTTTTGAACTGATTAAGCGGCATTATAATATATTTCACAAATTTTTTGAAGAGTCCCCTCATGCTAGAAATATTAAAGAAACCTTAGTTAATAAATGTATTGCGCAGGCGGAAAGCGTAGATAAATACTCAGAATGGTATTCCGAAAATCATAATAGTAATGAACATAGAAAGCACATTTTAAATTATTTTCTGCTCATCCTGCTTAGGAAAAATAGTTTATGGCTCACAGAAAAGTTATGTGGGGGATCTGAGAGGCCGAAAAACACAAGAAAAATAGACATTTTAAACTCCTAAAAACGAATTTAACTCGCCATCAACTCTCGGGGCGCTCTAGGGGTGCTAGACATTTCGTTCGGCTGCTCTGCGGTTCCAGGCTCAGCCGTTTGGTTGATAGCACTTTTTCTGCTGTTTGACGCCTCTATATATTTCTTGCTTAGTGGGTCATCTTTGAGAACCCCAACAGAAGACGAATTCGCACTTGTTGTATGCATATGCATGTATGTATGAATGTATGTATGTGCACGTTTTTGTTTGGGTCATAGGGCATTTAAAAGTTATGGTCGATAATAAAACTAATTTTCACATTGTCGTGACGTCATAAGCAAATGAGCCGTCGCGGCGCCACTTGCTGTTGCCGCAGACAACCCAGGATCAAAAACATAACAAAGAAGAGCGGCAACCGTGTATTTTGCACACGCTTGCAAACGTGCGAGCGCTTGTACACATATACACACATACAGAGAAACGAGAGCACAGCGCGCAGATGCGCGGCCGTGCCTCATCGTTCCGCATTTGATCTGCGACTGAAAATCGGTTTCTTGCTTTCTGGCTTTCGAACGAATGCTTCGAACTCGAAACAGCCGAGCGCTCTCGGGGTGCTAGACAATTCGTTCGGCTGCTCTGGGGTTCCACGCTCAGCCGTTTGGTTGATAGCACTTTTTCTGCTGTTTGACGCCTATATATATTTCTTGCTTAGTGCTCTAACCTATCAAAAAACTGACTTCAGCCTTTATCATTCACTATCAGAATGTGCGCAGTCTATTAGGCAAGCTTAATAGATTGTACACTAACAGTGTCTCCCTTGATGCCAATGTTATTGCTTTTTCGGAGACGTGGCTTAATTGTTCTGTATCTGATAGAGAAGTTTTTTCTAACGACTATGTCGTTCACCGATGTGATCGTTCTACAAGTCTTGGCGGTGGCGTTCTTATTGCCGTTAAAGCAACCCTTTCTTCCGAAATAATAATATTCGACAATGTTCACAACATTGAATTCGTGTCTATCCGAATAACATTTCTTACATTCCCCCTCGATCAGACATCAGTACCTACTATATTTACATCTTAGAGATAATGACCACTTAGTTGTTTTATTTGTTTATTTGAAGACAAGCAATTGACTGCTTGTTTGTAATAGTTATAACGTGTGTAAGAAATAGTAAATAAATCTAATTACACTTGTTTACAAAAATAATAAAAATTTCGCGATCTCGAACATTTGGTAGCAATTCCTTGTGTAAGTCCTTCCGCTGAGTCCAAAAATCCAATCCGCAAATTTTTTTATGGGGCCGTTTTTGTAAAAAAAGTACCTTTAGAAAAATGCGTATATCTTTGGTACCGGTTCTTTCATTATAAACAGACAATGCTTACTTGGAAGGTAATTGAACGCCCTATTATTCGTTGATACACCACTTTTTAATCCGGTGCTGGACTTCGGCGTTATAAAGGCTTTTATCGGCAACTTTGCATTAAATTTATCACTTTTTTAAAAAAAGCTAGATTTTAAGTGCGATTTTCACAACGAAAAGAATTGTGTAAAATTTATTTTATTGCTGTTCACTAAAGATTTATCTATTAAAAGTACAACGCCATATAACTCATTAAAATCCGGTGAAGAATATAGAAGTTATTGGCATTTTAGTAAAAAATGGAAGGTTTCAACTTCAACCAAATTGACTTACTTACACGATACTGAAGATATACCCATTTTTCTGAAGGTACTTTTTTTACAAACCAAAAAACTAGCTTTTCCGCGATTTCTCAAAAACGGCCCCATAAAAAAATTTGCGGATTGGATTTTTGGACTCAGCAAATGGATTTACATATGAAATGACTGCCAGATGGTCGGGATCGGAAATGCTGGAAACTAGTGTTATCTACCGCACCCACCAAATAAGGAGAATTTTTTTACGATATGCCCCTGCTCACATCGATTGGCCGGCAAAGTAGATTTACAAATTTGGTGCAGACAGAAAAGCTAAAAGATTGAATGAATTGATGTAGTGGGAGTATTGAAACGACAATATATGGTAATGGTCGTTACAGTTATCGCACAGAACTCGGAGAGGATCATGACGAGCGTAATTTGATCTGCATACTTCCAAAGACAATGGACGATAACGGCGAGTTGCTCTGCAGGGTACGTTCCACTTCATAAAATTTAGGAGGAGAGACGAATCTACATCACCAACAATTAGCTTATGCAGAAAAATTACACCTTGACTAGTCCTGCGGTCTTTTAAAGTGGGCAAGTTTAGAAGTCGTAGCCTATCTATATAGGAAGGCAAACGGCGACCAGTATCCCAGTTTAAGCCCCTGAGTGCAAAGAGAAGAAACTGTTTTTGAACCGATTCTAGTATATCTTGATAGAAGCTATATTGAGTGGACCAGATGCACGAGCAATATTCTAGCGATGGTCGAACGAGAGACACGTAGAGAAGCCTGGTTATATATGGATCTTCAAACTCCTTAGACCAACGCTTAATGAAACCCAGCTAACTCTTACCTTTGTTGGATATGACACAGATGTGATCATTAAAGCAAAGCTTGTGATCAAATAATACCCCCAGATCCTGAACTGTTGTAATACGGTCCAGAGTTCTTTGATCATTAGCGTATGTATTCAAAGCAGGTTTAGTGCGGTAAAACGACATGAACTTGCATTTAGACGATTTTAATCATCTTAGTCTGGCTTGGATGCCACTTGATGATTCAAACGTTAGTTCCAACGAGTCCGCATGACTTTGTCCATGGTATCATAGACCTCTCTTTGGGTCAAGTAAATTCTATATATAACAACAATGGCAAGCTTCTAGATTTAGTGTTTGCCTCAGAGTTCTCTAACCCATGGGTCAGTAGAATCGACCCTCTTTCTACCCCTGAAGATGCCTATCACCCAACTCTTGAGCTAGTGTTGGAGATTTCTACCTCTTCAGTGACAGCACCTGAGCTTGGGCCTAGATGAAATCACCTTTTCCCTAAAGCTAACTTTATTAAACTAAATCAACATCTTTCGCAGGTTGACTGGTCCTTTCTCGATTCTGATGCCAGTCCTTCTGTCAAAATTAATTTGTTTTACTGTTCGCTTAATTTCGCATTCGACTTGTATGTGCAACTCTGGTTCACTCGGAGATTGTCGAAAATTCTGCATGCAAAAAAATATTTTTTATCCAAGACTCAGTTTGTAAGTATAGAATAAGAAATAGTTCAAAATTTGATTTTCCGATGTTTGAAAATTTGGCATTGCTTTTTATTTCCGACGACATATCTCCTTCATATATATTATATATATATATATATATATATTTTGCTGGCGGAGATATGTCGTTTTAAAACGACGTGCCAGTTTTAGCTAGTATTGCACAGTGGTTAAGAGGGATGGTTTTTTGAAAATATTTTCTTTGTAAATGAGTAAAGGGTTACCGGGTATATTTCCATAATTTTGAGGAAACCAGTGATACCCAAATAGTTAATGTTGTTCAAAGGCAATAGCTAGTACAAAATTGCCCATAATCCGTGATCCAAAGCTTTCTTGGTGAATCTGAAGACACAGTTTGGTCTATTTTTATGTCTGATTGAAAGTCTTAATGGAGTGCTTCGTGGGTGAATATAAAATTGGTACTCCATATCGTGGTTTTCATTCGATAGATAACACTAGTTTACAGCATTTCCGATCCCGACCATCTGGCAGTCATTTCGTATGTAAATCCATTTGCTGAGTCCAAAAATCCAATCCGCAAATTTTTTTATGGGGCCGTTTTCGAGAAATCGCGGAAAAGCTAGATTTCTGATATGTAAAAAAAGTACCTTTAGAAAAATGCGTATATCTTCAGTACCGGTTCTTTCATTATAAAAAGGTAATGCTTACTTGGAAGGTAATTGAACGCCCTATCATTCGTTGATAGACCACTTCATAATCCGGTGCTGGACTTCGGCGTTATAAAGGCTTTTATCGGCAACTTTGCATTAAATTTATCACTTTTTTAAAAAAAGCTAGATTTTAAGTGCGATTTTCACAACGAAAAAAATTGTGTAAAATTTATTTTATTACTGGTCACTAAAGATTTATCTATTAAAAATTCAACGACACATAACTCATTAAAATCCGATCAAGAATAAAGAAGTTATTGGCATTTTAGTGAAAAATGGAAGATTTCAACTTCAACCAAATTGACTTGGTTTGACTGTTTTATGTTCGTCACAGGAGGCATAGTTAAAATTCAAACAATTCTATTTAAGAGCTACTATGACCTAACAAATTTATTTTGTAAAACATAATTTTGTGATTGACTTAGGTTGAAAAATGAGTGCAAGACGTCAAATTGAATGCAAGAATGATCTTGGTATGCTTGCGGGCATTACTTATTTACGATTCCGCTAACAATTTCAACGACATTTGTGTACATTATATAAGCTTTACCACCGCCCGAAGATAACTTTTTTGTTTTATATAATAAAATTCTTTTTAATAATGAAATTTTTCATCCTATCGTTATATCAAAAATTCTATCGAGTGGTTTTCCATAGATTCCTTTTTCTAAATTAGACTTCTGAGGGCGGGGTACTAACCGCTTGTCCATTGGAGTCGGGAATTTGGTATAACATACCCTTCACCATAAATCGCGAAATAGACGTGATCAAAAAAAAAACTGGGTATGTAGTGTTGCTATCTGAGGCCTCTTGTTTCACAATTTATTGGTCCCGTTCCCAAGCTATTTTGAGTGTTAACTGCACAATCAAAACTTATAAACATTTTTAGATGAATATCCAATATATAATCGATTTTCTATATGACTTGTCGTTAAAATTGTTAGCGGAGTCGAAAATAAGTAATGCCCGCAAGCATACCAAGATCATTCTTGCATTCAATTTGACGTCTTGCACTCATTTTTCAACCTAAGTCAATCACAAAATTATGTTTTACAAAATAAATTTGTTAGGTCATAGTAGCTTTTAAATAGAATTGTTTGAATTTTAACTATGCCTCCTGTGACGAACATAAAACAGTCAAACCAAGTCAATTTGGTTGAAGTTGAAACCTTCCATTTTTTACTAAAATGCCAATAACTTCTTTATTCTTGATCGGATTTTAATGAGTTATGTGGCGTTGTATTTTTAATAGATAAATCTTTAGTGACCAGCAATAAAATAAATTTTACACAATTTTTTCGTTGTGAAAATCGCACTTAAAATCTAGCTTTTTTAAAAAAGTTATAAATTTAATGCAAAGTTGTCGATAAAAGCCTTTATAACGCCGAAGTCCAGCACCGGATTAAGAAGTGGTCTATCAACGAATGATAGGGCGTTCAATTACCTTCCAAGTAAGCATTACCTTTTTATAATGAAAGAACCGGTACTGAAGATATACGCATTTTTCTAAAGGTACTTTCTTTACATATCAGAAATCTAGCTTTTCCGCGATTTCTCGAAAACGGCCCCATAAAAAAATTTGCGGATTGGATTTTTTGACTCAGCGGAAGGACTTACACAAGGAATTGCTACCAAATGTTCGGGATCGCGAAATTTTTATTATTTTGTAAACTAGTGTAATCGGTTAAATTAAATTAAGAAAATTTTGTTGCTGTTGTTCTTGCGGTTGTTGTTGTATTCCTGTTCAAAGTTACCCAAAATTGTAGACAAAGTCTCATGGTTGCAAAACATTTTTGAGAACAGATTATCTAAAAGGTAAAACTAAAAACAACGGATTGTTACGAAATGATGTAATTCTGGTGTGAACTAGGATATTTTGGATCGGTCAATTAACAGCGAAGTTATGAGGACTCAAAGTCAAAATTTTAAAAATAGACTTTTTTCTCATTTATTGGTTCTAGCTCCATCTTTTTTCGACCGATAGAAAGTATCCTAGTTCACACCAGAATGGTGGGTATTACAAGTAACTTAAAAAAAAATTGAATATTTTATTATTTTCAGTTATTCTTAAAATTTTGCAGCAAATTCGCATTTAAAGTTTCGACAACTGTTTTTGATGATATAAAAATATTTTTGATAGATGCATTTGGGTGTTAGCTTTCACCGAAAAAAAAAATTATCAAAATCGGTTACAGTTCTCAAGAAATTTGGGTTAAAGTGAGTCAAGACATGGTAAAAAATAAAATCTCCAAAAACTTCCAAGGAAAATTTAAAAATAAAAAAAAAATTTCCAAAATTGGTCACATTCAATAAATATTTACATAATTTTGGACCAAAAATAAATAAAAAAAAATAGAGGCCAGCTAACTTCGGCTCCACCGAAGTTTATATACCCTTGGAGCTTGATATATGCCTGACAGTTTGTAAACTATATAGTGGTCCGATTTCAAAAAATCTTGTTTAAATTATGTAAAATCATTGAAAACTTATAAATACGAGCGTTGGGAGCGATATCTTTGAAAACAAAAAAGTTTTTCTCACTAGGACTATTTTTCAGACCTAACTTTTGTATGGCAGCTATACTATATAGTTGTCCGATTTCGACAAGGCTTGGTGAAATTCTGTGAAATCATTAAAAACTTATAAATACGAGCGTTGGGAGCGATACCATTGAAAACAAAAAAGTTTTTCTCACAAAAACTAGTTTTTCAACCGATCGTTCCTATGGCAGCTATATGCTATAGTCATCCGATCCGGCCGGTTCCGACAAATGTGCAGCGTATTTGTACCAAAAGACTTCGTGCAAAGTTTGGTTACGATAGCTTTCAAACTGACGGAGGAGATAGCATAGAAACAGACGGACGGACGGACGGACAGACGGACATGGCTATATCAACTCAGCTCGTCATGCTGATCAAGAATATATATACTTTATGTGGTCGGAGATGCTTTCTTCTATGCGTTACAAATATCCGGACAATTTCAATGTACCCTCTCCAAGGGTATAAAAATTAGAATTTCTAAAAAAACGAGGGTCGATGAAAAAATTTTCATATAAAAGGGTCGGGATAAATAATTGTTTTTGTTTATTTCCGTAAAACAGAGTTTCAGATCTGCTTAAAAGTTTTACAGGATGTTTATAAGATCCCAATAGAACGCTTAGGCAAATAAAAATGAAATTGAAAATGTGGATGGAGGTACGGAACTCAATGTGGACTCGCGTCTTCAGAAAGCTAAGGGTGCTTCTGGGATGCTGTCGGCCGTTTGGCGATGCTCATCGTATCCACAATGACTCAAAATCGGGCTTTCCAAGTCTAACGTAATGCCAGTGCCAATTGTTCCAATGTTTGTAACGCATAGGAGGAAGCGACTCCGACGACATAAAGTATTATTCTCTTGATTAGCATGTCGAGCTTAGACGATGCAATCTTAACCACAAAGTCTTTAGCTACGAATACGCTGCAAACTTTGTCTCAAATGTCCAGTTGTCAAATGCCTCAAAACCTTCATTAAGATATTTTTCGATGCTATTTAATAATTATAACCAAAAAACTATGTAGTATAGCTGTCATACACACAAAGAAAATTGTAAATGTAACATTTTTCGTTTTTGACTAAAAATAGTTGATTTAACTATTTTTTTCTCTTTGATTTCACCAATTTCAACGTATAAACAAGACAAAATTCATTAAAAATTCAAAATGTGTCCCTCTGATTTCAAACAGCTAACACTTTTGATTTATTATTTCGCGAATTTCAAATGCGCTATTTATATTGTCCGAGTGTGGAATTAAGCCTTAAGAATTAGAAGCAGACAATAAAGAACCTAAATTGGACACACATTGAATACACATTCACTACAAGTAAGCTTTTAGCTGCCCGGTCTTAGACGCGCGGCGTGGGGCAGTCGTCTAAGACGTTAGTCACATCAAAGAACAATATAATCTCTAAGATGCCGAACGCCCATACAATTTTTGTAATATGCTGCTCTTTTTTTTTTTTGGTGGCGACGAAAATCGCGCTCTCTCCAGTCACATAAAGTTGAGAGCGTAAAAATCTAAAAATAGAATACGCTAGCTTTTGTGAGTAATGCTTGAGAATACGTGTGTACACCAGTGTCCGGCCCCGTTCAATGTTCTGTGTAGAGGTGGGCGCGGGCCTGTATTTTGAGGCCCGGGCCCGCACGAACACGAACTCTTTTTTGAGAGGCCCGGCCCGGCCCAACACGAAACTTTTTCACCAAGGCCCGGGCCCGGCCCGGCCCGGCACGAAACTTAATTTTGTCTAAATTTGAGCTTTTTAGCCTAGTGCGTTTTTCATTTAAAACATGGCCCGATGTTGAAAAAAGCCTTTCGCTCGTAGACGAACTGGCGGGAATAGCCAGAATGGTCCGAGCTAATTTGGGAAGGTATTTTAAGTCCCTTGCATTTTTCCAGAATTCTAAAGTATGTGTGCCAGGAGCTGCTGGATAGGCCAAATATTTTTCAAGCTTTATGTCGATAGCGTTTTTCTCAACTTTTCGTTTTTTTATATAACTTAAGTCTAAAAATTCAGCAAACATTCCATTTTCGGAATTATTTGGGCTTATGTTATTAGTTATATCATCAACCCCTATAAATTCGGAGAGCATTGCTTTTACCGAAGCTAACACATTATCTCTTTTTTCCTCTGAGAGGAAATTCATCTCTCTATAAGGAGGGTTCAAGAAAAGCCCAACCAAATGAGCGATTGCCGGAAGAAACCTTTTTTCTAAATCGCTTAGGGTCATTGTTTTAAACTCAGTTATTATTTGGGAATCAAGTGTGCTAGCTCTGCAAAGTTTACATAATTTTTTTGACCACAATGCAAATATTTGCAAATATTGCAAAGTTTTATCAATTTCACAATAGGACGCCAATTTTGAATAAGTGGTGAGCAAACAAGTAAAATATGTATAAGCAAATCGATAGTAGTATCGATAAACAATTAAAATGCGATAAGTAGCGGTTCTAATTCGAGCATAAACAAAAATAGCGCGAACAAATCAAAATTGTTTTCGGGCCTATATCGGGCTTTTACGGGCCTATTTCGGGCTTTTACGGGCCGGGCCTTTTTGCTAAGGCCCGGGCCCGCACGAATCTTAATTTTAAGGCCCGGGCCCGCTCCGGGCCTGTGTAAGCCCGCGGGCCACGAAAAAAAGCCCGGCCCGCGCCCACCTCTAATCAATATCATTGCCAAAATGATCGCTGCGTGCTCTAGGAGTGATTTAAGCTTAACGGTTTTTGCATTTCTTACCCAAACCTCGAAAAAATCTGCCCGTTTTATTTCACTCATTGCTTAATTGAAGGACTTTGGGCAAAATATGGGCAACTTTTTATTTCTGATACTGATTCAGAATAGTTTTCTGCAAAATACGTATGTTTTGGTTGTCTTGAATGTGATTGAATATTGTTAGTTTTTTTCCACCAAAAACAAAATATTGTAAAAAATATACCTACTATTTGGCACTTATTTCGAAAAAATAACAAAAATGTTGTATGCCACTTATGAAGTCCCTTTATAGCGCTAAAAATCTATAATGCTTCTACAATTATGGGAAAAATAAGTTCAACCGGTCACAGTGGCCACACGATCCAATTGAGAACACTAAACTTTCTCAACTGATGCTTGTTGTGCAATGCAATTTTGCATGCATTTCAAATGCACCGGTTTAAGTACCGTTATCTTCTGAACAAAAATTTTTTGTTTTGTTTTGGGCTTGTTTTCGTAACGTTTGAACATATCTAAATTGACACCTAAAAGCTCATTGACCTTAAAAATAATTTTTTTTCCCAATTAAGTCCCCCTAGATTGGCAAAATCTTACACTGTGCGGTACAACGTTTAGGTTCTTTTTGGTCTTTTCGGTTCTAGAAATATCGGTTCTCTGATACCGGTATACAAAATATTAAGAATATCGGTTCCGGTTCCGGTTCTGAGTTTCAATCGGTTCTTTTCGGTATACGGTTCCTGTTTCGGTTTGATTCCCTGCTTGCGTTATATATTGCTTTAATATTAGAGTGGAATGAGAGGAGGAATGGTGAAATAACCGTGGGTGTTATTAGCGTTGTTGCATTTATAATAGTAAAGTTCGTTGCTTTTACTTTACTTTAGAAAGTGCCCACGGTCTAAATAGGAAATGATGTAGTTCTGGTGTGAACTAGGATATTTTTAATCGGTCAATAAATAGCGGAGTTATGGGGATTTTAGGTATACACCTAAAATAAACAAGTAAGAGTGTTGCGGTCGAGTGCCCCGACAGCAAAATACTCTGTCCCAAGTAATGTGGTTCCTATAGCTTTGAATTCCATTTATTTTAAAATTTATTTAAATAAATGGGCAGGCGCACTTATGTACATATCTTCGGTGTTTTTGCTCGGATCTCATTGTGGTACACAGAATAAATAGATGTTGGGCCTCACTGAATATATTAAGTCACTAGGCTAAAACTTAAAAATTGAAGCCCTGACAGTTTTTCGCGGTTAGAAGAAGATGGAGGAGGAATTTGACAAACCTGGAGCAAACTTAATCTGGGTACGGTGTACACCTACATACATGCAAAAATTTGTGACTCTAACTCTTATAGTCTGTGAGATTTACGAGTTTATACAGAGAAAAAGACAGTTTTTCGCTGTTTAAAGATGGAGGAGGAGGAATTTTCCAAATCTGAAACAAACTCGATGTGGGTACAGTATACACCTATATACATTCCAAAACTTGTGGCTCTATCTATTACAGTCTCTGAGATCAACGCGACAGACGGACAGACAGACAGACAGACAGACAGACAGACAGACGGACATGGCTAAATCGACTCGGCTGTTGATGCCGATCAAGAATATATATTTTATGTGGTCGGAGATGCTTCCTTCTCCCTGTTACTCGATTTTTTTCCCACTCTATTTTTTGACCAATCAAAAATATTCTAGTTCATAACAGAATGGTGGGTAGAGGATAATTTAAAAAAATTTTTTAAATTGGTTAAAAGTTACTCTTTGAAACCATTTCGGAAAAAATGGTTCTAAGATAATTAAAATTCTAAACATGGATTTGATGCATAGCTGTTAAATTGCGATTACGATTAGTAATCAATTAGATTATATATTAAAAAGAATTGTAATGATTACATAATCCTCTTGGTTAAAAATATTTGATTACTAATTTATTACACAGAGGAACAAAATTCAACTTTTTTTTTGCCTGGGACTGGGACCAATAAATTGTGAAACTAGAGGCATTAGGTAGCAACACCTCATACCCAGTTTTTCTGGAGCACGTCAAGTTCGCGTTTAATGGGCACTTTTATACTAGCAACACAAAGCTACAACCTCTGATGCTGGTTAAAAGAAGATAAAAGCTAAAATTTTGAAAAATTCACCAAAGCTGAAAGGAATCACCAGTATTCTAATATAAAATTCCGGCCTTCAACGGATAAACGGTTAGTACCATGCCCATAGAGGTCTAACCTAGAATATGGAATTAATGGAAAAACACTCGATAGAATTGTGTAAGATTTTAACTATATTGAGATACGGACTAATAAAATGTGTACTTAAGAGATGGTAGCATGCATCGAAAAACCGCGACTAAATACAACATACAATCCGCAATAAAAAATATGACAAAATTTTATTCAAAAAAGTGTCAGGTTAGAATTTTTTTTTCTGATTTTAGCCAATTTAAAAATATTTTTATAAAATTAATCATGACAAAAAAAAATTTATTTTTTTATATATACGATTTTTGTTAAATGTTCATGTTTTTGCTTGTAACTTCAAAAGTATTGGCCGTACAAATATAAAAATGTATGCGTTTCAACGCATTTACAAATTTACCAGAAGTTACACTAAATCGCTTCGAAAGACGAAGTAAAGCCAAAAATATTTCATTTAAACCATTTCCAAAAAATTTGTTGTTTGTTAATTTGTCATCCTCCTTTGTTGTTACATATTGTTCTATTAAATATTTGAAAAAAAAAAAGAAAACCAAATCATGTTGTTTCCATTTATTGAAAGAAAAAAGCGATTTCCATATTTTTCAGAATTTTTTCATGTATAATGTATAAAATCCAATAGTCAAATTGAAACATCCAAGATGTGAAAATTTTAAAACATAGTTAGCCATTCTTTTAACTGTCACATGTCGTTGGAGGCGTTCTCTCTCTACTCGTTCATTCAGTCAAACAATTCCAACTGAACAGACCGAAAATAGGGTGAAAAATAAGAGAAATAATATTATACAAATATTAAGCAAGAAATGGTAAGTGGACAGAGCAACAGTTTAACTGATCTAATTCTTGGAGTTTTCGCTGGGCAACAGGATCAGTCCACCCTTTTATTAAAACGGAACAAAAGAAGGTTGGTAAATGAACACAAATGGATGCAAAATACGGAAACTTATGCTGAATAAGAAATAATCAAAAATAATCGGAATTATTGGGGATTACCAAAAAATAATCATAAAATAATTCAACTTCTTTTAGAAATAATTTTTAATTATTTTCAAAAAAGACACAGTCAGTTTTGTGGCCCTCAATGCATGTACATCAACAGAAAGTAATTTCGCGATTTTGGAAAAAATGGTTCTAAGATAGTCGCATTTAAAGTTTCGACAAAAGCTTTTGATAAAATAAAAATTATTTTTGATAAATTTCAATCTCAGATTTGATGTATTTGGGTGTTAACTTTCACCAAAAAAAAATGATCAAAATCGGTTGTTCTCTTTTGACATGGTAAAAAAAAGCATCTCCAAAAATGTCCCACAAAATTTTTTTTCAAAAGTTTTATTATACACTTGAAAAGTGTATTATAATTTTGCCCCGAAGTTTGCAACGCATAGAAAGAATCATCTCCGACCACATAAAGTATATATATTCTTGATCTGCATGACAAGCTGAGTCGTCTGTCTGTTTCTACGCGAACTAATCCGTCAGTTACGCGTCCGAAGGCTTCTTCTTAGAAAGAGGAACTGTACCTAAGTTGGAATAGCGATGGTTTAACAAATTTAAGAAATGAAATATTACTCTGCAACAGTCAAGCCAAGCCATTTTACAAGACAATTAAATTACTGCTCCTAAAACTGAGTTTGAGCAACAAGAAGAACTTGTCAAATAGATAAAGATACAAAAGATAATAAGGCAATTCGAAATCAAAAACCAAGATGTCCATCAAATCTCCAAGAACCCCCAGACGATGTAATAATAAAGTAGTGTTTCTCTCAAGCTCTTCTACAATATGTGAGAACGAGAAATACAGGAAGGCGAACCCAATTGCTTTAATTCGGAAAGTGATGTTCACATATTCCATGCCAGTCCATCATTTTGGAATGATTTCGATGCAAAATATTTGAAACTTAAGTTTTTTAGCACGAAAAATATTATATTGGTCTTTGATTCGCAGACCAATCTCGGACATAGCGTGTGGTCGTTTTGAAAAAATAATTAAAATAAAAAATAGCTTGGATTTCAAAGCTTGCCCGTTTAATGAAAGCAATTTCATAAAAATAAATGAAAACAAAGAAAATCCACAGATGTTGCCGCTCTGGGAGACGGAAATAAAATGAGCTAAAGTTATCAAGCTATGGGAGGTATCAAAAAATATGTGTGACAACCAAAGTCAAGGCCTACTATAAATTAGTTTTTTTAATTAAAGATGTTTGCTGTTATATGTGTGGAGTGACTCATATATACTGGTTCACCAGATGAGATGACAAATGAAATGCAAATTTGGACCCCAAAAGTGTGGATTAATTAAACATTTTTTATTTTTTTTACATTTGAAGCACATATTTGTTGCTATAATTGTTGGTGGTGACTAGTAATCAATTTTAAAAGATCTTGTGCGGCTAAAAATTTTACTAATTTACTACCTCGCTCTTGATGTTAACGGAATCTTCTTTTAAGGGTACTGTGAACCATCTACAGTAGTTTTTTAAAGGTTTACAATTAAATTTAGAAATTAAAAAACACAAAAACTATAAGTAATATTAACAAGCGGTTATTTTCATTCGATAGGAAATCGCTTAAATTAAAACAAGAAACGTTTGGTGTTGTTGTTCCTTGCGGTTCAAAGTTAGCCAATTATTTAAAAAATAGGACCATGGCAAGAATTTTTTGGGAACGGAATGTCTGAAAGTAAAACTGAAAGCGAGGTTTCTTTAAGAAATGATGTAACTCTGTTCGGTTTGTGGCCCTTAATGCATGCACATCAACAGAAAGTAGTTTGGTTTTTTTAATTGCAAAATTCCACGTAATTTTTTAACATTATTTATTAATGACTTTAAATTGAGGATTTTCTCTCGTTTTTTTTTGCCCAATTGCACTGTGCAACACTAAAAAGTTGATACGGTCGAAACCAAAAAATTCTGAAAGGTATGAAACAAATAAAAAAAAAAAAACTAAAAAAATTAATATTTCAAAAACGGAGCCATGAAAAAATTTTTGAAATCGATTTTTTAGATCACCATTCCGAACTACACTAAAAAAAAATTTCACCTGAAATGGGTCATTTTTTTTTTTATTTTTGTAAACTAGTGTAATTAGTGCGTTTTATTTCTTACAATTTTGATATAAGATGAGTGTTTACTTAATTAAAATTATTTAAAAGAAATTATCTGTATCTTAACGCATTTTTAAAAAAGTTTATTAATTGATCCCAGTTTGGCCCATTTAATATATCTATAATCATCATTCCCACAAAGTACGTTCGACTTTGCATGATGACGTTGAGAAGCTCTCAAAGCTCCGTCAAAATAGGAACGAACCTCGCTGAACCTTTTGATACCAAAAGAGGTTTTAGGCAGGGTGACACCTTATCGTGTAAAGAGAATCACGCTCGCAAACCGATGCTATTACGGGCTAAGTTGGGAGCTCAAGAGCAGAAACCTCAAGCGAAGAACAAAAATAGCGCTATATAAGTCGCTTATCATCCCAGTCCTGCAATACGGCGCAGAAGCATGGGTAACATCATCTGCGGATGAGGCGGCGATTGGCGTTTTCGAGCGAAAGATTCTTCGCAGGATTTATGGACCTTTGAAAGTTTGCGAGGATTTTCGCATCCGAAGGAATGACGAACTGTATGAGCCCTATGGGGATACTAGTATGGTCAAGCGCATAAAGCAACAGCGGCTGCGCTGGCTGGGACATGTTACCCGTATAGATGAACAAGCTCCAGCAAAAATGGCCTACAAGAGGAATGCGATAGAACTGGGACAAGGCAAGGTGGAACGACCAAATCTAAGGTGGGACGACCAGGTGCGGAAAGACATTTCCAAGCTTGGCGTGAAAAACTGGTGCCAGCTCGCACGGAGCAGAAGCGACTGGCGGACATTGGTTGCAACGGCCGAGACCGTCAAGCGGTTGTGATGCAAGCATCGGGCCAACAAAGAAGAAGGAAGAAGAATCTCATTCTCCCTTAGAACAGTCTTTCCTAGATGCTGCACCCTAAACTCTCTGAAAACTGGGCAGCGTCGAAGAAAATGGCTTAATGTTTTCTTTTCGTTTAAACTGCACATTGTGCAAAGTCCCGATTGGGTCGGCGAAAATCCATCGCCATTCAGTTTCAAGAGACCACATCGAGCTTTAAAAATCCATGTAATGTCTGCAACCTTCATGTCATCTGCAATATAAGTGGTTCCATTGGTATAATCTAGCAATTTATAGATGCGACGCGTAGTTGCTGCTGCCTGCTCCTGATACTCTCGGACTGCATCAGCTTTTAATCGGTTACCAGTTCGTTACACCCGAAGCTCCATGACTCTGTAGTTACATTTTCCAATTGCCATTCAAAATCGCCCTTCTTTTAGAAAGTTTAACCGCTTTGCTTAAAAAACGTTCTTTTTGATGATGTACGTAGAAAGCGTTCGTAGTAATCTATGCTCTTGGTAATCAAATAAGGTTTTCCCAATATAGTTTAAGTGAGTCATGAGTGTGAAAAAGTGGTTGTCTTCCATGCCAAGCACTTTGAAGTTTTAAGGATATGATTGGGACTTGTAACTCCATATCTTCTAAACTATTTGGAATTTCGGTTTGATGTCTTAAAGGAAGTTGTTGATCTTGACTTGGCTTACAAAACATTTCTAAGTAACAAGTCAAAATAGTCACATCTTTAATCTCAAAATGGCAAAAATGTCGTATAATCATCATGTTTTCCCCTCATTTTGTACTGCTTTTTTCTTGAAAACTCTAAAGTATTTGACTAAGCAATGAAGGACGAAAAAGTAGCTTAAACTAAAATAAACAATCGGTTTAACTATACCAACTTCATTCGATTGGTCCTTCATATAGTTAAGAGCCCTAAAGTATGTATAATTTCAACAAAAACTCGGAAAATGTCAGTTTTTGGTAGAAATTGGCTAATACTATCAAAAATTTCGATTGATTTTTTTAATTTATTTTTTTTTACCGAAAATATTGGTTTTTTTCAAATTTTTTTGACTGTCATGCTTTTGGGCTTTTAACTATATGATAGAGTTCTAAAATGAAGTTTGTTCGTTCTAGCTGTTTGTTTATTTTGGTCTAAGCCACAACTTTTAGCTATATTACTTGTCCAAATTTGTAACTGTTTTCAGGAAAAAGTTGAAAATTTAAAAAAGTTGTGAAAACTTGGTTTTTTTTGACATTTTTGGTATTTTTAGGTAAATAATAACAATAAAATGTTTTGTAGGCCAAGCCAAGAGCAACAACTTTTGCCAAAGACATAAAAGCAAAATAAAAAAAGTTTAGGAGATATGGTATCGTTAATACTACTCTGAAGCTGAAAAGTTCAAAGGTCAATTAAAAGAAAACGGCAGCTACCATCACAAACTTTCAGAATTTTTTGGTGTCGTATGTATTTCACACTTGGTATTACATTTTGATTGCCAAGAATGGAATTCCAAGAGCTATTTAGGCCGATTTTTGAATCATATAGTTTCTGCTGTAGAAAACTGGAGTAATTTTAATTTTGTTTTAATGTGACTTCTTTTACGACCTCCAAGAGTTCTCCACTTGAATTCCAACTCTGGTTGTTTGCTGCACGTCCTCTTCCATCACGGATGACACTGTCGCTGTTAATATTTAAGGCCCTCTTCTGGTCTAGAGGGCTAAATTTTACATGTTTTTTACAAATTCGTGAAAAGAAATCGGGAAGAGATTTTGTAATTATGTTTTTTGTATTTGGTTGTACAACTGATTATAAAAAATACAAAATTAACAATTTATGAATGCGAGGGCTGTTCAAAAAGTTCTCGGGATCTAAAGTAGGCTCTTCCAAAAAAATATGTGTCGATGGTACCCACGTTTCAGAAAGCAAAATGGAAGATGGGAAGTTGGTTAGTATGAATGCCTTTATCGTCCGTAGCAGAATTGTGATAATAAAACTGAATTTGGAAAAATGGCGGCCTTTTAAAAACGAAAAATGGATTTTTTACCATTTTTTTGCAGTCCAAAAAAAATAGTAAAAACTTTTTTTCTCAAAGATTGAAGAAGAGACGATAGCCGCGTTAATTCTGCGTTCATAAAGTCCTACATCATCAAAATCGGTTTGGTAGAACTTGAGAAAACGTGGGCACCATTTTAAAAAACGTGGTTTCGAGGTAAATGCTTTTAAAGTTTCAAATAATTTGAAAATTGATTGTTTTAGCAAAGACATTGGTCGACAAAAAAGGCTATATCTTCTAAAGTATTTCGAATTTTGAAAAATCCTTTTGGGATAATATTTTAGAATATCTAAGCTAAGAAATAAAATAACAAAAAAATTTAAAACAAAATTTTCTACACCAGAAGAGGGTCTTAATGTTATTACAAATATAAATATGCTTCTAGAATTTGGTTGTGTCTTTTGAATTTGTGTGTTTAACGGTACGTGTGGGTCGAGTCGAGTATCATGTTCAACATTAAGCAGACAGTATAATCAATTAATCAACTTTTCAGGAGCTCTGAGCCGCTGGGGGTCACAACCCCCCTGGCTCACAAGCCACTCGAATATTGGCCACAAAAAAAAATAAATTTAAACTTTTTGTTTCTGTCAAGTGTCTCCCTTCTTATTACCTAACTTTTGGCTAGCAACCGATCAGTCATCACGTTCTTTAAGTTTGTAA
Organism: Lordiphosa clarofinis; assembly: GCA_018904275.1. NCBI lineage: Eukaryota > Metazoa > Arthropoda > Insecta > Diptera > Drosophilidae > Lordiphosa > Lordiphosa clarofinis. Next base: position 550,206 of record JAEIGQ010000129.1, read on the forward strand.
ACCAGAACTCGACTTCTTTTTAAAAAAAAAAAGTTTTTTTTTATTTTTGACTTGTGAATATTATCCAAAAATGTTTTTTGTAATGCCAAAAGTAAGTTTGAGGGAAATATGTATCTTTGGTCAATTGCCTTTTTGATAGAAGTATGTTTTTTATACCCTTGGAGAGGGTATATTAAAATTGTCCGGATGTTTGTAACGCATAGAAGGAAGCATCTTCGACCACATAAAGTATATATATTCTTGATCAGCATGACGAGCTGAGTTGATATAGCCATGTCCGTCTGTCCGTCCGTCTGTCCGTCCGTCCGTCCGTCTGTCCGTCCGTCTGTTCGTCTGTTTCTATGCTATCTCCTCCGTCAGTTTTAAAGCTATCTTAACCAAACTTTGCACGAAGTCTTTTGGTCTTTTGGCCGGATCGGTTGACTATAGCATATAGCTCCCATAGGAACGATCGGTTGAAGAACTAGTTTTAGTGAGGAAAACTTTTTTGTTTTCAATGCTTTCGCTCCCAACGCTCGTATTTATAAGTTTTGAATGATTTCACATAATTTCACCAAGCCTTGTCGAAATCGGACAACTATATAGTATAGCTGCCATACAAAAGTTAGGTCTGAAAAAAAGTCTTAGTGAGAAAAACTTTTTTGTTTTTAATGTTATTGCTCCCAACGCTCGTATTTATAAGTTTTTAATAATTTTACATAATTTCATTAAGCCTTGTCGAAATCGGACAATAGTATAGCTGCCATACAAACTGTCAGGCATATATCAAGCTCCAAGGGTATATAAACTTCGGTCGAGCCGAAGTTAGCTGGCCTCTATTTTTTTTAAAGTAATTTTCTTTTGGTTATGTGACGTCAATAACAAAAAAAGTGTGGTATGGGGGTTGTGAGCCACTTTGACCAAAAGTCGGTGTTGACTTCCAAAGAGAATATTGCAATGATGCGCAATAAAACAGAGGAAAATTTTTCCAAAGAAGTAAAAAAAAAACATTTAAAAATGCTAGCAAAAGAACAGCCACCAGCAAAAAGTGCTCGTATATAAAAGAAATCAAGCCTGATGCCGTCAATCAATTTTCACTTTTTATTGATATTTCCTAATTTAGAATTAAAAAAAAAATATATTAATTATAATAAATTTAATAATAATAATTGCTTAAAACCACGAATTTGGAACTTTTTAATGGGTGCCTCACAACCCCCGCAAATTTTCGAAATGTCAAAAAATCACTTTTTCAATATGAAATAAAAAACCCCAAAAATTATTTTGTTAAAACTAGTGATGAGGAAAGTTTGGGCTTCTTTTACCTAAAGTACAAAATTTACGGAACGAAAAAATAATGATTTTTGGCGAAAAACAAAAACGTTTTTTCCAAATTGCGGGGTCTGAAGGGGCGTGGCCAAAATAAGAAACAAACTTGATCTGCGTGCAGATAAAAGAAGCATTTGTCCCATACATGTCAAACCCCTATCTCTTACCATCTCTGAGATCTAGGTGTGTGTTCATACTAGAGGTGGGCGCGGGCCTGTATTTTGAGGCCCGGGCCCGCACGAACACGAACTCTTTTTTGAGAGGCCCGGCCCGGCCCAACACGAAACTTTTTCACCAAGGCCCGGGCCCGGCCCGGCCCGGCACGAAACTTAATTTTGTCTAAATTTGAGCTTTTTAGCCTAGTGCGTTTTTCATTTAAAACATGGCCCGATGTTGAAAAAAGCCTTTCGCTCGTAGACGAACTGGCGGGAATAGCCAGAATGGTCCGAGCTAATTTGGGAAGGTATTTTAAGTCCCTTGCTTTTTCCAGAATTCTAAAGTATGTGTGCCAGGAGCTGCTGGATAGGCCAAATATTTGTCAAGCTTTATGTCGATAGCGTTTTTCTCAACTTTTCGTTTTTTTATATAACTTAAGTCTAAAAATTCAGCAAACATTCCATTTTCGGAATTATTTGGGCTTATGTTATTAGTTATATCATCAACCCCTATAAATTCGGAGAGCATTGCTTTTACCGAAGCTAACACATTATCTCTTTTTTCCTCTGAGAGGAAATTCATCTCTCTATAAGGAGGGTTCAAGAAAAGCCCAACCAAATGAGCGATTGCCGGAAGAAACCTTTTTCTAAATCGCTTAGGGTCATTGTTTTAAACTCAGTTATTATTTGGGAATCAAGTGTGCTAGCTCTGCAAAGTTTACATAATTTTTTTGACCACAATGCAAATATTTGCAAATATTGCAAAGTTTTATCAATTTCACAATAGGACGCCAATTTTGAATAAGTGGTGAGCAAACAAGTAAAATATGTATAAGCAAATCGATAGTAGTATCGATAAACAATTAAAATGCGATAAGTAGCGGTTCTAATTCGAGCATAAACAAAAATAGCGCGAACAAATCAAAATTGTTTTCGGGCCTATATCGGGCTTTTACGGGCCTATTTCGGGCTTTTACGGGCCGGGCCTTTTTGCTAAGGCCCGGGCCCGCACGAAGCCCGCACGAATCTTAATTTTAAGGCCCGGGCCCGCTCCGGGCCTGTGTAAGCCCGCGGGCCACGAAAAAAAGCCCGGCCCGCGCCCACCTCTAGTTCTGTGTATAGAAGTAGTGACGTCCATCCTCTGTAGCAGCGGCGTCGATACACAGACACTATACGAGCGTACACTGCAGTGCACTGCTCTCTTTTGCACTAACAAACATGTACTAACTGAGAGCGCTCTCGCTTGTCTGAACGCACACATTCAAAGGCAAAATAAGCATGTGTGTTTTGCCGGACACTGGTGTACACTTACAGTCGTCGGCTGCCGCTGTATGCGTACAAAATAGCGGCTGGCTCTAGAGCGCTCTCTCTCTGGCTTTTAGAAAAAATTTCAAGAGAGCCAAAAGCCAGTTGAAAAGCCAGCCCCAAAAAATCGTGTGCAGAAAAAATCGTATGGCGTGACTCATCTTTATATTCTAATGTCTTTGGTCACATCGAATTTCAGTCCAAGGGCACCGAGTTCGAATCTCCCAGGCAGCAGCAGCGCAGCAGCTCTCAAAGGTGGAGACATTTTGTTATTAAATGGAAAAACTTTTGGGCGAAAATCAAAGACCGAAATTGCTGAATTTACCAATGAAAAATGTTGCATTTACCAACGCTTTTTTTGTGTACAAAAGATAGGTCTGAAACAAATTCTCAATGAAAAAACTTTTGGGTTTTCAATGCAAAATATTATATGCTACCACACTATTCCGTCAAGTTTTGTACACATCGGATGACCATAGCATATAGCTGTAATTGGAACGATCGGTGGAAAAGTACTAGAAAAACTTGTTCGTTTTCATTGACAGCGACTATAATCTTTCTAGCTATACATGTAGGATTATGAATATCCAGTGATTAAATGTTTATTCGAATAATAACCCGAATGGGAAAAATACAAAGAAAAGGATAATTAATATTCAACTTTAGGATTAGGAGCTACGCGCGTACAACTTTTGCGACTGACTCTCAACGACTGATGCTCTCCTTCTCGTTGCACGTCTCTCTCTGCCAACCGTCTGTCTCCTTGGCGCCACTGCATAGAGGTGGCACTCGAGTGTAGTACCTCCTTACATACATGTTTTCTTCTTCAGCACAATTTGTACGATTTTGATCGAATTCGGATGAGTAGATCAAATAGCTGCCATATAAACGACTGGCCTTGCCAAAGTGGTGAGCTTGCTGCATATTAAACTTACCGCTCTTTTTATTTCCTCAGATCAGTGCGCTGGCTGCATTGCCCTCATTTGGTCTCGTCTTTGGTGATTTCCTCAAGAGCATAGGAGCTGAGACTAGTGCCATGGCCATCATTACTAGTGCTTTTTTCTGTTCCATGAGCTTTGCCGGCTTATTTTCTGGCTCCTTATTTCGTCGCTGGGGCTTGCGGGCCGTGGGCTTAACTGGAGGATTCTTGTACTTCTTAGGTACGGGAATCCAGCTTTTTGCCAACTCAACGTTGCAATTGACATTCGCCTTCAGTGTGGTTCAGGGCACAGGATTCGGCCTGATTGTGCCTACCAGCTATACGACATTCAACAATTACTTTGTAAAGAATCGAGTGCTGTGGATGAGCTTTGCACAAACGTTAATTGGACTGGGTGCTATGCTGTATCCGATTGTAATGCAAAAGCTGATACAATGGTACGGCTTTCGCGGATGTCTGCTGGTCCTAACAGGCCTGAATGCCCATGCTGTCCTGGGCATGATGCTTATGCATCCTGTGGAGTGGCATATGCGTCGTGTACAGCTCACCGAGGAGGAATTGCTGCTCCAGCTGCAGCCACAGCCTGTCGTGGTTGTACAAGTGCAGCCGGAGACACCGTTAAAGACAGTGGGGGAGTTGCAGTTTACCACCGAGACGACGAACCCACATCATCTTGGAACAGATTTCGGAAATGTCTCTCGTCGTGTGTCCCAAGCCGAGGAGCAGACACTGAAGATCATTTCCAGTCGAGCCTCGAGCATTACCAGCCTGGGCAATTGGTCGGGTCCGATTATCGTCAGCGATGCCTCGCCCCAAATGATGCATAGCCTGCAGGCATCTAGGCGAGTATCAGTTATAAGTGGTCCACCCCTACCGCCAATTGCGGAATCTGGTTCCACTGTGCCTGCTCAAGCAGCCGTTGTTAAGAAGAGCTTGTGCCGCACCGTTGTGGATTTCCTGGACTTAACGCTCTTCAAGCAACCCATCTATGTGAACATTGTGCTGGGTATCACGTTTGCCCTCTACTCGGACATTGCGTTCTTCACCCTTCAACCGTTATATCTGTTCGAGTTGGGCTACAGTAAGGTAGGTCTGCAAATGTGCCCATCCACAATGCCCTCCTTAATAGGTTGGCAGGAAATATGTACAAAATAAGGTTTAACTACACAAAGAAATATGAAAAACGCTCATTCTGAATCTGCATTAGGACATTTCCATATAAAGGTAAACCAAAAACCGAAAACATCTATTCATTTTATGCAGCAAACCTATTTCATGTTCCATATGTCAATATAAGTTCCCGAATCAACATTTTTATGTTATTTATGATTACGTACTATCATACATATATAAATTTACTAGCTGAACCCGCCGCGGCTTCGTCGGCGTCCAAGATTTTGAGAAACTGTGTTGTTTTATCTTGTAGAAAGTTTCGTGTTTCCCGTCATCTCGTCCTAAAGGACCAAACCAAATTTTCTAGGCTCTTGAAATTTCCACTTACGGGAATCCAGCTTTTTGCCAACTCAACGTTGCAATTGACATTCGCCTTCAGTGTGGTTCAGGGCACACTTCCGAATTTCCGAAACTACAAAGTTCTACAAATTGTGACCTTTTGTGGGTATTCACAGCATCTTTAACTAATTCCTGCGTGCCTACTCATGCAGATTACTTTTGCTATGTCAAAGCCATATCTTAGCTTCCGTTTCCAAGATATTCACGAGAAACTAAATTTCCGACTTTTTGCCGTTTTTGAATTTTTTAGGCCACACTAAGCAATAATTGCTAATTTTATGAAGCCTCTAGGATAGCTCAAACTAAACCATATGCTACAAGCCATTCTATTTGGCGCCATATCATCATATAGTTCAACATTTTCACTAATTATGGAAATTTTTTGGCAGTTTTGTCAGGACCGCAGGCAAAGTTACAGCCAATAATATCCGGAAATCAAGATTAAAATTTATGGGAGGCAATCTAGATTCTCTTTTAAATTTTTATAGCAGTTTAAATAGCAAACTTGATATAACATAAGCTTAACAAAATATTTATTGTAATGTGAAATAACAACATTCATGAAATGCTACGTTAACATTTGCGATTAGAATTTAAAACAAGTGAGAAAGTCGGTCAAGCCCGACTATAACATACTCTGTACCTGGAGTAGAAGTTGAATGCAATGCTGGTGCTGCGCTTATCTCAAAGTCTCTCTCTCTCTTTCTCTCTCTCTAAGATTGTGTAAGTTGTGAATGGAGAACCGCTGATCTGATCTTTATCATTTCTTCGGCAAGTCGATACATTTCGCTAATTACTAACTATCTCTAGAAGGTACGAAGCGTCTATCTTCAAAACTGTAGGAGATATAACGTTTTTTCGAATTGCGGGGGCGGGTGGGGGCGTGGCAAAAATTGAAAATAAACTTGATCTGCCTGCAGCTATAAGAAACATTTGTCCCGTACATGTCAAACCTCTATCTCTTACCATCTCCGAGATCTGTTTGTTCATACGGACGGACAGACGGACGGACAGACGGACATGGCTATATCGACTCGGCTGTTGATGCTGATCAAGAATATATATACTTTATATAGTCGGAAATGATTCCTTCTCCCTGTTACATACTTTTGCACAAACTTAATATACTCTATGTACCGAAGGGTACAGAGTATAAAAATAGTCTTCTTCTCCTTTCTCTTTGGCGCTGAATGTAAGTAACAACTGTTTAACGGTCTCCGCCGCTGCAATTAATGCCCGCCTATCGTATCAGAAAATTAATTTAAAAATTGAAATTTAATTTAATATAAATTTATTTCATTATGCTAAATTTGACTTAGTCATAGAAGGTATTGTAAATCTGTTTTTAAAGGAAAAGAAAAAAAGCCTGGAACGACTTTCGCTTTGTCGCAAATTACTTCTTAGAAAACAAGAGGAGTGTCAACTACTCCGAACTAGTTTAAAATATGTTATCATCCTTTCAAATTCTAGGTTGTAACATGCCCTTTAAAACTCATTTTTTCACATTCCCATTTGGATTTTTTTCCGGATAATTGCGGGGCTTTTAGTGATGAGCATTAGTAGTGCTTTCATCAATATTAGCAAATTATTGCTAGAATGTTTATCGAGAAGGTACGGTGGCAGAACACAAAAGGGCAGCAAAAAAACGCGACGAAATCACTAGTAATAACAGAAGCTTTAGTAAATATTCGGTATATCAATACAGATGAGCCATATTTTTAAGTAATCCTTTATGTTATAGAATTTCCCGTTGTTTTTCTTAACTTGTTAATTGGGTTGGTGCGGCGGGCTTGGTACCCACCCCCGTCAAAAGAACTTCACACACGCAAACGATTGAGGGACCACGCTTTGAGGATATGGACCTAGACCTTCCGATTGAGTATTTGTTTTAATCCATAATTAATAGCCATCTTGACGATCTCAAATTACTTATAGGCTGCATTTATCGACCACATCGTGATACCGACTATACTGATTTGACAAACCTTATTTCTGACATTTCTTTAGACTATAGTGATATTGTCTTGACTGGTGACTTTAACTCTAACGCGCTTTTAGAAAAACACCTAACGGATAATATGGAGTCGCTAGGTTTGGCACTGGTCAATGATACACAAGCCACCCATTTCCCTTATAGTAATAATACTCTTCTTGACCTTTTTTTCGTTAGCAATAAGAACAAGTCTTTGCTGTATGACCAGTTATCTGTACCAGTGTTCTCAAAACATGACTTCATATTCTTGACATATGACATTGTAAAGAAAAGCGACACTTTTATTGAATATAGAGACTTTAAGAATATTGACTATACACTATTAAATAGTGATTTTCACACCTATGACTGGGATACTATATATAATCTACCGACTGTCGAACCCCAATTGGGCCTGCTGCAGCAAATTGTTTAACAAATTCGTACCTTTAAGGCAAAAAATTATAAAGGCTTCTCAAAAGTCTTGGTTTAACCATGACATCAATTCAGCTATTTCTGAACGAGAGAAAGCATACAGTAAATGGAAAAGATACAAGACGGAGTCCCACTATAAGTTATTTAGGGCTTCAAGAAAAAACGTAGTAAATTTGATAAATGCCTCAAGGGAGAAATATTATTCTGATAAATTCAGCCGAGCAATAGATAATAAGCAAACATGGAATGAAATCCAAAAACTGGGTATTGGTAAACAGCCTAAAGAAATTACCTCAGATGTTGATGCTAACCAACTCAACAATGAATTTGTTAATTTAAACGAAATTCCAGATGTCACCCATAATATGTACCTGAACAGTTTACCATACAACGCCTGTGATAGTAGCTTTAACTTTATATGTGTTAGTCAATGTGATGTTCTTGAATGTATTCTTAGAATTAAATCTAATGCAGTTGGATTGGATGAACTAAACCCTAAATTTTTAAAAATTCTTCTTCCACAAATTTTGCCACACCTCACGCACATTTTTAATACCGCTATTACAACATCCGTCTTTCCCGAAGTGTTTAAATTCGCTAAGATAGTTCCCATTTTAAGACCTGACAACAAATTTCGGCCAATTGCAATATTACCTTATCTGTCAAAGATTCTTGAGCACCTAATGGCAGATCAAATCCGGCGATTTATAACCACTAAATTATTATTGAACGATAAGCAATCCGGTTTTAGAAAGAATAGAAGCTGCACCACAGCTAAAAGTGATTGAGGATATCCGGAAAGAGATGGATGACGGTAAAGTGACTTTTCTCACGTTATTGGACTACAGTAAAGCCTTCGACACTGTTAACCATGACATACTGTGCACAAAACTTAACAATATGTACAATTTTTCAAGTACAGCATTGAATTTAATGAAGTCCTATCTGTCAAATGTTGTTGCATCGTCCTCTAAGTCCTCGTTATTACATATTAATCGTGGTGTTCCTCAGGGATCCGTCCTTGGTCCATTACAATATCACTGATAGCAAATGCATTCCTGTTGCCAACGCTTTTCTATGGTATAGAGGTGTTTGCAAACAGCGACGCCTTACACTTTGACAAACTAAAAGTTGCATACATAATAGTATAGCTAGATATGTATATGGATTAAGACGCAGAGACCACATCTCCAGCTTTTCACTTAACTTATTTAACCTCCCTCTAAAATCTTGGACAAACTTTAAGGTTTTAATAATACTTCTGCTCAAAATTATATATAAAAAAGAACCAAACTATCTCTTTGACAAGCTTCTACATCTAGTCCAACAAATAACATAGTTTCCTTAAGACATAAGCTGCTCATGTCAGAAAGACAATTTGGCATTCATGCTGTTCGCATTTGGAATGAGCTACCAAACTCTCTAAAAGGTACAAGTGGAACAGCGCAATTTTTTAAAAATCTAAAGACACACCTACAAAATCACGTTCCATAACCAATTCAAATTTGTAACGAAAATAAGAGAAATTTAGGGAAAGTTAGGGAAAAGATAGGGAATTAACAGTAATTAATTGATAAAATAATAATTTTTAACAAGTTATGTATGTATTGTAAAGGTAATATCTTAATTTATAGTTTTATTTATTTTATTTCATTTATTATATTTTATTTAATGAATATTAGGTCTTAGTAAATTGTGATTGTCAACCCCAGTTCTAAATCATTGTGACTAGTGCATTAATTTTTAAGTTTAACTTGTAGCACTAGGAAATAAGCTCAATAAATCAAATCAAATGTTGATACCATCAACAGGGAAGCTTCTGATATCGTGTTAGTGGATGTCCGTCACCTGGAAGACCAGGTGCGTAAAGACATAGCCAATCTGGGTAATAACTGAAACGGCGGAGACCGTTAAGCAGTTGTTACTTACATTCAGCGCCAGAGAGAAGGGAGAAAAAGACTATTCTTTTAAATTCCAATCGCAAATGTTAACGTAGCATTCCATGAATGTTGTTATTTTAGCTATCGCTATATCAAGTTGTCTTTTTAAACTGCTATACAAATTTAGAATGGGAATCTAGTTTGCCTCCCAAAAGTTTTAATCTTGACTTCTGGGTATTATTGGCTGTAACTTTGCCTGCGGTCCTGACAAAATTGCCAAGAAATTTCCATAATTAGTGCAAATGTTGAAATATATGATGATATGTCCGCCAAATAGAATGGCTTGTAGCAAATGGTTTAGTTTAACAAAATTGCCATGAATCAGATAAAATTTGACTTTGAAGGCCAATTTCGACATCATTGGCAATAGTTATATGGCGGTTTTGATTTTTATACCCTTGGAGAGGGTATATTAAAATTGTCCGGATGTTTGTAACGCACAGAAGGAAGCATCTCCGACCACATAAAGTATATATATTCTTGATCAGCATGACGAGCTGAGTGTATATAGCCATGTCCGTCTGTCCGTCCGTCTGTCCGTCCGTCTGTTTCTATGCTATCTCCTCCGTCAGTTTTAAAGCTATCGTAACCAAACTTTGCACGAAGTCTTTTGGTACAAATACGCTGCACATTTGTCGGAACCGGCCGGATCGGATGACTATAGCATATAGCTGCCATAGGAACGATCGGTTGAAAAACTAATTTTAGTGAGAAAAACTTTTTTGTTTTTAATGTTATCGCTCCTAACGCTCGTATTTATAAGTTTTCAATGATTTCACTTAATTTCAACAAGATTTGTCGAAATCGGACCACTATATAGTATAGCTGCCATACTCCGAAGTTAGCTTGCCTCTATTTTTCTCAGTTGCATTTATATGTGAACTATACTAGAGGCTTCATAAAATTAGCAATTATTGCTTAGTGTGGCCTACAAAAATTTGAAAATTTCAAAAAGTCGGAAATTTAGTTTCTCGTGAATATCTTGGAAACGGAAACTTAGATATGGCTCTAGCGTACCAACTCGTAATCAGCATGAGTAAGCTTTATACGAATAAGATAAGTTTTAGATGCCTTCTTCACTTCACAAAATTTTAATCCAGCCGACATAATATCTGCTGTTTTGTTACCAATAGGTAACAATACGCGTAAAACTTCACGCGAAAGCACTATGCAGGATTAATGCTCTTTTATACTCATCAGATCCATTAATCAGATCTTTGTCCAAAAGTCCTTCCCGACAAAAAAATTTGTATATGGAGGTTAGAGGTCTTCTCTTAAATGTGAAGTCTGAAGAGTCCGGTTCGGAGTGTAGTTCAAATTTAGATTAATTTTTTGTATTGTTTATATTATAATTATCTTAATATACACTTGAAAGTGTACTATAGTTTTGCCCAGAAGTTTGCAACGCATAGAAGGACTTATCTCCGACCACATAAAGTATTTGTATTCTTGATCAGCATGACAAGCTGAGTGGATTAAGCTTTGTCCGTCCGCCTGTCCGTTTCTACGCGAGCTAGTTTCTCAGTTTTAAAGCTATCGTGCTGAAACTTTGCACTGAGTCTTTTTTGACTGCACGCTACTGATATATGGGAACCGACCGGATCGGATGACAACTTATTGTAGCTGCCCTATCGGTCGGAAAATGGGTTTCAGTGAGAAAATCTTGTTTGTTTTAATTTGGTTAATATTATTTTTTTTTTTTTTAAGCTTATCTGCGAAGTTTGGTTGAAATCGCTAGCCGTTGAGGCGTGCTCATAAGTGTATTAAAACTTCGGCACAATCAGTGTTAGCTTTGCTTTCTTGTTATACCCGAAGAGGGTATAATAAAATTGTCCGGATATTTGTAACGCACAGAAGGAAGCATCTCCAACCACATAAAGTATATATATTCTTGATCAGCATCAACAGCCGAGTCGATATAGCCTTGTCCGTCTGACCGTCTGTCCGTATGTCTGTATGAACACCTAGATCTCAGAGACTAGAAGAGCTAAAGCATCCAAATTTTACATGTAGTCTCCTATTGTCTGCACGCAGATCAAGTTTGTTTCAATTTTTTGCCACGCCCACCCCTGCCACCACAAAAAAAATGTTGAATAACTCGCTCTTTTTTTTAAAGATATCGAAACTTAAATTTATATTCGCAATAACTACATTCCCTGAAATTTTCATCAAGATCGGATAATAAATAGCGGAGTTAAAAAAATGTTGCATACTTTGCGGAAGTGCACTTTTAGGAAAACAAAACGCTATTAACCATTTCTTCTCATGAGTAACGGGTATACCAAAATCGGTTAGAGCCGGCTATAACTTACGCTCTCGTTTTATACAATTTTCAAAATTTTGAACTCACCTTGAAAAATTAAAAAAATTTTAAGTTTTATAAGTTTTCAAAATGTTTAAAGAATAAAAATAATTTTTTTTATGAAAAATAAAGAATTTTAGTTTTTTTTATTAATAAAATTGGTTTTATCGAAACCAGTTAAAAATTACTCAAGTTCTCTATTTATTAATTACACAGTTTACAAAAAAAGGCCATTTTTGCAACAGAGAACTTTGCAACCGTTCCTTATGTATTTTTGGCCGCTGAACTCAGATAAATTGTCCGTTTTTCTTCCAACGTCAGGTTCACAAGATATTTTTAAGTATTCTTACTTTGTTGTCGGTACCACTTAATTCCTATCAAACCAACTTTGTTTCGATTGAATGACGTTAAAGAAAAACCAAACACGAACTTTTGATTTTGCTGATAAGGTACCAATTTTTGGATTTGAACATTAAAAATGTGGGTTTTTTTTGAAAAAATCGATTTTTTTGCAAGTTTAAGAAATTCTGTAAATTTTTCTGCCAATATTAAAAATCTTAGAAAAAATAGTTGGTAGTCCTTTGTTTCTTCTTATTTCAATTATTTTCAGTTTTTCGATTATACAATAGTACAAAATAGTTTAAAATGTGATTTTCCAATGTTGGAAAATGTGCCCCAAGGGTGAAAATGCCCAGAAAATTCAGCAAAAAAAAAGTATTTTACATCCGAGTGGCTTGAAACTCCGTTTGTAATGATAAAATTCGAATTCATTTGTGATTTCATTTTTGCGATGTAACGGAGAGAAGGCAAAGATGTAAAACGTTGATTTGTATGTAATACAGTTTTTGATACTTTGAGGTTATGTTTTTCGGATTCTCGACAACCTAGTGGATCTTGAAGCACAGATAAAAACTCAGCAGAAGCCAAAAATACATTATAAACACCTACTTCCTCCTCATAATAATAAAGAATACTTTTATTCCTACAATATTTTCATACCGTTGCGGATGTTTCACACTTTACACACTTTGTACAAAAAAAATTTTTTTTTACCACTAAGACTTTTTTGTCCTATCTTTTGTACAGCAGCTATACTGTACATCTGTCCGATTTTAATAAATCTTGGTGAAATATATGTAAAATATGTAAGCAATATTGTTCTACGGTGGTTTGTTTGTTCTTGGCAGAGGCCAAGACCTAATTTAAAAAAAAAGTGTTTTTTTTTTGGTCAAAAAAATTGTAAAAACAGTCGTTTCAGTATTTTGCACTTAGCAAAACTTAAAGTTTGTTTCGTTTTCTTTAATTTGAGGTACTCTTTATGTTTGTAAGATATCTAATATAAATTTCAAATTTAAACTAAAAATCGGTTTACTGTAACGTCCGCAACGGAAAATAGAGTTTTTTTAATTTAACGGAATGAATTTTAATAATTTCGTTTTCCAAACTTGCTTTATAAACGGTTTTTTTATGCTCTTTAATCTGATGAAAAAAAAATACCTTTATTACACATTTTTTTGAAAAAAATTAATGCCAAAATGTGTAACGTTTGCAAAGGCATGAAAATACTCAAAATAATTTTTTATATTATGCGATGGATTCATAATGGATTTTCGCCTGCTGAATCTAAATCTGGGCTTTTAATTGCTCTAGGTTGTCGAGAATCCGAAAGCTGCAAAATCGGAATTTCAAACATCGGAAAAAGAAAACACAAATGAATTCGAGTTTTTTCATTACAAACTGAGTTTCGAGCCAATCGAATGAAAAATATTTTTCTTTGCATGAAGAATTTTCCGGAAATTTTGCTCGTGGGCGGATTTTTCAAAATCGGTAACTATTTCGAGTTACAAACCAAGTTTCAAGTCAATAGGATGAAAAACCAAATTTTGAACATAGTTTTGCATAATGGAAAAAGTGTAACGTTCGCAACGTAACGTCAGTAACAGAACAAAAATTAAGATATTTTTATAACGGGACCACTTATTATTCTTCTGAAAGCTGGGTTGAAATGGTTATTTATTCCACTTAATTGTTTGTACCAGACCTTTAAAAAAAATGCAACGTCCGCAACGCAGAACTTTAAGCCTAAAAGAATCTTTAATCATTAAAATATACCAATGTGGATGCGAGATGTGTCAATTTTAACAAGCAGATTTGCGTACGAGATCAATTTTCGTACTTTTTTTAAGAGAATGACCCATGTACCGTTGTTTTGAATTATTTCTTGTTAAATAGGCTGACACAGCAACCATAATTGCCATTGGCGCCGCAGCCGATTTGGGATCACGAATATTCTTGGCCGTCACTGCGGTTTGTATTCAAGTTCCATCACGTTACATCTACCTTGGCGGAGCTGTCATCACGGTCTTTGCCAGATTTGGTTGGTACTCGCCGGCATCTCATACATTGGACCAAGCCAAACTACGAACATTATTTTTATTCATTTCCCTTAGCTTTCAATGGCATCACGGACTTCGTTGGCATGGCTAGCATTACAGCGTTAATTGGGTTTCTGCGCACCTGGCTTCACGTACCACTGCCTTTAGTTTTCGCCGATTATTTGCCCAAGGAGAGGTAAGTTTCGACTACAACGCCTGATTATCAAGCTGTTCCTAAAACGTTGATTTTTTTGCAGATTTGCGAGCGGATATGGTCTGTTTATGTTTACCCAGGGCAATGCCATGTTCGTGATTGGCCCGATTGTTGGTTATATTCGCGATAGAACCGGCGATTATATTTTAGTATTCCACATTTTGAATGTATTTATGATGTTATGTGCCGTTCCTTGGGTTATAGAAGTACTTTGTGTTAAATTCCGTCGACGCAATAAAATTGAACGGAATAATGTCGAGCACATTGATGAGCAGAACAATGCCAATAGTGCAATTGCTCATTAATATTTTGTTTCTAGATCCCTTAATATTACGACGGATATAATAATAATATTTTAACTTGTGCTATTTTAAGAGACATCATTAGATAATTATAATCAGATGTGGTAATGATAAGACTCCGTTTATGTCACAAATGAAAAATAAACTTAATGATTTTAATCGCTGTCACAAGGCCGTCGATTCGTATTCAGCTCGGCGTGGTAGTTTGGTGAGTAACCCGGCGGCTTTTCACTACGTCAACAATGGGCGAAATGGCCAAGCTGTTATAAAATCGTAGCAAGCGTAAAATTAAAACTATTTAAACAAAGTTTGGCAATGATTGTTTCTGAATCATAATAATAGGACTGATAAATCAAGGTTTGTTGTTATCTAGGTCGTTAGCAGTGATGAATTTTGGTTGGTAGGTACACTAAAAAAAATCGACCCATATGGAATCAAATCAATCTCAAGCGGTATTGAAAACAACGTAATCCCGAAAATGCTTGGCCCGATCAGAAAAAAGATTAAGTTGAGCCGACTTTTTTAATCCTAAGAAAGATTACATATCCCGGGTAATCGTATAAAAGATTGAATTGAGCCAAAAATTCGAGCATAATTTAATCCCAAAATCTGAATTATTTTATGCATGTTCTCGATTAACTTAAGCTCGATATGTAATATTGACTTGATCCCAGGAGAGATAACTCTTCTTCCTTTTTTCCGCCATGCCATATGACAAAGGACATCCTCGTACACTTCAAAGATTGTTGTTTTTGCTCATAACTTGAGAACCGCTCATCCGATCAATATCTTCGGCAAGTCGATACATATTTTTTATGACTTACTATCTCTAAAAGGTACAAATCTTCTATCTATAAAACTGTGGGAGATATGACGTTTTAGAGCGAAGCTCTTTTACGGACGTCAGACTGGGGGGTAAATCTTGAAAAATTTTGTCTTTGCGACAGATTCTTTTGGGGTATGTCTTTGAGTTTGTGTTTTGTATTTTGTATTTGCAAAATCAGCTGCATTTACCATTACCGCGTAGAAGCAGGTGAGTTGTGTGTGGAGTTGGATAGTGTGAGGTGGAAGTGGGGGGAGGTGATGGGTATTTGGTAGAGACCTGGTAGGGATCAGGTGAAGATTTGGTGAGGATCTGGCGGGGATTTGGTGCTGATCTGGTCTGGTTCTGGTGGTGATGTGGTAGCTATCTGGTAGGGACCTTGTGAGCTCAGGTTTGGATCTGGTGGGGATCGGGTGGGGATCTGGTGTGGATCTGGTATGGATCTCGTGGGGATCTAGTGGGAAGCTTGAGGAGATCCGGTGGGGATCTGGTGGGGATCAGGTGGTGATCTGGTGGGGATCAGGTGGTGATCGGGTGGTGATCTGGTGGTGATCTAATGGGGATCTGGAGGGGCTCTGGTGGGGATCAGGTAGAGATCTTGTAATGATCTGGTGGGGATCTGTTGGAGATCAGGTTGGGATCTGGTGGGGATCTGGTGGGGATCAGGTTGGGATCTGGTGGGATCTGTTGGGGCTCTGGTGGAGATTTCGCGGTGATCTGGTGGGGATCGTGTGGGGATCTGGGGTTGGTCGGGCGGGGTATGGTGGGTACACGGGGAGTGGAGGTGCAAGGAGTGGCTGCATTAAGGTCAAGTTGTGAATTCTGTGCTATGCTATACTGTGCTAACTATAATGTTCTTTGTTTGACAGTGCCTTAACAGTGGCTTGACAGTGACTTAACAGTGACTTAACCGCGACTTAACAGTGACTTTATAGTGAATTAACAATGACTTAATAGTAGTGGTATTCCTGAAAGTGATTTGCTTTTGATTTGCTTTCGATTTAATTCGCAAAACAGCTGATCACAGCTGCTCCATACAAAATGACCAGTGTGCCCAAAAAATGTAAGGAAATTTAGGTCATACTAATTGATTTCGCGAAATCAGCCTCGAAGCTGATTTCGATTTGCTTTCGTTTTAGTGTGACCACTCTCTTAGAAAAAATGGCTCCGCGCGAATCGTGTTTGTTTAAATTTTATTGTGCTTTACATATGAAGAACGTTGTTATTTTGTTATTTTGCATTCCATATTTAAGTAATTTAATGATTAATTGCATCAAATTGCATGTCCCTTTCTGTGGCCATAAACAAATACATAACTAATTGAATTCACCTTAGTAAAGTTGGGAACTTCTTAAAACTACAGATTCTGCCCACATACTAGTGGTATTCCTGAAAGTTGATTTGCTTTTGATTTGCTTTCGTGAAAGCAAAAGCAAAGCAGTTGGTAGAACGACCCTGATTTCATTATACCCTTGGAGAGGGTATATTAAAATTGTCCGGATGTTTGTAACGCATAGAAGGAAGCATCTCCGACCACATAAAGTATATATATTCTTGATCAGCATGACGAGCTGAGTTGATATAGCCATGTCCGTCTGTCCGTACGTCCGTTCGTCTGTTTCTATGCTATCTCCTCCGTCAGTTTTAAAGCTATCTTAACCAAACTTTGCACGAAGTCTTTTGGTACAAATACGCTGCACATTTGTCGGAACCGGCCGGATCGGATGACTATAGCATATAGCTCCCATAAGAACGATCGGTTGAAAAACTCGTTTTAGTGAGAAAAACTTTTTTGTTTTCAATGCTATCGCTCCCAACGCTAGTATTTATAAGTTTTTAATGATTTCACATAATTTCACCAAGCCTTGTCAAAATCGGACAACTATATAGTATAGCTGCCATACAAAAGTTAGGTCTGAAAAAAAGTCTTAGTGAGAAAAACTTTTTTGTTTTTAATGTTATCGCTCCCAACGCTCGTATTTATAAGTTTTTAATAATTTTACATAATTTCATTAAGCTTTGTCGAAATCGGACCACTATATAGTATAGCTGCCATACAAACTGTCAGGCATATATCAAGCTCCAAGGGTATATAAACTTCGGTCGAGCCGAAGTTAGCTGGCCTCTATATTTTTTTGATTTGCTTTCAATTGGCGCAAAATTTAAAAATTTAAATGAGCTTGTAAAATTGAATTTTCCAATCTTTAACAATATTATGTGGCAGAATCTGTAGTTTTAAGAAGTTCGCAACTTTACTAAGGTGAATTCAATTAGTTATGTATTTATGTATGGCCACAGAAAGGGACATGCAATTTGACAAATCCAATGAGGAAGTGACAGGATTAAATTGTGAATAATTTGTGATTTCGAACCTTCTAGGAGAGCTGTGCAAATATTTAACCCTGAACATCTTTGGATACGTCAAGCACAAGCTCCAAGAACTCGATCACTTACGACTCTGTCCACTGTAGGCCGCGGGCCTTTTTTCCCAGTAGTCTCATGTGCAGTCTAAGATGCAATAAATAATTATCATTAAATTACTTAAATAAACTATTGTTAAAGATTAGAGAATTCAATTTTACAAGCTCATTCGTAATTTTTTGCTTACCCGCGAATGTTTAAATTTGGCGCCAATTGAAAGCAAATCAAAATAAAATCCGGGTCGTTCCACCAACTGCTTTGCTTTTGCTTTTACGAAAGCAAATCAAAAGCAAATCAACTTTCAGGAATACCACTAGTGTATTAACAGTAACTTAACAGTGACTTTACAGTTTCTTAAAGTGACTTATCAGTGACTAAACAGTGACTTAGCAGTGATTTGAGAGTGACCTAATATTTGATAACACAAGTTTACAAAAAAAGGCCATTTTTTGCAACAGAGAACTTTGCAACCGTTCCTTATGTATTTTTGGCCGCTGAACTCAGATAAATTGTCCGTTTTCTTCCAGCACGTCAGGTTCACGAGATATTTGCATTAGAGAGGTATCCTTACATTTGTTGGTCGTGTGGCCTAATTAAGTTTCCTATTCGAACCAACTTTGTTTTAATGTAAGCTGCATTGAATGACGTTAAAGAAAAACCAAACACGAACTTTTGATTTTGCTGATAAGGTACAAATTTTTGGATTTGAACATTAAAAATGTGGTTAATTTTTGAAAAAATCGATTTTTTTGCAAGTTTAAGAAATTCTGTAAATTTTTCCGCTAATATTAAAAATCTTAGAAAAAAATAGTTGGTAGTCCTTTGTTTCTTCTTATTTCAATTATTTTCAGTTTTTCGATTTCATGGCGGTTTTTAAAGTTATTGTTTAAAAACCTTAAAAAAATTTTGTAATATTTTTACATATTTTTAACAATATTAAGCCTTAAAATGTCTAAAAATTTACAAAAATCGATCTAAAGTAATTTTTTAATATCCATTCTTTGGTTTAAAAATAACTACCATGTTATTTTCAAGCTACAAGAAATTTTGGCGGTAAATGTTGTCCAAAAAAAGTCGAAAATTTGTATAGTTTTTGGACTATAACTTCTAAATATAAGAAAAATAAGAAAAACAAAAGGCTACCAACTATTTTTTTTCTAAGATTTTTAAATTAGCAGAAAAATTTACAGAATTTCTTAAACTTGCAAAAAAATAGATTTTTTCAAAAAACCCACATTTTTAATGTTCAAATCCAAAATTGGTACCTTATCAGCAAAATCAAAACTTCGTGTTTGGTTTTTCTTTAACGTCATTCAACAGCTGACATTAAAACAAAGTTGGTTCGAATAGGAAACTTAATGAGGCACACGACCAACAAATGTAAGGATACCTCTCTAATGAAATATCTCGTGAACCTGACCTGGAAGAACGGACTTTATCTGAGTTCAGCGGCCAAAATACATAAGGAACGGTTGCAAAGTTCTCTGTTGCAAAAAATGGCCTTTTTTTGTAAACTTGTGTTATCAAATATTAGGTCACTCTCAAATCACTGCTAAGTCACTGTTTAGTCACTGATAAGTCACTTTAAGAAACTGTAAAGTCACTGTTAAGTACGTTAATACACTAGTGGTATTCCTGAAAGTTGATTTGCTTTTGATTTGCTTTCGTAAAAGCAAAAGGAAAGCAGTTGGTGGAACGACCCTGATTTTATTTTGATTTGCTTTCAAAAGGTACACACCTTTGGTACAGAATATAAAAAAGTCGGTTGTCGAAAATATTATCTATATATCGAAATATCGATACTGTGGCCCAAAATGATTATATCATTATCGCATATTTTTCAGGGGCGGAAATCGGAAATCGAATATTTTTTGGTGATATTTTTGTTTTAAAAGGTTTTAAATTCAATTTGATGCACAGAAATCGCACTGCAAACAATGCAATAAAGTCTTAGGGACCAGTGGAAACTTAACAAACATAAAAGCGCACTTAAAAGCAAAGCATGGAGATGCTTGGCTGAAATGCGTCATCAACGGTAAATCTTAGTATAAATGAATTTGAATTCTGGGAATTTGGGTTCTTTGTGTGTCAAATTGGCTGCTATTTGTGAGCTTTTCATACTTTGAATATTTATATCGTAATGCACATTATACATATGTTTGTAAGTCTATAAAAAGGTCATAAACAGGCTCGTACATGTTCAATCTTTGGAAGCTTACATTAAAGCAATTTCAAATATAATTAAGTTTAAATCTTCGAATATTTTTAGACGAAAAATTAACCAAAGCAGACTTTAGTAGTGGGTGCGATAAAGAATTTGGGAGCCTTTTAAAGTAAATATAGAAACTAAGTAAATGAATTTTTTTTGTGTGTGTATTTTTAAATAGTACACTCAATTCATCCCCACCTCTACTTGCCAACGACAAGTGGTTATTTATGAGGATATGTAAAAAAATTAAACTTTACGGTCGCGTCTTCGTCAGAATTGATCAAAGAAAAGTATGATATTTGTAAAGGTAAAGTGAAACAGGATTTTCAGCAATTTGTGAGAGTTAAAAATTAAATAAAAAATTAGTAACTTTTTGTTAATATAATAAATATTTATAAAATTCATATTTTTAAGCGCATTCAGTTTATAGTTCTTATTACTAGTCAAATAACGCCTCAATTACCTCAAAAGACCTGTTCATAGTTAAGAATCGGGTTTTTATTGAAGAATACCGAAAATATCGATAATATCGATGTTATTGACACCAAAATATTCATATCGAAATTATCCTTTTTCAATATCGGCAAAAATATCGATATAGATATTTTTGAAATATTCGACAACCCTACTACAAATCGTACTCATTTATCTGAGAGTCTGATCTGCTGCTAAAAGGGTTAGTGATTGTAGCGTCAAATCAAAACATAGGTGGCGCAGATCCTACACATTGCCTACCTTTGGGTACTTGTGTGAATTGACGTGTGTTGAATTGACGTGTTGAAATTGTTTTATGTTGAATAGACGCGGAACCTAAAGTTGGGTAACGATGACTTTTATTAGTGATAGTAAATATAATGCAAGTTTGTAGTAATTTCAGAGATAGAAGGGGGAACCTAGCTGCAGGTTACAATTTTTTTGAAAAAAATCGCGCGATTTTTTCACAATCGCAACCTTTATCCCCCGCCGATTTAATAAACCCGGTATAATCAACACATTAATTTCAAAAAGTCAATTAAACATACTTCATTTCAACACATTACAAATTAAACACAACCAAATTCATGCTGGGAAAGAAGGGTGACACAAGCGGCAGGCAAAAATTTTACGATATTGCATTAGGATGAAATTTATTCAAGTTGTGAACAAAAGAATGTTATCTCTAATGCTTTCAAATATGCGTACACTTTTGGAGGATATTAAGGCCGTCTACCACACAAACTCAACACAAAACAAACGTTTCAACACGTCAATTCAACACAAAACCAATTAAACACGAACAATATTTACAACGCCTGCATTCGGATGAAAGTTATTTAAGTTGTGAACAAAAGATTGTTATCTCTGGTGCTTTAAATGTGCATACACTTTCGGAGGATATTAAAGTCAGGTTCGACTGACATTGCCACTTGCAGGATTGAAAATATAATTTTTTTTAAATTGTTTTTTTTTTCCAGTGTTGAAATTGTACTGTGTTGAAATTGTATATGTGTTATAATTGTGCTGTGTTGAATTTACGTGTGTTAAATTGACGTTTGTTGAATTGACGTGTGTTGAATTGACGTGTTGAAATTGTTTTGTGTTGAATAAACGTGGAACCCGTAAAACTCTTCCTGGAAGGGTGAAATGTATGGCCAACCCCCATAATTTTTCACTTCCCAACATTTTTGTTCTTGACACCCAACCCCTCTCTCCCCTCCTTAGGGGGGCTCCCATACAAAATTGATGATAAACGCATGTTTGTATGGATTAACTAATACAATGTTTCACTGCTCGTCAACAATTTTCTCCAAAGCGCCAAACCAACTTTTGCTAAAGTAAATTGGCCCGCTGATCACGAAGATCGCCATATAAAAAATTCTATCTACGCGTTATCGAGATATTACCGATAATCGCTTTTTTCGATTTTTCCAAAAATTGCCTCCACTTAAACTCCCATTACTTTTTTGTTCTTTAACCGATTTAAAAAGTCTATTCAAACTCAAAAAAAAACCTTGCCACAAAGTTTTGTTTTCAGACAAAAATGAGCTGGGTTGTGTAATTTAAATGCTATAGGCTTAAGGTCAAGGCTGTTTTTTGGACCTTTTAAAAAAAAAAACTTATTTGAAAACGCAAAGAGTTTTTCCACTTGAAAAGTGAATTATAATTTTGCCCAGAAGTTTGCAACGCATAGAAGGAGGAATCATCTCCGACCACATAAAGTATATATATTTTTGATCAGCGTGACGAGCTGAGTCGATTAAGCTTTGTCCGTCTGTCTGTCTGTCCGTCTGTATGTTTCTACGCGAACTAGTCCCTCAGTTTTGAAGCTATCGAGCTGAAGTTTTGCACAGAGTCTTCTTTTGTCTGCACGCTGCTAATATGTCGGAACCGACCGGATCGGATAACTACTTCTTGTAGCTGCCATACAAATGATTGATCGAAAAATGGATTTCAATGAGAAAAACTGTTTTTTTCTCAATATTACTGCTCTCAATCACTGTCATGGGTAATATTAAATGTTTTTAAGCTGATCTGATCGAAGTTTGGTCTAAGTCCGTAACCGTTGAGACAAGCGATTTCAAGTGTATGAAAACTTCGGCACGGACGAAGTTAGCCTTGCCTTTTTCGTTTTTTACTTTATCGGTGTGACCACATTTCGCACAGGCTAATATGTCTCTAATTTAGTTGGGAAATCTCTAAATTTTCCAGCTTTGCAGCTGGCTGTTGAATACTTCCAACCAAATATAAACAGTACATTGTTATGACGGCCGGAATGAAATATTTCTGACAACAAAAATAAAATGCAATTCTCCTGGATGAAACTGGCTATTTATCTGTTAACATTTCTCACCTATGCCTATTCAGGATATGGTTCAAGCACCATAGTACACGTAAGCTAGTTTTTATTATGCTACAAACAGATTAGAGTAAATAAAAAAATTGTTACTGCTGCGATGCGAGGGCTGTTCCAAAAAGTTATCGGCCGTCAAAAAAGGTGTCCGAAAAGAAAGTTATGGTGCTGGCGGCCATGATTCGAGGTCTCCGGAATGTCTGAAATGAAAAGTGAAAACGGGGTTATAATCAGAATAGACATAATTCTGCTCTGAACCTCGTAAAAAATTTTGTGATTTTTTTTGACAACATGGCGGCCATAAAAAAATTAAAAATCGATTTTTGGCCTTTTTTTTGTTTTTTGTAAAAAAAAAATAGTAAAAATTTTTTTAAAAAATTATGATTGAGGTTCAGACCAGAATGGTGACAGTTCTTCGATTTCAGTTTAGATCATCAAAATCGGTTCAGTGTAACTGGAGATATAATGGCCGCCAGTTCGATAAACGTGGTTTCGAGATAAATGCGTTTAAAGTTTCAAGTTCGTTTTTTGGGGAAAAAAATAAAAAATCAAAAATCAAAAAATGCAGTTCTAGAATGGTGACAATTCTGCGTCGATTGCGTATAACTTTATCAAAATCGGTATAGTAGAACTGGAGAAAAGTGGCTTGGCAGTCCGAAAAAGTTGCTTTAAAAGTAACCAACAATTTTTTCAAATATTATATACTTACGGATATTAGTCGGGGATGCCAGCTGCATACAGCGGACCTTCCTCATTTTCAAAAAAACTGTTTTTAGCAGCAGTTCTCTTTACTCTGCGTGCCATTCTGCCTTCTTTAGATGCGGCCGCAGCTCAAGTTTCTGAGCGATTTAGTCGGTAGTAGCATTGCGAAGGATAGCCTTCGATAATTATCGATTATCGATCTGGGCGACAATATGTTACCATACAAGTTCAAGAACCAGCCGTTATATCACAATTTTACTGACTGAAAATTTATTTACTCAAAAATTTCTTGTTTTTGCGATAACATTGCCCCACTAAAAAGGCTATATCTTCTAAAGTATTTCGAATTTCAAAAAGTCCTTTTGGGGCGATAATGTCAAATACCCAAGCTATAAAAAAATCGAAAAAAAAATTTTGCGCATGGAGAATACCCCCTGAAAGAGAAAAATCACTTAAAATTTTTGTTAAGTGTAGAACAAAAATTTTTTTTTGCCAAATTTTTAAAATTTATCGAAATTAAAACCCTTGTAGATTCCTAATTATACAAACTTATTATGTTTTTTAATTAGACAGTAAAATCTATTTAATTTACTTTAAAAAATGCCTTCAAACACAAAAATCGGTCATAAAGTAGCTCCTTTATTCAAGTTTTAGTGAAAAAAATAGAGGCCAGCTAACTTCGGCTCGACCGAAGTTTATATACCCTTGGAGCTTGACATATGCCTGACAGTTTGTATGGCAGCTATACTATATAGTGGTCCGATTTCGACAAGGCTTAATGAAATTATGTAAAATTATTAAAAACTTATAAATACGACCGTTGGTAGCGATAACATTAAAAACAAAAAAGTTTTTTCCACTAAGACTTTTTTCAGACCTAACTTTTGTATGGCAGCTATACTATATAGTGGTCCGATTTTGACAAGGCTTAATGAAATTATGTAAAATTATTAAAAACTTATAAATACGAGCGTTGGGAGCGATAACATTAAAAACAAAAAGTTTTTCCTACTAAGACTTTTTTCGGAACTAACTTTTGTATGGCAGCTATACTATATAGTTGTCCGACTTTGACAAGGCTTGGTGAAATTATGTGAAATCATTAAAAACTTATAAATACGAGCGTTGGGAGCGATAGCATTGAAAACAAAAAAGTTTTTCTCACTAAAACTAGTTTTTCAACCGATCGTTCCTATGACAGCTATATGCTATAGTCATCCGATCCGGCCGGTTCCGACAAATGTGCAGCGTATTTGTACCAAAAGTCTTCGTGCAAAGTTTGGTTAAGATAGCTTTAAAACTGACGGAGGAGATAGCATAGAAACAGACGGACAGACGGACAGACGGACGGACGGACGGACAGACGGACAGACGGACATGGCTATATCAACTCAGCTCGTCATGCTGGTCAAGAATATATATACTTTATGTGGTCGGAGATGCTTCCTTCTATGCGTTACAAACATCCGGACAATTTTAATATACCCTCTCCAAGGGTATAAAAAGACTGTTTATTTTTCATTTTACTTCAGCATTTACAGAAACCAAGTGATCTTATATATATAAAACCAAGTTATACTTATAATTTGATGTTCCCCTAAGTGTTCGTAACACTTGACTATTAGAAATTTTTGATAGAAAAAGTATGCTTTAGCTTAGTTTAATTTTTCAGAACGTTTGCTTAACGTTATGCTTCAATTGCCGTAGAATTAAAAAAAAAGGTTTTCAACTGACAGTCCAATGATTTAAAGGGTACCACAAGAGATTCAGAGGACGTTCGAAAATATTGATACATTATTGAATTCATTATTTCTGGGTAATTTTCAGGTAATACAACCTAGCAATAACCAAAGATCATTAATTGTCTTCAGATTAGTTCAAAGATGTTGCTTATCAACACTTTTGTCAAGTCTCTAAAAAATGCACATTCTGAACTCGCACTTAAATGTATTCTATGAAAATTTGGGTGTCGAAAGCGATGAGCCCGGGGAATGGATTTACCAGGAAATGATGTCAATTAAGCACAGGTCCCATGGCAACTGGAGCTTTATTGATTATTTTCATGGTCTAATCCGAGAGTCAAAGAAACGCGTACAGCTGCAAAAAGTGGAGGTCTATATTTTGAAAGTGTTTATTCCAATTATTCTACGCCTGAGTTAATCAAACCCAGTCACTATAAATCAGAACAAAACAATCACAGTGGTATTTAAAAACTAAATATTTGTCTATTTTCACAAAAAACTCACGAAAATCAACCCCCAAACCCCTGAGATTTACAAATGCACTATCAGAAAATAAAATCATTCATGTATTAAAAAAATTGCTACATATCTAAAAAAAATCCAAACCTTCCTATATTTTTCGA
The DNA here is from genome assembly GCA_018904275.1 of Lordiphosa clarofinis. Lineage (NCBI taxonomy): Eukaryota > Metazoa > Arthropoda > Insecta > Diptera > Drosophilidae > Lordiphosa > Lordiphosa clarofinis. Next base: position 576,316 of record JAEIGQ010000129.1, read on the forward strand.
CAAAAAAAAGGTATAGAACCCCTTAAGGTTTAAAAAAATTTTTTTAATTTTTTTTTATTTATTTTCTGAATGTCGAGAATATTGTGTGCAAATTTGAAGTCAATCCGAGTAAAACTAACGGAGTTACAGCGTTTCAAACGACCGGCCAAGCTACCTGATTGCTACCGTATGAAAAAACTTTAAATCAGAGATTAAAACCGTAACCGAAACCGAAACCCGTAACCGCTAAAAACACTTTAAAATTTGAAATCAAAACCGTAACGAAAAAAAAAATTTTTTGCCTGGAAAGAAGAATGAAGGAGAAAGAAAATTTTCTTGAGCTTGACCTTTAAACAAATGTCATCTATTGATTAAGCTAGGTACTCGGACGCGGACAATTTTGTCGGATCGGAAATTGTTTGATAATTTCCAGAGCCGCTATGACAATGTAGTGTGACCAGAAAACAGCCAAAAAGTAAGCTGTTGCTGCGGGCGTAGAACATGACCACTGAGACATTCTGCTATAACGACACCGGTCGTATTAGTTTAATACGTATTAAAGCAGCATCGAAAGCTACCTTAGTTACTACTATAATGAGCTGTGGAGACTGCAAAGACTTAGGGCTGTTTGTCCGTGGTCTGTGGCGGCTATGGAGGTTTGGACTCGGGTAGTGTGCATATATTGCAATGCAATGGCTAAATGACATACCTGCCATAACAACTGGAAAAGCATTCCGAAAAAGATCCTGAGCTACATACATATGTAATTAAATGGGCTCTATCAAATTTGTCAGCGTCTGAGAAACTAGTTTAAATAATAAAAAACAAGTGAGAAAGTCGGTCAAGCCCGACTATGTCATACTCTGTACCAAGAGCAGGAGCTGAATGCAACGTTTCTGCTGCGCTCATCTCTAAGTTTCTCTCTCTCTCCCTCTCTCTTTCACTCACACGTTGTTGAATAAAAATGCGGTGTTGGTTGTGAGCGCGTGGGAGGGGGTGGGGGAGGCGGAAATTTATTTTTGGTCATAACTTAAGAACCGCTCATCCGATCTTTATCATTTCTTTGGCAAAATTATACATTTTGCTAAATACTAACTATCTCTAGAAGGTACAAATCGTCTATCTTCAAAACTGTAGGAGATATAACGTTTTTTCCAAATTGCGGGGGCGGGAGGGGGCGTGGCCAAAATTGAAAATAAACTTGATCTGCCTGCAGCTATAAGAAGCATTTGTCCAATACATGTCAAACCTCTATCTCTTACCATCTCCGAGATCTGTTTGTTCATACGGACGGACGGACGGACGGACAGACGGACAGACGGACAGACAGACGGACAGACGGACAGACGGACATGGCTATATCGACTAGGCTGTTGATGCTGATCAAGAATATATATACTTTATAGGGTCGGAAATGATTCCTTCTTCCTGTTACATACTTTTGCACAAACTTAATATACTCTGTGTACCTTTGGTACAGAGTATAAAAACTACATAAGCTAACTACATAGCTTCTTTGCAACCACTTCAACGGCGATCTAGCTTGCAAAGCCCGCAAAAAAGTTGGCAACACTGTACATAGAACAGAACAGATCTTGTCAGCCGCGTTTTGATTCTTCATAAGTTTGTTTGTCCACTGAACATATTATATTGTTTAACGTTGTGCACGATGTCAAAGGCTGTGTAATTTCACAAAACAAAATTAAAGCAATTTCTGTGGTGTTGGCGAAAAGGATGAGGGTTGGAGTGGCTGCTGTGCTTTACAGAAATAGGTCCGTCCTCTTCAAAAAAAAAGATAAGAAGAATTTGATTGTCGGCAAAGCAAAGCCGCTATGCTTTTAACATATCGCTCACTTACTTCAATACTGGCATAACTCAAAAAAATACGATTTTTGACTTAATGATGCAGAAATGTGCGCGCTCTTCTGTACTATTTTATGCAAAAATTTCGTATTGCTATCTCTTCTACTTTCCATGTGAGATGAGAATATGTCGCAATATCATTTTTCAGGTTAATTTTCATGTTGATGCAAGAACCGCCATATCTCAGTTGTCCTGCTGTCGATATTGACCAAACATATATCGTCTTTCAGTTAAAACATCATATTTTCAATGTTTTTTAATAAGCATTCTAAATGAATAATATTTTACTTAATTAAGTTGAAACTTAAATTGAGAACTTCAAACGTGTTTTTCTCAAAATGGATTATTTTGAGTTATGCCAGTATTGAAGTAAGTGAGCGATATGTAAGAGCTGAATAGTTATTAAAGTAAGTGACAAGCAATGCGGAAAAGATGTTAAAGTAAGTGCAATAATTACATTCATGCATACATAAATGCAGAGCATGTAATATGCGCGTATGCGTGAAATATCACACGCACGCAATGCGTTTTGCGCCAAAATTTGTGAGATGGCGCCCTTTAAAAGAAATTGAACATTTTTTATCGTTATTGCGCAAATTTTTTCAAATGATACATATGTATGTATGCATATGTATTATTAATTATAAATATGTGCAGTAGACGCGTATATGATCATGGTATCACGTGCAAAAAAAAATCAGAAAATTAAACAGTTCTAATTTACAATAATCTCGCATCTTCTTTCAATATTTGTCTAAAAAAAAAAAAGATTGCTAAGCAAGGTAAGTATATATATGGGAATGGTGAAAAAAAGATTTAACAATATTTCCAGATCTTTTCGAATTATCAAAAGTGGTGCTAGCAGTTCCACCCACACAAGCAAGTGTTGAGGGTTTATTTTCAGGAGTAATTACAATCTCATTTAAGATGTCAATTCTGATTATAACAACTCGCTACATGAAAATACATAACGACAAATAGTATATACGTTGACTAATGTACATAGTTATCTACTTTATTAAACTTTGCACGATGCTTTTGAGAATGAAGTAGTTTTTCCTTTAGTTAAAATTTTAAATAGGCAACTATGAAGGTGGAAATTCTGTATAAAAAATTTGAACTTAGTACATTTAATCAATAAATGAGATTTAAAATGGGGCCGCTTTTGTGTGCATTGTATGTACATATGTATGTTAAAGTGATATTTTATACTTATAACCGTAACCGTAACCCAAACCCGAAACAGAATTAGGATAATAACCGTAACCAGTACCGTAACCGATATCCCGTAGATAACCGTAATATAACCGTAACCGGAAAAAAGCGATCGGTCAAAACAGTAACCGCAACCCAAACCGTTATTCGTTCGGGTTTTAATCTCTGCTTTAAATCGATTTTCCCGAAAACGTCTTTTTAAAAGAAACTTGATACGGATTTTAAAGGTGATGCATTTCTCCAGGTAATCAGGAAGAGTTTTTTTTTTTCTTCATCTTTTTCTATTTTTTAATAACAAATTAACCGCGATTTTTTTATACCCGTTACTCGTAGAGTAAAGAGGGTATACTAAAGTCGTGCAAATGTATGTAACAGTCCTTCGAACTAGTCCTTCAGTTTTGAAGCTAGCGAGCTGAAATTTTGCACAGAGTCTTCTTTTGTCTGCACGCTGCTAATATGTCGGAACCGGATCGGATAACTACTTCTTGTAGCTGCCATACAAATGATCGGTCGAAAAATGGATTTTAATGAGAAAAACTGTTTTTTTCTCAATATTACTGCTCTCAATCACGGTCATGGGTAATATTAAATGTTTTTAAGCTGATCTGCGAAGTTTGGTCGAAGTCGCTAACCGTTGAGACAAGCGATTTCAAGTGTATAAAAACTTCGGCACGGACGAAGTTAGCCTTGCCTTTTTCGTTTTTTACTTTATCGGTGTGACCACATTTCGCACAGGCTAATATGTCTCTAATTTATTTGGGAAATCTCTAAATTTTCCAGCTTTGCAGCATGCTGTTGAATACTTCCAACCAAATATAAACAGTACATTGTTATGACGGCCGGATTGAAATATTTCTGACAACAAAAACAAAATGCAATTCTCCTGAATGAAACTGGCAATTTATCTGTTAACATTGCTCACCTATACCTATTCAGGATATGGTTCAAGCACCATAGTACACGTAAGCTAGTTTTTATTATGCTACAAACAGATTAAAGTAAATAAAAAAATTGTTACTGCTGCGATGCGAGGGCTGTTCCAAAAGTTATCGGCCGTCAAAAAAGGTGTCCGAAAAGAAAGTTATGGTGCTGGCGGCCATGATTCGAGGTCTCCGGAATGTCTGAAATGAAAAGTGAAAACGGGGTTATAATCAGAATAGACATAATTCTGCTCTGAACCTCGTAAAAAATTTTGTGATTTTTTTGACAACATGGCGGCCATTAAAAAATGAAAAATCGATTTTTGGCCTTTTTGTTTTTGTTTTTTGTAAAAAAAAATAGTAAAAATTTTTTTAAAATTATGATTGAGGTTCAGACCAGAATGGTGACAATTCTGCGTCGATTTCAGTTTAGATCATCAAAATCGGTTCAGTGTAACTGGAGATATCATAGCCGCCAGTTCGATAAACGTGGTTTCGAGATAAACGCGTTTAAAGTTTCAAGTTCGTTTTTTGGGGAAAAAAATAAAAAATCAAAAATCAAAAAATGCAGTTCTAGAATGGTGACAATTCTGCGTCGATTGCGTATAACTTTATCAAAATCGGTATAGTAGAACTGGAGAAAAGTGGCTTGGCAGTCCGAAAAAGTTGCTTTAAAAGTAACCAACAATTTTTTCAAATATTATATACTTACGGATATTAATCGGGGATGCCAGCTGCATACAGCGGACCTTCCTCATTTTCAAAAAAAACTGTTTTCAGCAGCAGTTCTCTTTACTCTGCGTGCCATTCTGCCTTCTTTAGATGCAGCCGCAGCTCAAGTTTCTGAGCTATTTAGTCGGTAGTAGCATTGCGAAGTTAGCCTTCGATAATTATCGATTTAAAGTCGATTAATAATCGATATCGATCTGGGCGACAATATGTTACCATACAAGTTCAAGAACCAGCCGTTATATCACAATTTTATTGACTGAAAATTTATTTACTCAAAAATTTCTTGTTTTTGCGAAACATTGCCTTCTAAAGTATTTCGAATTTCAAAAATCCTTTTGGGGCGATATTCTCAAATATCCAAGCTATAAAAAAATCGAAAAAAAATTTTGCGCATGGATAATACCCCCTGAAAGAGAAAAATCACTTAAAATTCTTGTTAAGTGTAGAACAAAAATTTTTTTTGCCAAATTTAAAAATTTATCGAAATTAAAACCCTTGTAGATTATACAAACTTATTATGTTTTTTAATTAGACAGTAAAATCTATTTAATTTACTTTAAAAAATGCCTTCAAACACAAAAATCGGTCATAAAGTAGCTCCTTTATTCAAGTTTTAGTGAAAAAAAATAGAGGCCAGCTAACTTCGGCTCGACCGAAGTTTATATACCCTTGGAGCTTGACATATGCCTGACAGTTTGTATGGCAGCTATACTATATAGTGGTCCGATTTCGACAAGGCTTAATGAAATTATGTAAAATTATTAAAAACTTATAAATACGACCGTTGGTAGCGATAACATTAAAAACAAAAAAGTTTTTTCCACTAAGACTTTTTTTCAGACCTAACTTTTGTATGGCAGCTATACTATATAGTTGTCCGATTTTGACAAGGCTTAATGAAATTATGTAAAATTATTAAAAACTTATAAATACGAGCGTTGGGAGCGATAACATTAAAAACAAAAAAGTTTTTCCTACTAAGACTTTTTTTCGGACCTAACTTTTGTATGGCAGCTATACTATATAGTTGTCCGACTTTGACAAGGCTTGGTGAAATTATGTGAAATCATTAAAAACTTATAAATACGAGCGTTGGGAGCGATAGCATTGAAAACAAAAAGTTTTTCTTATTGAAACTTCATTTTCGACCAATCGTTCCTATGACAGCTATATGCTATAGTCATCCGATCCACCCGGTTCCGACAAAAGTGCAGCGTACTTGTACCAAAAGTCTTCGTGCAAAGTTTGGTTGCGATAGCCTTAAAACTGACGAAGGAGATAGCATAGAAACAGACGGACAGACGGACAGACGGACGGACGGACGGACAGACGGACAGACGGACATGGCTATATCGACTCAGCTCGTCATGCTGGTCAAGAATATATATACTTTATGTGGTCGGAGATGCTTCCTTCTATGCGTTACAAACATCCGGACAATTTTAATATACCCTTTCCAAAGGGTATAAAAAGACTGTTTATTTTTCATTTTACTTCAGCATTTACAGAAACCAAGTGATCTTATATTTATAACACCAAGTTATACTTATAATTTGATGTTCCCCTAAATGTTCGTTACACTTGACTGTTAGAAATTTTTGATAGAAAAATTATGCTTTAGCTTAGTTTAATTTTTCAGAACGTTTGCTTAACGTTATGCTTAAATTTCCGTAGAATTAAAAAAAAAAAGGTTTTCAACTGACAGTCCAATGATTTAAAGGGTACCACAAGGGATTCAGAGAACGTTCGAAAATATTGATACGGAATTTTCATTATTTCTGGGTAGTTTTCAGGTAATACGGCCTAGCAATAACCAAAAATCCTTAATTGTCTTCAGATTAGTTCAAAGATGTTGCTTATCAACACTTTTGACAAGTCTCTAAAAAATTCACATTCTGAACTCGCACTTAAATGTATTCTATGAAAATTTGGGTGTCGAAAGCGATGAGCGCGGGGAATGGATTTACCAGGAAATGATGTCAATTAAGCACAGGTCCCATGGCAACTGGAGCTTTATTGATTTTTTTCATGGTCTTATCCAAGAGACAAAGAAACGCGTACAGCTGCAAAAAGTGGAGGTCTATATTTTGAAAGTGTTTATTCCAATTATTCTACGCCTGAGCTAATCAAACCCAGTCACTATAAATCAGAACAAAACAATCACAGTGGTATTTAAAAAAAACTAAATATTTGTCTATTTTCACAAAAAACTCACGAAAAATCAACCCCCAAACCCTGAGATTTACAAATGCACTATCAGAAAATAAAATCATTCATGTATTAAAAAATTGCTACATATCTAAAAAAAAAATCCAAACCTTCCTATATTTTTCGACAAAAAAAAGGTATAGAACCCCTTAAGGTTTAAAAAAAAATTTTTTTTAATTTTTTTTTTATTTATTTTCTGAATGTCGAGAATATTGTGTGCAAATTTGAAGTCAATCCGAGTAAAACTAACGGAGTTACAGCGTTTCAAACGACCGGCCGTGCTACCTGATTGCTACCGTATGAAAAACTTTAAATCAGAGATTAAAACCGTAACCGAAACCGAAACCCGTAACCGCTAAAAACACTTTAAAATTTGAAATCAAAACCGTAACGAAAAAAAAAATTTTTTGCCTGGAAAGAAGAATGAAGGAGAAAGAAAATTTTCTTGAGCTTGACCTTTAAACAAATGTCATCTATTGATTAAGCTAGGTACTCGGACGCGGACAATTTTGTCGGATCGGAAATTGTTTGATAATTTCCAGAGCCGCTATGACAATGTAGTGTGACCAGAAAACAGCCAAAAAGTAAGCTGTTGCTGCGGGCGTAGAACATGACCACTGAGACATTCTGCTATAACGACACCGGTCGTATTAGTTTAATACGTATTAAAGCAGCATCGAAAGCTACCTTAGTTACTACTATAATGAGCTGTGGAGACTGCAAAGACTTAGGGCTGTTTGTCCGTGGTCTGTGGCGGCTATGGAGGTTTGGACTCGGGTAGTGTGCATATATTGCAATGCAATGGCTAAATGACATACCTGCCATAACAACTGGAAAAGCATTCCGAAAAAGATCCTGAGCTACATACATATGTAATTAAATGGGCTCTATCAAATTTGTCAGCGTCTGAGAAACTAGTTTAAATAATAAAAAACAAGTGAGAAAGTCGGTCAAGCCCGACTATGTCATACTCTGTACCAAGAGCAGGAGCTGAATGCAACGTTTCTGCTGCGCTCATCTCTAAGTTTCTCTCTCTCCCTCTCTCTTTCACTCACACGTTGTTGAATAAAAATGCGGTGTTGGTTGTGAGCGCGTGGGAGGGGGTGGGGAGGCGGAAATTTATTTTTGGTCATAACTTAAGAACCGCTCATCCGATCTTTATCATTTCTTTGGCAAAATTATACATTTTGCTAAATACTAACTATCTCTAGAAGGTACAAATCGTCTATCTTCAAAACTGTAGGAGATATAACGTTTTTTCCAAATTGCGGGGGCGGGAGGGGGCGTGGCCAAAATTGAAAATAAACTTGATCTGCCTGCAGCTATAAGAAGCATTTGTCCAATACATGTCAAACCTCTATCTCTTACCATCTCCGAGATCTGTTTGTTCATACGGACGGACGGACGGACGGACAGACGGACAGACGGACAGACAGACGGACAGACGGACAGACGGACATGGCTATATCGACTAGGCTGTTGATGCTGATCAAGAATATATATACTTTATAGGGTCGGAAATGATTCCTTCTTCCTGTTACATACTTTTGCACAAACTTAATATACTCTGTGTACCTTTGGTACAGAGTATAAAAACTACATAAGCTAACTACATAGCTTCTTTGCAACCACTTCAACGGCGATCTAGCTTGCAAAGCCCGCAAAAAAGTTGGCAACACTGTACATAGAACAGAACAGATCTTGTCAGCCGCGTTTTGATTCTTCATAAGTTTGTTTGTCCACTGGACATATTATATTGTTTAACGTTGTGCACGATGTCAAAGGCTGTGTAATTTCACAAAACAAAATTAAAGCAATTTCTGTGGTGTTGGCGAAAAGGATGAGGGTTGGAGTGGCTGCTGTGCTTTACAGAAATAGGTCCGTCCTCTTCAAAAAAAAAGATAAGAAGAATTTGATTGTCGGCAAAGCAAAGCCGCTATGCTTTTAACATATCGCTCACTTACTTCAATACTGGCATAACTCAAAAAATACGATTTTTGACTTAATGATGCAGAAATGTGCGCGCTCTTCTGTACTATTTTATGCAAAAATTTCGTATTGCTATCTCTTCTACTTTCCATGTGAGATGAGAATATGTCGCAATATCATTTTTCAGGTTAATTTTCATGTTGATGCAAGAACCGCCATATCTCAGTTGTCCTGCTGTCGATATTGACCAAACATATATCGTCTTTCAGTTAAAACATCATATTTTCAATGTTTTTTAATAAGCATTCTAAATGAATAATATTTTACTTAATTAAGTTGAAACTAAAAGAACCAATTTTGTTTAGGTTAAATCCATTGAGAACTTCAAACGTGTTTTTCTCAAAATGGATTATTTTGAGTTATGCCAGTATTGAAGTAAGTGAGCGATATGTAAGAGCTGAATAGTTATTAAAGTAAGTGACAAGCAATGCGGAAAAGATGTTAAAGTAAGTGCAATAATTACATTCATGCATACATAAATGCAGAGCATGTAATATGCGCGTATGCGTGAAATATCACACGCACGCAATGCGTTTTGCGCCAAAATTTGTGAGATGGCGCCCTTTAAAAGAAATTGAACATTTTTCATCGTTATTGCGCAAATTTTTTCAAATGATACATATGTATGTATGCATATGTATTATTAATTATAAATATGTGCAGTGGACGCATATATGATCATGGTATCACGTGCAAAAAAAAAATCAGAAAATTAAACAGTTCTAATTTACAATAATCTCGCATCTTCTTTCAATATTTGTCTAAAAAAAAGATTGCTAAGCAAGGTAAATATGTATATGGGAATGGTGAGAAAAAGATTCAACAATATTTCCAGACCTTTTTGAATTATTAAAAGTGGTGCTAGCAGTTCCACCCACACAAGCAAGTGTTGAGGGTTTATTTTCAGGAGTAATTACAATCTCATTTAAGATGTCAATTCTGATTATAACAACTCGCTACATGAAAATACATAACGACAAATAGTATATACGTTGACCAATGTACATAGTTATCTACTTTATTAAACTTTGCACGATGCTTTTGAGAATGAAGTAGTTTTTCCTTTAGTTAAAATTTTAAATAGGCAACTATGAAGGTGGAAATTCTGTATAAAAAATTTGAACTTAGTACATTTAATCAATAAATGAGATTTAAAATGGGGCCGCTTTTGTGTGCATTGTATGTTCATATGTATGTTAAAGTGATATTATATACTTATAACCGTAACCGTAACCCAAACCCGAAACAGAATTAGGATAATAACCGTAACCAGTACCGTAACCGATATCCCACAACCGTAATATAACCGTAGCCGGAAAAAAGCGATCGGTCAAAACAGTAACCGCAACCCAAACCGTTATTCGCTCGGGTTTTAATCTCTGCTTTAAATCGATTTTCCCGAAAACGTCTTTTGAAAAGAAACTTGATACGCATTTTAAAGGTGATGCATTTCTCCAGGTAATCAGGAAGAGTTTTTTTTTTTTCTTCATCTTTTTCTATTTTTTAATAACAAATTAACCGCGATTTTTTTATACCCGTTACTCGTAGAGTAAAGAGGGTATACTAAAGTCGTGCAAATGTATGTAACAGGCAGAAGGAATCATTTCCGACCATATAAAGTATATATATTCTTGATCAGCATCAACAGCCGATTCGATATAGACATGTCCGTCTGTCTGTATGAACACCTAGATCTCAGAGATGGTAAGAGATAGAGGTTTGAAATGTATGGGACAAATGCTTCTTTTTTCTGCACGCAGATCAAGTTTGTTTCAAATTTTGGCCACGCCCACTCCCGCCCCCGCAATTTGGAAAAAACGTTATATCTTCTACAGTTTTGAAGATAGACGATTCGTTTCTTCTAGAGATAATTAGTAATTAGCAAAATAAACCGATTTGCCAAAGAAATGATAAAGATCAGATGAACGGTTCTCAAGGTATGAGCAAAAGCAAAAAATGTTGCATACTTTTTGGATGGTCACCCTAGAGAACGCAGGAACACTGTTAATTATGTTTTCCATGAGTAACGGGTATTTCGAAGTCGGTTAGAGCCGACTTTAACTTACGCTCCCGTTTTGAGCTAAATTCGCGTTTTTCACTTCAAAGTGCTGTAAAAAATAAAAATAAACAAAACTCTTTAAAATGCGTATCTACTTATTTGGATCGGTTCAGTAGATTTTGAGTTCTGATGTACACCGCAAAACGCCTTTTTTCAAGGCACCTCTGGAGATTCACCGTTACCGGCTTATTTATCAATATTTTTATTTGAAAATTTTTTCTGACATACTTCAAAAGTTGTACAATAATATGTAATAAAGTTTAATAAAATTATATTATTGATGTTTCCGCAAAAAAATCATAAAAATATGCGTTTTTCTCGCCTTTAAAACCCTACCCCCCCTTAAAAAAGTCCATAAAAACCGATGTCTACTTATCAACATATTCAAAAGTTTGTGTTTAGTTTTCCTGTAACATTATTTAATGTAGCTGATATTAAAACAAATTTGGTTGAAAAAGGTTTCTTAATGTAGCCACACGACCTACAAATATAAAAAAACCTCGCCAAACATACTTACGCTTATCCAAATATCTTTAAAGCCTGACGTGTTGGGGGAAAACGGACAATTGCTTTGCACTGAGTAAAATCAAAGATTTATTTATATTATAGATGACGCATGTGAAACTAAAAACGAGTCTTTTTGGGAGCTGACATTGGATCCAAATTTTTGCATTTCGCTGCCTTTACGAGGATGCGTATACTGAAACTTAGCTATACGTTTTCTAAATTAGCTATTCTGCTAAGAGCAAAAATTTATAGGTAATTTAGATGACACATGTGACGCATATAACGATTTTTATTGGGAGCTGTCATTGGATCCCAAAAAAAAATATTGTATGAGATGCGGTATCTATATATGTATTGTCTTTGGTAAAATACATATGGGCATTTCCAAAAAAAGGTCCACCTGGGCCAACAAAATTTAATTGTTTAAAAACACTTTATTTGATCGAATTTTAATAGGGAAGCAATCAAATTAAACTAATGTAAGCTAATCTTACATTTACTAATAACCCAATTGGATATATTCGGTTTCACGGCCGTGTTAGAGCAATTTTTCTAGATTTTACATTAAATTTGCATAATTTTTTGCCAAAAAGTGACTATAGATAACATGTATTTTCGCTATCTAAAATCTTTCTGATGATAAAAAGGGCTATACAAAAATGCAACCATGAGAAACTATGCCAATGCAATTAACTGTAAGTTTTTGCTTCGCATTATAGCAGAAACCACATAAATATGATGATGGAAAAAATGTCACGTTCGACATGTCACGTATCGACAGAGATAAATATTTTTTTACAAAAAATGTGCTTAAAATTTTTAAGCCAAATAATATACATTTCAAAGAACTATTCATTCATAAGATATTAAAACTATTTGGGCTTAGTTGTTGTGTTAGGTTTCCCTAAACGTTGTCTTTACATAGCTGTGCTCCAAAACCACTTCTGGTTTTGTCACGTTCGAATAGCTTCCAATTTTGTCATTATTTTGGAAATCGAATATCACTTGATATACACCTTAACACTAATTAAAGTGCTTGCTGAGAGCTATTTTATACAGTAAACAACGAATTAAAAATTCGATTTATTTAGACTTTTTTCATTTTCAATGTGTACGACGGTCACGGTTCGACAGAATGGAAATGCCCATATGCTCTGGTGCAAAAGTTTACCTTTATTTGTAGACCTGTCCTATTAAAAAATTTTACTCAAAAAAGAGTTGGAGGTTTAATTTGGGGAAAATAATCGTGAATTGGCAACATTTTTAATTTTGTTTTCTTCCTCATTTTGGAAGGAATCTGTTTTGTGAAGATCGCTGCACAAGTGGTTTAGGTTCAACCAATGAAGTTCAAGAGAATTCTTGCAAGATGCATTATTGTAAGTTATTTTTAATTGGTTTTTATTGAAAAAAAAATTGTCTTTTGTCTATAAGGGGATGATACTTTTTGTCGACTATACCTGACCTCGTCTGCGCATGATCTTTACTAGCCGACCCCGATGAGGAGGCCTCTTTGGGGATGGCCTAGTTGTGGGGCTTTCTGGAGATTCCACTGCTTTGCCCTCTGGATCACTGTTACTGCCCTGCGCGTAACTGTAGCTAATTGTCCTTTTATAAATGCGCTGATCCTGCTTCGAATGCTTTGATTGTTGAGTGCGTGCCTTCTTTTTCTTCTGTTCGGGTAAGACCTGCGAAGTTTTTTTAATGTTCTTGCCTTGGGTGTCATAGCAGCGCTCCAGTCGCTTGCCCATACTGTCCTTGCACTCATAGCAAACGCGTTTATTTTGCAGGCGACGCACACAGAGACTGCCAGGTGAGGAAGTCTCCTCCTCCACCTGCTCTTTGGACGCGTTATCGCCTTGATCCCGATAGCGCTTATATTGGCTGCCCTGGTCGTAGGCATACTGCTCTGGCTCATTTGCATGGGAGTAGCTACAAGTCTCAGAAACCTCATTGTTCTTAGTTTGGTGACAGATCTCGCACAGCTGTCCCTTGCGTTTTACCTGGCGACATTGTTGGTGCTTGATATTGCTAGCCTCCGTTTCCAGGCTGCCAGCATTCTCATTGTCTTCATCTGATGCATCTGTGGCTCGATCGAAATATTCCTTCACGAAGTTCTCATAATTGTGCTCATAGTCCTCTCCGGAATGCGCTTCGTGGCTGGTCTCAGCACTCAGACTATCCTCCTGCGCCTCATCGTCAGGTAAGTCCTCATCCGCCTTGGCCTGGGCCTGCACTTGCACCATTTTTGGCAGTTGACTTATCTTGCTGGGTTGCACATCACCGTTTAAAGTAAGTGCATCCAAACGCTGCAGCAGCTTGCCAGGAGCAAAGGCCTCCCAATAATTGACACTCCGATCATAGGACACCGACCTGGACACTGCCAAAGCCACTAAAAGCAACTCTGCCAACAGCATTTTGAGAAAAGCTTGATATCTCAGCCACAATAGGCTCTTTTAAAGATTTTTCTTCAAGCGCAGCCAACGAAGCGAATCCAAATGTTGGCCAAGCAACCGCATAGCATCAGGAAGTGGTCGGGCTGGCTTGCGCTGGAAGGGAAGTGCGAGTGAAAGGCAAGATTTGTTTTGTGTGGCCAATCAAGTAAATCAAACCAATCTTTAACTGAAGAATCAATGTACAAGTGGACAAATGGAATGGAAATGGACAAATTTGTTAACGGCGTTTGGTAAGTGGAACATTGGAGACTACGAAACGCGCTGAGCACCAATCCCAGGCTGCGAGGCCTTCGTCAAAGGCTGACGCTGATGACGCAGTTCGCGACGTTTCTCGCGGAGGATTTGCTTGGTCTGTGAGGTGTCCAGCTCCTCCCAACCGCCGCTATTGTCCTCCACCCAGTCCTCGAGATCGGCCTGCAAAATCAAAAGGTAGCCATGAAAATTTTAGTTGGATGCTGGATAAACCCAGACTCACATTATTACTAATGGGCACCACATCATGGGCCTGCAGTCTTGAAAAGTCAGTTGGCTGGCTGGACGACCCCGCTGAACTGGCATTGTCCAAATAATATTTCACCTGAGGCTTGATAGTGGGAGCTAGCTCCTGATAAGATGGATAGAAATTATATGGTGGTAGTTTGCAATTATCAGATGTCCAACTTACCCTAAAAAAGTCAGGTTCGGGCTCTTCTTTCGGCGGCGTGGGCGGCTGGGCCATACGCTGTCGATATTGCTCTATGTGCTCCTCCACAGTCCGCGGACGCGTGTCCCACGAGTTCCAGTCCCGTTCACATGCTGCTGCTCCCCGGCTACTGGAAGTGAATTCTCCCAGTTCCACTATCACATTCACCGCCTGAAGCTGTTCCCCTGCACCGGCGTCGTCGTGACTATGGCTAGGCTTGCGACGACGAGAAAAACAGCATAAGGCACGTCGGCATAAAGTTATGATGCTGAGCAACAGCACCTTGATTTGTTGCAGCATTTTCTCCACACGTTACGTTGTTTGTTGATATCTGCCTATTGTTATTGTATATCTATAGAACCTGCAGTTCAATTGTCCAATTTCATATATTGCCCATCAACTGTTTTGGAGCATATGTTCTGCTCGAGAGAGGGTCACACTAAGCACAACCTAATTTGCGATAACACACAATCGTCCATGGTCGCAGGGGGGGGTGTGAAGTTCAAACGAAAATTATTTATTCAGTATGTCAGAAAACAGGAAAACGGACACAAGGAAAAGAGGCCCTTACACAAAACGTATTGCTTAGATATACGGCAGATTTTCCATCAGCTAGATAATACCGATTGTCACATAACATAAGGGGTATTCCTGAAAGTTAATTTGCTCTTGATTTGTTTTCAGTTGGCGCAAAGTTTAAAGAAGGGCGCGGAATCAAAAAATGTCGAATGAAATTTTGAAATCATTTTTTTTATTTTTTTTATGGGAAATATAGTAATAGTAATATAGCTAAAGGTGTAACTTTTTAAAGGCTTACAAAAAAATAAATTACACAAAAACTATCACTATTCGATACCTTTACATTATTGCAACCATTTAGGAAAAGCGATTCTGAGTTAATCGCATTTGTATGTTAACTTTCATTGAAAAAAATATTTATCAAAATTTGTTAAAAAGTTCTCCAGAAAGTAAGACATGGTATAAAAAAATCTCAAAAAATTTCCAAGCATACATTTTTTTCTAAAGCCTCTCTTTGGAACAGAACGAACATTGAGGAGAATTGTGTGGTAGCAAGTAACATTGATCAGTATCAAATTTGGATGCGATACAAAAAAAAATTTCTTAGTAAGACCTTTTTTCAGACCTATCTTTTGTATGGCAGCTATACCATATAGATGTCCGATTTCGACAAGTTTTGGTGAAATTATGTGAAATCATTAAAAACTTATAATTACGAGCGTTGGGAGCGATAGCACTAAAAACAATAAAGTTTTTCTCACTAAAACTAGTTTTTCAACCGATCGTTCCTATGGCAGCTATATGCTATAGTCATCCGATCCGGCCGGTTCCGACATATGTGCAGCGTATTTGTACTAAAAGACTTCGTGCAAAGTTTGGTTAAGATAGCTTTAAAACTGACGGAGGAGATAGCATAGAAACAGACGGACATGGCTATATCAACTCAACTCGTCTTGCTGATCAAGAATATATATACTTTATGTGGTCGGAGATGCTTCCTTCTATGCGTTACAAACATCCGCACAATTTTAATATACCCTCTCCAAGGGTATAAAGACAGTTTTTCGCTGTTAAAAGATGAAGGAGGAGGAGGAATTTTCCAAATTTGAAGCAAACTCGATGTACAGTATACACCAACATACATGCCAAAACTTGTGGCTCCATCAATTACAGTCGCTGAGATCAACGCGTTCATACAGACAGACAGACGGACAGTCCGACAGACGGATGTGGCTAAATCGACTCGGCTGTTGATGCTGATCAAGAATATATATACTTTATAGGTTCGGAAATGCTTTCTCCCCTATTACATACATTTGCACATCTTCATGATTCCCTTTTTCCCCATTTTTAATGGGAACAGGGTATAACGAGAAAGGCAAAGCTAACTTCGTCTGTGCCGAAGTTTTGATACACTTAAAAACGCTTGTCTCAACGGTTAGCGACTACGACCAAACTTCGCAGATAAGCTTAAAAACATTTAATATCACCCATGACCGTGATTGAGAACGGTAATTGTTGGTGCTCCCGCCCGTTCAGAATAGTAAATGAACGACTCCTTCAGCTCTTCTATACTGTGGTGTGAGGTTTTATTACCTAGATGTAGGTTACAAAATTAAACTTAGCAATTAACAAAAGAATTCGGCACTCACGCTCTTTTTCCTTCACGGGCTTTTTTACACTGAAAACCCAAGCGATTATTTATCGCAAATACCTATCGATCAAGCGATACAATGGATACTGAAAATGCTTATCGACTAAAACTGCGGGCTGGCAACTAATTCAAATTCACGGGCTGCCAACCGGCTTAACTTATTTAAACATTTAAATAATGACGGTTTAAATTAAAAATTAAATTCCTCTACAACATCCCCGCCACCGTGAATCTAGTCCATCTCTGATTTACTCAAATCCAGTCGGGCTAGCATACATGACGGGCGACGAAGAACTCCAGCTTTGGTCTTCACGCTCGCCGAGCGTACCTGTCCGTCGCGTCCGGCGACCACCTCAAAAACCTTGCCCATCTGCCAGTTAGAACGATGAACAGCAGCATCACATATTAGGACAAGATCGTCGACTGCAATAGGCTTTACTGGTTGAAACCACTTGGTGCGGCGACATAAATCTGGCAAATATTCATCTATCCACTTGCGCCAGAAGGAATGATGCAACTGCTGAACGATACGCCACTGTTTTCTCGATGGTTGATATACTTCGTTCTGGGGGTGTGGCGTTTGGCTAGAATTAGAGATGCCCAAAAGAAAGTGGTTAGGGGTAAGTGGGTCGTCTGTCGGACTATCAAGAGCTATGTGAGTAAGCGGGCGCGCATTAACAATATTCTCAGCCTCACACCACAGTATAGAAGAGCTGAAGGAGTCGTTCATTTACTATTCTGAACGGGCGGGAGCACCTACAGTAATATTGAGAAAAACCCGGGTTTTCTCATTAAAATCCATTTTTCGACCGATCATTTGTATGGCAGCTACAAGAAGTAGCCATCCGATCCGGTCGGTTTCGACATATTAGCAGCGTGCAGACAAAAGAAGACTCTGTGCAAAATTTCAGCTCGATAGCTTCAAAACTGAGGGACTAGTTCGCATAGAAACAGACAGACGGACGGACGGACAGCGGACAAACGGACGGACGGACGGACAAAGCTTAATCGACTCAGCTCGTCACGCTGATCAAGAATATATATACTTTATGTGGTCGGAGATGATTCTTTATATGCGTTGCAAACTTCTGGGCAAAATTATAATATACTTTTCAAGTGTATAAAATAGAGGCAAGCTAACTTCGGCTCGACCGAAGTTTATATACCCTTGGAGCTTGATATGTGCCTGACAGTTTGTTGGCGCATACATATAGTGGTCCGATTTCGAAAAATTTTGGTGAAATGATGTAAATCATTAAAAACTTATAATACGGG
Source organism: Lordiphosa clarofinis (assembly GCA_018904275.1). Lineage (NCBI taxonomy): Eukaryota > Metazoa > Arthropoda > Insecta > Diptera > Drosophilidae > Lordiphosa > Lordiphosa clarofinis. The sequence continues at coordinate 594,371 of JAEIGQ010000129.1, forward strand.
CGTTGGGAGCTATAACATTGAAAACAAAAAGTTTTTCTCACTAAGACTTTTTTCGACCTAACTTTGTATGGCAGCTATACATAGTTGTCCGATTTCGAATGGTTGGAAATTATGAAATCACTAAAAACTTATAAATACGAGCGTTGGGAGCGATAACATTGAAAAAAAAAGTTTTTCTCACTAAAACTAGTTTTTCAACCGATCGTTCCTATGGGAGCTATATGATAGTCATCCGATCCGGCCGGTTCCGACAAATGTGCAGCGTATTTATACCAAAAGACTCGAAAGTTTGGTTACGATAGCTTTAAAACGACGGAGGAGATAGCATAGAAACAGACGGACGGACAGACGGACAGACGGACATGTATATCAACCAGCTCGGCAGCTGATCAAGAATATAAATACTTTATGTGGTCGGAGATGCTTCCTTCTATGCGTTACAAACATCCGGACAATTTTAATATACCCTCTCCAAGGGTATAAAAAGGGAGACACTTGACATAAACAAAAAGTTATAATTTTTTTTGTGGCCAATATTCGCGTGGCCTTCAAGGGGCGCAGAACCCCCCATTCTCCCCAACACAATACAGCGAAAATTTCTGCATCATTAAGTCAAAGACCGTATTCTTTTAGGTATTTCAGTATTGAAGTAAGTAAGCGATATCTCCCTTAGTTGTGTAGCTAGATTATTTGTACCATATCAATAACAACTGAAAAATACCAACTGAACAAGAACAACTGAACAAAAATTGATGATCAAAAAATACAGAAAACAAAAATTATCCCTTTCTTTTTTGCGATTTGGTAGCATTTTGTTAGCTCTGTGTTTAGTGCAAAAGACGGGGTTTATCGAGTTTTAGATTTCATAATGATAGCACTAAACATGTGGTCACGAACGTACGCGAAATAGAAGTCGACATTGAATTAATCTAGTGAAATGCAAAAATCTTTTCTTTTCTTTTACAATCGCTCCAACGCCGTCAACTGCACCTTTCCTGGGTGATGTTGCAAAGAAGTTCCACTCCATTGTTTTACAACCGAAGACATTAAGTCGGGTAAGCTCCAACACATAATTTTATTTTTAAAATGGCAGCTACTTTCGTCCGAAAGAACGAATTTTCTTTTTAATTTGCCATGATGGTTTTTGATTTCTTTAACAATCATCGTTATAAACACGCACACATAAATTTTGCGGTGACTTATCCATGCGACACAAGTAAAAATCGAAACTTGTTTGTAGCCTTGAATTATATTTTGGTAGACCAGCCAATAATTTTCCGCGAAATCACTTTGTAAGGCAAGCTCCCCGGGCTGGATATTTTTATACCCGTTACTCGTAGAGTAAAAAGGGTATACTAAAGTCGTGCAAATGTATGTAACAGGCAGAAGGAATCATCTCCGACCATATAACGATTCGTACCTTCTAAAGATAGTTAGTAATAAGCAAATGAATCGACTTAAAAAATGTTGCATACTTTTCGAATGTTCGCCCTCAGCAACGCAGAAACACTGTTAAACATGTTTTTTCATGAGTAACGGGTATAACGAAGTCGGTTAGAGCCGACTTTAACTTACGCTCTCGTTAAAGCGAGATGGGAAATGATTGCATTAAACTTTAGGCCACACAGAAGGAATCTAGATGAAATATGCAGCCTGTGTAATATGCGCGAGAAGGAAAATGTGGATCATTTTATCGGTACTTGTCCTATTCTTATGGAGGTGCGATATCAGCACTTCCATCGCATCACTTTAACTGAGTTTGAAACACAAAGCAATTTAAATGGAGAAAATTGGAGTACCCTAGCATCCTTTTTAGCAGAAGCCACAAATTATTATTTATTATTTGTTGTTGGGGAAGTGGTGCACCGCGACCAATTTTGGTCTATTGTGCCCCCCTACTGAATTTACAACTCCCCTAGCAGCCCTAATTCCTGTACAGAAGTCAGAATTTTTGTGGGTTCTAAGTTACTGATATTGCTTGGGTGTAGAATGTGTTTCCCAAATCTGTTGAGTCTGCGCCTCGCTAGGGCATCGCAGTGTACTAGTATATGCTCAGAGGACTCCTCCTTCTCTTCACAGTATCTGCAAAGCTGGGTGTTTGTTATTCCCAACTTGTACATGTGGCTCCTCAGTCTGCAGTGACCCGTGTAGAGCCCTGTCAGAATTCTGAGGGCATTCTTTCCTTGTTGGATTAACTTTTGGAACCTTTTGAGGTCGTGGTTCACTATTAATGCTTTAGCTTGTCTCATTCCCCTGGTGTTTACCCAGGAGGCTGATCTAAGCGTATTCTCTTCCTTTCTTAGAAGTTCTTTTATTGTGTGTTGGCCTATGCCGCAGTAGGGTTCTGGCCCTACCATTGCGGTGGCTGCACCCTTGCGTGCCAGTTCGTCGGCCAATTCGTTTCCGGGGATGTTGTTGTGTCCCGGTATCCATCGTAGGGTCAGGTTGTTCCTGCTGCCTAGTTGGTCTAATTTGTTCTTTGTCTCTAAGACTAGCTTAGAGGTGAACTTATTGCTACTGAGTGCTTTAAGCGCTGCTTGGCTATCGGAGAGGATAGCTATTTCTCTATTATGGTAGTTCTTCCCCATATTACGGTCTGCACAACGGGAGATGGCACATACTTCAGCTTGAAATATGCTTGTGAATTCTCCCATTGGTTCAGATATTTTCGTTCCTGGCCCTGCTACCCCAAGTCCGGTTCCTTGGGGTGTAAGGGACCCGTCTGTGTACCACATAATTGTGTGTGGTTTCATTTTATGTGTCTCTTCAAGTGAGATCCATTCTCTCTTATTACTTTGGTGTACAGTGAAATTCCTGTCAAAGTGATACTCGGCCACCATTTCGTCTCTGGGTTGGAGGATTAAGGGGATTTTCTTTTCCAGCTTTTCAGAGTCTCTGAGGCTTACTATGTGGTTTCTACCCACTCCTTCTGTTGTTAATCTGAGCAATGTTGCTTTTTTCTTCAGGCCGATGGTATGGTGGAGTGGTGTTAGCTCCATCAAAACCTCGATTGCCGCTGTCGGACAGGTACGCATGGCTCCAGTCATGCATATACATGCTAGCCTTTGCAGTTTTTGCATCTGCGTCCTTACTGTGAGGAGGTTTGCTCTATCTCCCCACACGACAGCTCCATAAGTGAGCATTGGTCTCTCAACCATGAGGTATAGCCATCGGAGTATGTGTGGTGCCATGCCCCACGATTTTCCGGCTATGCTCCTGCATGTGAATAGTGCTCTTGTGCATTTACTGAGTGTATACTCTAAGTGCTTGTCAAACCTCAGCCTGTTGTCGAAGACAACGCCGAGGTATTTGACTTCTTTTTTCTGGTGTAATGAGGCAGCCGGATAAGCGTATTGGCCTCATTCTACTTAACTTGTATTTCCTAGTGAATGGTACTATAATGGTTTTCGCAGGGTTTAGGTTGAGCCCAACCTCCTTGCACCAATTAGACGTGACATTCAGACCCCTCTGGACTATGTCACATAGGGTTTCCTCGTATTTTCCTCTCGCAACGATGACAATGTCATCAGCGTATCCTTGGCATGTTATGCCCAGGGAGGCGAGTTTTTCTAGGAGCTCGTCCACTAGTAGGCTCCACAACAATGGGGAGAGAACTCCCCCCTGAGGGCATCCTCTAGTTGTGGTGACTGTGATGGTTTCTTCACCCGCCACTGCAGAGGCTTCTCTGCATCGTAGTAGTGAGTCTACCCATCTGCCTACAGTAGGGTTTATTCCTCTTCTGATCAGGGCATTCTTGACAGCACTATGGGATGTGTTGTCGAATGCTCCCTCAATGTCTAGGAAGGCGCATAGAGCCACTTTCTTGTCTTCTATTGTTTTCTCGAGCATCTTCCCGAGTTGATACAATGCCGTGTCGGTCGAACGGCCTGCTCTGTACGCGTGCTGTGTTGGTTGGAGGGGTGCCTCCTTTAACAGCGTACTTCGTATGCTATTGTCCACTAGCTTTTCAATCGTTTTCAGTAAAAACGATGTCAAACTAATGGGTCTGAAGGACTTGGGGTTAGTTATATCCTTCTTCCCTGCCTTGGGGATGAAGACTACCCTTGCTCTGCGCCAGGCACGTGGGATATACCCAGTTGCCAGACTGCTGGTGATGATCTTCCTGAGGATGGGTAGAATTATGTCCTTTCCTTCCTGCAGAATGCTGGATAAATGTTATCCGGTCCGGGGGATTTGAAGTGCTGGAATGTTCCAATTGCCCACTCAAGTCTGCCTGCGGACACAACTTTCTTGGCTTCTGCCCAGTCGGAGCTGCGAGGCTGGTAGCAATGCTCTTGGTCGACACATTCTTCCGCGGGGATGTTTCCCGGGAAGTGGGTGTCCAACAAGAGACGTACTCTCTCCTCGCTGCTCACTGTATAGGCATCATTAGCCTTTTTGAGCGAGATGTTGCCATCCGGGCTTTTCTTGGCTAGGACTCTATGCAATCTTGCTCCTTCTTTCGTGTCTTCTATAGACTCGCAGAATTTCCTGTAATTCTTTCTTTTGGCTTTCCTAATCTCACTATTGTATAGTGTCAGGGATTGCTTGTACTTGTGCCAGTCCCCATCCTTTTTGGCTTCATTAAAAAGAGTTCGGGTCTTCTTTCTGAGTTTCTCCAAGGTAGGATTCCACCAAGGGGCATCATTTTCTTTTCTCGATTTGCTAAGAGGGCAATTCTCTTCGTAAGCATCGATTATACTTTTGTTTAGTTCGTCGACTAAGATTTCTAGTTCTAGGGGATGCTTCGGTGACCGAATCCTAGATATATTATTTCCTAGCGTGGAATGGAAGCCTCCCCAATTTGTCTTACGGGGATTCCTGCTAGGGATATTCTGCTGTATGCTAGTTTCCAATCTAAATTGGATAACTCTATGGTCCGACATAGATTCCTCTAATGAGACCTGCCAATCCTTTATAAAAGGTTTAATTGACTTGCTGGAGAAGGTGAGGTCAAGTACTTCCTCCCTTACTCGAGTTACAAATGTCGGGACAGATCCTACTTTACATATTTCCAGGTCGAGCCTGGATAGAAATTCTAGTAAACACTCACCTCGATCGTTTACATCGGAGCTTCCCCATGCGACGTGGTGGGCGTTTGCGTCACATCCGACAACGAGCGGCAGGCTTTTGCTCCTGCAGTATTCTGCCAGGGCCGACACCTCTTGGGGGGGACACATTCTATCTCCAGCGAAGTAGGCAGAGGCTATGACCGTGGTCTTTCCCTGCTTTACTTCGGTGGTCGCTATCGCGACGCAGTCCCTGGAGAGAAATTCTGAAAGGATAGTATATTTAATATTCTTCCTTATCATTATACAGGCTCTGGGGAAGGCATGCCTTTGGTCCCAAATTACCGTGGATTCTCTCGTATACAGGCCCTTTATTCCCTCATTGCACCAGGGTTCCTGTATTAGAGCTAGTCCTAGGTGTTGTCGGGTGAACGTTCTAGCTAGGACGGCCGAGGCCGCCTTCGCATGGTGAACGTTCACCTGGACTAGCTTGGTGCTTTTGATGACTGAGGGGGAGTCATCATTGCGCCGAATTATCTGCGCTATCTGGCGGAGAGCCAGGGCTGCTCTCGACGCCTCCGAACACCAATGTGGTGTCGGCTTCTTCGTCCTCATGGACTG